>CANHGI010000001.1:9573923-10773923 GCA_947459285.1 Caenorhabditis angaria
TTACGCAACACACATTTTTCTTTTCATTTTTTCGCATTTCTACTTTAAACACCGCCTAAGAAACCGCTTTTCGCCTTCAAAACAACATCACATGAAACGAAAGTGAAAAAAAAAAGAAATTATTTCGTCGGCTGGAGCGCAATTGCATCGCATGGCCGAGGAATCGCTAGTCCCCCAGCCATCCCAAATTTATTTTATTTTTTTTCGATTTTTTTTCTCGAGCAAACAAACCGTCGAAAAATCGATATTTAAATGCCACATACCATCCCGGGATGTGTGCATCCGAGCAATGCAAAGGATTCTGTCGATTGGTAAGCGAAATATCATAGAAACCCTGGGAAATTTGAAAGTTTTTTCAGGGACGACATGAGGTTTGCTCGCGTACAGTGCACATAATGTGATTTTCCTGGTTGATGTGACGAAAATGCAAAGAATTCAAGCATTGGATATGCATTCGGCAGCTATAAATATTATAAGATGGAGTCCGGAGCCTAAAAAATTGGCGTCTTCGGATATTTCTGGGCAAATAATCATTAGCGACCCGTTGACAGCTCAAAAACTCAATCAATTTCACAATGGAAATAGTGCAGTTCAACGTAAGTTAGGAGCGAAGCGGGCATTGCTCATATTATACTCTATGTATTTCCGAAATGTATTGGTATCCTTGGAAAGACATTGCACGGGATTTCATTCTGGTTTTACACTCCCAAAATTGTCTGATTTTGTGGAATGTTTTGACGGGCGAAAAAGTCTGGTCACATCAATTTTCGCATTTTTTCGCTCTTTGATTTTTCGCTGGACCCGTTTTGCTCCGAAAAATCTAATTTGTGTAAGTTTTTTGGTGGCCTAGAAACCCAAAAAGGTGCTTCTGGTGGCCTAGAAACCCGAAATTGTGCTTCTGAGTGGCCTAGAAAACCCAAAATTGTACTTCTGGTGGCCTAGAAAACCAAACATTTGCTCCAGATGGCCTAGAAACCCAAAAATTGTGCTTCTGGTGGCCTAGAAAACCAAACATTTGCTCCAGATGGCCTAGAAAAACCAAGCGAAGCCTTAGAAACCCAAAAATGTGCTTCTGGTGGCCTTGAAACCCAAAAAAATATGCTTCTGGTGGCCTAGAAAACCACACTTTCACCCCAAAATCCCTGTTATTTTTTGCAGTCAGCTCATCCGGCAATTAAAGTTCTGGTAACTTGTGATGTTTCAATTTGTCAGAACCTCAATCTTCTGGTCATATTTTTCAAGTTTTATCCGAAAATTCGACAACTTCGACTAATTCGACAAATATTCATATTCTAAAATATCACAAAGCCTATCGAAATGTGGTTTTTGTTGGAATCCAGAATTTTGTGAGTTTTTTGGGGGTGAAAATTGATGAAATTTGGTGAATTCTAACCCTAAAAACAGGATTTTTCACCTCAAAAACCTTCTATATTTTTCGCAGATCTACCTTGGTAAATCCCGAATTAATGTGTTGTTTGTCGAAAATTGGAGTCGAGTCGAATATTTTGGATATTTTACCGTGTTCAAAGAAGAGATTCGATATTTGGAATTCATTCGAATGGAGCTGTTACATTGAGAATTGGAACATATGAGAATAAAGAAAAGGAAAAATCGAGTTTTGGATTGGAAAAGGTAGCAAAATTCTTGAGAGTTGTAGACCGCAAGCTTCCGCGCAGCGGCCACGTGGCAAACGTCATAGCAATCCGCGTGGCCGCTGCGCGGCAGCTTGCGGTCTACACTCGTTCCGCTCGAATTTCAGTTAAAAATGGTGTCGACCAAAAACTAAGACCTGCAAATTTGAGAAAATCGATATTTTGCCCCTAGGGGAACCATTTTTAGGCTGAAAATATTGATTTTTTTCATAAAATGCTGAAAATATGGAATTTCTATCTGGATTTTCCAAATTTTCCGCAAATTTGCTCGCCGAATCTGAAATTTTCCTTAAAATTCAATTTTCAACGAAAAATCAGGGTTTTATGGAAAATTTCCAGATTACAGGGAACCTATCGCCAATTTTTTTCGAGCAAGCGAGTGTAAACCTGGCTTCCGCGTATGCGGCGCACTATCTTCCGCTTTTGGCAATCGTGAATTACTATGATATGGTAAACGTCATAGCAATCCGCGTGGCCACTGCGCAGGCGTTCTGATCTACACGCTCCGCTCGAATTTTCACCTGAAAATGTTTTGGAACCCGCCGAATCTGAAATTTTCCATAAAAATTTGATTGAAAAATCGAGGTTTATGGAAAATTTCAAGATTCCACTGCAAGGAACCCTATCGCCAAGTTAGTTTTCCGAGCGAAGCGAGTGTAGACCGCAAGCTTCCGCGTGAGCGGAACTATCTTCCGCGCAGCGGCGAAGTTAAGCTAACTTCCTCGTATGCTCAAATTCTCCTAATTCCAGATCTGTCAAACTGAATGTATCCGCCACGGATCGTCTCAAAAAATAATGTGTTGTTCAATTTGCCCAACTACACAATCTACAATTTGTGTCATTTATCAAAATGGAAAATTGGCATTTTTGGCAGCTGAAAAATGAACAAACTGAATTGAGTTATCGAAAATCGCTGATTGAAGATTTTTTTGGAGTTTTGAAAGGCCGAATTTGGAAACGAAGAAGATTGGAGATTTGAGCATTTATCAATTGGAAACTATTGGAAGTTTGGCAGCTGGAGTGACTTGTGTTCGAATGAGACCAATGGATGAGTTAGCCAAAGTCGAGAATGATCCGTTTGGTGAGGATTTTTGAAGGGAAACTGGGAAGATTATGAGCTCTGAGACTCATTTTTGAGCTCTAGAAGTCAAATTTGAACCCCAGAAGTCAGAATTGAGCTCCAGAGCTCATTTTTAAGCTCCGAAAGCCAATTTAGAGCTTAAAATCTCTCACCTTTTCTTCTGGAAATCTCAAATTTTCAGCCAACACATCTCTTGAAGTCTTCATTTAGCAGCAGTTGGAACAAATTCCGGAACTGTTCATTTGATTGATGTTTTCACTTCGCAAATCTACAGAGATATTTCAGTTCAAGCAAGCCCGATTAAGTAGGTTTTGAGCTCGAGCGGAGCGAGTGTAAACCGCTAGCTTCCGCGTCAGCGGCCACGCGGATAATAGAACTGTGGTGTTGTCACGTCATAGCAATCCGCGTGGCCGCTAAAGCGGTAGATAGTGCCGCTAACGCGGAAGCTTGCGGGTTTACACTCGCGTTTCAGCGCTCGCCCAGCCAAATTCCTGATTGTTTTTTTTCAGATGTCTTGAATGGGGTGGTGTATATTCTCTAGTCACAGCTGGTTTCAATCATTCTTTGAGTGCCTCTCAAATTGTACGAAATGAGATATTTATCACAGATATTCGAACTGGATTAGCGAGAAGAATTCGACCAGAAGTTGATGAATCACCCATTTCCATTTTGAGAGTCAGCTATTATCAGTAGGTTTTTGAATTTTGGGAAAAAAACACATAAAATTCGACCAAAACTACTTTGAAACCTGAAAATTCCAGAAAATTCTGAATTTTCCAATTTCCTGCCATGATTTAGAGACCAAAAAATATTTTTTTCTGATTTTTTCAAAAAATTTGGGAAAATATAATATGAGCAATGTTTTTGACACGTGGATTTTTGATGCCAAATTATTTTCTGAAAATTTCAGAAAATTCTGCATTTTCTCCTCGCATTTCAGAATTTCTTGAGAAATTTGTTAAAACAAGCCAAAAAAATTTTTTTTTCAGATTTTTGGGAAAATATAATATGAGCAATATATATTTTTGACACGTGGATTTTTGGTGCCAAAAATTTAAAATTAATATGAGCAATCTTTTAAAAATTCCTTTTTGCGTGAATTTTCAAATTTTGAAAATTTAGAATTTTGTGGATCCAATAAATGTTCAGTTTAATATGAGCAATATTTTTGAATATTAATTGTTGTAGCGAAAAAAATCTCGAAATATTGACATGAGCAATCTTTAACGCGAAACCCAGCTGAAAAATTAATATAAGAAATCTTTTGACACGTGGAAATTTTTCCATGAACCGGAAAAGTTATCCCAACTTAGTCAGAAGCTAAATTAAATTTAAAAGTCCTGAGTTTACAGGGCGTGCTCCGCAAGCCCTGCTCAAATTCCTATATGTTTCCAGCTGCTACTTGGCCCTTGCTTTCCAACGTGAACCCCTCGAAATTTGGGACCTAAAAGGTCTTCGACTTCTCCGTCGAATGTCTCGAAGTTGTCCATTAATAGTTGATATGGCATGGTCAAATAAACATCATAGCATCAAACAAACTGAATCTACTCAACAATCGGTTTATCGGGAAAATTTGGTATTATTAGATGCCGAAAATCGAATTTATCATATCACTTTGAGAGGATTACATGTTAGAGATGGAAAAATGGTTAATACACAGGTACTTGAAACAGACAGGAAAGCGGAATTCGAGCGGAGCGAGTCTAGACCGCAAGCTTCCGCGCAGCGGCAAAGTTAGGCTAACTTTCTGGATTATCCGAAGAAGTTATCCTAACCTTGCCGCTTCGCGGAAGCTTCCGGTTTACACTCGCTTCGCTCGAAAGATCATTTGAGAAAAATCGATATTTTCACCCTAAGGGAACCATTTTTAGGCTGAAAATATTGATTTTTATTCCAAAAAATGCTGAAAATTTGGAATTTCTATCTGGATTTTCCAAATTTTCACCAGAAATTTCTCTAAAAATCGCCGAATCTGCAAATTTTCCCTAAAAATTGATTGAAAAATCGAGATTTTATGGAAAATTTCCAGATTCCGCACAGGGAACCTATCGTCAATTTTTTATCGAGCGGAACGAGTGTAGACCGCAAGCTTCCGCGTAGCGGCCACCTGGATCACTATGATATGGTAAACGTCATAGCAATCCGCGTGGGTGCTAACGCGGAAGCTTGCGGACTACAGTTGCTCTGCTCGATTTTTCACCTGAAAATGCTTGAAAACCCGCCGAATCTGCAAATTTTCCATAAAAATTGATTGAAAAATCGATTTTTTATGGAAAATTTCCAGATTCCGCACAGGGGAACCTATCGTCAATTTTTTCGAGCGAAGCGAGTGTAGACCGCAAGCTTCCGCGTAAGCGGCACTATCTTCCGCCTAGCGGCCACGTGGATCACTATGATATGGTAAACGTCATAGCAATCCGCGTGGTTGCTAACGCGGAAGCTTGCGGACTACAGTTGCTCTGCTCGATTTTTCACCTGAAAATGCTTGAAAACCCGCCGAATCTGAAATTTTCCCTAAAAATTGATTGAAAAATCGAGATTTTATGGAAAATTTCCAGATTCCGCACAGGGGAACCTATCGTCAATTTTTTTCGAGCGAAGCGAGTGTAGACCGCAAGCTTCCGCGTAAGCGGCACTATCTTCCGCGTAGCGGCCACGTGGATCACTATGATATGGTAAACATCATAGCAATCCGCGTGGTTGCTAACGCGGAAGCTTGCGGTCTCTTTTCGAGTGAAGCGAGTGTAAAGTTTTTCTTGCAGTGGAAAAGTGCAAGTGCCCAAATATGTGCAATGGCCTGGAAAGACGATATGTTAGCAGTTGGAGATGTTGAAGGAAGTCTTGTTGTTTGGGATTTGGGAAAACGACAATCGAGACAAGTGAGGGATATTAGTCATTCAAGAGTTCATCGAATGCTTTTCTCGAGATTGGCTGGAGATCATACTATGGCTGTACTACATTCAAGGTAACCGCAAGCTTCCGCGCAGCGGCCACGCGGATTACTATGATATGGCAAACGTCATAATAAACCGCGTGGTCACTTCACGTGAGCTTGCGGTCTACACTCAATTTACACCTGAAAATGCTTAAAACCCGCCGAATCTGAAATTTTCTATAAAAATTGATTGAAAAATTGAGGTTTTATGGAAAATTTCAAGATTCCGCACAGGGAAATCTATCGCCAATTTTTTTCGAGCGAAAGCGAGTGTAGACCGCAAGCTTCCGCGTAAGCGGTACTATCTTCCGCGCAGCGGCCACGTGGATTACTTTGATATGGTAAACGTCATAGCGAATTTTGAAGGAGCAAATGTTGATCGCAAGCTTCCGCGAAGCGGCAGTTACCCAAACTTCAGCTATGTACAGGGCGTGCTCCGCAAGCCCTGCTCAAATACCTTTTTCTCTTTTTTGCAGAGAAGTAACCCTATGGGACACCGAAGCCATGTCTCGCATCCAAACAATTCGCTCCGATTCAACTCGTCTTTTTTTGGATGCCGATTTGTGTGGCCTAAGCCCGCTTGTTCTATCAAATGATAATCAATTACGATTTGTGGTGTCGAATTCGAAAAATATTGGAATTTCCGAAAAAGAATGGCCTGTTTTGTATAAAAATGAGGAAAATGAGAAGGAAAATGACATGAAATTGGAAAAAATGCGAAGAAGAATGAGAGGAGAACATTTTGAAGCGGATTTATTGGATATTTGTATTGATCGGATTTGGGAAAATACACAGGAGAATGAAAAGAATCAGTTGGCACCGAATTTGCAAATGTTTTGGAGAAATGAGGAGTTTAGGGTGGGTTAGAGACGCAGCGGAGCTAGAGAAACTAGAGATGAGAGACGCAGAGGAGTTAGAGAGCATGTAGAAGTTGGAGAAATATAGAGGTTAGACAGCTAGACTCTCGAAGAGGTTAGAGAAGAAGATGATCTAAAAATACCTGAAAAGCTAGAGACGCAGAGGAGCTAGAGATCACAGAGTATATTTTTGCAGCTCCGTGAATCTCGTGTGATATCAATAGCCTCGAAATCAGATGAATCAGTGATTGATCGTCGATTAGTTGAACAAGGTGTTGTATTAGGAGGATTGGCAAAAGATCGTGTTATTGATCGATTGATTGTGTCGCCGGATTTGAGATATTCATCGATTAAAGGTCAGGGGAATTTTTGGGCGGAAATTGGGAGAATTTTGTGATGAAACCTGGAGCCGAATTCACAGAAGTGGCATACCAAAAATAGCTGAACAAAATTTTTTCTTCAGCAATTTTTGGTATACCACTTCTGTGAATTTTCAAGGATTTTCACGAATTTACAGCTGAAAACCTCCTTGAATTTTCGAGTTGAAACTGAAAAGTAAAATTCTACTGAAATTCTAGCTTAATCTATTTTTTCTGTCGATTTTACGGTGTGATTCAAAACGAAAAAATTAAAAAAAAAAACGTTTTTTTGCAAAAAATTTCGATTTAGCAAATGTCAAAAAACTATATTTTTTCCTAAAATGAAAAATATCTCGCAGCGAAAATGTTTCAATGAAAAAATTGAAAAAAATATAATTTTTTTGACATTTGCTGAATTGAAATTTTTTGTAAAAAAAATGTTTTTTATTATTTTTTTTCGACTTGAATCACCCCATAAAAAATGAAACTAAAACCATTTACATTTCAAGAATTTGCACTTTTTTTTTGAATTTACAGTTGAAAACCTCTAAATTTTTGAAAAAAAAACTGAAAAGTGGGGAAAATCTCAATTCTACTGAAATTCTAGCTGTCGATTTCAGGATTTTCTAGAAATAAAATTTGAAACAGTGAAAACACGGATATAGAAATTCCAGATTTTTTTTTCCTTTCCAAAAATTCTCCTGTTTTGCAGCTGCCCTCCTGGTTTCCTCCCAAAACGATGAAAAATCAAAATCACTCATCAAATTAATTGCCACAAATCTAATCGCATCGGATTTGATTGAAGATGGTGTCGAATTATTATTTTTGGTTGGCGCCGGAAATGATGCTTGTAAATATTTGCAATCACAAAAAATGTGGATGAAAAGTATTGTTTATGCTAAGGTGAGCAATGATCATTTGACAAATAAAACTAGAATAAAATAAATATATTTCCAGATGGGTCTATCCGATCCTTCGGAAATCGAATCAAAATGGATACAACATTCTGGCCGAATCGAATCCCTCATCTCAACTTCGAATCCAAGCCGATGCTGCCAGATCCAATTTTCCCGATGTTGTTGAATCAGTCAGCCATTTTGATGCACAATTAGCGAGGTTGATTTTGAGAACATCAACTTCCAATACACCCTAGTCAATTTTAATTGGAATACTGTGATTTTAAATTATAAATAATTAATTAATTAATCGTCCTAATTAATTATAGGCTAATTATGCTTGAAATTACGCTAATTTCAAAAAAACCTTCTTCAAGCCAAAAATATTCATAAATACACACAAAAATATGATTTGAAAATGAAATGATATAGGAAAATAATACTAAAAAGGGGGAAGATTCGGTAAAAATTTAGATTTTTTTGGAAATTTGAAAAGGGGAGAAATTTTGAAAAAAAAAGTTAGAGAAAATTTTGATTTAGCTAGGGAAACGGGGAGGGTTTTGGGAGAAAATTGAGCATTTTTGGAGCAAAAAATTGGAATTTCAGCTTAAAATTCACTAGAAATCCTATTCTCAAGGGTTCTAGGTAATTTTAGGTAAAAAATCCTATTTTTGAAATTTCTAGTGTATTTCAGGTCAAAAAATTCATTTTTTTCATGATTTCTACTGAATTTTGGGTCAAAAATTCATCATTTTTCCTTCCAAAAACCTCCCGTCTCCCCCCAAAATTGAGATCAAATCAAAAACCAAATAATTCTACGCGCTATATTGACCATCATCATCATCATCGTCATATTCTTCATCATCTTCATCATCTCGACTCAATCCTCCAAAATTTCCGATTCCCGAAGATGTTGCAGCACCTGATCCACCAGTTCCACTTCCATTTCCACCACCATTTGATCCTCCACCCAAATTCTGATCACTTCGCGGATCCAATTCAGCTGCCCAACTATAGTTTAGTAGGGATAAATGAGAACTTCCCATACGGCGATGAACACGGGCTGCAAAAATAGAGGAATTTGGAAGGGGATATAGAATATTGATTGATTTTTTGGGAGAGGTTGAAAAGGGGGCGTAGCCTGTTGCAATTTTGCCGCATAGTTTTTCTACTAATTTTAAATATGAAAAAGTAGGCGTGGCTTATATTTTATGCAATTTTGCGGCATGGTTTCTAAGCTGGAAAATCAAATTTTTCGGTCAAAATTGACTAGGAAGCTTGAAAAACTGAATTTTCTCTTTTTTTTTGCCGGAATTATGAAATTTCGAATTTTTCATGAAAATTTTCAATTATTTCTACAAATCTCCAATTTTATCATATTTAGATTCAAAAAATCGATAAATTCAAATTTTATCAAATTTCCTGAGAAAATTCGAATTTCAGCCAAATTTAGGTTCAAAAATTGCAAATTCACAATTTTCGTATGAAATTTAGGTTTAAAAAATTCTGAATTTCAATGATCTCAGAATTTCAGCCAAATTCAGGCTTGAAAATCGACAATTTTCAATTTTTTATATCCTCTATCATGTTTAGGTTCAAAATGACCCAAATTTTTGAAAAATTATTGATTTTCATCAATTCTAGGTCAAAACATTCACATTTTTCAGAATCTTATCATATTTATATTCAAAATGACCCAAATTTTCTCCCCTAAAATCCCTTACCCAACAAAATGGAAAACCACCGCTTCATCAGGCGAACTAGCTTTCAATCGATTCAATTCAACCAAACATTCATCATTCCTTTTCGCTTCATATAATAATCTTGCTCGATTAAATCGACACGCCAAATCAGTCGGATTCAATTCCAGCGCTTTATCGATTAATTTCAGCGCTTTTTCAGATTTTCCACGTTGTTGTTCCAAATTTGATAATGTGCATAGCATTGCTCGATTTGTTGGATTTATTGATATCGCTTTTTGGATATTCGTTTGAGCCACACTATTTTGCTCTTTTTTCAGATGAACCAAGCCCAAACCATACCAAGCACGATAATCACGGGGTGATAGAAGGAGAGCTGATCTGAAACAGACAAAATATGATATGGAAAATCTTGCATTTTCAGTCTTTATTCAGTAAAAAATCGATTTTTCTTTTTAAAAAATTATTTTTTGAAAAGAAAAATCGGAATTTTGGAGAGAGAGGAAAAAGGGTTTTTGAAAATTTTTACTGCATTTTTTTGAATCTGGATTTCCTTTGAAAATCTAGATGTTTTCTTTGGAAAACATTGCTCATGTTAATTCGAATTTTGGAAGCTCGCTCCAGCTCGAATTAAAAAATTGGCGATAGGTTCCCCTGTGCGGAATCTGAAATTTTCCATAAAACCTCGATTTTTCAATCAATTTTTATGGAAAATTTCAGATTCGGCGGGTTTCAGAGCAAATTCTGGTGAAAATTTGGTAAATCCAGATAGAAATTCCAAATTTTCAGCATTTTATTTTAAAAATCAATATTTTCAGCCTAAAAATGGTTCCTCTAGGGTGAAAATATCGATTTTTCTCTTTTTTTCAAATAATTTTTTGAGCAATTTCTTTTGGAAGAGCGAAAATTTGGGATTTTTTATGAAAAATTCGGGGGAAATCCAATTTTTTCATCAAAAACTTAAGATTTTCAAACTTTTTTCACAATATTGAGCAAAAAAATTGAATTTTACTTATTCTTTGAAGTTAAAAATCACTTTTTTTTCAAATAAAAATGTCTTCATAGACTAAAAATCAAGTTTTTTGTTCAAAAAGCTCATTCAGAACCTAAAAACGTGTGGAAAAAAACCTCCTAAGTCCATTTTTCATGAAAAATCTCATGGAAAATCGGATTTTCCCGAAAAACTCACTTAAAAGCTCCCGCAGCTTTATCCAGCTCATCTTGTACAATCAATTCATGTGCTAATAATGTATAAGCATACGCAAATCTTTTATCTAATTGTATAGCTCTTTCCATACATTCAATTGCTTGAGAATGTTGTCTTTGGAGAGAAAAACAATTACCAGCTGCACACCAACTTTCAGCTCGTTCTCGATTTTCAGAAGTTAGAGTTTGAGCCAAAGCTGATAGACCATGTGTATCTTGTAAATGCCATAATGATGTTGAGAGCAGTTCGGTTCCCTGCAAAATTAGGGATTATGGGCAAGGTTTTGGGGAAGATAGGATAACTTGGCCGCTTCGCGGAAGCTTGCGGTTTACACTCGAAAAAAAATTGGCGATAGGTTCCCCTGTGCGGAATCTTGAAATTTTCCATAAAACCTCGATTTTCAATCAATTTTTATGGGAAATTTCAGATCCGGCGATTTTCAGAGCAATTTCTGGTGAAAATTCGAGCGGAGCGAGTGTAGACCGGAAACTTCCTCTTTAGCACCCACGCGGATTTCTATGACGTTTACCATACCATAGTAATCCACGTGGCCGCTGCGCGGAAGATAGTACCGTTTACGCGGAATCTTGCGGTCTACACTCGCTTTGCTCGAAAAAAATTGGCGATAGGTTCCCCTGTGCGGAATCTTGAAATTTTCCATAAAACCTCGATTTTCAATCAATTTTTATGGGAAATTTCAGATTCGGCGATTTTCAGAGCAATTTCTGGTGAAAATTTGGAAAATCCAGATAGAAATTCCAAATTTTCAGCATTTTATGAAAAAAAAATCAATATTTTCAGCCTAAAAATGGTTCCCTTAGGGTGAAAATATCGATTTTTCTCAAATTTTTAGGTTACTCTAAATTTTAGCTGATTTTTTTTCAGAAGACCAAAAATCCCCATCATTTTTGATGATTTTTAGCATGAAAACCTTCATTTTAATCATTTCCAGGTCAATTTTCATCGATTTCTACCTTGGAACCATGGATTTCAGGTTAAAAACTTGAAAATTTCAATTTTTCCATGATTTTTCGCCTAAAATCCTTCATTTTTCACCCATTTTCACCCTCAAAGTTACCTCAACTCTCCACGGCCTTCTCTTATGCAATTCATCTAAAATCGTCCGACACTCTCCATATTCTCCTTGTTCAAAACAAGTTCGTCCCAATAATAATCTAGCCATCGACGAATTCGCAATCACTTTTCGATCCATTTTCGAGAAAAAGTTTATCGGTTTTTTTCCAATTGAAATGTCCCACAGATTCTTCGATCAACGCCAAATTTGCAAACATTTCGAAAAATTGTCGATATTCTTTGGAATATTCTGAAGAAGATGCGGAATTTGATGGGGAAGAAGATGAAGAAGAAGCTGAATTTTGAGATGGATCCATGGGATTTTCAGCAGCATTTTCAGCAGATTCTGATGGATTTTGTGATGTTGAAGAACTTGAAGACGAAGAGCAGAATTGAAGAATTTCAAGACTTTCCTGTTTTTCATCGGAAATCGAGGAAATCTGGAAAAATATGGGTTTTGGGCTTAAAATCCGGCTGAAATGAATTCCTAAAACTACAGTCTAGTTGAAATTACCCAAAATCTACAGTATACCAGCCATATTTATATTCAAAATGTGCAGAATTCAATCTACAGTATCCCAGATCGAATTTAGTCTCAAAATGATCAGAATTCCTTACCGAATTCGTCGATCCGGACAAACTTCGAACCAAATTCGAGTTGCGCGAACTCAGCGGTTGTTTGATAACATCTCTTTTTCTCAGCGATGGAGATTTCAGCATTTTTGCCACGTCAGAATTTCGGGTTGAAGAACGAGTTGGATGTGTCTGAAAAATAGGGTTTTTTTTTGGCTAAAAATCATCAGAAAACTGATTTTCAGCCGATTTTCAGCAAAAATCTCACCTTTGGAATAGCTCCAGCTGCTCGATTTGTTGAAGAAATTGTGGATCCTCGAGTTCTGGGCATGTGCACATTTTCAGTATCACTTGATAGAACATTGCTGGAAAAATTGACATTTTAGGTCAGAATTTTGGGATTTTTCTAGCTTTCAAGCTTGATTTTGAGCAAAAGTCAAGTTTTCTGTCAAAAATGAGCTCTGAGGTCAATTTTTAAGCTAAAAATCGATTTCAGGAGCCAATGAGCTTAATTTTGAGCCAAACTCTGAATTTTATGTCAAAAATGACCTGCGGGACCAATTTTCGAGCTAAAAATCAATTTCAGAAGTTTTGGAGCTAGATTTTGAGCAAAAATTTGAATAACAGGCTCAAAATGAGTTCTTGGGTCAAGTTTTAAGCTAAAAATCAATTCCAGTAGTTTTGGAGCTTGATTTTGAGCCCCAAATTCGAATTTTATATCAAACCTTGATCCTGGGACCAATTTTGGAGCTAAAAATCGATTTCAGGAGCCAATGAGTTCAATTTTGAGCCAAACTCTGAATTTTATGTCAAAAATGACCCATGGGGCCAATTTTCGAGCTAAAAATCAATTTCAGAAGTTTTGGAGCTAGATTTTGAGCAAAAATTTGAATAACAGGCTCAAAATGAGTTCTTGGGTCAAGTTTTAAGCTAAAAATCAATTCAAGTAGTTTTGGAGCTTGATTTTGAGCCCCAAATTCGAATTTTATATCAAACCTTGATCCTGGGACCAATTTTGGAGCTAAAAATCGATTTCAGGAGCCAATGAGTTCAATTTTGAGCCAAACTCTGAATTTTATGTCAAAAATGACCCCTGGGACCAATTTTCAAGCTAACAATAAAATTGAGTTTCAGGAGCTCCTGAGCTTGATTATGAGCGAAAATTTGAATTTGAGGTTGAAAATGAGCTCTGAGGTCAATTTTCGAGCAAAAAATCGTTTTCAGGAGCTCCTGAGCTCAATTTTGACCCCAAATTCGAATTTTATGTCAAAAATGACCGCTGGGACCAATTTTCGAGCTAAAAATCAGTTTCTGGAGCTCCATAGCTCAAAATTCCAGACTTCTCCCATTTTTCATCCCAAAATCACTCTCTCACCTTCGATTTCTTGAACTTTGTGTAGTTCTAGTGACATTTGTCGAAACTGTTTTCGCTGGAGTCGCAGCTTGTCTAGCCGATACTTTTTTCGAATTTTGCTCAGAAATTCGCGAACTTTTTCTTGGTGTTAGAGTTGTTGTTTGAGAAGTTGAAGAAGAAGATGCAGATGGTTCTGAAAGGGAAAATTGAGGAAAACCTATATTTTCATCGTTTTCGGCGCAAAAAATTACGATAGGAGCTGTAATTTCAGAGAAAATGAGGAAACTCCGTATCCACTACTCTATAAGCTGCGCAGCAACCCATAATTTTCAAATTCCTCAGATTATATTCATGTTGGGTGTCTTTCAAAGCGAAATTTCATGAGGATTCTGAATTTCGAGGTGTCAATTCAAAAAAAAACTCACTATTCACCAATTCCTCTTCATTTGTCACCAAAATCTTCGAATTCTCATAAATCTTCTTTCGATGTTCACTTATAAAAGATTCCAGATTCTTCCCGCCATATTTGACATAACTACTAATCACACTCCACATCAAAATACGATTTTGTAGAATTGTTTCGCATTCTGACACCGCATCTTCTGGATGAGCTTCTTCGCTGCAAAAATTTAGGGTTTTGGGATGAACTTTGAACAAAAATCCCAAAAAATCATCATTTTCTCAATAAAACTACAATTTGTCAGCACTTTCAGTCTCACCATAGCAACGCAGAATACAAAAAACGAGCATGTGGTGCAACTTCCTCGTCTTCCAATAGTTCCGCGCGAATTTCACCAGATTCTTGTTCAAAAAGTGCATTTTGACAATCCTCCATTTTCGACAAATCAAAACAGCATTTGGCGAAAATGTAGCGAAGTTTTGGCGGCATTTCTACACGAGTTTTCAGCAGACCGTAACATTCCTCTTTTTTGTTGCTTCGGATTAGACAATCAGCAAATAGATAAAGCGATTCATCCGAATTTTCTGCAAAAAATATTGATTTTTCTCCTAGGAACCTTCTAAAAGCCCCAACCTTTCTCGAAATTCAATTCGGCTAGAAAAATCGCGTCATCGTAGGCGTAGAACTTCAACAACGAGTTTATCTCGTCCTCAACCGTTTTCGACCCGTTTTTTCATTGATTATACATGTCATCACTCAAGAATACTCTGAAAATATCAAAAATTTCGGGAAACTGCTGAAATCTTAAAACAAATCAATAAAATGACAGGTGAGAGGCGAGAGAAATGAAAAAAAGCGCGCGTCGATTAAAATGCAAGATGTGTGCAAGTGTTTGCACATAACGCCGGCCACCGTATACCATTAATTTTCGAAAATACATTTAAAAAATTTTTATTCCTTTTTTTCGTTTTCGCGCGGATATAAAACCCAAAGATGTCGTTGGCTGAAGAACTTATGGCTGATTTTGACGATGATGATGATGATGACGAGTTAGACGAACTTCTTGAGCAACAAAATGAATTTAAAATACCGAAAAAAGAGGAGATAATTGAAGAAGATGATGGAATTGAAGAAGCGACGGAAGAAGCGATGGATGTTGGAAAATATCAATCAGTTTTTGACGTGGCGAAATTGGCAAAAGGAGAGGAATATGTGAGACTTGTTGAACAATTGACAACTGAATTAGAACGACCCAATGAAGATGTTATTTTAACGGCGCCGTTGGAAGCAGATCCACAATATAAATTGATTGTTCGATTGTCGCATGTGAGTGAGCATTTGTTTTCAGTCAAAAATTCAATATTTTTGCAGATAGCCGCAGATATCGATAACGAAATCAATGTGATTCACAAATTCGTGCGCGACAAATACGAAAAACGTTTTCCCGAGCTCGAAACCCTTGTCCCAAATGCTCTTGATTACCTGGCAACTGTCCAATTATTGGGAAACGATATCAATACAAAAGGGCAAAATAAAGAGCTTTTGGGGCGAATATTAGCACCAGCAACTTGTATTGTAGTTAGTGTAACTGTTTCAACAACCCAAGGTACAAAATTAGAGCAAGAAGAGTTGGATACTGTAATGGAGGCGTGTAATTTGGCTGAAAAATTGCATATGGATAGGTTGTGTATGCATAGATTGGTTGAGATTCGAATGTCATTGATTGCTCCGAATTTGGTGAATCTTTTGGGTGCTTCAACTACAGCTCTTTTGGTTTCACAAGCTGGTGGATTAGCACCGCTTTCTAGAATGCCTGCTTGTAATGTACAAGTATTGGGGAAGCAAAAGAGGAATTTGGTGGGATTTTCGAGTGTTTCTGTTAATCCACATCATGGTTTTGTTTATTTTCATCCGTTGGTTCAATCGATGCCGCCAGATTGGAAATCGTAAGTTTTTAGGTTGTGAAATGACGTGGCAATTTGAATTTTCAATAGGTCAGAATTCAAAAATCGATATTTTCACCCTAGAGGAACCATTTTTAGACTGAAAATATCGATTTTTCCCATGAAAGTGATAGAATTTCCCATTGGATTTTTCACCAGAAATCACTTAAAAACCCGCCGAATCTGAAATTTTCCCTAAAAATTGGTTTTTCTATGAAAAATCGAGGTTTTATGAAAAATTTCAAGATTCCGCACAGGGTAACCTATCGCTAATTTTTATCGAGCGGAGCGAGTGTAGACCGCAAGCTTCCGCGTAGGCGGTACTATCTTCCGCGCAGCGGACACGTGGATTACTATGATATGGCAAACGTCATAATAAACCGCGTGGCCACTTCACGTGAGCTTGTGGATTACACTCGCTTCCCTCGAATTGTCACCTGAAAATGCTTAAAAACCCGCCGAATCTGCAAATTTTCTCTAAAAAATTGGTTTTCCAGGGGTGCCGTTTGGGCACCCACAGGGCACCCTAATACCCACAGTTCGGCGGGTACACCCGGGTGGGTATTTTCATTGAAAAATGACAGAACGGGTGGGTATACCCGGGCACACCCAGATACCCAAAATGGGCCTTCGTATTTGATTTTTCGTACTAATTTATTTTCGAATTTTTTTTGGAAATTGTGTTTTTTTCATGAAAAGTGGTCAGTAACATGAAAAATTGGTCTAATCTGTAGAAAACTTTCAAAAAAATCAGCTTTTTTTCTCGAAATTTTACTATTTTTCGTGTTGTAAACACACAAAAGACTTTCTATAAGTTGAGTATGAGCACATATTCTCTCAAAGGTTGATTTTATCACGAACTCTTTCATTTTTATGTAATTTGGTGTCGAAGAAAAACATATTCTTTCTTTTTTCTAAAATATAATGCATTTTAAGTTATTTTAGAAGTCAACCAAATCGATAAAATAGAACTTTATCGATCGTTTTTGTTGCATATTAGTTTTTCAATCAAAAATCACTCATGTTTTAGCTAAATTCGTCCAATAACATGGATAATAGCTAAACAGAACAAAAAAATCAAAAATTTGCATCATACCCAAGGGTGCCCTAAGGGTGCCCACACCCAACCCGGGTATTTGACACTCAGGTCGATGGGCCTCAATACCCGGGTATTTTTCGATTTACCCGGGTGGTGCCCGGGTATACCCAGATATCAACGGCAGCCCTGGGTTTTCTATCGGAAAATCGAGGTTTTATGGAAAATTTCTAGATTCCGCACAGGGAAATCTATCGTCAATTTTTCATCTTTTCCTAGAAAAACTGCCAAAATCCTAGCAGCCAAAGCAACTTTAGCTGCTCGAATCGATGCTCAACACGAATCACCAACTGGAGATTTGGGAAAAGATTTATTGGAAGATGTAAGACGGAAAATGGAGAAAATGTTGGAACCGCCACCGGTTAAAGCGAATAAAGCATTGCCAAAACCATTGGATAAGGTAGGCGGGAGGTTTTTTGGCTGAAAATTCACTTTTTTCTCAATTTCAGGCAAGCAAAAAACGAGGAGGTCGAAGAATGCGAAAAATGAAAGAAAGACTTGGAATGACGGATTTGAGAAAAGCACAAAATCGTATGAATTTTGGAGAATTACAAGAAGATGTTATGCAAGAACATATGGGAATGGATGTTGGACAGGTTGGGAATTTGGTGTAAAATTCATCGAAAATGGACCAGAAATCGTGAAAATTCGATTTTTTGGACCCAAAAATAGCCTTCCAAACTCGAAAATTTCCCGATTTTTAGCTTTTCCCCCCACTATTTTTCCAATTTTTTCAGAACAAGAGTGGAAATGTGTCAGGTGGTCGAATTCGTCAAGCAGTAATTGATCAAAAAACGCGAGCCCGAATGTCGCAAAAAATGCAGAGACAATTGGAAAAACAAAAAGCGGCTGGTGGAATGACTAGTTTGAGAACTAAGGTAGGTTTTGGCTGGAAAAATCTGGAATTTTCTGGCTGAAAATTCCACTGAAAATTGTGAAAATCCAGAGTTTTTTATGAAAACATGAGCTTTCGCTTGATTTTTTCGAGCGGAGCGAGTGTAGACCGCACGCCCCCGCGCGGCAGCCACGTGGATTACTATGATATGGCAAACGTCATAATAAACCGCGTGGTTGCTAACGCGGAAGCTTGCGGATTCACCAGAAATCGCTTGAAAACCTGCCGGATCTGAAATTTTCCGTATTAAAATTGATTTTTCAACGAAAATTCGAGGTTTTATGGAAAATTTCAAGATTCCGCACAGGGAAATCTATCGCCAATTTTTTAAGACGCAAATGTAGACTTAGGCTAACTTCCCAGATTTGCTTAAAATTCCAATTTTGCAGATTGCTGGAACAGCTTCCTCAGTCAATTTCACTCCAATTCAAGGTCTAGAAATTGTGAACCCATCAGCAAGAGAATCAAAAGATCAACCAGGAACATCTTCGAATTATTTCTCATCTTCCGGAAGTTTTGTCAATATTGATCGAATGACCCTTTGAAGTTGCTGAAAATCTGGCTGAAAATTTGAGATTTTCAGCCTATAAACGGGTTCTTCATATGTAGTTTTGTATGTTTTCCCTGAAAAAGGTCTGAATCCTGATATTTTTGAATAAAATTTTAATTATAACTCGAAATTTGATATTTTTAGATGTACGGGTATTTTTTGCTTTTCTTAGCCACGCCCATTTTCAGCTTTGAATTCGGTTTCGAAAAAGCCAAACTTGCCCTGGAATATGCTGGTATGTATGTTAATTTTCAGATTTTCAGCCAAAATTCTGAAATTTCCAGCCGCTTCATATTCACCCACTCCAAATCCATGTGTTTTGAAAAATAATGGAAGCCTTTTCTATGCAAATATTGTGCCATGTGATTATATTAGAGATGAGGTAGGCTTCCGGAAGCTTCCGCGTAGCGGCGAGGATAGGGCAACTTTATAGAAAATCCATAAAGTTAGCTAAACCTGCCGCTGCGCGGAAGCTTCCGGAATACCCATATTTCTTTCTCACAGTGTCTCAGTATAATCGCCGTCGATTCCTCGCACATTTTCGTCGCATTTTCTGGCACAAAATCAAAAGAGCAATTAGTGACTGAATTAATTGAGAGCATCGGAAAACCGAAACACAAATTGCACAATGCTGGCTCAGTTCATTATTATTTTTTCGCAGCTCTCAAATCGATGTGGAATCCGATGCACAGATTATTGAGGGAAGCTATTAAGGTGAGTTTTTAGGGGCTTCATTTTGATACTAAATATGCACTGCGCGGAAGCTTGCGGTCTACATTTTTAGACCGCAAGCTTCCTCTTTAGCATCCACGCGGATTGCTATGACGTTTACCATATCATAGTAATCCACGTGGCCGCTGCGCGGAAGATAGTACCGCTTACGCGGAAGCTTGCGGTCTACACTCGCTCCGCTCGAAAACAAAATTGACGATAGGTTTCCCTGTGCGGAATCTTGAAATGTTCCCTAAAACCTCGATTTTTCAGTGAAAAACGAATTTTTAGGGAAAATTTCAGATGCGGCGGGTTCCAAAGCATTTTCAGGTAGACCGCAAGCTTCCGCGCAGCGGCAAGGTTAGGCTAACTTTCTAGATGTTATAGTGAATACATAAGTAGGCGTATTTAATTTGCTAATGAAGTTAGGACAACTCTAAAAAACCTCCCATTTTCCAGAAATATCCAACCCACGAGCTAATATTCACTGGACATTCGTTGGGCGGAGCAATTGCTTCAATAGCTTCCACGGCTTTCGTTCGAAATCATCCCGAAATTGGAAATCGAACGAGTTTGATCACTTTTGGACAGCCAAGAGTTGGAAATTTGGAATATGCACAAAAACATGATGAATTATTGAAGGGAAATAGTTGGAGAATTATACATGCGAGGGATATTGTGAGTTACGGAAAGTTAGGATTTTCTAAATAAGTTAGAGTAACTTTGCTGCTGTTTTTCTCTGCACTCTCTCATATTCCCCTTCTCTCTCTCTTTAGGTTGCTCATATTCCAATTTGTGTTGAAAGTGTTCATCGTCCAATCACCTGTATTCCATTCTACAATCATGGCTCATATCATCATGGAACCGAAATCTGGTTTCCCCAAAATATGACATCTGATGACACTTATCAAATTTGTAGAGGTTTTCCCAAAAATGAGGATATACAGTGCAGGTTAGTTTACTTCTATTTGAAAGAATAGTTTGAAATTGAGATTTTTCCAGCAATTCCGATCGATATTATGACATTTTCGACCATCTTTTCTATTTTGGCCATCATGTTTCGGATTACGGTGTAAATAATTGTACAGATCCCTTTGATTTTGAATGAATTATTGGAAATTTCTGACGCATTTTTTTACGAATAAAATATTCATAGCTGAAATTCTGCCGACGGTGGATTTTTTGATAGCTGAAATTCTGCCGACGGTGGATTTTTTCATAGCTGAAATTCTGCCGACGGTGGATTTTTTCATAGCTGAAAATCTGCCGACGGTGGATTTTTTGATAGCTGAAATTCTGCCGACGGTGGATTTTTTCATAGCTGAAAATCTGCCGACGGTGGATTTTTTCATAGCTGAAATTCTGCCGACGGTGGATTTTTTGATAAAGAAAGAATTCATAGCTGAAATTCTGCCGACGGTGGATTTTTTGCTATGAATATTCAGAATTTCAGCTATGAATTCTTTCTTTATCAAAAAATCCACCGTCGGCAGAATTTCAGCTATGAATATAAGCCGTTGAATTGGAATTGGTTGCTTGAACTACTTTCAAACAAAATTCGCAGAAAACCGCCAGAATAAAAAAAAATCGATTGGATTACTGTAGCTCACAGGAAATGTGTGCGAACACCGACAGGTTTACGGATGATTTATTTTATTTGACGCGCACATATTTTTTTTGTTTCGAGACATTTTTCAGCATTTTTTCGTTCTTTCTTTAGGTTTTGGATCCGCTGGCGTAGTCTTAGCGTAGAAGCGAGCGGTTGACACGTCATACACCCCCTTAGCTACGCTCGCTTGTACGCTTTAGACTACGCTGAGGTGTAAATCTTAGCTACGCTTGTTTTTTGTTTTCAATTCGAATTTTTTTCTCATTTGCTTGCTTGATTCGGTCTGAATTTTAGGTTTACTATCAATATTGCATATCGAATGCACCAATTTCTGAATTTTTCTAAGGAATTGTATATAAATATGATTTATTGAATAGTAGCACAAAAAAGACAGTAAAATGATAGAATTAACATAGAAAATCGAAGAATACTTGTATTTTGAGTGAAGCTTGACACCCCAAACCCAAACTAATGTATTTGTGTTTCTAGGCCTTTTTGAGGGTTTCTAGGCCGCCAAGCTAATGCATTTGGGTTTCTAAGCCACCAAAATTGTTTACTTGGGCTGAAGAGAAAACCAACATACAGTAGGCTTTGCGGTTTTGTATTTTGTATTGTATCTTTTGTATTGAAATAGGGAAATATGCGAGTTTCTGGCCCAACTCTAATGTGATCCAATTTTTTCCAGGCGTTCGTGGAAGTCGTGCTGCAAGAATCCAGGAAACACCAATCTTATCTCAACATGTTCCAAATCCAATTCAACCATCTTCTCCCAATTCAGCGTCACGATATGAGGAGATGAGCAAGGATATGACACAATTGACTGGAGAACTGGCTCGATCAAGATTGGGAGGATTTAATGAGGTTGGTTTTTGGAGGAAGAGGATGGGAAAATTTTGATAATATATTTACAAGTTTAACCCCCTGAAATTTAAAGTTTAACCTCCAATCCCCCTGAAAAAGTTCGGTTGTATGTTCAAATAGTGTCTTATGGGGAGTTGTTGAATTAATTCAAAAAACTTAGTCTAGAATCATACCGGCGCCATTTTTCATTAAAAAAATGATTTTAATGTTTATCCTATGTTTTCATGTATCAAATTAAAAGTTTGATAACTGTTCTCCAAAAAACTGAAAAAGAGGACAATTCAAGCTCAAAAAACGCGTTTTGATTGAATTTTTTCGTTTAAATTGAGTTGAGATACGAATTTTCAAAAATAAAAGGTTTTTTGACTTTTTGGAAATTATTCAGAATTTCGACCTCCGCATTCTCATGAAAGAAATTTTTACTTATAAAATCCCCTTTGGGTTTTTCATAACTCCCCATAAGACTATATTTGAACTTACAACCGAAATTTTTCAAGGGGTCACATTTGGGATCTATTCCTTGTTAGTAAGACATTGAAAACAATAGTGATAAAAATGAAGTCTCACTTTTCTGAAACAGTGAATTTTTTCGAAAAGTCGAAAATTTGATTTTTGGTGCAAAAATTATTTTTCTTATTGTTTCCGAAAAAAGATGCAATATCAAAAATATAAAATTGTAAGATGATTTCTCAATTTTTCTGAAACAGTGAAATTTTTCGACAATTTGAATTTTTGATTTTTGAAATTTTTCGCATTTAATTTTTTTAAATCAAATTTTTTGCACTCACAACGAATGTTCCACAATGTTCCTCTCCACTATGCGGATATGAGCTTGAAAACCCCCAAGGGATTTTGTAAGTAAAAATTTCTAACAGAAGTTAAAAAAATTTTTTTGGAGAATTTTTTGATTCTGAACTTTAAAAAATTGAAACTTGGGTTAGAGTTGACTAAATTACTCGATCAAAATATCAAAATTAAGATTGTATTGACTGATGATGATGAAGCGGACAAATCTGAAAAAGAAGAAGAATTTCGAAAATTCTTAAAAATGCCAAAAGCTACAATTAAAGAGAAAGTGAGTTGATATTGAACTGATTTTGTAATGAATCATCAACACATTTCCAGTTTACTGTCATATCAGAGCTCAAAAAAGCGAATCCGGATCTTAAGAATTTGAATGACACGAAATTGAATAAAAGATTAGGACCGATTTTACACAATGTAAGTGTGCTAAATGTTTTCTTTAATTGCCAGTCAATTTCATTTGTTCAGACTGTTTGCAATTTGTGGAAAATTGAAGGCGACGCGGAACTCAAAAAGGTCATGATAGAACTACCGCCCGAACACTTCATCAGTGTTCATTTATGTCGCGAATTCTCAATTCTGTTTAATGCTCGAAAGAAGAAGGAGATATTGTATTGGTTGAAACAATTCAATGATAAAACGACGAGTGAAGATATTAAGAGAGTAAGTTTGAAACAACACCATCTGTTTTTTATAACTATTATCATTCAGAGAATTGTTGCGGAAAAGGCAAAGAACAAAAAGAAGAATTAGCGAAATTTGAGGAAGAATATATCTATTTTATAAATGTGTTTTGTTTTCAAATGAATTGTTTTTTTTACAAGTCTCGCAAAAAACCTACATTTGCTGAGTTGGTCTTTCATGTCTTGGTTACTGTAGTTTGGAGTAATTATAACATCTTAATTATTGAAAGAACTGATAATCTCATCATTGATAAGACGTCGAATTTTGATCGATAATTTTCCAGCAAAAAATATTTTCCGCCGAAATTCTCTGTCGAATTGCAATTCTTGTCAAAAGTTTTTTCGACATTTTTGTTTCATCTTCACATTTTCTTGAACAAATTTCAAATCTACATCGAGTTTCAACATCCATTTCATCGATCACAATTTTCCTCATTTCATAGGGAATATCAAACCAGCCAGTTGTTTCTGGTGCATTTTCTTCAAGAGAAACCTGAAACCATCAATTTTAATTTGAAATTTCGAAAGAAAACGCAACCTTAATAGATGTTTATTAAAGTGTTTTGTGGGAGATGGCTCATTTGAATTATTGGTGTTCTTTATGAAATTCCCTATCAATTTTGAGAAGAGTATTCATAGCTGAAATTCTGCCGACGGATGTCAATGATGGTGTATCTCCACGTTTTAAAACTCGAGATCTAAATTCGAAAGATGTTTTGAAAAAAAAGAGAAACTTGAAAAAATTAATCTCACGGAGGTTGAGCTTGTTGTTGAGATGGAATTGTGTATCCATCACGCATAATAAGCCGTTGAATTGGAATTGGTTGCTTATAAATTGACCCGGTCGATTATGGGGATTAATACTAAAAAGATAATATCAAAAGTGAAGTATGAAAGTAATTACTACTTACGTAAGTAGACAAAAAACGAGATAGAGAATAATTTATAACGAAATGAGCAATTTCGAAAACTATACCCGTAAATATGATCGTAATGGATTGAAAATAAATCATTTAGGACTTTCCTCTTCACTACTTGAACTACTTTCAAACAAAATTCGCAGAAAACCGCCAGAATAAAAAAAAATCGATTGGATTACTGTAGCTCACAGGAAATGTGTGCGAACACCGACAGGTTTACGGATGATTTATTTTATTTGACGCGCACATATTTTTTTTTGTTTTGAGACATTTTTCAGCATTTTTTCGTTCTTTCTTTAGGTTTTGGATCCACTGGCGTCGTCTTAGCGTACAAGCGAGCGGTTGACACGTCATACACCCCCTTAGCTACGCTCGCTTGTACGCTTTAGACTACGCTGAGGTGTAAATCTTAGCTACGCTTTTTTTTATTTTCAATTCGAATTTTTTTCTCATTTGCTTGCTTGATTGGGTCTGAATTTTAGGTTTATTATCAATATTGCATATCGAATGCACTAATTTCTGAATTTTTCTAAGGAATTGTATATAAATATAATTTATTGAATAGTAGCACAAAAAAGACAGTAAAATGATAGAATTAAAGGGGGGTAAGACGACAAAATTTTTTTGTCGCAAAGTTGAAGGCTCCCCAAAAGTAGTAAAACCTCCAAGGGATTTTTTCTGGAAACTCCCAGAAAAAATGTTCCATAAACTAGGTACCACGTCAAAAAAATACACACATTTTCATACATAGATTGTGTTGGTATTTTTAAGGATTACGGCTTTCAGCCGCCATTTGATCTTCTTTTGATAATCTTAAAAACTGGTAGGTTTTCGAATGTGCTGAACAACATTATCGAAGTTAGTAAATTTGATATTTCACCCGGTGACATGGTGAAAACTGTGAAGGTAGATGATCTCCCAATCATCATCTTCACCCAGACTCATTCATAGGTAGACATTTGTACATGTAAGATCTTTATTGTACATAAATATGCCAAAGGGCTGAAGTCTATGGCCACAACATAAAGAATGAATGTCTCTAGAGAGAGGGAGAGACACATGGATGCACGAGAGTGCACGAGTCTCTGCGTCTCTCTAGGAGGCATCACAAAACGAACACTTTGAACACGTGTCAAACAAATTTCGTGCTTTTTTCCATAGAAATTTTTAAAGAGCGCCGCAAAATTGCAAATTATTAAAATAACAGCGGGCGGAGTCAAATAGCTTCATGCGGTAAAAAATTAGTCTGCAATTTCACGTGAATAAGAAAAATGTTTGACTTTTCTGTGTTTTGACAATTTGAATTTCCAAACACCGCGCTGCAACAAAATATTATCTATTTTTTCTATGTGGCGATTAAAATTTTTGAAAATTACAGAGAACTTTGATAATTTCTTATTATTAGATAGATTTGCATAAAAATCATTTTTTGAAACTGGCTTCCAGCCCCTAAAATATCGATTTTTCAAATTTTCCACGTCATAACTCATGTTAGGAGTTGAGTTCTGCAATTTCAATCGTGACCAGCGTGTTGAAAACTTCTAGAAAGCTTATTATCAAATTAAAAATCTAAATAATTTTGCAGGCTCAAGCACAAGAATGTTTGATTCAAAAATCATTTCTCGATAGAAGTTCACCAATTGTAATTTGCAAACTCTACTATTGCCTTCATCAGACTTATGAGGAAATGCTAACTATTTGTGAAGATTGGAATGTGAACATTGCCGAAAGAATTCAGCGAGTTTATATTGGAATTTGTCGAATCAAAATGGATCTATATGCACCCTTTGCCTTTTTAACGATGGACGATAATGCGGCAAATGAGACGAAAAAAATGGGATATCGATTGAAATATTATAATATTTTGTTGAAATATATGAATAATGTGTTGAACATTGAGGGATTGATGGAATATCATCCCGAATTTTTGCCGATTATTACATTTTGGAATGATATTATTACAGCAAAGTTGGTTTTGGGGAAGGGAGGGGGGAGAAAATCGAGAAATTATCATTTGAGTAACTGTGGATATAGATCAAAATTTGAAAACGTTTTAATGTTTTCTGAATGCTCAATTTTTGTAGTGGCTGTACAAAAAAATGAAAAATTTTCAGACAATCGAATGCGGAGAAAAAGAACATTTTCATGTACCATGAAAGAGTTCCGACAGAAGACGAATTGATTGAAGAAATGAAAAAAGATGGAGGAATGTGTAAAACGAAATTGCTATCATTTAATCCATTAGATCGATCTGTTTGTGGCGATGATATATTTGGAACACTTCTCCCACGGACTGTTTCGAAATCTGTTAGTTTGCAGTTCAATGTCATATCAGAGCTCAAAAAAGCTCATCCGGAGCTTCAGATTTTGAATAATACGAAGTTGAATAAAAAATTAGGGTCGAATTTGCACAATGTAAGTTTGCTAAATGTTTTCTTTACAGGGTGCGTAATAATTACCCGGACAGAGGTTTAGCGCCAGCCCAAGCGAAAATTGACGAACATTTGATAGATTGTATTTTTTATTTGTTTTATTAGGGTATTTCGAAAAGCTGTGCGAAGTTTCAAGTCAATCGACTAATTCTGAGCTGGATTACACATCCTAGAAACTAGTAGAAATTGTGCTCACTGACACGCGATTCGGTAACAGCGTTTTCGGATGTCATTTTTTTCATCATGGAAGGTTTATTCAAGTTAGAAATTGATTGGGGGCTCATTAGAGACATCCTAGATGGCAAGGACAGAAGTCTACCTGTTCACCATGACTCACACCCAGCTCTGATGGTGATTTTGAAATTTCGTCCTTGGCTGGAAACTGTCAGTGGTTTTCGATGTTCCAGGACCCCAAACCAAGAATAAAATTTACATAAACGGAGTCCGTGAATTCAAATTGTCATTAAAAACTGTTTTCAGCTTAGAAAACAATCATTCAAAGCTTTCCCAAGTCCTTTTGACCAAACACAGGTCAAAATTTGAAAAAATCACATTCAAAAAGCAATTTTTTCGATATGATGAGGTGTAAGAATTGAGATAGTATTAGTCAAGTTCGAACCGAATAGACTAGTCCATTTTCAAATGGGGTAGAAAAAGGTTCTGGCGAAACCCTCAAATCAATTTTGAAGGCCTAGATAAGGATATTCTGAAAAACTGGGACGATTTGTCCGAAAATGACCCGCGTGCAGCGACAGAGGTAGCCTCCGAACGTTTCCACGTTGGCATTGCTCAGAAAATCGACCAGATCAAGGGAGATCAGTTTTTATATTCTAGTTAGGGAACAAATGAACTAATTATCGAGTGATATTGAGAAAACTCATTCTCTTCTGGGAATATCACGATTTTAAAGTTGTCCGGGTAATTTTTACGCACCCTGTAATTGCCAGTCAATTTCATTTATTCAGACTGTTTGCAATTTGTGGAAAATCGAAGGCGATGCGGAACTCAAAAGTTTTAAGCTCGAACTGTCGACCAAACACTTCATCAGTGTTCATTTGTGTAGAGAATTCTCTATACTTTTCAATGATGGCAGAAACAAGGAGATCTTGTATTGGCTCAAACAATTTGATGATGATACAACGAAGACATTAAGAAAGTAAGTTTGAAACAAAACCACCTTTTTTTATAACTATTATCATTTAGAGGATTGTTGCCAAAAAGGCGGAGAAGAAAAAGAAGAATTAGCGAAATTTGAAGAAGAATATATCTATTTTATAAATGTGTTTTGTTTTCAAATGAATTGTTTTTTTTACAAGTCTCGCAAAAAACCTACATTTGCTGAGTTGGTCTTTCATGTCTTGGTTACTGTAGTTTGGAGTAATTATAACATCTTAATTATTGAAAGAACTGATAATCTCATCATTGATAAGACGTCGAATTTTGATCGATAATTTTCCAGCAAAAAATAATTTTCCGCCGAAATTCTCTGTCGAATTGCAATTCTTGTCAAAAGTTTTTTCGACATTTTTGCTTCATCTTTACATTTTCTTGAACAAATTTCAAATCTACATCGAGTTTCAACATCCATTTCATCGATCACAATTTTCCTCATTTCATAGGGAATATCGAACCAACCAGTTGTTTTTGGTGCATTTTCTTCAAGAGAAACCTGAAACCATCAATTTTAATTTGAAATTTCGAAAGAAAACGCACATTTTCATCCTCTAATCGTCGTTTTTTCGGCTCCGTCAGACCTGTCGTTTTTGGGCGGCCGGCCCGGGCCAGCCCTTCAAACACAGGCAAATGCAAACTGACCGAATACTTGCCAAAAATTGAAAAACGGTCCGAAACTTGTACGCTTTGGACCAGTGTTGAAAACGGCCGGAAACACATGAATTTCAATAAATTTTACTTTTATTATCAATCCACCATTAGAAACACGAAATACGGAAATATTCTTCCGCCAAAATGCAAAAATTCGAAAGAAACACCATTGAAAAATAGTGGATTTACACAATGAAATTTGTTTGAAAGGCCGGGCTGAGCCAGCCCATTTTCCATCTTTGGGCTGGCTAGGCCGGCCCTTCAAATGGCTGGCCCGAGGGCCGCAAATAGCCGCAAAATGACAGGTCTGATTTGATTTTAAAAGGTGGGTGAATATTCTTTTCTGAAAATCTTGAATAACTTTATCATTTTCAAATTGGAAAAATTTCGACCAACTTATTCTCAACATCACTGTTGCTATGAGCGAATTTGTTTCAAAAAATATGTAAAAAATAAATCTTTATTCTCAAGAAAACAACATTTCAACTTTGCTCAACACGAATTTCGAAAATGATCACCATGCGAACTGAATTTTGCCTTGAACTTCTTATCATCGTAACAAATATCGAAATTGAACCAGCAACCCCTGAAAAATGACAAAAATGTGATTCGAAATATAGTTAACAAATTACTCACTTTTCATCATCATCATCATTATCTTGACCTTCTGAAAAATAGGGAATATTCAATTCATCTGCCACTTCTTCTGCACAAATATGTTCTTTCCAATAGACTTTAAGATGTCTTAAATTCCTGTGAGATTTTCCAGTTTTCAACGATTTCACAAATTCCGCAAGACTCTTCAGACTCATATTATAAACTCGAATTTCACACAAAGTTCCTTCAAATCCCATCAAATCTTTTCTTGTCAAATTAGTTCGTTGAGCTCGCACAATATTTGCTCGAAGAATTTGTGATACATCCAATATTTCATATTCTATTAGATCTCTTCCAGTTCTATCAAAGATTTTTCGCAGGTTTTTCAACATTTTCAAATTTATTTCTTCTTTCAAAACAAATTTTGTGTCATCGATTGAAAGTTTGACAATAGATTTGTGATGTTTTTCCAATATTTCATGCAAATATCGATTTCTAACATCTTCCGCTTTCTCATTTTCATAGATTTTTGACCACTTCATAACTCTTTTTCGCTTATCTTTTTCTGCATTCAATCTGTTGCCGGTGCTGCAAAATTTTATATAGAAAATTATGTTATTTAGTATTTAAACATACGTTTTATAAATTACAATAGTCGTATTCTCAGTCAATTTACTGACAGCCAAAAATTCCATACAATAATGATAACCAGATGTTTCATGTCCAATATATAATTCCGGATGAGTTCCTCGACAGATTTTCAAACTTTTTAAGTACTCTTGCGACATTTTCGCCTCTTCTTCACATTTTTTGGAGCAAATTGCAAATCTACAGCGAGTTTCAATATCCATTTCATCGATCACAATTTTCCTCATTTCATAGGGAATATCGAACCAACCAGTAGTTTCTGCATTATTTTCTTCAAGGGAAACCTGAAAACTTCAATTTTATTTGAAAATTACTAAAGAAAACTCACATTTTCATCGTCTAATCGTGGTTTTTTGGGCTCTGCCGACATTTTTCGCGAAAAACAAAAAGAAGTCCGGGAGAAGTACACAAATCGCTGTGTCGCCGCGAGATATTTCATGGTGGAAAATGTGTGCGCCTTTAATCGATTTGTTTGAATTTCATGAAAATCAACTTTTGACCTGGAAATTTAGGGTTCTGTGTGGAATTTTTTACTGAAATCATGCAAAAATCGCATAAATATATTCCGAATTATATATAAGAGGCTTTCATTTTCAATATTTTTATTTAGAAACAAATATTTTCCTCTCACATTTTCGTCGCATTTTCTGGCACAAAATCAAAAGAGCAATTAGTGACTGAGTTAATCGAGAGCATCGGAAAACCGAAGCACAAATTGCACAATGCTGGCTCAGTTCATTATTATTTTTTCGCGGCTCTCAAATCGATGTGGAATCCGATGCATAGATTATTGAGGGAAGCTATTAAGGTGAGTTTTTTAAGGGCTTCATTTTGATACTAAATATGTACTGTGCGGTAGGTTGCGGTCTACATTTTAGACCGCAAGCTTCCTCTTTAGCACCCACGCGGATTGCTATGACGTTTACCATATCATAGTAATCCACGTGGCCGCTGCGCGGAAGCTTGCGGTCTACACTCGCTCCGCTCGAAAAAAATTGACGATAGGTTCCCCTGTGAGGAATCTTGAAATGTTCCATAAAACCTCGATTTTTCAGTGAAAAACGAATTTTTAGGGAAAATTTCAGATGCGGCGGGTTCCAAAGCATTTTCAGGTAGACCGCAAGCTTCCGCGCAGCGGCAAGGTTAGGCTAACTTTCTAGATGTTATAGTGAATACATAAGTAGGCGTATTTAATTTGCTAATGAAGTTAGGACAACTCTAAAAACCTCCCATTTTCCAGAAATATCCAACCCACGAGCTAATATTCACTGGACATTCGTTGGGCGGAGCAATTGCTTCAATAGCTTCCACGGCTTTCGTTCGAAATCATCCCGAAATTGGAAATCGAACGAGTTTGATCACTTTTGGACAACCAAGAGTTGGAAATTTGGAATATGCACAAAAACATGATGAATTGTAGAGGTTTCCCCAAAAATGAGGATATACAGTGCAGGTTTCTTTACTTCTATTTGAAAGAATAGTTTGAAATTGAGATTTTTCCAGCAATTCCGATCGATATTATGACATTTTCGACCATCTTTTCTATTTTGGCCATCATGTTTCGGATTACGGTGTAAATAATTGTACAGATACCGTTGATTTTGAATGAATTTTTGAAAATTTCTGACGCAATTTTTTAACGAATAAAATATTCACTGTTGAAAATCTGCCGACGGTGGATTTTTTGATAACGAAAGAATTCATAGCTGAAATTCTGCCGACGGCGGATTTTTTGATAACGAAAGTATTCATAGCTGAAATTCTGCAGATCTAAATTCGAAAGATGTTTTGAAATAAAAAAAGAGAAACTTGAAAAAATTAAACTTACGGAGGTTGAGCTTGTTGTTGAGATGGAATTGTGTATCCATCACGCATAATAAGCCGTTGAATTGGAATTGGTTGCTTATAAATTGACCCGGTCGATTATGGGGATTAATACTAAAAGATAATATCAAAAGTGAAGTATGAAAGTAATTACTACTTACGTAAGTAGACAAAAAACGAGATAGAGAATAATTTATAACGAAATGAGCAATTTCGAAAACTATACTCGTAAATATGATCGTAATGGATTGAAAATGAATCATTTAGGACTTTCCTCTTCACTACTTGAACTACTTTCAAACAAAATTCGCAGAAAACCGCCAGAATAAAAGAAAAATCGATTGGATTACTGTAGCTCACAGGAAATGTGTGCGAACACCGACAGGTTTACGGATGATTTATTTTATTCGACGCGCACATATTTTTTTTGTTTCGAGACATTTTTCAGCATTTTTTTCGTTCTTTCTTTAGGTTTTGGATCCGCTGGCGTAGTCTTAGCGTACAAGCGAGCGGTTGACACGTCATACACCCCCTTAGCTACGCTCGCTTGTACGCTTTAGACTACGCTGAGGTGTAAATCTTAGCTACGCTTTTTTTTTTATTTTCAATTCGAATTTTTTTCTTATTTGCTTGCTTGATTGGGTCTGAATTTTAGGTTTATTATCAATATTGCATATCGAATGCACCAATTTCTGAATTTTTCTAAGGAATTGTATAGAAATATGATTTATTGAATAGTAGCACAAAAAAGACAGTAAAATGATAGAATTAAAGGGGGGGGTAAGACGACGAATTTTTTTTGTCGCAAAGTTAAAGGCTCCCCAAAAGTAGTAAAACCTTCAAGGTATTTTTTCTGGAAACTCCCAGAAAAAATGTTCCATAAACTAAGTACCACGTATAGCTATACGCGTAAATATGATTTTATACGTTAGATTTTTAAACGTTTTTTGTCCTTAATGTCCTAATAAGGCTTAATTTCTTATGAATTATTGGAATACTTTCAGCCCGATTCTGCAAACCTATTTCAATACCATCTTCTCCCAATTCAGCGTCACGATATGAGGAAAAATTTTTTTCTTTTCCAGTCCACGCAGAAATCGATAAAAGAAAAAGAGAAAAACGAGAAATGGAAGAACGCATGAACGCGGCAAAAAGACAACGAGAAGCACGAGAAGATTTTGGTGGTCCAATGCACACGGCTCAAAATGAGATGGATGCTCCTCCTACACCTGGTTCAGTTGATTCCGGACATCCAAAACATCGCGATTTTATGGATCGATCGAAACTTCCGCCAATTCATCAACTGCCACGAGAACATTCACCAAATCCACCACAATACATTCCACCACAACAAGTGTCTCGATATGAGGAGATGAGCGTGGATATGTCACAATTGACAATTGGAGAATTGGCTCGATCGAGATTGGGAGGATTGAATGAGGTTGGTTTTTGGAGGAAGAGGATGGGAAAATTTTGATAATATATTTACAAGTTTAACCCCCTGAAATTTAAAGTTTAACCTCCAATTTAACCCCCTGAAAAAGTTCGGTTGTATGTTCAAATAGTGTCTTATGGGGAGTTGTTGAATTAATTCAAAAAACTTAGTCTAGAATCATACCGGCGCCATTTTTCATTAAAAAAATGATTTTAATGTTTATCCTATGTTTTCATGTACCAAATTAAAAGTTTGATAACTGTTCTCCAAAAAACTGAAAAAGAGGACAATTCAAGCTCAAAAACGCGGTTTCGATTGAGTTTTTTCGTTTAAATTGAGTTGAAGGGTTGGTGTTTTCCTGGTGAAAAAATCGTCTGCAAAAGGCGTCACCGTGTTTTTTCAAAGTTGTGTGCAAACACACGCACAAAAATTCAAAAACGAGTTGTACGCTAGAAAACCAAATTTTTTGCACTCACAACGAATGTTCCACAATGTTCCTCTCCACTATGCGGATATGGGCTTGAAAAACCCCAAAGGGATTTTGTAAGTAAAAATTTCTAACAGAAGTTAAAAAAATTTTTTGGAGAATTTTTTGATTCTGAACTTTAAAAAATTGAAACTTGGGTTAGAGTTGACTAAATTACTCGATCAAAATATCAAAATTAAGATTGTATGTATTGACTGATGATGGTGAAGCGGAAAAATCTGAAAATGTAGAAGAATTTCGAAAATTCCTAAAAATGCCAAAAGCTACAATTAAAGAGAAAGTGAGTTGATATTGAACTGATTTTGTAATGAATTATCAACACATTTCCAGTTCAATGCCATATCAGAGCTGAAAAAGGCAAATCCGGATCTTCTAAATTTGAATGACACGAAATTGAATAAAAAATTAGGGTCGAATTTACACAATGTAAGTGTGCTAAATGTTTTCTTTAATTGTCAGTCAATTTCATTTGTTCAGACTGTTTGCAATTTGTGGAAAATTGAAGGCGACGCGGAACTCAAAAAGGTCATGATAGAACTACCGCCCGAACACTTCATCAGTGTTCATTTATGTCGCGAATTCTCAATTCTGTTTAATGCTCGAAAAAAGAAGGATATCTTGTATTGGCTCAAACAATTCAATGATAAAACAACGAGCGAAGACATTAAGAAAGTAAGTTTGAAACAACACCATCTGTTTTTTATAACTATTATCATTTAGAGGATTGTTGCCAAAAAGGCGGAGAAGAAAAAGAATAAGAATTAGCGAAATTTGAAGAAGAATATATCTATTTTATAAATGTGTTTTGTTTTCAAATGAATTGTTTTTTTTACAAGTCTCGCAAAAAACCTACATTTGCTGAGTTGGTCTTTCATGTCTTGGTTACTGTAGTTTGGAGTAATTATAACATCTTAATTATTGAAAGAACTGATAATCTCATCATTGATAAGACGTCGAATTTTGATCGATAATTTTCCAGCAAAAAATAATTTTCCGCCGAAATTCTCTGTCGAATTGCAATACTTGTCAAAAGTTTTTTCGACATTTTTGTTTCATCTTCACATTTTCTTGAACAAATTTCAAATCTACATCGAGTTTCAACATCCATTTCATCGATCACAATTTTCCTCATTTCATATGAAATATCGAACCAACCAGTTGTTTCTGCATTATTTTCTTCAAGAGAAACCTGAAACCATCAATTTTAATTTGAAATTTCGAAAGAAAACGCAACCTAAATAGATGTTTATTAAAGTGTTTTGTGGAAGATGGCTCATTTGAATTATTGGTGTTCTTTATGAAATTCCCTATCAATTTTTAGGAGTGTTTTTCAAAAAGAACACCTAAAGTTTATTAAAGTGTTTTGTGGGAGTTGGCTCATCTGATTGTGAATTATTATTGATTTTAAAAGGTGGGTGAATATTCTTTTCTGAAAATCTTGAATAACTTTATCATTTTCAGATTGGAAAATTTCGACCAACTTATTCTCAACATCACTGTTGCTATGAGCGAATTTGTTTCAAAAAATATGTAAATAATAAATCTTTATTCTCAAGAAAACAACATTTCAACTTTGCTCAACACGAATTTCGAAATGATCACCATGCGAACTGAATTTTGCCTTGAACTTCTTATCATCGTTACAAATATCGAAATTGAACCAGCAACCACTGAAATATGACAAAAATGTGATTCGAGATATAGTTAACAAATTACTCACTTTTCATCATCATCATCATTATTATCTTGACCTTCTGAAAAATAGGGAATATTCAATTCATCTGCCAATTCTTCTGCACAAATATGTTCTTTCAAATAGACTTTAAGATGTCTCAAATTCCTGTGAGATTTTCCAGTTTTCAACGATTTCACAAATTCCGCAAGACTCTTCAGACTCATATTATAAACACGAATTTCACACAAAGTTCCTTCAAATCCCATCAAATCTTTTCTTGTCAAATTAGTTCGTTGAACTCGCACAATATTTGCTCGAAGAATTTGTGATACATCCAATATTTCATATTCTATTAGATCTCTTCCAGTTCTATCAAAGATTTTTCGCAGGTTTTTCAACATTTTCAAATTTATTTCTTCTTTTAAAACAAATTTTGTGTCATCGATTGAAAGTTTGACAATAGATTTGTGATGTTTTTCCAATATTTCATGCAAATATCGATTTCTAACATCTTCCGCTTTCTCATTTTCATAGATTTTTGACCACTTCATAACTCTTTTTTCTTATCTTTTTCTGCATTCAATCTGTTGCCGGTGCTGCAAAATTTTATATAGAAAATTATGTTATTTAGTATTTAAACATACGTTTTATAAATTACAATAGTCGTATTCTCAGTCAATTTACTGACAGCCAAAAATTCCATACAAAAATGATAACCAGATGTTTCATGTCCAATATATAATTCCGGATGAGGCCCTCGACAGATTTTCAAACTTTTCAAGTACTCTTGCGACATTTTCGCCTCTTCTTCACATTTTTTGGAGCAAATGGCAAATCTACATCGAGTTTCAATATCCATTTCATCGATCACAATTTTCCTCATTTCATAGGGAATATCGAACCAACCAGTAGTTTCTGCATTATTTTCTTCAAGGGAAACCTGAAAACTTCAATTTTATTTGAAAATTACTAAAGAAAACTCACATTTTCATCGTCTAATCGTGGTTTTTTGGGCTCTGCCGACATTTTTCGCGAAAAAAACAAAAAAGAAGTCCGGGAGAAGTACACAAATCGCTGCGTCGCCGCGAGATATTTCATGGTGGAAAATGTGTGCGCCTTTAATCGATTTGTTTGAATTTCATGAAAATCAACTTTTGACCTGGAAATTTAGGGTTCTGTGTGGAATTTTTTACTGAAATCATGCAAAAATCGCATAAATATATTCCGAATTATATATATATAAGATATAACAAAATTGAAAAGTCGACGTTTTTGAATTGATTTTACAAAAACGAAAGAAACTTGCAACAATATTCACAATGTTCAAGATAATTTTAATGCAAAATTTCTCCAAATAAATGCAAACATTTTTCGCAAAAAAATGGCTGATGTTATTATTTTCTCTACAAATCTGCATCAAATTAAAAATTGCCGTTTCAGGTTGTAACGATTTCATCCAGAGCGAAATTCGTTACAATTTTGTTTATTTTTGTTTCATTAATTCCCAAAATATAAAATGTAACAATTTTGTCCGAGGCGAAAATCGTTACATTTTTATTTTTTTTTGTTTTTTCTTGTTTTTTGTCTGATTTTTTCACAAAAATTGAAAAAACCGCAATTGTGAATTAATCGCAACAATTGTACACAAAGAAAAGAACATAGAATATTTTTATTGGGAAGAGAATTATACAATCAATGTTATCGAAATCCATCATTTTCGATTTGGAAACTTGTTGAATATTTGATGATTGAGGCAGCACTGAACATGATTCCACATGTTATCACATCATCTTATCCCATATTTCTGAAGTAAACAGGATGAATTCACCTTCAAGATGTGGTTTGATAAAACTCACCAAAAACTGATCCATTTGGTACGTTTTCTGAAACGAGAAATGACAAAATTCCAACGAGACACGTAAAAATAAATAATAAAAACAAACATAAATTATTTTAACGTGAAATGTGGAATTTCTCATTTCAAATTTTTTATTCCAACCGAAAAAGGGAATGGTGTTCTGTAAAAATTTCACTTCGGTAATCTTTCGGAGTACGGTTACAAAAAGGCACATCGGTGAGTTCCATTTTATGAAACAAAGATTAACACAGTATAATTTCAGTTTTCGCAGTTGTTCGAGGAAATTCATCAACTTCCGTTTAGAAAAAATAGCCATAGATCGATCGGCAATGAAATTTACAATCCGTCTCCAAAACGGCTTTTATGAAGATTCTCAAATCGATCTCTACTCTGCCGTTAATAAACTCAACTATAACAAGGAAATATGGATTGTAACGATTTCGACTCGAGCTAAATTCATTACATTTTTAATTTTTTCAATAAAAATTTTCACGTTTTTTGTAAAAAAAAAATAGAATGTAACAATTTTCGCCTCGGCTCAATTCGCTACAAAAGACAGAATCAGTAGAAATGTATAATGAACTGCAAATATTATTCTAATTCATAAATTTCATTACATATTTTTGGAAAAACATAGTTTTGTACTGTTTTCTCATATATGTTTTCCTAATTTTATAAAACCATTACAAAACATAGGGAAAAGTAATGAATATTCCTAAAAATTGGGGTTTCGCTTCAAAAACGTCGACTTTTCAATTTCATTCTATCTTTATATGCACTCGGGAATTTCATTCTTGAAATCTGAGTTTTTTCTCAAATTCCAGGTGCAGTCTGAACTGGCTCCACTCGAGAAAAAAATTGGCGATAGATTTGCCTGCGCGGGATCTCAAAATTTCAGTAAAAATCTCGAAAAATCTGGGTTTTCAGTGAAATTTTCAGATCCGGCATGGAAAATTCCACGTCAGCGGTACTATCTACTGATTTAGCAGCCACATGGGGTTGCTATGACGTGGATTTCAACATCATAGTAATCCACGTGGCCACTAAATCGTAAGATTTTTGGAATCAATAGAATTTTATGAAATTTCCAGCCATTTTTTCGATAGCTTTTATTCAAAATTGCAAATTTAGCTCGGCTTTCAAAAATTGGGCAATTTCCAATTATTTGATTTTATTTGATACGTGGATTTTTGGTGCCTCAAAATTGCAGCATATCTAGAACCCAAAGTGATTCAACCGAGGCGGGACATCGTTCATAAATCGAAACACCGTGCAAAAAATCGATAACCTCGTCGTCGGTTCCATGAATTACTAGAGTTGGACATTTGACACGTGGCACTTTTTCGATTGATTGAAATGCATCACAACACCTACAAAAAATGGTGGAAATTATTTGGAAAATAGGGAATTTTTGAAAAGAAAATCAATAATTTGATGATTTTAAATCTCAAAAAAAAATGTTGAAAAACTCAGAAATTCCAAAATTTCAGCTGAAATTCGATATTTTCTTATATGAACCCAAAGACTTGATGAAAAAGATTTTTGCCACAAAACTCTTATTCTCAGTGATAAATCGCTAATTTTTGATTTTTTGTTAGAAATTTTATTGAAACTGAACAAGAACTAACTATCAATTTCTAATCAAACATCGGCTCATCGAAAATATCAATTTTTCTCAGTTTTTTTTTAAATTCTTATTTTCTAGCAAAAATCGAATATTTTGAAACTAAATATTATTTTTTTTAAACACATTTTCAGCCTCAATTTTGAGAATAAAATTTCTAATAAAAATCTGCAATTATTGATTTTTCACTGAAAATCCGAATTTTGTGGAAAAAATCTTTTGAACAGAATTTTTCATCAAATTTTTGGCTTCAGATCTGAGTTCATATCGAATTTTTACAAGAAAACCTTTTTCAAACTACAGTCGAGTTTTGAGCTCGAAATTGTTCTAATCATTTTTATCACCAGATGTTGCTGGGTAAGGTTTTTTTGGGGCTTGGACTGCAAATTTTCAAATTTTTTTTGAAAGTTTTAGATAATTTTAGGGTACTGTCGGTTTGGCAGTCCGATAAAAAATTCTGAAATTGAAGCTACAGTATCTCTTGCAGTTCGAGGTACAGTAATTCTTGAATACTGTATTCCGGGCTGAAAAGTATAAAGATCACCTGGACTGCAAGGGATACTGTAATTCCCGACTTCAAACCTTATTTGGTATGAAAAATCGTGGAATTTCCCGTCGTAATAAAAATATAGACAAGCATTTTTATCAAAATTTTATAGCAGGAGATTTTATATGTTCAAAAATTTGAGCTCAAAACTCGTTTGAAATGGTTCCCTTATAAATTTTTCAACAAAAATAAAAATGTTTTGATGAAGTTATTTTAAATATTAATATTGCTTTTTGGTTGAAAAGTCTCTTCATTCAAAATTTTCAGTTTTTGCCGCTCAAAAATAACTGACCAGATAGTCTGTGTTCCAGGAAATGCAACTCTCATTCCACTTATCAATGGTGAATGTAAAATCAAAGCTGCCACGTGTTTTCTGCTGGCCAAATCAACACTTGGAACTGTTCCAATTGATTGTCCATATAAAATTACACGATCTGCTGGAACATCTGCAAAAAATGGGGAGTTATTGAATCAAAACATTGAAAATTATTTAGAAATATTTGATTTTGACCAAAAATTTGGAATTTTTCTCATAAATTGTGAAATTTCTAACTAAATTTCAGCCAAAAATGAATTTTTGCTCAAAAAAAAGTTTTCATCATTTTTAGTTATTTTCAAACAAAATTTCTGTAAATTTCTTGATTTTTTGAAGGGAAATTCAAACTTTCCAGTCATTTTTGTGAATTTTCAGCGTTTCCCCTCAAAAAACTCACTGTAATCCTTTTTTAGCGTTTCAAAAGCCGTCGAAATATTTGCATACAAATTGTTTTCCGATGGTTTTCCCGTTGAGCAACCGTAACCTGCAAAAAATGAGCATTTTTAGGAGAGAAAATGAGATTTGGAGTTAAAAATTCGAAATTTCATCAATTTTAATCTAGAAAACTCAAATTCTCATGAAAAATTATAAAATTTTAAACTGTTCAGGCTTTCCTGATAATTTTTAAAGACTTTAGGATCTTTTAATGAACAATTTCTGTTTTTGAGACTCTCACAAGGTTTTACTGAACATTGCTAGCAAAAAATCTCAATTTCTCCCCTGCAAAACCGTACCTAACCAATGTCGTTTCCACACTTTCTGATAAATATCGATTTTCATGTGACCAAGCAGCACGACCTTCGATTAATTGTAATCTACAAAATATTTAAAGATAACTTTGAGAAAAAAGTAATTTTTAGTAAATTTTGAGCCTCAAACAAATTAATTCAAATCGAACCTTTTGAATTTAATTAATTATATAACCATATAAAATCTTATATTTTTCTAATTTGGCACTCACAAAAATGATATTATTTTGGCTCAAAATCTACTAAAAAAAACCTATATTTTTTCCACAAAAATCAATTCACTCACTTGTTATTTTCAGTTATTTCCTTCTTTAAAACCAATAGAATCGATCGAATTGATGACGTCACAAATTTGTCAGTTTTGTGAGAAGAGCAACATTGACTTGTAGAACAACACAACGAGAATGTCTGAAATTTGGCAAAAAAATTAAATCAAAAAATAACCTAAAAATTGAAAATGAAGTTTGATTTTTCAAGATTTCCTGATTTTTGGCCCGAAACTTTTTGAATTTTCTTTTTTTTTCCGTTTTTTTCGACTAATCCGCCGAAAAATTGCAAGGCGAATATAATGGATCGAGTTAGAAATTGCGGAAATTGCGTTTATGGGAGGGAAATGAGCGTCAAAGTTTTTCCATCAATTTTTAAAATTTATTAGTGGGAATTCGGCAATTCTAATAAATTCAAGAGTAAAGAGCGTCTCAAGAGCTACAAAATCCTTTTTTGATCATAAAAAAACATGAAGTTTGAGCTGAGTTCAGATTTTTATAAAAAAAGGTCCTTTTTCTAAAATATTAATTTTATTCTGTTTCGAAATTAATCCACGTAACATTTTAAAAACCATTGAAAAATCTTGTTTTTCGAAAAACAAAAATTAATTGAAACGTGTACCTGACATCATTTTTGACAACGCGAAAAATCGAAAAAATAGGCGGTATTTCGAGATTTCACTTCACATATTTGATCTTTGAAGAAAAATTTGGATTGAATATTATGAATGCAGAAAACAAAGATGATGTAAGACTTCCAATTGAAGGAGATATTCTAACAACACATACGGGAGAATCAATTATTATTCATCAAAAATTAGGAAATGGAGCGATGGGTCAAGTATTCTTGGGCAAATTGAACGAAAGGTACCGTAATCTATACAATTATTATTTTTAAAATAATTTTTTTCAGAAATTTTGCGGTCAAAACTGAAAAAAAAGCCCTCGGATTAATTCCATTGGAAGTCAAATTGCTTTTGACAGCGAAAAGAGAGAATTTCAATCATTTTTGCACAATCTATGGATATGTTAGTTTATTTTTTTCTATTTTCAATTCAATTCATTAAAAAAACTTATTTTTAGGGCAAAGTTTCAAAGGCATATAATTTCATGATAATGTCTCTTTTGAATTCGGATTTATATCAACTCCGAATGGAATGTCCAAATCGAATATTTTCAATGAATACAACAACACAAATTGCAATTCAATCTTTGAAAGCAATGGAAGAATTACATTCAATTGGATATATTCATCGAGATATAAAATCAAGCAATTTTGCACCAGGTCGCGGTCGCTGTTCAACTATTTTTATCTTCGATTTCGGCTTATCAAGGCGATTTGTTGATGGATCAAATATGAAATTGAGTCCACGAAAAAATGTTGGATGGCGCGGAACTGTTAGATATGCGAGTTTGAATGCACATAAACAATTAGATCTCTCACGACGCGACGACATTGAAAGTTGGTTATATATGTTAATTGAGATGAAACTTGGTTCGCTTCCATGGTGTTTTTTACGAGAAAGGAATCAAGTTGGAAATAGCAAAATGATTATTAGAACAGATCGTGCTAATTTCTTCTCAAATTTGCCAAAACAATTTCAGGAAATTATGGATATAATTGATAATTATGATTTCGAAAGCTGCCCTAATTATCCTAAATTGAAGAAATTGGTTGAAAAAATAAGAATAAATGATAATTGTGATGAAGCTGAAATGAAATGGGATTGGGAAACTGCTGAATTATCAATTATTGGAACTGTTTCAGTTAAATCTGTTGCTATTATGGCTGAAAATGGTAGCAATAATATTAGTAGTCCAGAATAAAATCCAAATTTTTTCATGTGAAATTTTTTGATGAATAAACTTTTTTTTTTTGAATCATGTTTTGTTAAAATAATCCTCAGTGTATTTTATTCACCACAAAGAATGGCCAACTAATTCCACCACATTCAATATTTTTTTAAAAGTTTTCTTTTTTTTTTTTTTGATTTTTGGGTCTTAAGAGGATTTCGGTTGTATTATGCATTATTTTGAGAGAGTGCAGAGAAAAATAGGCAGCGCCTACTTTTCTTGAACAAATTCTATGCGCTGCTTGTTTTTCTCTGCGTCTCTCTCAAATTAACATCCTATTTTCATGCATTTTTTATTGGTTAAAAGTTAGTATGCACTATATTTTACCTGAATTCTTCGTATATCTATGCTAGATTTCTACAAAAAATCCAAAATCTCAACAATTTTCCAATATTTAAAATCAAAAATCCTACCGTCAATCCACTTTCAATTGGTCCACTTCTTAGCTTCAATCTTTTATCATATAATTGCTCAGATTTTTGCAAATTATCCAAATAAGTCAAAGTTCTCGGTGTCGCTGATCCAAATCCAAATCCATCTTGTTTCGGGTTTTTTGACAAATTCGCAGTTCTCGATGTTTCTGTGTGTTGTTTTGCCAACGTGGCTTTTTTTCGCTCCTCATCTTCGTTTAATTGTTGCATCCTTTTTTGAATCAACTCTTGTTCGCGGCGAAGTTGCGATTGAACTCTGCAATAATAAAAATATATAATTGGAATAGGGGTGATATAGGCCGAAAAAATGTAGATTTTTCTACCCAAAAAACGTGTCAAAACGAACTACAAAACATCTGTTTCTGTTATAAATTCTGAAGGTGCATGCTTGTGAGTTTTTGTGTTCATTATAATTTTCATTGAATTCCATACCATAAAACACTTGCAATTTTGAAAAGGGTTTATCAATTAAGTTTGAGAATTTCAGCTATTTCAGCTGTGTTTCTAGCTTCTTTTCCATCTCTAAGTCTCTCGATTCTTCCATAAAAGTAATTTGGAAACATCTTGTCCGCCCGAAATACACGAACAAGAATATTTGGAAAACTCGGTCACGGCCACACATTTTATTTTTTTTTCAAAAAAATTACATTTTGTTCGATAAGAAAATGCATACGTGATACGTGGCGGCCCCTTGAAAAATGGTATATAAACGGACTCCGCAATGTGCTCGTCAGTTTTAGAAAATATTCGAAAAGAATCTGGTCTTATTTATTGTGTGATGTCAACAATTACAACGGCAACATCAAAAACAGAGGTTGAAAATGCGAAAAAAGAGGAACCAACTGGCGGAAAGCAATTTATTATTGTTGGAATCATTGTTATAGTCTTGATGGTTATTGCTAGTGCTGCAATGTTTGCAATTATCTTTACACAATCGAAAATCGACGAAGGTCCAAAAAATAGTATCGAAAAGCAAAAATCGGGTAAGGATAATATAAAAAATAACACATTTTCAATCAAATATTTTTTACAGACACAATTTCTGCTATCGATGAAGAAATCAAAGTTGTTGAAGGTTTTCCGAGACTTTTGGATGATTTTATTCCGGAACAACTATCACCCAAATTGTTCAAATTGATTCGTGAAAAACTTGGAATTGGCAATTTGGTATGTTTGAGAATAAATCAATCCAAAGCTTCGAAATTCAATTCCAACATTTACAGACAGAATCGGAATTGTTCGAGGAACACCGAAATAGTGGATTGGATTTCAGAAAGTTTATATATAGATTAAAGACAATGCTGATTGTCCACGACCATCATTCCATTCAACAATCATTGCTCATATCATCATGGAACCGAAATCTGGTTTTCCCAAAATATGACATCTGATGACACTTATCAAATTTGTAGAGGTTTCTTTTTGAGCATTTTTCAGCAATTCCGATCGATATTATGACATTTTCGACCATCTTTTCTATTTCGGCCATCATGTTTCGAATTACGGTGTAAATAATTGTACAGATCCTATTGATTTTGAATGAATTTTTGAAAATTTCTGACGCAATTTTTTTAACGAATAAAATACAGTGCTCCACAAAATGATACGGTCAACATGAAAAATTCCAAAAAATCGAAAATCCGGAAAGCATTAAATTTTCATGTTCATGGGGCTTAAATGGGCTCAAAAAATTCAATTATTGATCCAAAAACAAAATTGAAATTCCTGGTGAAAAAATGAGAAAATCGAAAAATCTCATTTTTTGAGTTTTATCCAATCTACAAAATGATACGGTCAACCATCATTTTTCTTTAATTTTCCAATTTTTTGATTGAATTTCAATGTGATTAAGGCTGAAATGGTGAATTTTGGTGATTTTAGAAGTTCTGTGTAAAAATTAGCACGCCTAGCTAAGTCACGAGGTCCAAAAAGGACCAAATCAGGGAAACGTTTTTCAGAGTGCCAAAATCTAGCAAAGTTTGAAACATTTCCAGATTCTGTCGACTAATTCGCCAAAAAAAGGTTAAATGTAGGTTTTCTGAACTTCATTGACAATTTTCCTTCCAGAAATCAGTGAAAATTGTGAAAAAATCGATAATTTTATTACCTCAACTTAATGAAAAAATGAAATTTTCGAACTTTCCCAAGGAAATGAAGATCCCATGCCACGAGATTTTGAAGTTTATCCATTAAAGAAAATATTCATAGCTGAAAATCTGCCGACGGTGGATTTTTTGATAGCTGAAAATCTGCCGACGGTGGATTTTTTGATAGCTGAAAATCTGCCGACGGTGGATTTTTTGATAGCTAAAAATCTGCCGACGGTGGATTTTTTGATAGCTGAAAATCTGCCGACGGTGGATTTTTTCATAGCTGAAAATCTGCCGACGGTGGATTTTTTTGATAGCTGAAAATCTGCCGACGGTGGATTTTTTGATAGCTGAAAATCTGCCGACGGTGGATTTTTTGATAGCTGAAAATCTGCCGACGGTGGATTTTTTGATAGCTGAAAATCTGCCGACGGTGGATTTTTTGATAGCTAAAAATCTGCCGACGGTGGATTTTTTGATAGCTGAAAATCTGCCGACGGTGGATTTTTTGATAGCTGAAAATCTGCCGACGGTGGATTTTTTGATAGCTGAAATTCTGCCGACGGTGGATTTTTTCATGGCTGAAATTCTGCCGACGGTGGATTTTTTCATGGCTGAAATTCTGCCGACGGTGGATTTTTTCATAGCTGAAAATCTGCCGACGGTGGATTTTTTGATAGCTGAAAATCTGCCGACGGTGGATTTTTTGATAGCTGAAAATCTGCCGACGGTGGATTTTTTGATAGCTGAAAATCTGCCGACGGTGGATTTTTTGATAGCTGAAAATCTGCCGACGGTGGATTTTTTCATAGCTGAAAATCTGCCGACGGTGGATTTTTTGATAGCTGAAAATCTGCCGACGGTGGGATAAAAATAAAAGAGGAAAAAAGAATTGACTTTTTCCTTATAAAATAATAATTTCACGTGAACATTTGACGTGGTTTGTGACACGAAGATATAATAAAATCATCAAAACCTCTCATTATTACAATTCATAATTCAAAGAAGATGACGAATATTGATTTCAATTTTAAAGAATTAGAAAACTATATGGATTTAATATTTCAATCTGGAAAATGTTGGTTAGTTTGAGAAAAAATAATGATAATTCTAAGTACAAATGAATTGATTTTTAAGGGGAAAGTGGAATATGGTTGAGAACGGATCAATCACATTCGAAAAACTCGGATTTCAAGAAGATATCAAAGCTGAATGTTGTCCAAGCCATCTCACTTTGTTTATAACACCATATAATTCTTCAGAGAATTCACAAAGTTTGATGGGTATTATATGGGTGAGTATCATAATTTCTATTTTTATTATTTCAAAAAATTGATTTTTTTTTCAGTTGGGACAACAAGTCCTTTTCACAAAAAAAGCACAATTTCATGATTTGTGTCAAATTATTATAAAAAGATATCAACTACATTCTGAATTGTTTGAATCAATTGATGATACAACAACATCATTATCATTCATGTCGAACAAAAATGATAATGAAACATTTGTGCCAGAAACTGTAAGTTATATATCAACATATGTAAATAATTTTGGAATATTATTGCAGTTAGCTGATATTTCCGCAACAGTAAGAGGAAAACGACAACATTCATATTCATCTTCGTCAAGTTGTTCTTTGAACAATACTTCGAAAAATGATGGTCATAAATTGGATGAGCTGGAATTACAACTCAATTCAATTTCATTCAAAACACATGAAGAAATTGAACCAAAAACTATAACATTAGATGAAGAATTGATATTATTGACTGAAGATGAGGAAGAAGATGCGGAAGTTGAGGAAAACATTGATCAACCAAGGTTTTATAATGATTTGATGCATTCTGAGAAAAATGTCGAAACAATGTTCATCGAAAAACACAAAGAGCCTGCAATGGTCGAAGAATTTCGAAAATTCTTGAAGATGCCAAAAGCAACAATTGAACAGAAAGTGAGTTGATATTGAACTGATTTTGTAATGAATCATCAACACATTTCCAGTTTGCTGTCATATCAGAACTCAAGAAGGCAAACCCGAATCTTGTGTATTTAAACGACACGAAATTGAAGAAAAAATTGGGATCGTCTCTTCACAATGTAAGTGTGCTAAATGTTTTCTTTAATTGTCAGTCAATTTTATTTGTTCAGACTGTTTGTAACTTGTGGAAAATTGAAGAGGACGAGGAGCTTAAGAAGGTTATGACAGAACTACCGCCAGAACATTTTATCAGTGTCCATTTGTCTCGCGAATTCTCAATTATGTATAATGCTCGAAAAAAGAAGGATATCTTGTATTGGATCAATAAATTTGATGATGAAACAAAGAGTGAAGATATAAAGAGAGTAAGTTTGAAATAACACCATCTGTTTTTTATAACTATTATCATTCAGATGATTGTTGCGGAGAAGGCGAAAAACAAGAAGAAGAAGAATTAGAAAACTTTGAGAAAGAGAATCTATTTTTTTGTGTTTTTTTTTAATGAAGTTGTTTTTTGTACAAGTCTCGCAAAAAACCTACATTTTTTTCCGCCGAAATTCTCTGTCGAATTGCAATATTCAAACTTTCGCTTCGAGTTTCAACATCCATTTCATCGATCAGAATTTTCCTCATTTCATATGAAATATCGAACCAACCGGTTGTTTCTGCATTATTTTCTTCAAGGGAAACCTGAAACCATCAATTTTAATTGAAAATTACTAAAGAAAACTCACATTTTCATCGTCTAATCGTCGTTTTTTGGGCTCCGCCGACATTTTTCGCGAAAAAAAACAAAAAGAAGTCCGGGAGAAGTACACAAATCGCTTCGTCGCGTCGAGATATTTCACGGAAAAGGTGTGTGCCTTTAATCGATTTTTTTCAAAAATTGAAACTTTTCGAGAAAAAATGATTTTGAACCAGCCGCGAGATCAAAGTTTTGAATTTCTGAAATTCAACGTTTTTCGGCCGGCCGGGCAGTCAAGAAAATCAGTCAGTTTTTGACGAATCGGCATCTAAACTGTCGAAATCTATGTATTATTTTTAAACTTTTAAAAAGTTCATACTCTACCTAGCATGAGCACAGAAGGCTTGCAATCATTTGATTTTAAAAGGTGAGTGGATTATTTTTTTTGTTGAAAAATTGGTATTTATAGATTTATGTTTTTTCAGATCGTTCACACTGTTGCTTTGAAAAGGATTGCTTCAAAAATTATTGGTGGGTGAATATTCTTTTCTGAAAATCTTGAATAACTTTATCATTTTCAGATTGGAAAATTTCGACCAACTTCTTCTCAACATCACTGTTGCTATGAGCGAATTTGTTTCAAAAAATATGTAAATAATAAATCTTTATTCTCAAGAAAACAACATTTCAACTTTGCTCAACACGAATTTCGAAATGATCACCATGCGAACTGAATTTTGCCTTGAACTTCTTATCATCGTAACAAACATCGAAATTGAACCAGCAACCACTAAAAAATATATCAGCATAGAATTGGGAAAATCGAGATTGATGTGGGTTGAGACATCTGAAATATACTAAATCTTCATTTTCAGGATCATCGATTCATTTCTATTGTAGAAATGTTACCAAAATTGGAAGAAATGAGAAATTTGACAAGAATTGAAGTAACTCAGGTGGATGTTCGAAAATATGGATTAATGGATTTGCCATTTATCATTCGAACTGATCATTGTGTTTTGCTAGAAACTGAATTCACTTTTGAAGAAGTTTTACAATTTAGTTTTCTTTTAAAAAATGTTTGATCTAGTTCGCGCGCGCGAAATTTTTTGATTTATTTTTCCCCCAGATTTTTTCGTGTTTTTTTCATTATCTCACTTTTTCGTTTCAAAATGTCATCAACTTCCAAAAAACGACGAATCGAAGAAGATGTGAGTTTATTGGTTCAAAAATCTTTCCAACAATCATAATTTTCAGCCAATAGTTTCCATTTCCATTGAAAATGATCAAACTTCTTGGTTCGATTTACCATTAGAGATGCGAGAAAACGTAATTGATGAAATGGATCCGAATTCGAAATGTAGATTTACAATTTGTTCGAAAAAATGTGAAGATGAGGTGAAGAAATCGATGGATTATTTGAAGAGTATCAAAATTACGAGAGGTTTTCGTCCAGAAATTTATATTGGACACGATGCTCTTGGTTTTCATTATTGTCTTGATTTTGTGGAAATTTCGAATTTATCGGAGCCAAAAACATATGTTTTTTATAAAACGTAAGAATTGAACTTTACTTTTATTTTTTGATATTAAAAAAAATCTGTTTAGAACAACACATCCAATGGATCTGACAAAGAAAACAGTTATAAAATGGGTTCAAGAAGTTGATGGAAAAGCAGATCATGTTCAAAGTCTGTATTTGAACAAATATCTGGAGAGATATCACAAATCAATTATAAGATTCGAATTCAACGGATACTGTTCCAAATTCGACCAATTTAACTTCAAAATGTTGAAAAATCTCATTGACATTGAAATAAGAAGTGTGAACGATATTATAAAAGAGGGTTCAATGGACAAATCACAAGTGATTTCTGCAAATTGGTTGAAAATGAAAGAAGAAACTCTTGATTTTGATGATATTCTCAAATTCAATGGTTTATATTGTAAGACAAAATGCAACGATTTCGATGTAGAAAAAGCGAGAGAATATTTGAAAATGTTGAAAGATGGAAGAATTCATCGAAATTTGAATTATATGCATTTGAAAACTAACCTTGATTGGAATGATATCGATTTAGAAAAAGTTACCGAAGGATTAGAAGTATTGAATTATAATCAAGGCGGTTGGGATTATGATTTATATTGTAAATTTGAAATTGAATTAGAAACATACATGTTTTTCTATCCGGAGGGCCCTTCGGGTTAAAGACCCCTTTTTGTCAAAAATGAAAAAGTTAAAGACCCTCCACCGGAAAAATGAAGAACAAAAATAATGCCAAAAATTGAAGTAAAAGCTCTAGCCAAAAAACCGAACCTTCGTAGCTGGATTAGAAATCGCCAAAATAATGCCAAAAATTGAAGTAAAAGCTCTAGCCAAAAACCGAACCTTCGTAGCTGGATTAGAAATCGCGACGCTAACCGCCTGCTCTATGCACTCGTTGTTTTCCCCTCTTTTGTTTTCCCTTGTTATGCAACACACGCACTCATCTTTTTCTTTTTTTTTCGTTTTTTTCACAGACAATTCAAATCAAAAGCAAAACTTAACAGCTTAACGGCAACCAAATGAGCTAAAAATTTTCACAGCTCTACTTCAAGATATTTTGCAGGGTTCGAAGACCTAAAAGCCTCCAATAAAGACCGTTTTAAGGGAAATAAAGACCTATCCGGAAAAGTATAGGTTGACACTATACTTTTCCGGATAGGTCTTTATTTCCCTTAAAACGGTCTTTATTTGAAAGTTTTAGGTTTTCGAACCCTGCGAAATATCTTCAAGTAGAGCTGTGAAAATTTTTAGCTCATTTGGTTGCCGTTAAGCTGTTAAGTTTTGCTTTTGATTTGAGATGTCTGTGAAAAAACGAAAAAAAAAATAAAAAACGATGTGGGCGGAGCCAGCTGCAATGAGAGATATGGTGTGTGGCGCTACCAGCGAACTGTCGGCGATGAGAGATATTGAAATATTTCGCGTGATGCAGAATGAAACAAGGCGAAATTTTTGTGGAAACCCTGCTCCTCTTTGAAACAAGAAGTTGATGCAGAGGTAATTTTCATGAGTTGAGAAATTAATAATAATTTTTTTCATAAAAGTTAAGGACCTATTTTTCATGAAAAATAAAAAAGTTAACGACCCTATTTCATACTTTTCCGGACCAAAAACATGTATGATTAGAAAATAGAATTAATGGTAAAAATATCGCATATGTTTTATTTACCCCTCAAAAATTTGTTGTTGAATTGAAATTATGAAAAATGAAAATTTCGATATTTATTACTGTATCTCACGAAAAATCTGCAAACACCTTTGAAAAAAAACTATAGTTTTGTTTTCAAAAAAAAAAATAAATAAAACTAGGTCAATGACGTGAACACGTCAGAGTTGCCTATAAAAAACTAGAAATCTCGAAAAAGTCTCAGTTTTTGTCGAATTCTCAGCCCACAAATAGTGGTTTCTACATATTTTCATATTAATCATGACAGTCACTCCAAACGGTGAAAATGCGGGATCACAGAGAAAATTGAGAACAAGTGTGAGTTGAAGTAGGCTTCCAAAAACTAATAAAATTTGAATATTTTTGCAGAGCAAACGACAAACTTTGGCATCAAAACGAAAGGCTCCAACATCATTGGTTCGTGAAAAAGAGCAAGTTAGTGGAGCAAATACGGTAGATGATGGAAGTAGTCGAGTGCCAAAACAGAAAAATATCGATGATTCGGCAAGAAGTGCAGTTTTGGAGGATAAAACGATGGGTTTTTGGTCGAAAAAATTGATTGAAAGAGAATGGTATCATGGAGTTATGCCAAGAGAGGAATGTAATGAACTTTTGACGGTTGATGGCGATTTTTTGGTTCGAAAAACGACGGAAAAATCGAAACCATTCTTTTGTCTCACAGTTCTTTTCAAACAAGAACCTCGACATTTTCCATTATTTTTTGAAAATGGTGGATGGACTTTGAAGAGAGTAAGTTATCTATTTAAAAACTCCATAAAAATCAAAATTTTCAGCTCGAAAACCCTCAAAAATTCGGGCACTTGGTCGAATTGTTGAATTGGATGGTTTCAACAAAATATCAATTGGCACCAACTACAGCAATTCTTGTTCGAGCTGTTCGACAAGCAAAATTCTACATTCAACACGAGGAAATTGAGCTGGTCAATAAATTGGGAGAAGGTGCATTCGGACAAGTTTGGAGAGGAAAATTGAAGAAGAAGGGGGAGGAGCCGATTGATGTGGCGGTGAAGAAAATGAAGGGAAATCCGAAGAAATCAATGTTGAGGGGATTTGTGAAAGAGGCGAAATTAATGAGAACTCTGTCGCATCCGAATATGGTTAGAGTTATTGGAGTTGCACCAATGGACGAACCTCTGATGATTGTTATCGAATTAGCCAAAAATGGATGCTTGCAGGTATGATATTGTCGAAATTTAAAAATGTGGCAGCCGTGAAAAATAAAACCCTGTGCAGAGCTGAATGAATGAAAAATTCATTATTTCGTCAGTCGCGTGCGGCTGTGCGTCGCGGTCGGGAAACAAAGGAAAAAATGGATTATTGATTGTTTTTCGACCGCAGCGCAGAGCCGCTCGCGACTGACGAAGTAACGAGTTTGTCATTCATTCAGCTCTGCACTGGTTTTTATTTTTAAGGCGGCCACATTTTTTAACTTCGACATATAATCAAGAATCAAACATTTTCAGAGCCACCTTCGTAAGGAGAAAGTTAGCCCAATTGAAAAATTGACCGGTTTCGCAGTCGACACCGCTCGTGGAATGGCTTATTTATCATCAACAATGATTATCCATCGTGATTTAGCTGCTCGTAATTTATTACTTGGTGCAAATATGGAAGTGAAAATTAGTGATTTTGGTTTATCAGAAAGTGGAAAAACTGAAGTGAAAGCTGCGAAAATTAAAGTTCCAATTAGATGGTTGGCACCTGAAACAATTGACACTGCAATTTTTACAACTAAAACTGATGTTTGGTCATTTGCTGTTACAATGTGGGAAATATTCACAAATTGTATCACTGATCCATTTCCTGGAATCACTAATGGTCAAGCAAAAGATATTATTCGACAAAAACATCCACCCTTGGAAGTTCCATGCACAAATCCAGCAAATACTGAAGCTATCAAGAAAATCAATAGTATCATGACTGAATGTTTTTCAAAAAATCCCGAACAAAGACCAACATTTTGGGAGATTTTGAAGAAATTGGCACCGGAAGAAAATGCGGAACAATATAGTAAAGTTGTGCCGTTGGTTGATTTATCCGAAAAACATGGTAAAAGTAGAAAAACTAGAAGAGGAAAAGCACCACCTGGATTGGCTGTTGAAAATGTTGAAAAAACGGCTGAAGTTGAAAAGAAGATTGATGATGGAAATCAAGGAGTTGGGAATATTGGAGTTGGAGTAGATGGAGGAGGAGGTGGACAAGAAAATATGAATATGAATGGAAATAATGGAATGTAGAAGAAATAAATGAATCGAATTGAATTGAAATAAAGATTTCTTATGTGAAAATAAAAAGGCCTAGCAAATTAATTTCAAAAAAAAATTGACGATAGGTTCCCCTGTGCGGAATCTTGAAATTTTCCATAAAATTTTGATTTTCAGCAGAAAAACAAAGCTCTAGGGAAAATTTCAGATTCGGCCGGTTTTCGAATTGTACTTTCTGATGAAAGACTTTTTTGTTCAAAAAATATTACAGAATTTTCAGCCAAAAAGCATTTCTTACGTGACCTTATTTTTTGAAAAAATTTCTCAAATCCTAGGATCATTTTTATTTTTTATTCATTTTCGAAATGGGTGAGTTTTTCCCTCACAATTCAAATCTCAAAAACAAATCAATTTTCAGCGAAAACTGAAACAGATGTAAAAGAAACAGAAAAGTTACTTGAAGAATGTAAAACGAAAAAAGCAAAAGTGGAAGAAAATCTAAGAAATATGACACAATTAATAACCCAATTAAATGTTGTTATTTCATTCCGACTTCAAAAATTGACTCAAAATCTCACAAATATCAATAATCGAACTGATTCAATGCATGTAAATAATCAAAAATTCTTTTGAAAAAGTTCGAGAACAAATGGATATAATTGATACAAATCAAATTGAATGTAATCGAAGTTTGGATGAAATTCGAAAAAGATATGGAAAAGCTAAAAGAACAACAAGAAAATATGGATTGATTCGAAGTTTGTTTTATTGGTTTCTTGATTGGTGGATGATATTTATGATTTATTTGGGATTGAAAAAGAAACCGGTGAAAAAACGAGCAAAAAGGAAGAAGAAACCAATTAGTAGTGATTTGAAATCAATAACAACTAAAAGTCAAACTGATATTGCGACTATTAGTCCGTATTTTGATTTGAGTAAAAAATAAACTAGTTAATAAATAAATGTTTTTTGAATAGTTGTTTTCTAAAAAAAATGAAAAAAATAGTTCCAGTGACGTTTTTTTTTGGTTCAAAACCCTTTTTGGAACAACTTTATGAACATTTTACATCAGAAGAAATAAGCTGAAAATTGAAGCTTATCCATTCTTTGAAAAAACCTGTGAGTACGAAACTGCGGCATTTCCAAAAAGGGAGAAATCTTTTAGAGAAAATAATCGGCTGTAATTAAAGAGTTTTGTGACGAAAAACTTCAGGGGAACTTTTTGATAATATTTTTCCCCTGATCTTCTGAAGCTTCATTCGAAAATTCGAAAATCACACGCGTGAGTCCCGCTATGTTAATTTTTCACGTGTACTTCATTTCAGGTGAACCTCACGTTCACCTGAATTCACGTGGTCACCCCAAATTCCCCCCGTATAAAAGCCGAAAAAATCCCACAATACCTCGATTTTTGAACGTTTTCCCACAAATAGTGGTTTCTACATATTTTCGTTTTAATCATGACAGTCACTCCAAACAATACAAATGCAGGATCAATGCGCAAATCAAGAACAACAGCTGTGGTAAGCTTTAGATCAGAAAAACTTCTAAATTTGATGAACCCTTTTCAGAACAACAAAAAACAGCCGGTGCCTTCGAAACGAAAGCATATCAATGTTCCAACAGTTCGTGAAAAAGAGCAACTTAGTGGATTGAGTGGAACACGATGTGATGAGCCAAGTGAACGAACTCAAAGAGGACCAAAGCCGAAAAATATCGATGATTCGACGAGAAGTGCGGTTATGGATGACAAAACTATGGGTTTTTGGTCGAAAAAATTGATTGATCGTGATTGGTATCACGGAATAATGCCTAGAGAGGAATGTAATGCACTTTTGAATGTAAGAATGCTTCCATCAGAGTCCCAAAACAATATGGTTTTTCAGACAGAAGGCGATTTTTTGATACGAAAAACAACAGAAAAATCGAAACCGTTTTTCTGTCTCACAGTATTTCACAAACAAGAACCTCGACATTTCCCATTATTTTTTGAAAATGGTGGATGGACTTTGAAAAGGGTGAGTTCATCAAACTCCGTAAGCACCCCATAAAAATTTTAATTTTCAGCTCGAAAACCCTCAAAAATTCGGGCACTTGGTCGAATTATTGAATTGGATGGTTGGCGAAAAATATCGATTAGCGCCAACTTCAGCAATTCTTGTTCGAGCTGTTCGACAAGCAAAATACTATATTCAACACGATGAAGTTGAGCTCAGCGGAAAATTGGGAGCCGGAGCATTTGGAGAAGTTTGGAAGGGGAAATTGAAGAAAAAGGGGAGGAGCCGATTGATGTGGCGGTGAAGAAAATGAAGGGAAATCCGAAGAAATCAATGTTGAGGGGATTTGTGAAAGAGGCGAAACTTATGAGAACTCTGTCGCATCCGAATATGGTTCATGTTATTGGAGTTGCACCAATGGACGAACCACTGATGATTGTTATCGAATTAGCCAAGAATGGATGTATGCAGGTATGACAATCAATAAAAACTCGGTCAGAAAACGGCGAGGTCGCTACACGTTTTGGGAAACTAAAAACGTGTAGCGACTCGAGCTGATCAGCTCCGATCGGTAGCGACCTCGACGTTTTCTGACCGAGAATTTCAAGAAATACACCAATAATTCAATTTTCAGACTCATCTTCGGAAAGAAAAAGTTAGCCCAATCGAAAAATTATCAAGATTTGCAGTTGACACCGCTCGTGGAATGGCCTACTTATCATCAATTATGATTATCCATCGTGATTTAGCTGCTCGTAATTTATTACTTGGTGCAAATATGGAAGTGAAAATCAGTGATTTCGGTTTATCAGAAAGTGGAAAAACTGAAGTGAAAGCTGCGAAAATTAAAGTTCCGATTAGATGGTTGGCACCTGAAACAATTGACACTGCAATTTTTACAACTAAAACTGATGTTTGGTCATTTGCTGTTACAATGTGGGAAATATTCACAAATTGTATTACTGATCCATTTCCTGGACTTACTAATTCTCAAGCAAAAGATATAGGTAGTTCCACATCTTGAAATATTCGTTCGGCAACATTCCGGTTCGAAAAAATCGGGAATTTCGAAGAATGTTCAATTTACAGAATTAGTTCGAGAAATTTTAAAAATAAGCAAAAAAGTGTGAAATGGAACAAACAAATCACTTTTACTCAAGTTAGCACGTTTTATTTTTAAAATGACTTACCAAACGAATTTTGAGCGAGGATGATACAAATTCTAGGAGGAAGCGATTTTTTTTCTCACGAGGATTTCTACGGTAAGAATCTGATGTCGAATGAAAAAAAGTAAGTCGATTTTCAATTTTAAAAGCTTCTGCCAATACAGTTTGATGTACATTATCAAATTCAAAAAAACTTCTCAGACCCCCCCCCTTTTCTCTGAAATCCAAAATAATATGTCAAAAGTTGTAAGCCGAAATAAATTGTCAAAAACTTAATGGTTAAAAAACATTAAAAAATAGAAAATTCAAAAAGTTCATTGAACAAAAAATTAAAACTTCAGTGTTGATTGCTTGCGGGACCACGACGATCGATTGAAAAGCACTTGATCTGAAAACAGTTTGTATATCAAAGTGAAGGTGGACCAATCTTTATAATTTCGAAAAAAAATAGGACTTTTTACTTGGAAAAAATGTCGGTCCGGTATTTTTGCGAACGAAAAAATGCCGACCCGGTATTTTTTCAATCAATTTTAAAAAGATGATGCAAAAAAATAATCGAAACGTGACCCAAATACGTGTACACATTTCGAATATTTTTGGATTTTGGAAAAAATGTCGGTCCGGTATTTTTGCGAACGAAAAAATGCCGACCCGGTATTTTTTCAATCAATTTTAAAAAGATGATGCAAAAAAATAATCGAAACGTGACCCAAATACGTGTACACATTTCGAATATTTTTGGATTTTGGAAAAAATGTCGGTCCGGTATTTTTGCGAACGAAAAAATGCCGACCCGGTATTTTTTCAATCAATTTTAAAAGATGATGCAAAAAATAATCGAAACGTGACCCAAATACGTGTACACATTTCGAATATTTTTGGATTTTGGAAAAAATGTCGGTCCGGTATTTTTGCGAACGAAAAAATGCCGACCCGGTATTTTTTCAATCAATTTTAAAAAGATGATGCAAAAAATAATCGAAACGTGACCCAAATACGTGTACACATTTCGAATATTTTTGGATTTTGGAAAAAATGTCGGTCCGGTATTTTTTGCAAGAGATGAGACGAAATTTTTCATTTTCTTAGGAAATATTGCCAATTCGGGAAGAAGTACATACTGTAGTTTGAATGCCTCTTCTATGGCTCTATTTTAAAATCGAATATGAGAGTTCAGAGGCTCATCTCAGCAAGTTTAGCAAAAAATCAGAGTTCATTCTGTAGAATTTTCTACCAATCTTTAGGTTCTCGCTATATCTACCTAAACTTTGCTCTAAACTTACTTGAAATACAACTCAAATTGACTCGCCATCCAGTTTTGCTTATCATACGTCATCATTTGTTCAATTGGCCAACATCTCTCTTATCATACGTCATCTTTGTCGCGATGATTCCATCATCTCCATCGAAAACGTTGAACATGATCCAAAATTCAAATTCCTATTCGATTTGCTGTCCCATTTTACACATTCCTAATCACACGTCATCACAACTGTTTTTCATTTTTCCAACATAATTTGGTCGTAATTGTTGCTGAACTCATCTGAAATTAGTTCTATAATTACTTTTCTGTGTTCCGTCAAACTCACAACAGCGCAGAAGCTCAAAAGAAGAGCGAATAGTTCAAGAGGCCACCATGATGCAACCATTTCTTTGGAATTTTTCTCCAAAACTGAAAAATTGACGATGTGGAAAAACACGTTTTTTTTGCAACGTGTCACGTCAATGTTGGCAGACACATCATTTTCGTTCATTATTTGTTTCGAAACCAGGAAGAAATGGGTTGCCGGAATCACCTCGTCTGTCAAGCAGCACTGAATAAGTAAGTTTGCGATAAACCTTTGGTTATTTGACGATCACAAGTTTATCAGACTCTCACAACTCGAACTGCTCGTGATGATAAATGATGGAACCAAGGAATGGAAGGATGACGTATGATAAGAGAGATGTTGGCCAATTGAACAAATGATGACGTATGATAAGCAAAATTGGATGGCGAGTCAATTTGAATTGTATTTCAAGTAAGTTTAGAGCACAGTTTAGGTGGATATAGCGAGAACCTAAAGATTGGTAGAAAATTCTACAGAATGAACTCTGATTTTTTGCTAAACTTGCTGAGATGAGCCTCTGAACTCTCATATTCGATTTTAAAATAGAGCCATAGAAGAGGCATCCAAACTACAGTATGTACTTCTTCCCGAATTGGCAATATTTCCTAAGAAAATGAAAAATTTCGTCTCATCTCTTGCAAAAATACCGGACCGACATTTTTTCCAAAATCCAAAAATATTCGAAATGTGTACACGTATTTGGGTCACGTTTCGATTATTTTTTTGCATCATCTTTTTAAAATTGATTGAAAAAATACCGGGTCGGCATTTTTTCGTTCGCAAAAATACCGGACCGACATTTTTTTCCAAAATCCAAAAATATTCGAAATGTGTACACGTATTTGGGTCACGTTTCGATTATTTTTTTGCATCATCTTTTTAAAATTGATTGAAAAAATACCGGGTCGGCATTTTTTCGTTCGCAAAAATACCGGACCGACATTTTTTCGTTCGCAAAAATACCGGACCGACATTTTTTCCAAGTAAAAAGTCCTATTTTTTTTCGAAATTATAAAGATTGGTCCACCTTCACTTTGATATACAAACTGTTTTCAGATCAAGTGCTTTTCAATCGATCGTCGTGGTCCCGCAAGCAATCAACACTGAAGTTTTAATTTTTTGTTCAATGAACTTTTTTGAATTTTCTATTTTTTAATGTTTTTTAACCATTAAGTTTTTGACAATTTATTTCGGCTTACAACTTTTGACATATTATTTTGGATTTCAGAGAAAAAGGGGGGGGGGTCTGAGAAGTTTTTTTTGAATTTGATAATGTACATCAAACTGTATTGGCAGAAGCTTTTAAAATTGAAAATCGACTTACTTTTTTTCATTCGACATCAGATTCTTACCGTAGAAATCCTCGTGAGAAAAAAAAATCGCTTCCTCCTAGAATTTGTATCATCCTCGCTCAAAATTCGTTTGGTAAGTCATTTAAAAAATAAAACGGGCTAACTTGAGTAAAAGTGATTTGTTTGTTCCATTTCACACTTTTTTGCTTATTTTTAAAATTTCTCGAGCTAATTCTGTAAATTGAACATTCTTCGAAATTCCCGATTTTTTTCGAACCGGAATGTTGCCGAACGAATATTTCAAGATGTGGAACTACCTATATCTTTTGCTTGAGAATTAGTAAGTCCAGGAAATGGATCAGTAATACAATTTGTGAATATTTCCCACATTGTAACAGCAAATGACCAAACATCAGTTTTAGTTGTAAAAATTGCAGTGTCAATTGTTTCAGGTGCCAACCATCTAATCGGAACTTTAATTTTCGCAGCTTTCACTTCAGTTTTTCCACTTTCTGATAAACCGAAATCACTGATTTTCACTTCCATATTTGCACCAAGTAATAAATTACGAGCAGCTAAATCACGATGGATAATCATAATTGATGATAAGTAGGCCATTCCACGAGCGGTGTCAACTGCAAATCTTGATAATTTTTCGATTGGGCTAACTTTTTCTTTCCGAAGATGAGTCTGAAAATTGAATTATTGGTGTATTTCTTGAAATTCTCGGTCAGAAAACGTCGAGGTCGCTACCGATCGGAGCTGATCAGCTCGAGTCGCTACACGTTTTTAGTTTCCCAAAACGTGTAGCGACCTCGCCGTTTTCTGACCGAGTTTTTATTGATTGTCATACCTGCATACATCCATTCTTGGCTAATTCGATAACAATCATCAGTGGTTCGTCCATTGGTGCAACTCCAATAACATGAACCATATTCGGATGCGACAGAGTTCTCATAAGTTTCGCCTCTTTCACAAATCCCCTCAACATTGATTTCTTCGGATTTCCCTTCATTTTCTTCACCGCCACATCAATCGGCTCCTCCCCCTTTTTCTTCAATTTCCCCTTCCAAACTTCTCCAAATGCTCCGGCTCCCAATTTTCCGCTGAGCTCAACTTCATCGTGTTGAATATAGTATTTTGCTTGTCGAACAGCTCGAACAAGAATTGCTGAAGTTGGCGCTAATCGATATTTTTCGCCAACCATCCAATTCAATAATTCGACCAAGTGCCCGAATTTTTGAGGGTTTTCGAGCTGAAAATTAAAATTTTTATGGGGTGCTTACGGAGTATCTTTTTAAAATTGATTGAAAAAATACCGGGTCGGCATTTTTTCGTTCGCAAAAATACCGGACCGACATTTTTTCGTTCGCAAAAATACCGGACCGACATTTTTTCCAAGTAAAAAGTCCTATTTTTTTTCGAAATTATAAAGATTGGTCCACCTTCACTTTGATATACAAACTGTTTTCAGATCAAGTGCTTTTCAATCGATCGTCGTGGTCCCGCAAGCAATCAACACTGAAGTTTTAATTTTTTGTTCAATGAACTTTTTTGAATTTTCTATTTTTTAATGTTTTTTAACCATTAAGTTTTTGACAATTTATTTCGGCTTACAACTTTTGACATATTATTTTGGATTTCAGAGAAAAGGGGGGGTCTGAGAAGTTTTTTTGAATTTGATAATGTACATCAAACTGTATTGGCAGAAGCTTTTAAAATTGAAAATCGACTTACTTTTTTTCATTCGACATCAGATTCTTACCGTAGAAATCCTCGTGAGAAAAAAAATCGCTTCCTCCTAGAATTTGTATCATCCTCGCTCAAAATTCGTTTGGTAAGTCATTTAAAAAATAAAACGGGCTAACTTGAGTAAAAGTGATTTGTTTGTTCCATTTCACACTTTTTTGCTTATTTTTAAAATTTCTCGAGCTAATTCTGTAAATTGAACATTCTTCGAAATTCCCGATTTTTTTCGAACCGGAATGTTGCCGAACGAATATTTCAAGATGTGGAACTACCTATATTATTCGACAAAAACATCCACCTTTAGAAGTTCCTTGTGCAAATCCAGCAAACACTGAAACTATCAAGAAAATCAATAGTATAATGGCTGAATGCTTCGCGAAAAATCCCGATGAAAGACCAACATTTTGGGAGATTTTGAAAAAGTTATCACCGGATGAAAATGCGGAGAAATATAGTAAGATTGTTCCGTTGAGTGAAGGATCGGATAAAAGATCGGAGAAGAAAAAAGAGGAAGAAAAGAAGACTCAAAAATCGGTGAGTTTTTCGCCGTGAGAACTTTAGACTTCAATGTTCTAAATTGCAGATCAGAAACAAAAGTTCGAGATTCGAAGAAAAATCACAAGCGAAACATGCTGAATCAATCTTTTTGTCTCCAGCATTTTCAGACGGAGGAAGTAGAAGAGCAAGAAAACCACGTGGATTGACAGTTGAAAAAAACAATGAGTCTTGAAAAAAGTGAAAAGAAAACAGATGAGGCAGTAGCACCGAAATTTGAAAGAGAATTTGAGAAAAAAGAGGAGGAACTGAACAATAACAATAATGATGAGAGTAATTAGAGCATTTACTTTTTTACTTGTTAACAAACTTGTTTTATATTATTATTATTCGCTATGAAGTGATTTTTGACTTAAAAATTCAATACGCACAGGTTTTTCCAGGATTTTATTTGTTTTTGATTTTCTCTGATATTGGATAACCGCTGATCCGACAAAAACAGGCTAAAAAAGAATGAAACAATTTTTCGCAAAAAAACGGCCTGCCTTGTGCATTTGTGCGTCGACTTGTGTGTTAGTGTGTGCAAACACACATCGATGACCGTAGTTCAGCCGGTTTGTTTTTTTTCACGCGAAAAATTCATTTTCGCATCCGGCCGGATTTGAAGTTCTCGCCAGCTTTTTGAACATTTGCCAAGTTTGTTATTTTGCAGAAAAATGCCAAGAAAACAAAAAATAGTTGCTGATGATGTGAGTTTCCATTTATTTCTTTGTTTTTTTGAAAAATAAAAACGTTTTTCAGAACTGGCGACAAGATGACCTTTCAATTGGATGGTTTGATATTCCACTTGAGATGAGAGAAATGGTAATTAATGAGATGGATGTGAAAACACGATGTAAATTCATGCAATGTTCGACAAAATGTGAAGAGGAAGTGAAAATATCGAAGCGTTTTTCTAGCAAACATCAAAATCCGTCGGTATCTACATCGAGAAATTTGGATAGGACTTGGTGAACGATTTGATGAAGATACACCACATTATCATTATTGTTTGGAATTTATTAATGATTTGAAATCATCAGAACCTCAAACGAAAGTTGTTTATCACACGTGAGTGTAATTTTTTTGATTATTTTTTAGAAAAATGCTCAAATTTCAGTGTACAGCGAGAATGGGTTGTAGATGATTACTATGAAGATTTGAAAAAAAGAAATGAAATGGATGAAAACTGAAAATGGAGGTGCAAAAGAAGTTCGAATGAGATATCTGAAAGAATTCATTCAAAAATATTCGAAAACAATTGAATCATTCGAACTGAAGGTAAGATTTTGAGCCCAAAGATTCCACAAAAACATTTCAATTTCAGGACATATTTCTAGACTTACATTTCGATATCAAAGAATTGAAGAATCTGAAATGTTTGACAAGTTGCAAAGATGTTAAAGAAAATGGATTAATCGATTTATCGCAAATCTATAAACTTAAGCAATGTTATACGAATATGACGGAATTCACATTTGAGGAAGTTCTGCATTTTGAAGGTGCTGATTATATAATCAAATCGGATGGTTTTAATCAAGAAAACTTTGAAATGTATCTGAAAATGCTGAAAAATGGAGAAGTGCACAGAAATTTGAAAAATCTTCGTGTTTCTTCGAAAATTTCTTCGCGAAACAATTTAAATTCTAAAAAACTCGCTAAAATTCTCGATGCCTTTGACTTTTTTGGGGAAAATGATAAATCGTAAGTTTGGATTTTTATGATTTCAAAATTATTATCTATCTATTTCAGATTCCAATTCAATTTTGTTCTCGAAAAAAGTTATCCGAAATCGATTTGTTTCGTTTCTCATTTCGAGTACAGTTTTGTTGTTAAAATTTCATCAGATTATTATGAAGGAATTATCGAAAATCGTAGACCGTTGGATTTTTAATAAAATTTTTGTTTTATGCTCTGAAATTGATGATTTTTTGTATGAAAATGGTCTCGCACCGATTATTTATATTTTGTAGTTCACACGAATTTCGAACGACTATTTTTTCTCATAGAAAATGTCTAGAAAACGAAAAAATATCCGAAGATGAAGTGAGTTTTGTTTTTAGATCATTAAAATAAGTTTTGAAAATTTAGACCTGGCGCCCACAATATGTATTTTCCTACCTCAAATCATTAGGCCTCAAAACTTTTCGGGGTAGGTTTTTTAATAAAAAGTATATTTTCAAATATGAGCAGAAATACGGAATTGCCACGTGGCATTTTTAGCCAAAATGTGCGGAATTTCAATTCGCGGAAAAATCATTAAATTCAAACGAGGATTTTTTGACTCAACAAGATATTCACGTGGAATTTAAAACAAAACTCCAGTTTCTTGGCTTTTCTGCAAGAATCTGGGGTCAAAAAAAAACAACGGCTTCCACGTGGAATTTAGAACAAAACTAAAGGCAAAACCTACTTCTTGGCTTTTCCGCAAGAAGTTGGCAACATAAAATAATCAAAAAAATTAGAAATTCTCGATGTTCGATGACGGCTCCCAATTTTGCTCTGAAAAAAATCGATGGCTTCCAGAATTTCTGAAAATTCCAAGCTTCTGGTGAAAAAAAGGAATTTTGAGCATAGCTTCCGCATTCCATCTGAAATTTCAATTGAAATCTGATAAAATTTTAATTCTATCAATTTTCAATTAAATTTCCAGTACTTCTTCTTTTTTGGATAGAAAAACTCACCGAAAATTTCGAATTCCCCGATTTCTGTTGTTTTTTTGTTTCCAGACCTCGAGTTTTTTCTGAAAAATTATGGTTTTTCATGGGAAAACCGTATATTCCCTCATAAAAACTCCGAAATTTCCCTCTTCCTTGAAGAATTCCACGTTTTCTTTTCAAAACAAACTCTTGAAAAGCGAACCTCGATCTTTCCCTTCACAGTTTTTCCAACCAAATCAAGTCGACAAAGTCGAGAGTATAACCAAAAAACAAGTTAAGGTAACTCATGTCGAGGTTCCTGACAATTGCAATGGCTAATGCTCAACACAAGAAGCTTCACTATCCAGAGTTAGGCTAAGTTGAGCTGTACTTTACTCCAGGAGAGACACGTGGATTTGTTCGAAGAGGGAAAGAGATTTGGGGACTCCTTGTAAGAGAGAAAAAACTCATCTTTGTTTGCTGCCATTTTGTTGCTCGCCGAAAAAATTAATGAAAAATTATTGTTGAAATAGCATTTGCCACGACAAATTTCACGTTCACGCAAAAAATATTATTTTTTTTTTCTCTCTGCTTTTTTTTTTGTTTTTTTTTTGCTGACAAAAAAATCCCAGAATCTTTCAGGTATCAAAAAATTCGTGCGACAAGATGACTTCTCAATTGGATGGTTTGATTTACCATTAGAAATGAGACAATTAATCATAGATGAAATGGATATCAAAACACGGTGCAAATTCGCGCAATGTTCGAAGAAATGTGAAGACGAAGTGAAAATATCGAAATATTTCCTGACTGGCATCAAAATCACTAAAAATCAAATACATATTTCACTTGAGCATTTATATTATCTTTATTGTTTGGAATTCATTGATGTTCTGGATTTGGATGAACCTCGAGCAATTGTTATTTATAAAACGTAACTAGATATTCCTGATTCTGATCAATAATTTTTGATTTTTAAATATTTCCAGTGTTCTGCCGAGTAATAATAAGAAAATGAACATAAAGCTCGATGTAAAATGGATGAAAATGGAAAAGCTGAAGAAATTAGAATGAAATATTTGAAAGCATTTATCACAAAATATTCGAAAACAATTGAAATTGTTGAAATTCATGTGAGCGATCTTTGATTTTTCAACAAAAAAAAACACAAATTATTCAGGATCAGGAATTCCACAATTCTATTGATTTACGGAAATTGAAAAATTTGAATTATTTCAAAAATAGACACGAAGATGTGCGAGAAAAAGGATTTTTGGATTTATCACAAATCAATAACATTGACATGTGTGTTCTTTCAACCACAAAATTCAAATTCGAAGAGGTTTTGCAATTCGAAGGATCGTTTTATCAAATCAAATCGGATGATTTTGATAAAGAGAATTTTGAGAGTTATTTGAAGATGTGGAAAAATGGAGAAGTTAATTGGAATATGCGATATATTTGTGTTTCTTCCGATAAATTGAGAAATGATGTGGATTGTAGGAAACTTGTCGAAAATGTTGATGGTTTTGATTTTCATGGGAATAATGAAGAGTGAGTTGCGAAATTTTGAATTTCACGAAAAAATTAATTTAAAAATTTTCAGCTGCTGGTTCCGTTTTCTTCTAAATTATCAAAGAGAACACAAATCTTATTGTTTTGTTAGACATTCTCGATCCGCTTTTTATTTTCATATCAAATCAGATGATTATGACGAAGTTATCAAAAATCGTCAGCCTTTGATCTCTTGATTATAAATTTATTCTGTTTATTTTTTGAAATGTATTGATTTTTTCTTGAAATGGTCTCGCACCGATTATTTATTTATATTTTGTAGTTCTAACGAACTTTTAACCACGACTGTTTTGCCTGAACAAATTTCGTCGGTACAGTGACGCCAAAAAATAGGTCTCCATTTGGCGGCGCCGCGTTCTATCTCCTGGGGGCCCTAGAAAAATTTCAAAACATTCATACATACGCAATTTCATCTCTTCTCTTCGAATAAGCATAGTAGAAGCCTTAAAAATGGTGTTTTCACGTAGAAAAACGTGAAAAACTGGAATCGCTGCGAGACCTCACTCTTTCGAAAAATGTGTGCGTCTTTGATTTGCTCAGAATTTGATTTTCAGGCCATAACTTTTTTGAGAATGTGTTTCAGAAACAAGCAAAAAGGTAAATAGTTTTCCTGGCTCATCTCGACGAGACGAATCAGATGGTATATTCAGAGTTTTCTCAAAATGCCTCTAACATGCTGAAAATGCTCTGAAATCACTCTCTAGTGTGTAAACACCGCGACGCACAAATGCACAAATAGCGTACCGTAGTAAAATTTTTCAGCGTCGCAAAAAAACAGGCGTGTCTGAAAAAAATGGCCAGCCTTGTGCATTTGTGCGTCAACTTGTGTGTTAGTATGTGCAAACACACATCAATGACCGTAGTCCAGCCGGTTTGTTTTTTTTTCACGCGAAAAATTAATTTTCGCATCCGGCCGAATTTGCAGTTCTGGACAGCGCTGGCGGCTGATTCACGGACGAAAAAAATGTTTTTAATATCGAAAGATCAATTCACGAAAAGTCAAAAAATGTCGAAAAAACATTGTAGGTCAAAATTAGTTTTACGAGTTTTTCAGCCAAAAATGATGACAAATCGATTTTTTTTTCAAGCTTCTGGAGTAATTTCTGATAAAATTGACTTTGGAATTCACTTCCCAGAAGGTTTTGCTGATTTTTCGGAAAATAAAAAAATTTTAAATTTTGATGAATTTCGAAAAAAATCATAAAATAAAGCAAAATAGGGTTCTCGAAGCTTATTTTCATCAGAAATCACTCCAGAAACTTCAAAAATTTCGATTTGTCATCATTTTTGACTAAAAAACTGGAAAAACTAATTTTGACCTACTCAGGGAATCACGGGCGAGATCTCCGCGATTCGCGGGACCCAGAAATCCGCGAAATCGCCGCGAACACGCCGCGATTTCGCGGTTTTCTGTCTGCGAATCGCGGAAATCTCGCGGTTCTCTCTCAAAAATCAAAAAGTAGAGGCGCCGCGAGACACAACTAATCGCTTTTAATCATACTCACTCGGCCGGCCTCGATCCGACACTCTCCGCCTCGCACACATTCCTCTTACCCACTTGACCATCCACGCGCACGACTCATATCGCTGAAACGTGTTTCATATCTCTGCACTCTTGTCGTGACAGCCCGCGAAATTCACGCGAAACGCAAACTTTTCTGCGTTTTGCGGAAATCTCGCGACAAAATATTTTCGACCGAGTCACTTCGCTAAATTTGCGCAATTCGCAAATGTCCACCGCTGAGTTTCCGCAAAACGCTGGACGCCCGCGAATCGCGTAGATCTCGCCCGTGATTCCCTGAGTACAATGTTTTTTCGACATTTTTTGACTTTTCGTGAATTGCTCTTTCGATGTTAAAAAAACATTTTTTAACATTTTTTTTCGTTCGTGAATCAGCCCTAAAAAATCGGGGGAAAAATAAACCAAAAAATTCCGCGCGCGGGAACCAGATCAAACATTTTTTTTATGAAAAAAAAATCGCCAATTATTCTGAATTTCAAACAGTTAAAAAAGATTAGAGCATTTACTTCTTTACATGTTAACGAACTTGTTTTATATTATTATTATTATTTGCTATGAAGTGATTTTTGACTCGAAAATTCAATACGCACAGGTTTCTCGAGGATTTTCAGCGATTTCGCATGTTTTGTTATTTGTTTTTGATTTTCTCTGATATTGGATAACCGCTGATCCGACAAAAACAGGCTAAAAAAGAATGAAACAATTTTTCGCAAAAAATGGCCTGCCTTGTGCATTTGTGCGTCAACTTGTGTGTTAGTATGTGCAAACACACATCAATGACCGTAGTCCAGCCGGTTTGTTTTTTTTTTCACGCGAAAAATTAATTTTCGCATCCGGCCAAATTTGAAGTTCTCGCCAGCTTTTAAGGCTGATTCACGGACGAAAAAAATGTTTTAAAAAATATTTTTAATATCGAAAGATCAATTCATGAAAAGTCAACAAATGTCGAAAAACATTGTAGATCAAAATTAGTTTTTCGAGTTTTTCAGCCAAAAATGATGACAAATCAATATTTTTCAAGCTTCTGGAGTAATTTCTGATGAAAATAAGCTTTGAGAACCCTTTTTTGCTTTATTTTATGAATTTTTTCGAAATTCGTCAAAATTTAATTTTTTTCCGAAAAATCAGCAAAACCTTCTGAAAAGTGAATTCCAAGGTCAATTGTCATCAGAAATTACTCCAGAAGCTTAAAAAATATCGATTTGTCATCATTTTTGGCTGAAAAACTAAGATTTTTCGACATTTTTTGACTTTTCGATGTTAAAAAAACATTTTTTCGTTCGTGAATCAGCCCTTTTTGAATAGGGTGATTCAGGTCGAAAAAATGTTCTTTAACATGGTTTTTCCTATCTGAATCACCCCAGAACATTTGCCAAATTTATTATTTTGCAGAAAAATGCCAAGAACAACAAGAAAACGAAAAATAGTTTCAAATGAAGTGAGTTTCCATTTATTTCTTTGTTTTTTTTTTGAAAAATGATAAAAACGTTTTTCAGAGCTGGCGTAGTCAAGATGACTCGTCAATTGGATGGTTTGATATTCCACTTGAGATGAGAGAAATGGTCACAAATAAAATGGATATCAAAACACGCTGTAAATTCATGCAATGTTCGAAAAAATGTGAAGATGAAGTGAAAATATCGAAACAGTTTCGAACAGGAATCAAAATAAGTCGATCGAAACATCCAGAAATTCGCATTGGACTTGGAAAGCGATGTGATTATCATTATTGTTTGGAATTCATCGAAGTTTTGGATATAACTGAACCACAAGTAATCGTTGTTTATAAAACGTAAGCCTTTTCAGTAGTACTTTTAAAAAAATGATATTGTTCAGTGTTGCTCAAGTTTCTGTTAAAAAAGAAAATGATGGAAGTGAGAAAACAAATATCAAATGGGTGAAAACAGAAAATGGGAAAGTAGAAGAAGTTAGATTCAAATATTTGGATGAATTCATCAAAAAACATTGGAAAACTATCGACAGGTTTGAAATTCGGGTAAGATTGTTAATCTTGAAGTTTCATTTGTCAATTATTTAATTTCAGGATGGATTCTATTACAAAAAGGGATTTATGAAGCAATTGAAAAATTTGAAATCGTTTGCAAATCATTATAGAATTGATGTTAGATCGCAAGGATTGATGGATTTATCACAAATCAGTCAAATTGACAAATGTTATTTGGGAGACACAAAATTCAAATTCAAAGAAGTTTTGCAATTCGAAGGCTCATTTTATCAAATCAGTTCGGATGATTTTGATAAAGAACATATCGAGAAATATTTGAAGATGTGGAAAAATGGCGAATTACACAGAAATCTGAAATGCCTTGGGGTTTCTTTTCGAAGATTGTATCGAAATCATGGAGATTGTAGAAATCTGGCAAAAAGTGTTGATGGTTTTGATTATTTTCAAAATATTCATAATTGGTGGGTTTTATTAGAATCTAACAAAATTTCAATAGTGATTTTTCAGTACATTTCGATTTCTTCTGAATTATGAAAGAGAATCGAAATATTATTGTAATGTTCAATTGTCATCATTCCGTTTCAATGTCTATATTTCATCATTTCGTTATGATGAAGTTATAAGAAATCGTCAACCTTTGATCTATTAATTTCCACAAATTTGTTAACCTTTTTTTCTTGTTGTTATTATCATAAAAGCTCTGAATTTCATGGTTTTCTACAGAAAAAAATGGTCTCGCACCGATTATTTATATTTTTGAAGTTCTTCATATCAAAAAATAGTTTTTTCTCACAGAAATTCTGGGAAGATGTCGAGAAGACGAAAAATATCGGAGGTTTGTTTTTTCTCCCAAAAATTCATGAGAAATTCTTTGTTTTTTTCAGAACTCGAGTTCTGATATTTCATGGTTCGATATTCCATTTGAGATGAGAGAAATGGTTACAAATAAAATGGATATTAGAACAAGATGTAAATTATTGCAATGTTCGAAGAAATGTGAAGAGGAAGTGAAAATATCGGAACGTTTTCTAGCAAACATCAAAATCAGTCGATCAAATAATCCAGAAATTCATATTGGACTTGGTAGATCATATATTTCTCATTATTGTTTGGAATTCATTGATGTTTCAAATTTATCAGAACCTCAAGTAATTGTTTTATATAAAACGTAGGTTTTTCTAAAAAAATTATATAAATAAATAAAAAATGGTATATTTTTTTCAGTGTTCGATTTTCTCAATCTAAAGATGAACCTGGAAATGAGAAAAAAGAAATAAAATGGATGAAAACTGAAAATGGAAAAGCGGAAGAAATAAGATCGAAATATTTGAGAGAATTTATTGGAAAATATTCGAAAACAATTGGAAACATCGAAATTTATGTGAGTTTTTTGAAAAAAAAACTTTGTTTGTACTAGAACATTTTTAGGATGAAAAATTCATGGAATCAAAAAACTGTGGTATAAAAGAATTAGCAAATTTGAAACATTTCGAAAATCATTTCCAACAATTAGAAGGTTCTTCTTATTCTATCAAAATGGATGATTTGAATGAAGAAGAATTTGAAAAATATTTGAAAATGTTGAAAAATGGAGAATGTCACAGAAACTTGAATTTTTTGCGTGCCTCTGGCAAATTCTCGCCAAATGCTGTGAATTGTAAAAGAATTGCTGAAAATCTCGATGCAATTGATTTCTCGTCGCAAAATTTTGATTCGTGGGTTTTTTCCGCTGAAGCGGAAGATAGTGCCGCTAACGCGGAAGCTTGCGGTCTACACTCGCTTTGCTCGGAATCAAACATTTCTTTCAGATGTCAATTTCGATTTGTTCCAAATTACGAAAAAGGATTCGAATGTTGTTTTGAAGTTTTTTTGAACTCAACAAGTTTCAGTATTTGTATCCAGAGTCAACCAATTATTGATTGATTTTCCCAAATAAATCCAATATTTTTCATTCAATAAACAATCGAATATAATTTTGAGCATCTTTCAATGTAAAAATCAAATATTCAAACATTTCTTCTCCCAAATTATCAGCTTCATCTTTTTCTTTTTCCGTTTTTTTCAAATTTTTAAAATCGACAATTTGTTGATGAATTGGTTCGATTATTTGATTGAGAACTGTTGAGCAAAGCGATTTATTTATCCTAAAATTAAATTTATTGTCAGGAGATTTAAAAGAATTAAAAACTCACTTAAAAATCGCTTGGCTTTTTGCCAAAATAAAAAGTGCTGAATAAAATGACGTGGCATTGTAGATATTGTCATATTTTATCGAATTGATTTGATGCCAAAATTCGCCCAATTCATTTTCAAATTCTTTTTCTCGAATATTTTTGCGAAATTCGTCGATTAGAACAGCAACTATTTGAGGTTCGTAGCCAATTTGAGTGGTTTTCTGAGAAAAATGGGAAATGTGGGATTTTTAAGGAAAATATCGATTTTGGGCTCAAAATGCTCCAAAAATTTGAATTTTAAATGGTTTTTTTGCTTAAAATTAGGGAAAATGAAGAATTTTGAGCCCAAACATTTAAAATTTCAAAATTTGTTGGAATTATTTCAAATTTGAGCTCAAAATGCTCCAAATTTCACGATAAATTCCAGAAAAAATCCCATTTTTGTGCTCAAAATGCTCACCTTCTCCTGAATTCTCTTCAAAATCCTCTTGATAAAAAGTGGTCGATTTTCGATGTCGAAAAATTGTTGACAAGTATTTTTGAATAATCCAATCATTTTTTGCGTCTTCTGAATATCCAAACCATTGCTCATACGAAATCCAGAATACCAGAAATCCTGGGAAAAAATTGGATTTTTCGAGCGGAGCGAGTGTAGATCGCAAGCTTCCGCGTCAGCGGCCACGCGGATGGCTATGACGTGGCCGCTGAAGCGGAAGATAGTGCCGCTAACGCGGAAGCTTGCGGTTTACACTCGCTACGCTCGAAAAAAAAAAATTGGCGATAGGTTCCCCTGTGCGGAATCTGGAAATTTCAGAAAAAATCCAGAAAATCTGGGTTTTTGCTGAAATTTTCAGATTCGGCATGAGAAAATCGATTTTTCGAGCGAAGCGAGTGTAAACCGCAAGCTTCCGCGTTAGCGGCCACGTGGGTGGCTATGACGTGGCCGCTGAAGCGGAAGATAGTGCCGCTGACGCGGAAGCTTGCGGTTTACACTCACTACGCTCGAAAAAAAATTGGCGATAGGTTCCCCTGTGCGGAATCTGAAAATTTTCCATAAAATCTTGATTTTTCAATCAATTTTTAGGGAAAATTTCAGATTCGGCGGGTTTCACGTGGATTTTTTTATACCGCAAGCTTCCGCGTGGTCGATACGCGGAAGCTTGCGATCTACACTTACTACCGCAAGCTTCCGCTTCAGCGGCCACGCGGAGCTTATACAAAAACTCACCGCCAGAATTCCAATCCATTTTTTCTTGTCCTCGAAAATCTCTGCGTCTCTCAAATCTCTACAATATTTCTCAAATACCGTGTAATATTTCTGCGCATCTTCATCTCTATACAAATTCCAGGAGCTCAGAAACTCGGAGAATCTCAAAATTCCTGTTTCCGCGCGGAATTCCGCGGAAAAACATTGGGGAATTAGGGAAGTTGAAGGTTCTTGATTTGAGCAGATTTCTGGAAAAATGCATTGTTCCGCAAGCTTCCGCATATGCGGAAAGTCCGCGGAAAACAAAAACTCACCCAAAATCGGATTTGCTGGATCAAATTCGGCTAACTCGATTAGAAAAATTTCGGGAATTTCGAAATTTTTCCGAAAAATTGGGAAGAGAAATTCCAGATGAGATTGCAGCAAAATCGAGAGTTTTCTGGAAAAAAAATAGGATTTTTTGCTGAAAATTTCAGATTTTCCCTTTTCCCCAACCTTCTTTCAATAAATCCCGAATTTCTCAAAACTCGCAGAGTTGCTCCAATATTTTCAGCATTTTCAGCTCGATTCGGATTCTTAATTTTCTCACATATTTCGCGACATTGTTTTTCAGATAATTTCAGATTTTTCTTGGATAATTCTAGAATATTTTCGGCTGATAATTGAGTCAAAAAATGGAATTTGTTGGAGGAGGATTTTTGAGCAAATTTCGAGGCGATTTGAAGGCAGAAGATGGCTGAAAATTCGAAAATTTCAGAATTTTTTGGCTGAAAATTCAGAAAATTTCAGCTTTTACTGAAAAATCTATATTTTGTATCAAAAATTTCAGAAATTCCAGCTTTTTAGTGCTGAAAACTCCAAAATTTGAACATTTTCATGTTTGGTTTCAAAACATTCAGAATTTTAAATATTTTCAGTTTTCTTTGGCTGAAATTCTCTAATTTGTTCACAAATTTCAAAAATTTTCATGTTTGGTTTCAAAAAATTCCGAATTTTTCAAATTCCCCGCCCAAAATTCCACGTACCCCATCAAAATCTGCCCAACATTTTCCGCCACAATTCTCGGCATTTTGCCAATTCGCAAAAATCGATAAAAAAGTGCCAACATCGAGTTTTGCCATTCACAATGTTCAGCGATTTCCAAGCTTTCCGCAGCCAACAGAATATCATTCAAATCTCCAGAATCCAAAGCCTTTGAGAAGCGAATAAGGCTTTTCATCTTGATCTACTTAAAATTTTACTGAGTTTCAGGTCGAAAAAAGGTGAAAAATATGAACTTTAGGGTGAAATTATCCGATTTTCAGCGAGAAAATACTAGAAAAAAAGAAGAAAATTCATCAAAAAACACCGAAATAAAATTAATTAACAACAAATAGAATCAAAACTACACGAAAAAATGACTTTTTCTCACAAAAATAAAGAAAAAGCCCAAAAACCACCACAAAAAAAGAGCACACAATTATTTTCCAGCCGTTGCTTCGGCGGCTCGTCGAATCGCCGCACGTTTTCCGACGACAGCTGAGAAACCGGATTTGATTGCGGTGACGGAACAACGCGAACCGCACGCGTTACATTGGAGGAAGAAGAGACGGGTGTCTTTTGTCAATTGAGTGTCGGAGGATTTGCATGTGTGGCACATTACGTATTCTTCTGCAAAAAAAATATTGGGATTTTTACCGGGGGAAAAATACATTTTTTTTAAACTATGACGTGGCAATCCTATTCAAAAATTGGCGATAGATTTCCCTGCGCGGGATCTCAAAATTTCAGTGAAAATCGAAATTTCAGATTTTCAGTGAAATTTTCAGAACCGGCATGAGAAAATGAACTTTTTGGGATATTTTTGACGATAGCGCCTCTGAAAATTTCAGCAAAATTCCGGGGTTTCCAGAGATTTTGCTGAAATTTTCAGATCCATATCGAATTGCCTGCGCAGGATCTCAAAATTTCGGCAGAAACCTAGGTTTTCCCCGAAATTTTCAGATCCGGCATGATTTGCATAAGAAAGAATACAATTTGCGTGGGAATTTCAGATTATTTTTGCAACAAAAAAAATCGTTTGCCACGTCATAGTAAGCTCCCAATTTTGCACCACGTACTAATATATTTCTTGAGTACACTTTCAAAATGTTTCTGTTGGAATCGTCCTTTAACAATCAAACAATTATTTCCATCAATCGAACCCGTCGCTCCCAATTCAGCTAAAAGGAATTGCAAAACATGTTTATCGTGTCGTTTCATAAGTCGACAAATCTCTAAGAAATTCGAAAACGCCGTCTTTTTACTTCCAGCTCTTCCAACTTCCGGCAATTTGATCGCAAACTTCTTCTTTTCTCCAGTCAATTCAGGATTCTTATCTCGCATAATTTGGAAGACCAACGAAAGAGCCTCTTCGTAGCTGTAATCTGGCCATGGAGTTGAAGCATCGATTAAATTCTGCGCGCCAATTCCAATCTCCAAATTCGATCCTTTTGCTTTTTCCTCAACAATTTCCTCGACTCCTCCAGTTTTTGGCGCCTTTTTCTTCTTTTTTCCACCCAAATTCAATTCACCAAGTGATTCTTCAATTGGTGCATCTTGAGATTCTTCAGGTTTTACGTCATCTTCGATTTTAATCTCTTTCTTTGCTTTCTTCTTTTTTCCAAGGTCCAAACCAAGATCTGCCATTTTGAGAGAAAGTTTGAGAGCTGCAAATGTACATTTTAAATTAGATAAACAATTTCAAGGAAGAAAATGAAAAAAAAGATTTACTATCAATTTCGCTTGTTTTTAAGGTCTATTTTGTTTCGAAATGCGAAAAAATCTTCACGTGACATTTTCGCCTCAAAAACCCTATAATTTAATTTTTATTTTTGAAACCCTATAGGCCCGCTTAAAATCCAAACTCCCCCATTAAAAATCCCCGCAAAAATCAATAAAATTGGGCTGAAAACGCACATTTCAAGCGGAACCCGAAAACAAAAAGAAAAAATCAAGGCACATGGAATTTCGCAATGTGTTGGGTCTCGACGCGCTCCGCCAATTGGCCAGCTGCCAAGTAGATTTACGGGGGCGGCTGCATTTCTTTTTTTTTCGGTTTTCGCGCGTTCGCTTTGTTTTTCGCTACTTTTTTGGGCGCTAATCGATAATTAATGATTTTCCCTTATTTCATGATTGTTTTAGAGATTTTGAGGCATATTTTAATTACTGAAAATAATTCAAAAATGTGTGTTTTGTGTTGTTTTCTTTCGATGAAAAAAAAAACTTGTGTCGTCACAAAATGAAGATATTTTTTTCAAATAATAATAATTATTATGAAAATAATAATCATAATAAAAACATGAAATGCGAAAAAATAAAGGCGGAGCAAAGTTTTGCGGTTGGTTGTCATTCTTCGCTGACCAGCCCCGAGTTAGTGAAACAGAGCAAAAAGAGCCCAGATATATATATCTCTTCGTCTCTTTTTCTCGTTTTTTCCCTCCCCAACTCTCATCGATTTTAATTTGTTTGTATTATTTTCAAGAATATTTATTTTTATTTTTGATGGATACATGGATGAAGAGAGAGAGATAATCTCAGTTTTTATATTTTATTTTTGCCTGAAAATTCATTTTTTAGGACTTTCTCGCCCAAAACTTGCTGCTTTTGATAAAGTACATTTTAGTTTGTCTTCCCCCACGCAAAAATTAGCTCAATTTCTTTCGCCATTTTCTCACACTCACAAGAAAAAGTTCAATGAGACTTATTATCCAGAAAAAAAGGCGAAGAAGACGAAAAAGTTTTCTCATTTTTTTAATAAACAAAAAATCTCGCTTCTTCTTTTTTTGCGCCGACGAAAAAACTATGAATCACTTTTTTTGCTGCGACGCGAATGAAATGAGAAAAATATTCAACATTAATGAAAATTTCGCTTTTTTTCGTCTGGCAACCAGCAGAATGAATTTTGCATTTTTCCATAGAAATTGACCAAAAAGTTAAATTTTTCTGGGATTTTCAGAGAAAAATTGATAGATAAAATTATAGCTAAATATTAAATTTCCCACGCCGAATCTGAAAATTTCAGCAAAATCTCTGGAAACCCGGAATTTTGCTGAAATTTTCAGAGGCAAAACTATCGTCAAAATGTTCAAATTTCCCCGCTGGATCTGAAAATTTCAGTAAAACCCAGATTTTTGCTGAAATTTTCAGATCCCGCACAGGCAAATCTATCGCCAATTTTTTTTTGAAAAATTTCTTTTTGCTATTCCAAATATGATTCAATTAACCCTTATTCAAATCTATTTGCTTTTTCTAAAAACTACATTTTTTTGAATAATAAGGATAATCTTTTCAAAATATATAGCTATGACGTGGCAAAGTGCGTCATTCTTGAGACCTTTGAAATTTGAAAATTCATTTTCCCACGCCGGATCTGAAAATTTCACTGAAAATCTATGAAGTTTCGATTTTCATTGAAATTTTGAGATCCCGCGCAGGCAAATCTATCGCCAATTTTTTCCGAGCGAAGCGAGTGTAAACCGCAAGCTTCCGCGTCAGCGGCACTATCTTCCGCTTCAGCGGCCACGTCATAGCCATCCACGTGGCCGCTGACGCGGAAGCTTCCGGAATTTCTCATGCCGGATCTGAAAATTTCAGCAAAACCCAGATTTTCTGGAATTTTGCTGAAATTTTGAGATCCCGCGCAGGCAAAACTATCGCCTATTTTTTTCCGAGCGAAGCGAGTGTAAACCGCAAGCTTCCGCGTCAGCGGCACTATCTTCCGCTTCAGCGGCCACGTGGTTTATGATACTGTAAGTTCGCCACGTCATAGCCCCCGCTGACGCGGAAGCTTGCGGTTTACACTCGCTTCGCTCGAAAAATCGATTTTCTCATGCCGGATCTGAAAATTTCACTGAAAATCTATGAAATTTCGATTTTCACTGAAATTTTGAGTTCCCGCGCAGGCAAATCTATCGCCAATTTTTTTCGAGCGAAGCGAGTGTAAACCGCAAGCTTCCGCGTCAGCGGCACTATTTTCCGCTTCAGCGGCCACGTGGTTTATGATACTGTAAATTTGCCACGTCATAGTCATCCACGTGGCCGCTGACGCGGAAGCTTCCGGAATTTCTCATGCCGGATCTGAAAATTTCAGCAAAAACCCAGATTTTCTGGATTTTTGCTGAAATTTTAAGATCCCGCGCAGGCAAATCTATCGCCAATTTTTTTTTTTATTTTCCCTTCATATTCAAAATATTATCCCTTTCATCCAAATAAATAAAAGTACAAAACAAAAAGTGCATTTTCCAGACTCATATATTCCATTATTATTATTGCTATTCTTGTTATCATTATTAATATTTATTCATAAATACAATACAAATATGTCATCTGGTCCAACTTCCGGTTCATCAATGGATACATCGGGACCAAATTCACCGCCACCAAGAGCCGCCGGACAAAATGGAGTTTCTCTTAGGGATCTTTGTTGCTTATTTTGCTGTCCTCCATTTCCATCAGCAATTGTCTCAAAATTAGCTTTTATGCCGCCAGAATCGAGCTATACAATAACTGAAAATAACAAGTGAGCTTTAGAATTCGAAGATATCTTTGAAAAAAAACTAATTGCAGATTACAATTAATCGAAGGCCGTGCTGCTTGGCCACATGAAAATCGATATTTATCGGAATGTGTGGAAACGACATTGGTTAGGTATGGTTTTTCAGGGGAGAAATTGGGATTTTTTGCTAGAAATGTTCTGAAAATTGATGTGAAAAAGCTCAAAAGTAAAGGTTTTTCATTTAAAAACCGTAATTTTTGAAATTCAGATCATTTTTTGGTTCAAAACTTGAAAAGTTTCGAATGATTTCATCAAATTTGGGCTATTTTTGAGGAAGTTCTGAGTTAAATTCTTAATTTTACCCTAAGTCCCTTAAAAAACCCCCCATTTTTTTTGCAGAACTCGACGTCGAAATAAAATAAGTTGTGCAATGATTCGACCAATTCAAAACGCCAAATTCACACTATTATTCTCACACGGAAATGCAGTGGATTTGGGACAAATGTGCTCATTTTTATATGGTTTGGGTTATCATTTAGGATGTAATGTGTTTAGCTATGATTATTCGGGTATGTTGGAATTTTTTGGATCAAAATTAATGAATTTTGATGGAAATTACATGAAAATCAATATTTTCAACCTCAAATTATCGATTTTTGCAGGTTACGGTTGCTCAACGGGAAAACCATCGGAAAAGAATTTGTATGCGGATATTTCGACGGCTTTTGAAACGCTGAAAAAGGATTTTAGTGAGTTTTTTGAGGGGAAAAGCTGAAAATACCTGAAAAATCAAGAAATTTACTGAATTTTGGTCAAAAATCACTGAAAAAACCAATTTTCCCACAAATTATGAACTTTTTTTGCAGATGTTCCAGCAGATCGTGTAATTTTATATGGACAATCAATTGGAACAGTTCCAAGTGTTGATTTGGCCAGCAGAGAACACGTGGCAGCTTTGATTTTACATTCACCATTGATGAGTGGAATGAGAGTTGCATTTCCTGGAACACAGACTACCTGGTGAGGTTTTGGGATGGTTTTGAGGCGGAAAATCTTTGATAATTCAAATTTTTGGTTATTTTTCCCTGTTAAACTGAAAATCCAATAATTTCTGATTTAGTTTCTATGTTTAAAATTCGAAAATTATCAGTTTTCTGGATTAGAAAATACTAGGTTTTTTCAAATATGTTGAGCAAAACTGATAATTTATATGATTCAAAATGAAAAATTGAATTTTACAGTGAAAATTCAAGCGTTTTGATGATTTTCAGAGACAAAATTTGAAAAAATCTTATTTTTTCTGGCTAATAATATTTTGTAATAAAAAACATATTTTTCCTATGCAGAAAAACGTCGAAAAACAAAATATACAATTTTTGAATAGAGACAATGTGAAATTGAGAGAGTGCAGACAGTTTCTCGTATTTTTTGTGCGAAAAAACTAATTTTTCTGTCTGCACTCTCTCTATTTTACATTGTCTCTACTCAAAAATAATATATTTTTTTATTAAAAGATATTATTCTGCATAAAACCTAGCCAAAAAAAATAAGATTTTTCAGATTTTGTCTCGGAAAATCATCAAAACGCTTGAACTTTTACTGTAAAATTCAATTTTTCATTTTTGAATCATATATTTAAATTATCAGTTTTGCTCAACATATTTTAAAAAAACCTAGTATTTTCTAAATCAGAAAATGAATAATTTTTGAAACTAAATCGGAAATTATCGATTTTTCATGAAAATTACCCAATTTTCCTATTTCATAGGTGTTGTGATGCATTTCCATCAATCGAAAAAGTGCCACGTGTCAAATGTCCAACTCTAGTAATTCATGGAACCGACGACGAGGTTATCGATTTTTCGCACGGTGTTTCGATTTATGAACGATGTCCCGCCTCGGTTGAACCGCTTTGGGTTCCAGGTATGCTAAAAAACATCCACGTGGCAAATCGAAAAATTCAAAAAAATTTTCCAGGAGCCGGTCACAACGATGTTGAACTCCACGCTGCCTACCTCGAAAGACTTCGAAATTTCATCGAACACGAAGCGACAGCCGTCCGAATTGATGCACCAATTCGTGGCGAGACCGCATCTTCTTGATCTACCCTACAGTACCCCCTACAGTACCACCCCAAAAATAGAAAAACCAAATTCGAATTGCTCCGCCTCCCCCCCCCTTTTTTTGCAGTTTCCCTCCCACAACGAACTTTTTTCCCCCATAAAGTACCCAACTAATACGTGTATAACATATCCCATTTTTTTTCGCTGCGAAACCCGCATTCTTGTTTTTATTGTGTGTCCCTTTAAGGTGTCCCCCACTTTTTTTGTTTTTTTTGTGAAAGTTGAACGAACTCTTTTTGTGAATGAACATGTTTTTTGTTGTTGGAAAAATGAGTAGTCCGAGAGAAGTACACGGTAATCTCATCGCTTCGAGACCCAAAGACACAATTTCAAGCGCTTTTGACCAGTTTTTGTGAAAAAAACAGAAAATGAAAAGAAGTCCGAGAGAAGTACACGGTAATCTCATCGCTCCGAGACCCAAACCATTAATTCTATGCGCCTTTGACCACTAAAAATATGGATTTTGTCAAATTTCTGTTCAACCTTTATACCTATAACAAACAGAAAATTTCAATAATTTCACAAAAAATTCTTCTCCGACACAAACATCCATTGTCCATCAACCTTTTTCGCAACAATTTCCACATCTCCATTTCGAACTCGATAAGTCAATGTCATTTTGCATCGCTAAAAACCGCACTTGTCACATCAGTTGCTCGAAAACCCGGTGTACGTTTCGAAAACAACAAAATCTGTAGATCCGACATATTATGCGCTTTGATCGTCTCAACCGCCATCAACCGACTGTCCACCAGTTTTTTGTATTCTTCGCGAGTTTTGAGCGATGTATAGGCGTTGTTCAATTTGGTAGCAGCTTCGAGAGCTTTTGATGAGTCGGAGGAATATACAGAGAGGATCAATATTAAGAGAAAAATGTGATTTTTCATTTTGAATATATATTGCAAGATAAAATGGCTTATAAGAAGCGAAACCGTGGGAGTTTCGAATTTTTATTATGCTATTTGTGAGCCGTTTGAAAGCAACCAAATAGTTATTGAATTGTTGCCTGACACGGAGAAACAGCTGGCGCCCATCGCCATTCAAATAGTTTCGTTTGACTGTCTTAGCGGAATGGCCGCGGATTTGCGGATCGTCTTCCAAAACCAATGGCGAACCTCCCGCGTTCGCGAAAGCGGTGCAAACCAAAGTTCTGTTATATGAAGTGGGTTAGACAATGAGGGCAATTTTCATGTGAACCAGGTAAACGTTTTCCTGGCCTGGTCTTGGTTAGACCTAGACCTAGTCCTATGCTTAGGCTTACGCTCCCCCTTTTTCATTTGAGACAGAAAAATGTGTTCCTGGTTCAAATAAAAAGGGGGAGCCTAAGCCTAGCCCTAGCCCTAGGTCTAACCAGGAAAACGTTTTCCTGGCTCATTGTCAGTTACCTCAAATTCTTCAATTTTCCGAATTGATTGACATCGAGAAATTGTAGAAACATGCGTGTTCGGAATAATGAGATCCCCAGCTTCCGAATTTCCGTTGCATTTCTTCTCCAAAGTTCAATCAAATTCCTTTTTCCGCCATATAATTCGTATTGACTAAAATAATAATAAATTTTTGTTGCATCAGTTGCATGAAAACATACCGTAAGAAAGATACGAAGTAAACAGTGTTCGGTGGAAAAGGCACACAAAGGCGGGTGCCATTCTTGCTTTTCTCGATTTTATCGAAATACGTGAAAATTGGTCGACCCGTGTCCCATTTGTTGTTTTCTCCATCAAACACCGTCACTTTATTTTCATTTGTGAGCAGCTTCTTCGAATTTTCGATGTCGAGATAATTCCCGCAGGCTGACTTCAGTCGTGAATCGAAGTGAATTTGTTGGTTGGTATTGGTTCTAAATCCGATCTGTAAATTTTATTGTTTTAAAGGGCCAATGTTTCGTGCAGCCAGGAAACCGTTCCCCTGACTATAGTGAAAATTGGACTCCTCATTGTCTAGCTCACTTTTTAGGATATTTGTTTGGATATTATTTATTTTGGATATTGTTTATTTTTAATGTTTACCTTCTACATTATCTGAAGTGATTTAGACAAAAAATTTCTTTTCAGCCAGGGAAACGTGTTCTTGGCTGCACTGAACATTGGCCTTCTCATTTTTTTAATCACTTATTGATATTAGGATACCAATTTTTACAATAGGAAAAACTCACTGTAACAACTGGATAGATATTGAGAGCAAAGAAAATGATTTCGAATAGCCTCTGATGTTGGTGTGATGGGTTTTCGAATATTTTACTTATGTCGGATCCTTTGCAAACATCTTCGAGCAATATTTGAAGATTCTCCAGAGCTTGTTGACATTGTTTTGGGTATTTCAAATATTCCGTTGCGAATGATTTCAGATTTTCATCTACAAACCTATCTTTCTCCTCCTTCAGTTTATCCCTCCTTTTATTTTTCCTCAATTTACACATTCTCAACAGCTTTTCTGCACTTGAATTATTGGAGTTTTCAATCTTGGCAAGAGTGCTGACGAGGCCTGCAACTCTGTCAGACATATTGAACGAAGGTTTCGAAACATCCACAGATCCATTTACAATTTCGATTGCTGTCGGCATCGAATTCAAGACCAGCGATGCATTTGACGTTGTTCGCCTGTGTTTCTTTAGGCTGTAATAGTCATAAGCTTCTGGAAGGGTTCTGATTATTTCCAACTGTTTTTCCATGATGTCTTCGCACGCCTTTTTTTGAGAGATCGTGAGATGTGCGTTGGAGATTGCTGAAGATGAAAATCTTGCACCGATCACCAATTCTCTGAGCATTTTTAATTGTTTTCCTTGCAATTTTCGTGGATATCGGCCATCATTGATGATACACGTATATTCAATTACATTTCGGACACGGACCATTGCGTCGCTTCCATCATAGACGTTGCAATTTTCGCCACAGTCCATCCGGAAACATCTAATACACATCCTCTCAGTGTCGAGTTGTTGTGCAGTGAGCAATAAATCGTCCAAATCGGCTAACAACTGACTTTCAAATTTCGCACTGATGGCTTTTCCTTTGATCAATTGTTCAGTTTTTGCTGAAAAACAGTAACTGTCTCTAATAATTTCAGGAGCCAGGTGGTTTAGACTATGAGGATTTATTCCAGCCAGGAAGACGTCTTCCTGGTTGGAATAAATTATCAACAGACTTACTTTTTGTTGATTATATTTTTAGATGAGTATTGAAATTGTGTCTCGGACACACTCTTATCATCAAAAATATGTTCCCAATTAGTTTAGAGTAAATGACCTACCGATCGAATTTTTCTCCTTTTCAGTGAGAGCAATCGAAATCCCATCACTCGTTCCTCCGCTGATTCTCTCCTCCAGTTCTTCGTCGAGCTCTTTCAAGGTGATTGTTTTCATTCTTTCTTTTGGCGCTGGCAAACATTGTGACTTCCTTTTCGCGGGTGGCATCTAAGAACAGACATAAATAATTAGAATCCAATTCAACTCCTCATTAAAACAAAACCAAATATATCAAGGTCTATCATGAACCTCATTTTCAATCACATCAATACAAGTCATATTTTTAAAGCAGTTAATGTAATACAAAATTAAACGATAAAAACTTTAAAAAAAATTTGATTGTCATACAATATCAATTTGAGCCTTTCAATTTCAGCAGTCAATTTCCCTTCACGAATTGCGGCATTTTTTTGGAAGAGACTCGTATACTTACGAGAATGCACCATTCGACCAAGAGCATCTAGACGACATGCAACGATGGTTAGTTGCCTGGAAATTACGGGTTAGGTGAAGATGACAAATTACGAGTTAGGTCAGCCAGGAAAATGTTTTGATTGTGGAGTGCAATTAAAAAATTTCAGCCACGGAAACGTAGAGCTGGTTTTTTCCTGGCTGCCCTAAAAATGGTCTACATACCTCTGAACTCCTGTGAAATTTTTAGCACATTCGCATTTTTTTGATGCATCAGTTGGTGCTCTTTTCGGGTTTAGATCGTTCGAAGAACTTTCCAATATTCTCGAATTCTTCGCCTTGGCGTTGACATTTCCACCAGAAACATCAGTCTTTGTGTTTCCTGTCCCCGCCAGTTCTTCTTCCAGCTCTTCCAGGGTTAATGTCTTCGTTCTTCCTTTTGGTGCTGGCAGACACCTTTTGCTAGCAGCTGGCATCTAAAAACAAACATAAAGAATTCGATGACCAAGAGGCGATGAAAACCGCGTCACTCTTGGCCAAATATCGATACGCGGTAAGAGGCAGCTTCCGCACTTCGTATCTCATACCATATACGCGTAGAAATTGTTATGCGGCAAAGAAACCGATTGATGAATATTTTACAATTGGTGGATATTTGAGGAAGTGGGAAAATATAAGATGGCTGTGGAAGAATTTTGAGAGCGGAGAAAATTTATTGGTTTATCGAGTTGGGAATACGACATTTACAGCCAAGAAAATGAAGGGGAATTATAAGATTGTGCAAATGGAAGAACCGAAAACGAAAAATGACATTTTATAGATGACAATGTTTTTAACGAAAATTTGAATAAATGATCCCGTTTCAAGATCTACTGAATACATTTTTTGAAGTAGCTGAGAACAAAAAACCAAAAATGGCCGAATTTTTTCGCCGGAAAACAAGAAAGTGCGCCCCAACGTACTTTGCGCTCATATTGGGGATTTTGTTTTTTGAAAAGGCAAGGGACACTTGTTTCTGTTATTCAAAAAATGACTCGTGGCGAAATCAGGAACGGTTTCTAATTTTGCCATGGATGACGTCATCGATCAATTTTTCAAAAAAAAAAACTTATGGAATCTCTTGTTTTTTGCATAAATAGTAGAAAAACTGAATTTTTGGCCTAGATTGAAATTAAAAAAATTGATTAAAATTGAAAAAACCGCAAGGCGAGTATGTAAGTGCGCCCCACTCGTTGAGCAGCGACAGGTGTATGTGGAATAGGAGGTGAAGCTTGAACTGCAGGTGCTGGAGCTGCAGGTTGAAGTCCAGCGGCAGGTGGAGGAGCTACTACCGCTGGAACTGCGACTGCCGGTGCCGGAGCTACAACTGCTGGTGGAGGAATCAGTTGAGCTGGTTGCGGAAAGTTGACAGCTTGTGCAATAATTGGCGCTGGTGGAGCTTGTTGTTGAGCAATAATTGGTGGTGGCGCTTGCATGATTCGAATTGTGATTTCTGGCTCCAATTCGACAATTTCTGCTTCCATGCGAATAGCTGGCAATACCTCAATCTCAATCTCGTTTCCAAAATCAATTTGCACCGCCGTATTCCGTGGTTGAGGATTGAGATGTTGAATAGACTTCTGGGGTTCGAGATGGACAATATTTGCAACAATTGGAGCTGGTTCCATCGCCGGGGCTTCAGGTTGATCCTAAAAAATTTTTCTCCTTGAAAATCTCCGTTTTTCCTCCTTGAAACCACCGAAAAATTGTCAAATTCATACATCAGTATCCCCGGATTTTCGTCCGGAGGGGGTCTGGCTATTTTGGAAAAAAGACGTGGGGACCGGCTAACTTTTTGAAAAAATAACAATTTACAGCCCAAAAACCAAGTTTTTCTATTTTTTTTTTTGAGGGGGTCTGGCTAATTTTTGAATTTTCACATTACGGGGGTGGCTAATTTTGAGGCCCTGACCGGGAGAAACCATACATCATGATGTATGGTCAAATTATAATTCCAGTAACTTACATTAACTTGTTCTTGTTGTTGCTTTCGATCTTCTTCATCCGGAATATCAATCGGATCAGCCACCATCACATTATCATTTAGATTATTCAAAATTTCGGCTTCAATCACATCCATTATCATTCCATTAATAACATCAATAATGATTTGAGCTTCATCATTTTCAGCTAATCTCCTTCTTTCCGCATTTTTCAGCATCCAATTCATATTGATTCTTTCAATTCTTTCCATTTTTTCATGAATCATGCGCATTCGATCCAATATTTCCTTGCGACTGCTGTCGATTTTTTGTCTTTTTATTTGGAATGGATATCCATCTTTGAACTGTAGAGCGCGTTTCCTACTCGCTTCGAGTTTTCTGCGCTTGATCAGCAAAGGATAAGAATCCTCTTTACCATCAGATGGGAAAAAAGTGCGCTTTTTCATTATCAAAGTTGAAATTACCTTTTTTGAGTTGGCAAAAACGTGTCACGTTTTCAATTTTTTTTTGAGAAATTTTTCGAAAAACTACAGTTATGTATAGTAAATTTAAGATAATTTCACAGAATAACCAAGTACGCGTTTCTAGAACAAAAGAGTTTATGAAACTCGAGGAAAGATATAACAAAGAAATTAAAATAAATTAATTGATGGGGTGACGGCTTACGACGACACCTTTGATTCTCGGTGACGGTTTATATACTGTTGATTTTATAAAACAACAACAACATCGTCATGGAGGAAGGAAGTGAGAGAGTGTGTGTTTTGTATAAGCGCAGATTATCAGATGGATTTTATTAAAAAAGATATTGGTTTTATATTGTACCGGAAAATCAAATTACAAAAATGTTATTGACGATAGGAAAGATAGAAGACTGAATATATTTAGGGAAAATTTTATTTTTCAATGTTTTTTTTCACTTTTTGAAGTTTAAATAAAGAATGAGGAAGAAAAAGGGATTTTTTATACAACCGGCAATTTTTTTGTGAAAAAAAAACGAATCATTTTTTGTTTAAAAAAACGACCACTTTTTTCTCAAAAAAATGATAAAAAAAATCACTCATATTAGTCATCGTGTGCGCCCCGTCGAAAATTGGCGCATTGCCAATGGCATACATATTCTCTAGCCGTCTGCGTCTCTCTTTCTCTCTGATTTCTGTAGTACATGTGTGTGTTGAGAAAAAAGAAGGAAGGAAGGAATCATTTGTGATCCATACAGAACAGCCAGTGGCCGTTTTGTCTATTTTTTTTCATTTTGAAAGACACCCCCCCGGAAAAAATTGGATACCCCAAGTTTTTTTTCCGGAAAAATAGCCCTGGGTAGGGTAGCTTTAATATTCACAGACTATCCTATGTAGCTTTAAGGTAAGGTAAGGTTCTCCCCCCCCCTGTAAATTAGGGGGGGGGGCAGACCTTTAAAAATATTAGGCTTAGTTAGTTACCCTAATTTTTCCCGGAAAACTATCCCATGGGGATTTTAATCTTGAGGAGATGAAGTATCAAAAAATTTTAAGATATGGGTCCCCCCTCTCCTTGAAGGGTCCTTAAATTAAACAGCTATTGATTGATCGCGAGACCACCCACGAAGCTTTAACTTCAGAGACGAACAATGGAGCAGGAAAAAGAAGAAGTAGAGAGAACTTTTATTTTGCCAGATGATATGCTTTTGAAAATTTTCGAGAACATGGAAGATCAAGATGATAAGTAAGTTTGAATAGTGTTCTGAAATCCCCCCATTTGAATTCAGAAACAATTTTCGAGCTCTCTGCGACCAAAGCCGTCGAATTTGGAAATATCCGAAATGTTGGAACGATTCGATCACTTGGGATTATGATTTTCCGAAAATCAAGATTATTTTGGGCAATTTGTATTTTGCCGAATTTGATAATGAGCACGACAACACATTTAAAATGTGAGTTTGAGGGAATATTCATTATAATGTTGTTGTTTCAATGTTTACAAATTTCTAGCGGACAAATTGGCAGTCAAGAAATAGAGTGTCTAGAAATCCCAAGAAGTAGAACATACTTTGAACATGCTCGAAATATGTTTCAAGCAAGACTGGAAAGAAATCAAATGGTGGTCAAATCTTTGACAATTAAAGGGACATGTCCAATCAATTTGCGAGGAGTTGAACACTTTCCACAACTTCGCAATGTTGTTCTAAGCGGAAGAGACAATTTGGAAAATTGTCATGAGATTTTATTGAAGACTGGCGATTCTTTGAAATCCTTAACAATTCGAGATGTGCATATCAGCCAGCATAGAATGTATGCGCAAATCGCGAAAATCTACGAAGTTTCTGAATTTGTGGCGATTGATTTCGGTTTGAGAGAATCGCAGTTGAGGAGATTATCGGCGAGACGAATCGAGATGCGCATTGGAAATTTGCGACCACAATCGATTTTCAGATTTATTCAAACTTGGATGAATGGAAATCGGATTTTGGAGAAATGTGTTTGGAATTTGAAAGGCTCGCATTTCCATAACTTGGCTGACACATTTTTCCGATGTTTCGGATCTAAAATGCAATATTCTGCTGATTTGTAAGTTTTTTCTTCTGCTGATTTGTAATTAATTTTAAATTACAAAAAACAACAATTTTTGCAGTCATCAACTTTATATCCGTGGAAATGGCAAAATCACCTATCGTAAAGATGATTTTTTGCAATTCGAAGTTGTGGAAATCGAAGAATTGGACTAGAATTGCTCATGTTAATTTAATTTTTTTAGTTTTTTGTGAGATTTCATTGACAACCGGTTTTTTTTTTCACTTTCAATGTGACGCCAAATTTTGAAATAAATAATTTTACCAAGCACTGTATCTATTTTTAGTGCTAAAAATTCCCCAAAAAGAAAAAAAAAGAAAAAAAAACAAACTACAAAAGTCAAAGACGCACGCAAAATTCTTCGTGTGCGCTTCGAGACCCAACCTTCAAATAAATCCCCGCGCCTTTTTTTTATTTTTTTCAAAAACTTTTCCATGTTTCTCAGAGAAACAGGCTGGAGAACCGGCGGAGAAAACGACCTGTCGGCGAACTTTCGGATAACCAGCGGACAAAAGTTTCGACGAAATAGTGTTGGTCAGACACTCCGCCGGTTGTCCGAGAGTTCGCCGGCATGTCGTTTTCTCCGCCGGTTCTCCAGCCTGTTTCTCTGAGTTTTGCCACGTTCCCATTTGTTGTAAAAAGTTACAAATAACGAGAAAAAAACGGCCACGAGGAGAAAAACCCTCTGCATCTCTCTGCTCTCTCATCTCCGCCCACTATTTTTTGCCTATCTTTTTTTTCTTCTCAAAAACTTTTTTTCTAATCGGAACAGGCTATTTGAGCGGACCGAAACATCATTGTCCCAAGATCACAGTTCAGTTAGGGGGAAACTATATAAATAATTGCGATTCTTTGCTCGACCCTTTCTTTATCTTTTTTATTTTTCTGTTGTTTGTTAGGTTGAAACTAGATTATAGTTTAGTTTGAGTTTTTGATATCTTTCAGGACCCCGAAAATCGTGGCAAGACCCATTTTTATCAAAAATTCGTCTTGATCCCCCAATTATTCACTAAATATCGCGTCAAAACCCAGTTTTTTCGCTTCAAGACGCAAAAAATCGTGTCAAGACCCAATTTTCCCGCCAAAAACTGGAAAAATTTCCCCGTGACCCCTACACTTTTTATCAAAAAAAAAAAAAAAAGAACTCTTATCACTTTGCTCGATCAAAAAACCAATCATTTCCTCAATTTTTTCGGCTTCAGAAAACACAAAATGCAATCTTTGAGCCGCCCATCTTCAATTTTGGCGCGATCCGCCAAAATCTTCCAATCGGGCCGTCAAATTTCGGCCAAACCACGGGCCGACGGCCCGGCCCCACCACCAATCAATCAATTATCCGAGGAGGAGAATTCGATTGTGGATACAGGTAAGTAAGAAACCACGCGCTCCACCGAAATAAACACGCAACGCAGACCGCGTCGCGCCACAACAAACACAAAAAAGGGAGGGAATTTGAATCGTTCGTGTGTGTTGTGGCGCGACGCGGTCTGCGTTGCGTGTTTATTTCGGTGGAGCGCGTGACGCATGTTTTCCCCGCCAAAACTTACAAATTCAAAAATGTTTTGCAGTCCGTCGCTTTGCTCAAAATGTCATCAAACCATTGGTGCGCGAAATGGACGACAAATCACAAATGCACCAATCGGTCATCACTGGCGCTTTTGAGAATGGCGTGAGTTGGATTTGTTGGCGCCAAATTTGGAGGATTTGAATTTTTCGAGGAGAAAATTGTGGAAAATTTGAATTTAAAGCCTAAAAATGTTCAAAACATCGATTTTCAGCCTAAAAATTTGTCTGAAAATCAGATTTTTGACCTGAAAACCTTAAAATGAGCTGGAAAATAGAGAAAAAACGATTTTCAGCCTAAAAATGTTGTCTGAAAATCAGATTTTTGACCTGAAAAACTTGAAATGAGCTGGAAAATTGAGAAAAATCGATTTTCAGCTGAAAACTTGTCTGAAAATCAGATTTTTGACCTGAAAAAACTTAAAATGAGCTGGAAAATTGAGAAAAATCGATTTTCAACTCAAAAATTGTCTGAAAATCACATTTTTAAGTAGAAAACGCCTAAATTAGCTGGGAAAATTGAGAAAAAACGATTTTCATCTGAAATTTTGTCTGAAAAACACAAAAATTACAGAAAATCTATGATTTTTGATTAGAAATTCACAGAAAAACCCAATTTCAGATAGAAAATGACTGAAAATTCACCTAAAACCTGAGTTCCAATCAAATTTTGTTGGAAACCCTATTTTTGACCTGAAAAATTGGTTTCTAGACTAGAAATCCGTGAAAAACTTGAATTTCGCCCAAAAAAGACGATTCTAGACTGAAAAACTCCTGAAAATCCCAATTTTTCAGTTGATGGGCGTCGAAATCGCGGAAAAATACGGCGGAACCGGTTCCTCGTTCTTCGACGCCGTTTTGGTCATCGAAGAGTTGGCCAAAATCGATCCGTCGGTTTCGGTTTTTGTCGATGTTCAGAATACTTTGGTTGCGCCTTTGATTATTCAATTGGGAACCGAAGAACAAAAACAAAAGTATTTGCCGAAAATTGTCAGCGAATCGATTGGAAGTTTTGCGTTGTCTGGTGAGGATTTTGGGCGAAATTTTGGGAAAAAATGGAAAATGCTACTGTTTGATATCAAATTTGATGAAAAACGAAGAATTTTCTGATTTTTTGAGTGTAAATTCAAAAAATTTCACTTTTTTGAAGTCTACATTTCCTATAAAATAGCAAAAATTCGATTTTTGACCCAAAATCTATATCGAAATATCGATTTTCCAACTCGGGAACCTAAAAATAATGCTCCAAGGCCAAAAAATTGGCATTTTTTGAATAAAAAACGCGATTTTTGCTGTAAAGCCCCTCTAGGAGCGGCCCTTTGAAAACTAGGCTCTCTAGGCTTAGCTGCTTGAAAACTAGGCTCTCTAGGCTCAACCGCTTGAAAACTAGGCTCTCTAGGCTTAGCTACTTGAGGTAGAAGCTCTCAAGGCGCATCTCCTAGACAATTAGGGTCTCTAGGCTCAGCTGCTTGAAAACTAGGCTCTCTAGGCTCAGCTGCTTGCGTTAGAAGCTCACAAGGTTCAGCTCCTTGAGAATTGAGCTCTCTAGGCTCAACTGCTTGAAAACTAGGCTCTCTAGGCTTAGCTACTTGAGGTAGAAGCTCTCAAGGCGCATCTCCTAGACAATTAGGGTCTCTAGGCTCAGCTGCTTGAAAACTAGGCTCTCTAGGCTCAGCTGCTTGAAAACTAGGCTCTCTAGGCTTAGCTTCTTGACGTAGAAGCTCTCAAGGCGCATCTCCTAGACAATAAGGTTGTTCTGGCTTCGCTACTCGATATTTTTCCAGAAGTAAGCAGTGGCTCCGACGCATTCGCCCTCAAAACCACCGCCAAAAAAGATGGCGACGACTTCATCATCAACGGCTCAAAAATGTGGATCACCAACGCCGGCCATGCTCAATTCTTCCTAGTCTTCGCCAACGCCGAGCCAGCAAAAGGCTACAAAGGAATCACTTGCTTTTTAGTGGATCGCAGTCAAGAAGGTGTTCAAGTTGGCAAAAAAGAGGATAAATTGGGAATTCGAGCCAGTTCGACGTGTTCGATTCATTTCGACAATGTTCGAGTGCATAAATCGGCGATTTTGGGAGAATATGGAAAAGGTGAGGGGTTTTGCGGTGGGAAAATTTGGAAAAATCATGAAAAATCACAAATTTTAGTCAAAAAATTGTGAAAATCAAGCTAAAGCTTGATAAAAATTGAATTTTCAGCTAGATTTTTGGCTAAAAGCCCTTCGGAATTTGAAAAATCACTTTCAGAATTTTTTTTGTCTGAAAATTTGAATTTCAGATTTTTAGCTAAAAATCCCAAATTTTCAGGCGTTTTTGAGCTGAAAATCATAAAAAATCATAAAATTTGAATTAGAATTGATGAAAATTGTCAATTTTTGAATTTAAATTCAAAAAATCACTTTCAGAATTTTTCAGCTAGAAAATTTGTGAAAATTTGGTTTGATCAGCTGAAAATCATGAAAAATCACAAATTTTAGTCTAAAAATCTTGAAAGTCAAGGTTTTCAAGCTTAAATTTGATGAAAATTGAATTTTCAGCTAGATTTTTGTCTGAAAACTCTTCGGAATTTGAAAAATCACTTTCAGAATTTTTTTTTGCTGATTTTCATGAATTTTTGTCTGAAACTCTGAACTTCCAGCTAAAAATCCCAAATTTTCAGACGTTTTGAGCTGAAAATCTATAAAAATCCCAAATTTTAGCCGATTTTTCACCTGAAAATGCTCTAAATCCAATATTTTCATTCACAAATCAATAAATCAGCTTAAAATGAGTCATCCGAACTTTCTTCGGATAAATTCAGCTTTTCCTCTTCCTTCTCCACTCTTTTCATCTTTTTCACCGGTTTTTTGGTGGTTTTCTTGGTATTTCTCTTTTTGACACTTTCCACAATGATTTCTTCCGGAATTCCTGAAAAAAGGTGATTTTGAAGCAGAAAACAATGATTTCTGGCCAAAAATGGTGGGTTTCTAGTGATTTTTCACCTAAATTTGGCCATTTTTCACCCGAATTACCCCTAGATCTTCTCGAAATCCTCATCAACGCATCAGTCACTTTTTTCGACCAAATAAGCGCTGGTTTTCCAGCCGCAACTCCGCCGGCCATAAAAAATCGATCCAATCGCATTTGCGCGATTCCTCCGCCTTCCAAAAACGTGTTCCATCTTTCAAAAGCCGAAATTGAGTTTTTCAACTCGTTTTGAAGGAAATTCGAGTCGTCGAATCGTTTTTGCATAATGTTTCGAATCAATTCGATGTTCATTTTTCGCCATCGGAATTTTTCCGAAGATGAATCGACGTTTGGATGAAGATAGGCTGAAAATTTGGTGTTTTTTGAGTGTAAATGTGCCAGGCTTGCAGAAAATTAGGCTCCGCCCATTTTTCTGTGCCTTGATTGAAAATTTGCCGTTTTTTGAGTCTGAACATTATCTAGAACAAAAATTGTGCCGCAGGCTGCAAGCTCCGCCCACTTTTTCCTATAAAAACTATGCCCATACATGTTTTTGGTCCGGAAAAGTATAAAATAGGGTCGTTAACCTTTTCATTTTTCATGAAAAATAGGTCCTTAACTTTTATGAAAAAATTATTATTAATTTCTCAAGTCATCAAAATTACCTCTGCATCAACTTCTTCTTTCAAAGAGGAGCAGGGTTTCCACAAAAATTTCGCCGTGTTTCATTCTGCATCACGCGAAATATTTCAATATCTCTCATCGCCGACAGTTCGCTGGTAGCGCCACACGCTATCTCTCTCATTTCAGTGACTCCGCCCACTTTTTTTTCTTTTTTTTTCGTTTGTTTTTCACAGGAAATTCAAATCAAAATCAAAACTTATATTGTTGTAGGCAACCAAATGAGATGAAAATTTTCACAGGTATTCTTCAAGATATTTAGCTTGTTTAGAAGACCCACCGGCTTAATATAAAGACCTCCAAAAGATTTAGGAGACCTCAGCAGCAAAGTTTAGTGAAACGCTAAACTTTGCTGCTGAGGTCTCCTAAATCTTTTGGAGGTCTTTATGATGAAATGTACTGGATTGAAACTATGCGAAATTACCTGTAGAAGGGCTGTGAAAATTTTTAGCTCATTTGGTTGCCTACAAGAATATTAGTTTTGGTTTTGATTCGAATTTTCTGTGAAAATAAAGAAAAAGAAAAGAAAAAACAAAGTGGGCGGAGCCAGGTGCAATGAGGAGGATCGCGTGTGGTCGTACCAGCGAGTTGTCGGCGATGAGAGTTGTTTATATATTTCACGTGATGGAAAACGCATTGAGTTTTGAATTTGTTGAGGAAACTCTGCGCATCTTTGAAAAAAAGTGAATTCAGAGATTTTTCCTTCCTTCTGGAAAGCATGCTGGAAAATAAATTTTTAGCAAAAAAGGTTTTTTTTTCAGTGTAAAATAGGTCTTTAAAGGGTTGGTGCTTTCCTGGTGAAACAATCGTCTGCAAAAAGGCGTCACAGTGTTGTGTGCAAACACACGCACGAAAATTCAAAAACAAGTTGTGCGCTAGAGCGCATTTACATGTTTTATTTCGTAGGTTTTAACTCGCTTGTGTTTTTGAGGAAAAACATGGGCTGAATTGATACTCTAATTTTTTCTAAAACTGGAACCTTCCAGGAGCACCTTATTCCTATCTAAACCAAGCAAGATTCCCTGGCGGAGCACCAACCCTTTAACTTTTTGATTCGAGTTCGTCATAGGTCTTTAACCTCGAGGGTAATTTAATGGGAAAAACACCTATGACTATGCCAGGCTTGTATTTTTCTAGGCTCCGCCCATTTTTCTGTGCCTTGCTTGAAAATTTGCCGTTTTTTGAGTCTAAACATTATCTTGCAAGCTCCGCCCACTTTTTCCTATAAAAACTGTGCCAGGATTGCATTTTTCTAGGCTCCGCCCATTTCTCTGTGCCTTTGTTGAAAATTTGCCGTTTTTTGAGTCTAAACATTATCTTGCAAGCTCCGCCCACTTTTTCCTATAAAAACTATGCCAGACTTGCATTTTTCTAGGCTCCGCCCATTTTTCTGTGCCTTGGTTGATAATTTGCCGTTCTTTGAGTCTAAACATTATCTAGAACGAAAACTGTGCCGCAGGTTGCAAGCTCCGCCCACTTTTTTCTATAAAACTGTGCCAGGCTTGCATTTTTCCGCCAGACTCCGCCCACTTTCCGGTGCCTTGGTTGAAAATTTGCCGTTTTTTGAGTGTAAATGTGCCAGGCTTGCAGATTAGGCTCCGCCCATTTTTCTGTGCCTTGGTTGAAAATTTGACGTTTTTTGAGTCTAAACATTATCTAGAAACAAAACTATGCCAGGATTGCATTTTTCTAGGCTCCGCCCATTTTTCTGTGCTTTGGTTGAAAATTTGCCGTTTTTCGAGTCTAGGTTGCAAGCTCCGCCCATTTTTTCGTATAAAAACTATGCGAGGCTTGCATTTTTCCCCCAGACTCCGCCCACTTTTCTGTGCCCCAAGGTACATACCCCTAACAGCCTCTCGATTCTCACAAATCTGTCGAATTTTCGTCGCCTCATTCGCCTCCACAACATGTCGCCGATAAAACAAAGCCTGCCGCGATTTCGACGGCAAATCATCCACCGATCTATTCAAAAACAGCTCCTCAATGATTTGTAGAAGTTTGAAAATCCGATTCTCCACATTGTCTGAATCTAGATTCCGATCGACTTCCACAAACTCGGCCACCAATTCTAGCGCTCCGATTGCTCCAACCTTGTTCAGACCACTCGAATAATCGCCACCCGCCAGAATTCCGATTGAAATGTAGTCTTCACGTTCTAGGCAATAGATATTGTCATTTGATGCCGGCGGCGGAATCGCGGAGTATCGTTGTACCCGTTTGTTTTTGGCGAACATGTGACGATAGACATTCTTGACGCCAAACGGCCAAACATCGCTGTCATCACTGATGACACCCTGGAATATACAGGGTGATGATTTGCCACGTCATAAGTAAGTAAATCTCACTTACATCCACCAAACCCAATCGTTCCAATTCAACACACTGTGCTTCCGCTTCGCCTGGAGCTTCGAGCCACGGAATTCCGCAATTTGTCAGAAATTCCTGTAAGTCTCGATACATTTCGGGAGTTTTGTCATCATCTTCGTAGTTCATTTTGAGCCAATCGTCGTCGAGAATTTCGGAATTTTGCCACGATTTTTCCAAACGATCCGGTTTCTGAAACGGAAATTCTGGAATTTTCAATTAATTTTGAAAATTTGGAATTTCAGGACCTCCTGATCTTTTTCCTTCCAAGTTAGGCTATCTTCTGAAATTCTGAATTTTTCTGGAAGTTAGGCTAACTTGAATGAAATTTTCAATTAATTTTGAGAATTTGGGATTTCTGGACTCTGAAATTCTGAAGTTAGCCTAACTCATTCGAACATTTCTGGAATTTCTGAAGTTTTGTGAATTTTTGGCTGAGACTGTTTGCAGCCTGAAATATTGAACTTTTGAAAGTTTTCACATTTTTCATCTTACAAAAACTATGAGTTACCCTAACTCCAGTTGAAATTTCTGGAAATTTTGGCTCACAGGCTCCTTCTAGATTCGAAAATTCCCGAAAAATTCAATTTTTTATGGGATTTCTGGACCTCTTGAGATTCTTCCCTTCCAAGTTAGGCTATCTTCTGAAATTCTGAATTTTTCCGTTTGAAAGTTAGGCCAACTTCTACATTTTTCCTGGAATTCTTGAGCTTTTATTCTCTGAAGTTAGGATATCTTACAATTGTTCAACAGAAAAACTATAAGTTACCCTAACTCCAGTTGAAATTTCCCGAAAAATTCAATTTTTCCATGCCGAATTCTCAAGTTTTACCTCCGGATCCCATTCGACCTCATTCGCATTTTTTTCGTCTCCAACTCGAACTTCAGTCGAAGTTCCCACCTCCTCCTCCAAAACATCCACAAATTCATCATCCGAACTTTCTTCCTCACATTTTCGATAATGATTTCGAACTCTTTTCCTAGCTATAGCCTCCAACATTCCGGATTTGCTTTGAAATTTGAAATTCTCCACGATTTCCTGATGTTCCGGTGTGATTTCGCGAGATTTTGTGGGTTTTTGAAAATCGCACGCTTCAGTGAATATAGCCAAACTCAAATTCGAAGCTTCTTCTTTTTTCGAACCTGCGCCTTTAAAAAATCTCGCCAAGATCTCTCTCCAATTTCCTGCCCGGAAAAATCTGCTGAACTTCATCACTGTGTGAATATTTCAAAATGTGTTGAGTTCCATCGGGACCCAACACGTGGATTTTGCTGCTGTTTTCACCTTGACCCGTCGGATTTTTGGCGATTTGATCGATTTGAGCGTTGAGGCGACCGCGACGCAACACGCGTTGCATTTGAAAGTTGGAAAAGTCTTGAGAGTCGGTGGGAATCTGTGGAAATTTGACATTTGGCCGGAATCTGTAGGCTTCGGGCTCGAAAAATCCGGAAATTTTGAGCCTAAGATTATCCGGGCTCAAAAAATCTGAAAATTTTGAACCCTGGCTTCTACGAGCTCAAAATTCCCGGATTCTCGAGCCCAGGCTTATCTAGACTCCCAGAATCTGGAAATTTTGAGCCCAGGCTTATCTGGATTCGAAAAATCCGGAAATTTTGAGCCTAGGCTCATCCGGGCTCTAAAAATCCCGAAATTTTTTAGCCTAAGATTATCCAGACTCAAAAAATCCGGAATTTTTTAGCCTAAGATTATCCGGGCTCATAAAATCCGGAATTTTTAGGCTTCGGCTTACTCGGGCTCCAAAATCCGGAATTTTTTGAGCCTAGGCTTATCTAGACTCTCAGAATCCGGAATTTTTCGAGGCTAGGCTTATTCAGGCCTCACCATTGACGGATTCAGACGACTTTTTCGCATAGTTTCTCTCCTCTCAACCAATGTATCAATTGTCTGTCTTCTTGTCGCATTTTCCGGAATCTGCAAGCAACATTGCTCATGTTAGCCCGGAAAATCAATACATTGCTCATATTAAACTCACCTTTAAATCCTCTACAATTTTATCATAATGCGATTTTTCATCAATCGGTCCCTCGCCGTCCGAAAAATCCGATCCGGAATCCACATAAATTTGATCTACACGCTCCTTCTCCTCCAAATTCACAACGACACTACTCGTTGACGCTGCCTCTTTTGAATAGACATCATTCAGCAAAACGCGTTTCGTCGGACTTATCACAGTCTCAATACTTTTGGCCAATTGTTGATCATCGAGTTGACCCGAGGCGATTTGTTTGAGATGTTGAAGTTTTTTCGGATTTTGAAGAATCGAGTCGTCGGCGAGTTTTTTCGCGCGCCGCGAATCCTGGAATTAGGTTAGGCTTAGTCTAGTTCCTTAGGCTTGGGCTTATTGAACCCTTAGGCCTAGGCTTAGGTTTAGCTAATCTCTTAGGCTTAGCTAGAGTCTAGATAAGCCTAGGCTCAAAAATTCGGGATTTTTTGAGTCTAGATAAGCCTAGGCTCAAAAATTCGGGATTTTTTTGAGTCTAGATAAGCCTAGGCTCAAAAATTCGGGATTTTTTTGAGTCTAGATAAGCCTAGGCTCAAAAATTCGGGATTTTTCGAGTCTAGATAGTCTTAGGCTCAAAAAATTCGGGATTTTTTGAGTCTAGATAAGCCTAGTCTCAAAATTTCCGGATTTTTCGAGCCTGAATGAGCCTAGCCTCAAAAATTCGGGATTTTTTGAGTCTAGATAATCTTATGCTCGAAAAAGCCTGAATTTTGAGCCCGAGTAAGCCGAAGCCTAAAAATTCCAGATTTTTCGAATCCAGATAAGCCTAGGCACAAAATTTCCGGATTTTTTGAGTCCGAATGAGCCTAGTCTCGAAAAATTCCCGATTTTGGGAGTATAAATGAGTCTGGGCTTGAGAATCCGGGATTTTTAGGGCCCGGATAATGTTAGGCTCAAAATTTCCGAATTTTTCGAGTCTGAATAAGCCTAGGCTCAAAAATTCGGGATTTTTTGAGTCTGGATAATCTTAGGCTCAAAATTTCCAGATTTTTCGAGTCTAGATAAGCTTAGGCTAAAAAATTCCGGATTTTTTGAGTCTAGATAAGCCTAGGCTTCAGTGTCCGGATTTTTTGAGTCCAGATAAGCCTAGGCTCAAAATTTCCGATTTTTTTGCGTCTAGATAATCTTAGGCTCAAAATTTCCGAATTTTTCGAGCCCGAGTAAGCCGAAGCCTAAAAATTCCGGATTTTTTGAGTCCGAATGAGCTTAGCTAATCTCTTAGGCCTAGGCTTAGGCCAAAATTCGGAGCTTTAAAAAAGAACTCACCAAAACCTGTTTCTTCAAATCCGGCACATTTGGCCCATCAAAAACGAAAACCGGACGAATTTTATAGAACAGCAACTTGCACAGTCTGTTAATCAATAATCTCAAATGTGGATACGGTGAATCGGCCGGATAGGCCATTTGAGCCTGATAAATCCAAATCGAAACATCCACCGCCAGCTTTTTGCCCTCCAAACATTCGAGCGGAATCTCGCAACTCGTTGGTTCCACAATTTTCCATAGTCCCGTTATTCCCATGGTTTTTGGGCTGAAAATTTGGGAAATTCAGGAAAATCTTGAAAATTTGACGAAAAAATGTGATTTTTGACAAAAATTTGGTCTGGAAAGTGCAAAAATCTTGATTTTTGACCTATAAAACCATAAAAATTCAAATTCCCGCCAAAATTGACGCCGGAAAGTTCACGTGCGCTCTATTGAGAATTGCATTGATTTTCCGAACTTTAGAGGGTTTAAGATGAGCAATCCTGTGATTTTGAGTGAAATTTTGAATTGCTCATGTTAAAAATCAGATTTTTCATGAATTTTTGACCTAAAAAACTTTAAAATTCAAATTTCCCGCCAAAATTGACCCCGGGAGCTTGAAAAATTCAAATTTCTCAAGCAAAATTATTCAAATGCGCTCTATTGAGGATTTGATCTCAAAAATAGTTTAGAATGAGCAATCCTGTGATTTTTGAGTGAAAACTTGATTTTTTAAGCATTGCTCATGTTGAAAATCAGATTTTTCATTAATTTTTGACCTAAAAAACATTAAAATTCAAATTTCCCGCCAAAATTGAGCCCGCAAAATTATTCAAATGCGCTCTATTGAGAATTTGGCCAATTTTTGGCTTTTGAGCAACAAATAGCTCATTTTTGACCTAAAATCCTGAAAAATCGCTTAAAATCAACCTTAAAACCACTAAAAGTTATCCTAACTCCTCTCTAGGCTACAAATACGCCATTGAATGCCTCAACGCTGGTCGAATTGGAATCGGAGCACAAATGATTGGTTTGGCTCAAGGTTGTTTCGATCAAACTATTCCCTATTTGCAACAAAGAGAACAATTCGGATCGAGACTTATTGATTTTCAGGTGAGATTTTGCACAAAAAAGTGGTTTTGGCACGAAAATTCCACGTTTTTTGAGCCAAAAATCAATATTTTCTAGGGAATGCAACATCAAATCGCGCAAGTCGGAACCGAAATCGAAGCCGCCCGTCTTTTTGGTCTACAACGCCGCCCGAATGAAGGAAAATGGTATTAATTTTGTGAAAGAAGCGGCGATGGCGAAATTGTATGCTTCACAGGTGGGAAAATCACGACTTTTCACCCCAAAAACAAAAAAAACACATATTCTAGGTGGCCACCACGACAACTTCACGATGTGTCGAATGGTTGGGTGGAGTGGGATTCACCAAAGAGTTTCCCGTCGAGAAGTTTTATCGCGACGCGAAAATCGGAACAATCTACGAGGGAACATCCAATATTCAATTGAATACCATCGCAAAATTAATCGATAATGAGTACAAACACAAGAATGTTTAAGGAATTTTGTCTAGTTTTTGAAATCGCGAAATGAAGTTTTAACGAGAAAAAATGAAAAAAAAAAATTTTTCAATGTTCTCCGAGAGAAGTACACACAGTTGTCGGCGCCTAGGCCACGCACAAAATTCGGCCATTGTTTTTTTAAAATTGTTTTTTCCTTCACACCGCACCAAAATAATTTCCACGTGACCCAATTTCGGTCGAAAAGACCACTATAAAATGCGAGATTTCGGGCGAACTCGCCATTTTTCTGTTTTGTTTGAAAACGTGTAAATTGAATATTAGCAAAAAGGTGAAATCAAGAACGAAGTAACAATGAGTGTTGTGAGAAGAGCAGCTGGATCCAGGTACGGTAGTGAAGCGAAATTTGGTACAAAATGATGTACAGTATGATATGGGTTACTGTGGAAATGCGCTCCAATGAGAATTTATCAGTAGAGCGCATTTGCACACAGGTTTCTGGGGGGTTTTCGAAAATTTACCACGCGCTCCAGCGAAATAAACACGCAACGCAGACCGCGTCGCGCCACAACACACACAAAATTTTTTGGGAATGATTTTCTGATGAAAATTTGAATTTTTTGGGTGCTGGAGCGAAAAAATAGCTCCAAGTCTTGAAAACTTCGAATTTTCTGTGATTTTTTGGGTCCTGACACGATTTTCTAGTGAAAATTAGCATTTTTAGGTAAACCGGAGCTCCAGCAACCTGGATAATATTATTTTTCATCAAATTTTGAGCTCTAGAATGATTTTCTAATGAAAATTTGAATTTTCGGGGTCCTGGAGCGGAAAAATAGCTCCAAGTCTTGAAAAATTCGAATTTTCGGTGATTTTTTGAGCTCTAGAATGATTTTCTAATGAAAATTTGAATTTTCTGGGTATTGGAGCGAAAAAATAGCTATAAGTCTTGAAAAATTCGAATTTTCGGTGATTTTTTGAGCTCTAGAATGATTTTCTTGTGAAATTAGCATTTTTAAGGAGGTTTTCGAAAATTTACCTATATGAAAAGTATATCATTTTGAACTCCTCGAATTTTTCTAAACGACTTTTCTAAAAACGTTCGCATTAGAGCGCACTTGTTCCAGAATCTCTCGAAAAACGCGTGACAAAAAGCCGAAAAAAGACACATTTGACGAGGACGAGGAGAACACACCGCCACTTCAACTCGCAACTTCGCCGGCCGGAAGTTTGGAGAAGGTGCAGAAGAAGGACGAGAAGGATCATGGGCCGAAATTCGATGCGGCAAGTTGTGCGGTTGTGAAAAAGTATGAGGAAACGATAAGGGGAATGAGTGAGTTGGGCGCTTTCGCGCTCCACCGAAATAAACACGCAACGCAGACCGCGTTGCGCCACAACACACAAATAAGGGAACGATTCAAGTTCCCTCCCTTTTTGTGTGTTTTGTGGCGCGGCGCGGTCTGCGTTGCGTGTTTATTTCGGTGGAGCGCGTGCTACCGATGAGATTTTCGATAATGTGCAACAATAAATTGCTCATTCTAACTTCAAAAACCATCTAATCACATATTTTTGCAGTGTCCAAAGGTCTTTGCAACTACTACAATCAACATCTGCAATCCTATAAACCAGCCGGTGTAACCACTGTTGCGTCAGACGCAAACGCGAAGAAAAATCGTGCCAACATTTCGTGCTACGATCAATCACGTGTGAAACTAGCGTTGGAAGGAGATCGCAAAAATGACTATATCAATGCGAGTCACGTTAAATTCCCCGATGTTTCACGTAAATATATCTTGACACAATTCCCACCGCAGGAATGTTTTGAGGATTTTTGGTCGATGATTTATGAGAATGATGTGGAGACGATTTTGTCGATTTTTGATCCGAATGGGGATGTTGTAAGCAGAAAATGCGCTCTAATGATAATTAGAGCACAGCCGCACGCGACTGAAGTTTGTCAGTCGCGTGCGGCTGTGCAACGCGGTCGCAAAACAATCAATAATTCATTTTTCCGACCGCGCCGCACGTTTGTCAGTCGCGTGCGGCTGTGCGATGCGGTCGCAAAACAATCAATAATCCTTTCTTTTCCGACCGCGCCGCACAGCCGCACGCGACTGGAGTTTGTCAGTCGCGTGCGGCTGTGCGACGCGGTCGGAAAACAATCCTTTCTTTTCCGACCGCGACGCACAGCCGCACGCGACTGACGAAGTTCAGTTGTTTTTTCAATTTCAACAATAAAAATCTCTTTCAATTTCCAGGATCTCAAAGAATTCCACAAAAAAACGCCAACAACAACACCGCGAGCCGAAAAAAGCGAAAAATCGCAACAGCCGAGCGTCTCAACAAATTCGGATAAATGCCAAAAACCCGAAGGTCTATCGGTTCGCGAGACGCTTTTCGAAATGAGCAAAGGGCACAAGGATATTGCGTCGACTGCGAAACGCCGTGCACTTGCCACCTCCAAATGCTTCTTTTTGTTGAAGGTTTGTGTGGCGAAAAGAGAAAATGCGCTCTATTGGACGGTGTGCGCGAGTTGTGTGTAAGCGCGGAGTGTCGTTGTTTTCTTTTTTTTTGAATTTTTTTTTTGCGAAAAAACGAGATTTTCCGGGTTTTGGGGGTAAATTGAGTGTTTTTAAGGGAATTTCTTGAATTTTCCAAGGTTCGGGGTAAATATCATCGCTACAAGACCTAGAAAATCGATATTTTTCGAAATTTTCGCCCGGAAACCACATTTTTCAGGCAAATTTGCCGTTTTTTGATCCAAAAACATGCGAAAAATGCGCCAGCCTTGTTCACACTGACGCAAATTCTTCATCTTCCAGGAAGGTCAATTCGTCACCATTGGCAAATTCTTTGTTCACACTCGAAAAGTGGAAATACCGGACAAAAAGTCAAAAACCGCACATTTACACGATCGAAGTTTTGCCCGAAGGTTGTTCGGAGTGTCGTTTCGTGCGCGTCGTCAACTATCCAAAATGGCGTGCTCGCGGAAGACCAAGCTGCAAAGTTGTGATGAATATGCTCAAAACCATCTCATTGGACCCGCTTCAAAAAGGTCCGGTTGTTTTGCAGTGTGATGATGGAGTTAATCGAAGTTCGCTGCTTTTGTTGACTGATGTTATTACGAATTTGGTGATTGAGGGAAAATCGTTTGATATTGATAAAAAGTTTCGCGAAATTCGACAACAAAGATGTGGAGCATTTCCCAATGGATTGTCGTTTACATATTCGATTTTATCGATTACTAGCTATATTTATGTACGTTTTTTTGGTGATTTTTTGAGCTCTAGAATGATTTTCTGATGAAAATTTGAATTTTCTGGGTCCTGGAGCTCCAGGAACCTGAAAAATATTATTTTTCATCAAATTTTGAGCTCAAGAATGATTTTCTAATGAAAATTTGAATTTTCTGGGTCCTGGAGCGAAAAAATAGCTATAAGTCTTGAAAAATTTGACTTTTCGGTGATTTTTGAGCTCTAGAATGATTTTTTTGATGAAAATTTGAATTTTCTGGGTCCTGGAGCGAAAAAATAGCTATAAGTCTTGAAAAATCCGAATTTTCAGTGATTTTTTGAGCTCTAGAATGATTTTCTAATGAAAATTTGAATTTTCTGGGTCCTGGAGCTCCAGCTACCTGGAAAATATTATTTTTCATCAAATTTTGAGCTCTAGAATGATTTTCTAATGAAAATTTGAATTTTCTGGGTCCTGAAGCGAAAAAATAGCTATAAGTCTTGAAAAATTCGAATTTTTGGTGATTTTTTGAGCTCTAGAATGATTTTCTAATGAAAATTTCGGATTTTCTGGCTCCTGGAGCGAAAAAATAGCTATAAGTCTTGAAAAATTCGAATTTTTGGTGATTTTCAGGCTCCTGGAGCTGAAAATCAACTCGAAAAACATTTTTTTTTGAAATTTCGGCTCCAGAAACATTTTTGGAGCAAAAAAATTGTCCAAAACCCCGAAAAAACCTTCAAAATTTTCCAGCTTCGCTGCAAAAATCGCGGAACCATCAACCCGGAAACGGTTCCCGCGATGAAAACACTATTCGGCGAAGTGCGACGTTCGATCGCAAGAGATTATCGAAAAAGAGCCGAGCATGGCAGCGATGGAGCCAACTTTTTAACAACAAAAAACCGACGCAAGACGACGATGATGATACGTCGCCGCAACGTGTTCCCGCGTCCGGAAAAGATCGAACCAACAAGCGGTCGAGTGCGGACGCAAAATGTGCCGATCAGGCGTTTTGTGCGAATTTGAAGAAGTTTGAGAAGACGATTCGGGGAATGAGTGAGTTTTTTGGAAATTCGCTGAGGTACAGTAAGCCTAGGATTACTGTAGAAAAATTGTCAGTGGAGCGCATTTGAAGCCCTTGAAATTCGCTACAAAATGAGGTACAGTAAGCCTAGGATTACTGTAGAAAAATTTCGCATTGGAGCGTATTTGAAGCTCCTGAAATTCGCTACAAAATGAGGTACAGTAAGCCTAGGATTACTGTAGAAAAAGTTCGCATTGGAGCGCATTTGAAGCCCTTGAAATTCGCTACAAAATGAAGGTACAGTAAGCCTAGGATTACTGTAGAAAAATTTCGCATTGGAGCGTATTTGAAGCTCCTGAAATTCGCTACAAAATGAGGTACAGTAAGCCTAGGATTACTGTAGAAAAAGTTCGCATTGGAGCGTATTTGAAGCTCCTGAAATTCGCTACAAAATGAGGTACAGTAAGCCTAGGATTACTGTAGAAAAAGTTCGCATTGGAGCGTATTTGAAGCTCCTGAAATTCGCTACAAAATGAGGTACAGTAAGCCTAGGATTACTGTAGAAAAATTTCGCATTGGAGCGTATTTGAAGCTCTTGGAATTCGCTACAAAATGAGATACAATATGCCTAGGGTTACTGTAGAAAAATTTCGCATTGGAGCGTATTTGAAGCTCCTGAAATTCGCTACAAAATGAGGTACGGTAAGCCTAGGATTACTGTAGAAAAAGTTCGCATTGGAGCGTATTTGAAGCTCCTGAAATTCGCTACAAAATGAGGTACGGTAAGCCTAGGATTACTGTAGAAAAATTTCGCATTGGAGCGTATTTGAAGCTCTTGGAATTCGCTACAAAATGAGATACAATATGCCTAGGGTTACTGTAGAAAAAGTTCGCATTGGAGCGCATTTGAAGCTCTTGGAATTCGCTACAAAATGAGATACAATATGCCTAGGGTTACTGTAGAAAAATTTCGCATTGGAGCGTATTTGAAGCTCCTGAAATTCGCTACAAAATGAGGTACAGTAAGCCTAGGATTACTGTAGAAAAAGTTCGCATTGGAGCGCATTTGAAGCTCTTGAAATTCGCTGAGGTACAGTAAGCCTAGGGTTACTGTAGAAAAATTGTCAATGGAGCGTATTTGAAGATCTTGAAATTCGCTACAAAATGAGATACAGTAAGCCTAGAAAAATTTCGCATTGGAGTGTATTTGAAGCTCTTGAAATTCGCTACAAAATGAGGTACAGTAAGCCTAGGATTACTGTAGCAAAATTGTCAATGGAGCGCATTTGAAGCTCTTGGAATTCGCTACAAAATGAGATACAGTAAGCCTAGAAAAATTTCGCATTGGAGTGTATTTGAAGCTCTTGAAATTCGCTACAAAATGAGATACAATATGCCTAGGGTTACTGTAGAAAAAGTTCGCATTGGAGCGCATTTGAAGCTCTTGGAATTCGCTACAAAATGAGATACAATATGCCTAGGGTTACTGTAGAAAAATTTCGCATTGGAGCGTATTTGAAGCTCCTGAAATTCGCTACAAAATGAGGTACAGTAAGCCTAGGATTACTGTAGAAAAAGTTCGCATTGGAGCGCATTTGAAGCTCTTGAAATTCGCTGAGGTACAGTAAGCCTAGGGTTACTGTAGAAAAATTGTCAATGGAGCGCATTTGAAGCCCTTGAAATTCGCTACAAAATGAGATACAGTAAGCCTAGAAAAATTTCGCATTGGAGTGTATTTGAAGCTCTTGAAATTCGCTACAAAATGAGGTACAGTAAGCCTAGGATTACTGTAGCAAAATTGTCAATGGAGCGCATTTGAAGCTCTTGGAATTCGCTACAAAATGAGATACAGTAAGCCTAGAAAAATTTCGCATTGGAGTGTATTTGAAGCTCTTGAAATTCGCTACAAAATGAGGTACAGTAAGCCTAGGATTACTGTAGCAAAATTGTCAATGGAGCGCATTTGAAGCTCTTGGAATTCGCTACAAAATGAGATACAGTAAGCCTAGGGTTACTGTGAAAATGCGCTCCAAGGATAAAATTTCTTGTAATTTTTCAAAATAAAAAATTCAAAATTATCAATAGAGCGCACATTCTCCCAATTTTCCAGTGGCAAATCGTGGACTAACTCGCTACTACGAAGAAAATCTGCAATCCTACCATCCGGCCGGTCAAACAACAATAGCCTCTGACGCAAACGCGAAAAAAAATCGTGCCAACATTTCGTGCTACGATCAATCACGTGTGAAATTGGCGTTGGAAGGAGATCGAAAAAATGATTATATCAATGCGAGTCACGTTAAATTCCCAGATGTTTCACGTAAATATATCTTGACACAATATCCGCTTCCGGACGCGTTGGAAGATTTTTGGTCGATGGTGTTTGAGAATGATGTTGAGACGATTTTGTCGATTTTTGATCCACATGGAGATGTTGTAAGTTGGAATTCGCTTCAAAATAAGCCTGAGGTTACTGTAGAAAAATTGTCATTGGAGCGCATTTGAAGCCCTTGAAATTCGCTTCAAAATGAGGTACAGTAAGCCCAGGGTTACTGTAGAATTTTAGGGTGAAATTGCGCGCCAAGGATAATTTATCAGTGGAGCGTATTTGCACAAAATCACCAAATTTTCCTCTGATAAAAGTTATGCCATTGTGAAGCCCTTGAAATTGGCTACAACACCAACTACAGTAATCCTGGATTACTGTAGCAGGAATTTTCATTAGAGCGCATTTTCTCTAGTCAAAATTATACCATTTCGTTGCTCTTTAAATTGGCTACAAAACCAACTACAGTAATCCTGGATTACTGTAGCGGAAATTTGCATTAGAGCGCATTTTCTCTAGACCATATTTGGCTAATTTTGTAGCCCTTGAAATTCGCTTCAAAATGAGATACAGTAATCCTGGGTTACTGTAGTGGAAATTTGTATTAGAGCGCATTTTCTCTAGTCAAAATTTCCTTTAAAACCAGCTACAGTAAGCCTGGGTTACTGTAGTGAAATTTGCGCATTTTCTCTAGCCAAAATTTCCTTCAAAACCAGCTACAGTAATCCTGGATTAATCCTGGATTACTGTAGTGAAATTTGCGCATTTTCTCTAGTCAAAATTTCCTACAAAACCAACTACAGTAATCCGGGGTTATATAGTTATCATTAGAGCGCATTTTCTCCTCCAAACAACCCCAAATGAAGGATTTTTCCAGGATATGGCCGAATTCCAAGAGATTCGTAAATCGATGATGAAAGATCAGCGATCAAAAATGGCCCCCGAACCCACCACCGAAATGGAAGCCTCGTGCCACGTGGACGATGCGGAAACCGCCGCTCCGGAAGCGCTAACGCAACGCGAAACCCACTTCAATATGACGAAAACGCATCGCGACATTGCGGCCACATCGAAACGTTGTGCAATCACCAACGCTACCTGCTATTTTCCGCTCAAAGAGGGACAATTTGTGACGATTGGCAAATATTTTGTGCACACCCGAAAAATTGAGCCGGCCGACAAACCGAATCGCCCCACAATCTATACGGTTGAAGTTTTGCCCGAAGGTTGTTCCGAATGTCGATTTGTGCGGGTTATTAATTTTGAGAAGTGGAGAGCCAAGGGAAAACCGAATGTTAAAGGTGGGAAGCTACGATACTCCGCAATTACACAACGCTAAAATTGTGCGGGAAAATTGGAAATTTCAAATTTTCACAAAATTCAAGATATTTTCATATTTTTGAACTGAATTTCCAGAAAAACTGTGCCAGGCTTGCATTTTTAAGCTCCGCCCATTTAAATTTAGGCTTCATTCCTGAATTTGTAAAAAAAACTACGATACTCCGCAATTACGCAACGCTATCTAAAATTGTGCGCGAAAATTTGAAATTTTCAGCATTTTCAGATGTTTCCAAATGTTTTGAAGAAATTGTAACAAACAGAATTTCTGAAATTTTTAATATCAAAATTTTGAAACGTATTTTTTTGTGGGAAAATGAGAATTTTGAAAAAATTTTGAATTTTTGGCTGAAAAAACAAATTGAGGGACTAGAATTTCAATTTTGCAAAACCTAGTCCCCCGGCGTTTTCAGAGAGTAAAATTCAAAAACACGATTTTCCCGCAAAAAATCGGAGGACTAGAATTCCAAACCTAGTCCGCCCTCAAAACATGTCTGAAATTTTCCAGCCGCCTTAGCTATGCTGAAATCTGTTGGCCTGGACCCGCTTCAAAAAGGACCAATTGTATTTCACTGTGATAATGGGCTCAATCGTAGTGCTCTTTTGCTTTTGACTGACGTCATCACAAATTTGGTTCTGGATGGAAAACCGTTTGATATTGATGAGAAATTTCGACAAATTCGCCAACAAAGATGTGGAGCATTTCAAAATTCCTTCTATTTTGTTCATGCGATCTACTCGATTACCACTTATATTTGTGTGAGTTTTTTGGGGTTCTTGACACGATTTTTGAGATAAAAAAATTGAAAAATTTGGATTTTTCATGAAAATTTGGGTTATGACAGGATTTTTCGCGCTTTTTTGCTTCTAGACCTGAAAATTTCGAATTTTGGGTTCTGACACGATTTTTAAGAAAAAAAAAATTGAAAAATTTTGATTTTTCATGAAAATTTGGGTTCTGACATGATTTTTGAGATCAAAAATTGAAAAATTTGGATTTTTTATGAAAATTTGAGTTCTGACATGATTTTTTGAGATCAAAAATTGAAAAATTTTGATTTTTCATGAAAATTTGGGTTATGACACGATTTTTGAGATAAAAAAATTAGAAAATTTCGATTTTTCATGAAAATTTGGGTCCTGACACGATTTTTGATATCAAAAATTGAAAAATTTCGATTTTTCATGAAAATTTGGGTTCTAACTCGATTTTTCGCGCTTTTTTTGGTTCTGGACCTGAAAATTTCGATTTTTTATGAAAATTAGGGTTCTGACACGATTTTTTGAGATAAAAAATTGAAAAATTTGGATTTTTCATGAAAATTTGGGTTATGACACGATTTTTGAGATAAAAAAATTGAAAAATTTGGATTTTTCATGAAAATTTGGGTTATGACACGATTTTTGAGATAAAAAATTGAAAAATTTCGATTTTTTATGAAAATTTGGGTTATGACAGGATTTTTGAGTTCAAAAATTGAAAAATTTGGATTTTTCATGAAAATTTGGGTTATGACACGATTTTTGAGATCAAAAATTGAAAAATATCAATTTTTCATGAAAATTTGGGTTTTGACAGGATTTTTCGCGCTTTTTTTGGTTCTGGACCTGAAAATTTCGAATTTTGGGTCCTGACACGATTTTCTGCCTCAAAAATTGAAAAATTTCCATTTTCCATGAAATTCTGGGTTCTGACATGATTTTTGAGATCAAAAAATCGAAATTCAGATTTTTCATGAAAATTTGAAACCTGACATGATTTTTGAGATAAAAAATTGAAAAATTTGGATTTTTCATGAAAATTTGGGTTGTGACATGAAAATTTGGGTCCTGACTCAATTTTTCGCGCTTTTTTTGGTTCTGGACCTGAAAATTTCGATTTTTTATGAAAATTAGGGTTCTGACACGATTTTTGAGATAAAAAATTGAAAAATTTGGATTTTTCATGAAAATTAGGGTTCTGACACGATTTTTGAGATAAAAAATTGAAAAATTTGGATTTTTCATGAAAATTAGGGTTCTGACATGATTTTTGAGATAAAAAATTGAAAAATTTGGATTTTTTCATGAAAATTAGGGTTCTGACATGATTTTTGAGATCAAAAATTGAAAAATTTGGATTTTTCATGAAAATTAGGGTTCTGACACGATTTTTGAGATAAAAAATTGAAAAATTTCGATTTTTCATGAAAATTTGGGTTATGACAGGATTTTTGAGTTCAAAAATTGAAAAATTTGGATTTTTCATGAAAATTTGGGTTATGACACGATTTTTGAGATCAAAAATTGAAAAATATCAATTTTTCATGAAAATTTGGGTTTTGACAGGATTTTTCGCGCTTTTTTTGGTTCTGGACCTGAAAATTTCGAATTTTGGGTCCTGACACGATTTTCTGCCTCAAAAATCGATTTTTTTGAAGCTTTTCTGCTTCTGGACCTGAAAAAATTCGATTTTTCATGAAAATTTGGGTTCTGACATGATTTTTGAGATAAAAAAATTGAAAAATTTGGATTTTTCATGAAAATTTGGGTTCTGACATAATTTTTGAGATAAAAAAATTGAAAAATTTGGATTTTTCATGAAAATTTGGGTTCTGACATAATTTTTTGAGATAAAAAAATTGAAAAATTTGGATTTTTCATGAAAATTTGGGTTCTGACATAATTTTTGAGATAAAAAATTGAAAAATTTGGATTTTTCATGAAAATTAGGGTTCTGACATGATTTTTGAGATCAAAAATTGAAAAATTTGGATTTTTCATGAAAATTAGGGTTCTGACACGATTTTTGAGATAAAAAATTGAAAAATTTCGATTTTTCATGAAAATTTGGGTTATGACAGGATTTTTGAGTTCAAAAATTGAAAAATTTGGATTTTTCATGAAAATTTGGGTTATGACACGATTTTTGAGATCAAAAATTGAAAAATATCAATTTTTCATGAAAATTTGGGTTTTGACAGGATTTTTCGCGCTTTTTTTGGTTCTGGACCTGAAAATTTCGAATTTTGGGTCCTGACACGATTTTCTGCCTCAAAAATCGATTTTTTTGAAGCTTTTTCTGCTTCTGGACCTGAAAAATTCGATTTTTCATGAAAATTTGGGTTCTGACATGATTTTTGAGATAAAAAAATTGAAAAATTTTGATTTTTCATGAAAATTTGGGTTCTGACATAATTTTTGAGATAAAAAATTGAAAAATTTGGATTTTTCATGAAAATTTGGGTTCTGACATAATTTTTGAGATAAAAAATTGAAAAATTTGGATTTTTCATGAAAATTTGGGTTCTGACATAATTTTTGAGATAAAAAATTGAAAAATTTGGATTTTTCATGAAAATTTGGGTTCTGACATAATTTTTGAGATAAAAAAATTGAAAAATTTGGATTTTTCATGAAAATTTGGGTTCTGACATAATTTTTGAGATAAAAAAATTGAAAAATTTGGATTTTTCATGAAAATTTGGGTTCTGACATAATTTTTGAGATAAAAAAATTGAAAAATTTGGATTTTTCATGAAAATTTGGGTTCTGACATAATTTTTGAGATAAAAAAATTGAAAAATTTGGATTTTTCATGAAAATTTGGGTTCTGACATAATTTTTGAGATAAAAAAATTGAAAAATTTGGATTTTTCATGAAAATTTGGGCCCTGACTCATTTTTTGAGATGAAAAATTGAAAAATTTCAATTTTTCATGAAAATTTGGGTTCTGACATGATTTTTGAGATTAAAAAATTGAAAAATTTGAATTTTTCAGGAAAATTTGGGTTCTGACATAATTTTTGAGATAAAAAAATTGAAAAATTTGGATTTTTCATGAAAATTTGGGTTCTGACATAATTTTTGAGATAAAAAAATTGAAAAATTTGGATTTTTCATGAAAATTTGGGTTCTGACATAATTTTTGAGATAAAAAAATTGAAAAATTTGGATTTTTCATGAAAATTTGGGTTCTGACATAATTTTTGAGATAAAAAAATTGAAAAATTTGGATTTTTCATGAAAATTTGGGCCCTGACTCAATTTTTGAGATGAAAAATTGAAAAATTTCAATTTTTCATGAAAATTTGGGTTCTGACATGATTTTTGAGATTAAAAAATTGAAAAATTTGAATTTTTCAGGAAAATTTGGGTTCTGACATAATTTTTGAGATAAAAAAATTGAAAAATTTGGATTTTTCATGAAAATTTGGGTTCTGACATAATTTTTGAGATAAAAAAATTGAAAAATTTGGATTTTTCATGAAAATTTGGGTTCTGACATAATTTTTGAGATAAAAAAATTGAAAAATTTGGATTTTTCATGAAAATTTGGGTTCTGACATAATTTTTGAGATAAAAAAATTGAAAAATTTGGATTTTTCATGAAAATTTGGGTTCTGACATAATTTTTGAGATAAAAAATTGAAAAATTTGGATTTTTCATGAAAATTTGGGCCCTGACTCAATTTTTGAGATGAAAAATTGAAAAATTTCAATTTTTCATGAAAATTTGGGTTCTGACATGATTTTTGAGATTAAAAAATTGAAAAATTTGAATTTTTCAGGAAAATTTGGGTTCTGACATAATTTTTGAGATAAAAAAATTGAAAAATTTGGATTTTTCATGAAAATTTGGGTTCTGACATAATTTTTGAGATAAAAAAATTGAAAAATTTGGATTTTTCATGAAAATTTGGGTTCTGACATAATTTTTGAGATAAAAAAATTGAAAAATTTGGATTTTTCATGAAAATTTGGGTTCTGACATAATTTTTGAGATAAAAAAATTGAAAAATTTGGATTTTTCATGAAAATTTGGGCCCTGACTCAATTTTTGAGATGAAAAATTGAAAAATTTCAATTTTTCATGAAAATTTGGGTTCTGACATGATTTTTGAGATTAAAAAATTGAAAAATTTGAATTTTTCAGGAAAATTTGGGTTCTGACATAATTTTTGAGATAAAAAAATTGAAAAAATTTGGATTTTTCATGAAAATTTGGGTTCTGACATGATTTTTGAGATCAAAAATTGAAAATTTTCGATTTTTCATGAAAATTTGGGCCCTGACTCAATTTTTGAGATGAAAAATTGAAAAATTTCAATTTTTCATGAAAATTTGGGTTCTGACATGATTTTTGAGATTAAAAAATTGAAAAATTTGAATTTTTCAGGAAAATTTGGGTTCTGACATAATTTTTGAGATAAAAAAATTGAAAAATTTGGATTTCTCATGAAAATTTGGGTTCTGACATAATTTTTGAGATAAAAAAATTGAAAAATTTGGATTTTTCATGAAAATTTGGGTTCTGACATAATTTTTGAGATAAAAAAAATTGAAAAATTTGGATTTTTCATGAAAATTTGGGTTCTGACATAATTTTTGAGATAAAAAAATTGAAAAATTTGGATTTTTCATGAAAATTTGGGTTCTGACATAATTTTTGAGATAAAAAAATTGAAAAATTTGGATTTTTCATGAAAATTTGGGTTCTGACATAATTTTTGAGATAAAAAAATTGAAAAATTTGGATTTTTCATGAAAATTTGGGTTCTGACATAATTTTTGAGATAAAAAAATTGAAAAATTTGGATTTTTCATGAAAATTTGGGTTCTGACATAATTTTTGAGATAAAAAAATTGAAAAATTTGGATTTTTCATGAAAATTTGGGTTCTGACATAATTTTTGAGATAAAAAAATTGAAAAATTTGGATTTTTCATGAAAATTTGGGTTCTGACATAATTTTTTGAGATAAAAAAATTGAAAAATTTGGATTTTTCATGAAAATTTGGGTTCTGACATAATTTTTGAGATAAAAAAATTGAAAAATTTGGATTTTTCATGAAAATTTGGGTTCTGACATAATTTTTGAGATAAAAAAATTGAAAAATTTGGATTTTTCATGAAAATTTGGGTTCTGACATAATTTTTGAGATAAAAAAAATTGAAAAATTTGGATTTTTCATGAAAATTTGGGTTCTGACATAATTTTTTGAGATAAAAAAAAAATTGAAAAATTTGGATTTTTCATGAAAATTTGGGTTCTGACATGATTTTTGAGATCAAAAATTGAAAATTTTCGATTTTTCATGAAAATTTGGGCCCTGACTCAATTTTTGAGATGAAAAATTGAAAAATTTCAATTTTTCATGAAAATTTGGGTTCTGACATGATTTTTGAGATTAAAAAATTGAAAAATTTGAATTTTTTCAGGAAAATTTGGGTTCTGACATAATTTTTGAGATAAAAAAATTGAAAAATTTGGATTTTTCATGAAAATTTGGGTTCTGACATGATTTTTGAGATCAAAAATTGAAAATTTTCGATTTTTCATGAAAATTTGGGCCCTGACTCAATTTTTGAGATAAAAAATTGAAAAATTTGGATTTTTCATGAAAATTTGGGTTCTGACATGATTTTTTGAGATAAAAAATTGAAAATTTTGAATTTTTCATGAAAATTTGGGTTCTCACTCGATTTTCTGCCTCAAAAATCGATTTTTTTGGTTCCGAACCTGAAAATTTCGAATTTTGGGTCCTGAAACGATTTTCTGCCTCAAAAATCGATTTTTTTTGAAGCTTTTCTGCTTCTGGACATGAAAATTTCGATTTTTAATGAAAATTAGGGTTCTGACATGATTTTTGAGATCAAAAAATCGATTTTTTTGGTTCCGAACCTAAAAATTTCGATTTTTTTCAGCTCCGCTGCAAAAATCGTGGAAATGCCAGCCTGGAAATTGTGGCAATGATGAAACAATTGCTCAAAGATTTAGGGAAACAATGCCCCGAAAAAGAACTTGTATAGAAAGAAATCCGCTGAAAAAATGAAGTTTATTTTGTGAAATTTGAATTTTTCATGATTTTTTAGCCCAGAAAAATGAAAATTTTTCTAGATTTTCGAAATCTCAAAAATCACATGTGTTCAAGTTACCTTAACTCGTTTTCTGCTCAACAAAGATGAGCAATGTGTAATTTTTGTTACACAAAAAAAAAGTTTTTCGGAAAAATTTTGAATTTTTCCTTTTCCTAATCCCCAGGGTTCCTTTTTTTTCAAAAATATTTTTTTTACACTTTTTTCGCATTTTATTTGTTTGCACTCTCAATTTTCACCCAACAATTGTCGCGGCGAAAAAATAAATAAAATCGGAAAATTCTCAATTTCTAACTGAAAAAATTGGATTTTTCAGCAATTTTTAGCCTAGAAAATTTTCAAATTTTTTGAAATTTTCCCGCCAAAAAATACTATATGACGTCATCAAGAAATTCCACGTGGTTTGAATTTTCGTATGAAAATTTTGAAATTTGAAATTTTCCCGCCAAAAAATACTATATGACGTCATCAAGAAATTCCACGTGGTTTGAATTTTCCTATGAAAATTTTCAAATTTGAAATTTTCCCGCCAAAAAATACTATATGACGTCATCAAGAAATTCCACGTGGTTTGAATTTTCCCGCCAAAAAATACTGATGACGTCATCAAGAAATCCACGTGTCTTTTGTTTTTTCTATTTTTCATTCAACACACAATTTTCGCCTCCCTGGAAAATTTCTCCATCTTTTTTGTCCTCCTGTCTTCTTTCGTCTCCTCTTTCATAATAACAACACACAGAAAAAGTATTGAATTTTCGACGACTCGCCCCGAAATAGCGCGCAAAACGGAGAGACGCAGACATGCGGCTAGACAACGAGAGAGTGTGTCGGGGTGAGAGAGTGCGAGACACGATCGATTTTTCGCTGGCGCTCTTCTCTTTCTTTCTTTTTGTCGCTCCCTGATGGAAGAAAACTAGTCTTTTTCAGATTTTTTGGTTTTCCTGGGAAATTTCATTGATTTTTTATTGGAGATTGTTAAAAAGCTGTTAATTTTTTTATTGATTTTTTGGTTGTCTTTTGAAAATCGTATAGTGAAAGCTGAAGTTTCGTGCTCAATTTTTTAAAGCTAAAATTATCGATTTTTCTGTCTTCTTTTAAAATTCGTACAGTAAAACTTTTTTGTTTTTGGTCAATTTTTAATTGGCTGAAATTTTCTTTGTTCAATTTTTTGACAAACATTTCTGGAACCTTTGAAAAAAGATTTTTTCCTGAATTTTATTTAAATTGTTTTTGGAAACCTGATACTCTTTCTTTTTTTTTTGAAAATCTTGAATTTCAATTTCGAATTTAGATTTTTGAGAAGAAGCTGAGGAAATTTTTATTGATTTTTTTTTTCAAAATTTATCTGATGAAAATTCAAATTTTTCATAAAACATCCTAGATTTCGTGAATTTTCTAGATTTTCACAAATGAATTTTTAGAAAAATTGAATTCAAAATTTTGTGGTCCAAAAAATTCAGAAAATTTTCCTAATACAGAAAATTATCAGAAAAATTTCTAGAATGCAGTTCCAGGCTTAAAATTCAAGAAAATCTTAGATTTTCAGATGAATTTTTAGAAAAATCAATATTTCTAGAATCTTTTGGAAATTTCATGGGGTGATTCTAGATTTCCAGATGAATTTTTAGAAAATTCGAATTCAGAAAATGTCTATTTTTTGACATTTTTTCCACACAAAAATGAAAAAAATGTCAAAAAATAGGAAAAAAATATAGTTTTTTGACGAAATTTTTTGTCAAAAAATCCAAGATTTCGTGAATTTTCTCGATTTCTAGAATCTTTTGGAAGTTTTAAAGTTCTATAGAAATTTTTCTGTGTTTTCTCTGCGTCTCTACCCCCTCCCGCTCTCTCGCTCCCCTCATCCTTCAGGATTAATTAATTAATTAATTAATTAATTATTTAATTACAGGTAACGCCTCCACCTAAATGGTGGAACTTTGCGAATTGCACATAATTCCCGACGACGATCAATGGCCAGATGACATCGATTCGCGAATCGCTGCTCTCAACTTCGGCGGCGACTCAGTGCTCTTCGAATCATTCATCGATCCCTCCACAGTCTCCACCGATTCTCTCGATTCGGAAAAATTTCGCGAGTTGAGTCAAGTCAAGAAGGATGATTTTCAATTAGCGTTCGCTGATTCGGGACATTGGCAGAGTGGAATTCACGAGACTCTGACGACGTGGGGACGAATACGAAGTTCAGAACCTCTTGATGAGCGAACGGCTAGTGCACCCAATGTTTTGACTAAGATGAGCAATGCAACGAATTCGTAAGTTTCAGGGGTACTTGGGTATTATCGAAAATCTCACCATGCGCTCCACCGAAATAAACACGCAACGCAGACCGCGTCGCGTCACAACACACACACAAATAAGGGAACGATTCAAATTCCCTCCCTTTTTTGTGTGTGTTGTGGCGCGGCGCGGTCTACGTGCGTGTTTATTTCGGTGGAGCGCGTGAGATTTTCGATAATATTTTCAAAAAACTGCTCCCGGGTTTGCTTCTATTGCTCATTGCTTATCCTAGATTTTGTCTGAAATCCTGGATATCTCAAGAATTGCTCATGTTAAACTTGAAATTTTTCACCATTTCGTATTTTTTTGTACCAATTCTGTGATATTCGAGATTTAACATGAGCAATACTGATTTCGTAATTATCTACTCATTGCTCATGTTGAACTTGAAAATATTAAGTACGATTTCCTATTTTCTCCAAATGTTCAGGATTTTTTGAAGTTTAATATGAGCAATACTGAATTTGAAGTTTTCAAGCATTGCTCATGTTATAATTGAAAAATCGCAGATTTTGACAAATCCCAGATTTTCTAGGTTAACATGAGCAATGCTCAAAAATTTCAAATTCTTCGATATTTTCAAGCATTGCTCATATTAATTCAAATTTTGAGCATAGCTTCCGCATCTCTGCTAAAAATCTATCTAAAAATCCAAATTTTCGATGAAAATATGGATTTTCAGACAAATTTTCAGCAATTGTAGATTCTAGGCTCGAAATTTGACTGAAAATCCAATTAAAATTGGATTTTCAGTCAAATTTGGGCATCTCTGCTGAAAATCTATCTAAAAGTCCAAATTTTCGATAGAAACTTGGATTTTCAGTCAGATTTTCAGCAATTGTAGATTTTATGCTTGAAATTTGACTGAAAATCCAGTGAAAATTGGATTTTCAGCCAAAATTCAAATTTTGAGCATAGCTTCCGCATCTCTGCTAAAAATCTGTCTGGAAATCCAAATTTTCTGTACGAAACTGTGGATTTTCAGACAGATTTTCAGCAATTGTAGATTTTATACTTGAAATTTGACTGAAAATCCAGTGAAAATATGGATTTTCAGTCAAATTTGGGCATGTCAGCTAAAAATGAGCCTGGAAATCCAAATTTTCGATAGAAACTTGGATTTTCAGTCAGATTTTCAGCAATTGTAGATTTTATGCTTGAAATTTGACTGAAAATCCAGTGAAAATTGGATTTTCAGTCAAATTTGGGCAACTCAGCTAAAAATGAGCCTGGAAATCCAAATTTTCGATAGAAACTTGGATTTTCAGTTAAATTTGGGCATGTCAGCTAAAAATCTGTCTAGAAATCCATATTTTCAGACGAAAATATGGATTTTCAGTCAGATTTTCAGCAATTGTAGATTCTAGACTTGAAATTTGACTGAAAATCCGATGAAAATCGGATTTGCAGTCAAATTTGGGCATTTCAGCTAAAAATCTATCTAAAAATCCAAATTTCCGATGAAAATTTGGATTTTCAGTCAGATTTTCAGCAATTTTAAGCACATATTTCCACCAAAACTTTATTCATTTCTTCGCAATTTCACTCAAAATCTCTTCAGCCTTCTTCAAAGTCTCCTCTTTTTTAAAAAAGCACAATCGTATCAAATTCTCCATACTTTTCTTCGTTTTCTCTTCAAAACAAAAAGCGGACGGTGGAATTACAGCCAATTTCTTCTCTTTACAAAGCCATCTCGAAAACTCAAAATCCCGTGCATCTTTTTTTCGCCACTTTTTCCCTTTTCAAAATTCGCCAAATGCTCCGAAAAATCGGCCAACATGAAATATCCGGCTTGCGGCAAAATTGGCTTGAAATTTGCCGCTTCGAGCGATTTTGCCAGGCTGTCGCGTTTCTTTTTGAGCTCTCCAGAAAGCCCGGTGGCTAGGAAGGATTGTTGGGGATTTGAGTAGAAATTCGGCCAACTGCAAGATTTTTTTGAATTTTAGAATTTTGGCGCGAAAATTTGGCATTTTTTGAGACCAAATAAGCCTTTTTCAAGCATTGCTCATGTTAAACTTGAGAAAATTCTCGAATATTGGGATTTTTCAAGTTTAGCATGAGCAATGCTTGAAAATTTTTAGATTTTCAAGTTTTAAGGCATTCAGAAAATTTCGAGAAAGTTTTCTGTGCCTCGGAACTTGAAAATCTGAAATTTTCAAGCATTGCTCATGTTAAACTTGAAAAATCCCACATTTTGAACAAAATTCTCGAATATTGGGATTTTTCAAGTTTAACATGAGCAATGCTGGAAAATTTCAGATTTTTTTTTGAAAATTGATATTTTGAGCCGCTGAAAATTCCAGGAAAAAATATTCTGAGATGAGATATAACGTGGCAGTTTTGCCACGTCATAGCTCGGCTCAGAAAAATTTTCTGAAATTTTCAAATGCACCAAATTGTTCAGCGGGTCCAACTTGCTCAAAATATCAAGCATTGCTCATGCTAAACTTGAAAAATCCCAATATTTGAGAATTTTCTTCAAAATGTGGGTTTTCTTGAGTTTAACATGAGCAATGCTAGACAATTTTTAAAAATGCTCAAATATTGATGAATAAAACTCAAAATGCACTTATTTCACAAAAAATTGAAATATATATGTGGCCGAACAATTTTGGTGGCCGAGAAGTGTCGGGAATTCGGCCAAAGCAACAAAATCGCTCTTGGCCGAATTCCCGACACTTCTCGGGCCACCAAAATAGTTCGGCCACATATTATCGACGCTCCACCGAAATAAACACGCAACGCAGACCGCGCCGCGCCACAACACACACAAAATCGTTCACTTATTTGTGTGTGTTGTGGCGCGACGCGGTCTGCGTTGCGTCTTTATTTCGGTGGAGCGCATAATCTCAAAACGCACTCCTTCTCAAACGCATCAGCCACCGCCTTTTGCAACGGCGTCGCACAAACATGAATACAATTCTGATGCAACTGCTTCAACGGTGCCAACAAATTCTTGGGCCCAATAACCCATCCCAATTTCCAGCCAGTCGCTGAAAATGCTTTTCCAGCACTGCCTATCGAAATTGTCCGCTGCCACATTTCAGGCAAACTCGCAAATCGAATCATTTCCTCTTTTTCATACACATGAAATTCATAAACCTCATCAGCGATCACTAGTAAATTGTGCTTTTTCACAATTTTCGCCAATTTCTCGAGCTCATTTCGGCTCCAAAGTTTGCCTGTCGGATTGTTGGGATTATTCAAAATCAACATTTTTGTTTTGTTGGTGATTTTGCTCTCGAGTTCGTCGAAATCGATGTAGAATTCCGAGGAGGATTTGGCGTTTTTTGGGATATTCATTGGGATTATAATGGGCGTTCCTCCAGCCATTTTTACTTGAGGTTGATAGCAATCATAAGCCGGGTCCATTACTGGAAAGGGCCAAAATAGGTATTATCGAAAATCTCATCGATACCACGCGCTCCACCGAAATAAACACGCAACGCAGACCGCGCCGCGCCACAACACGCACAAATAAGGGAGGGAATTTGAATTCGTTCCCTTTTTTGTGTGTGTTGTGGCGCGGCGCGGTCTGCGTTGCGTGTTTATTTCGGTGGAGCGCGTGATACTTATGAGATTTTCGATAATGTTCTAGTAGATTTTGACGCGCTGATCACGATTTCGTCTTTAAAAACTGCAAATCTCAACTCTGAATACGAGTTTTGACGTGACAAAGTTTGAATAGTTCGAAAAATCAGGAATTAACAAAGCTATAACTAATTATTTTCATATGAAAATCACTTTCGAAATTGAAAAATGTGGCCGACGTAAAAACAACTGAACTTCGTCAGTCGCGTGCGGCTGTGCGGCGCGGTCGGAAAACAATGAACTATTGATTGTTTTCCGACCGCGCCGCACAGCCGCACGCCACTGACGAAGTTCAGTTGTTTTCTTTTTTACGTCGGCCACATTTTTCAATTTCGATAGTGATTTTCATGAAAATCATTAGTTATAGCTTTGTTAATTCCTGATTTTTCGAAATATTCAAACTTTGTCACGTCAAAACTCGTATTCAGAATTGAAATTTGCAGTTTTTAATGAGGAAATCGTGATCAGCTCGTCAAAATCAACTAGAAAATCAAAATTGCTCACTCAAAACCTCGTCTCCCTTATTAACCCATCCCAAAATCGAATAATACAACGCCAAATACGCGCCAATCGTCACCATCACATCATCCAACGCATTTATCTTCACCCCATACAATTCACCATACATTTTCGCCAAAATCGTCACCAATTGAGCGTGTCCGAAACCGCGAGTGTATTGGTGGTTGAGCGAATCGTTGGGCAGGTTTTTGAGCGCTTCTACGAGGATTTTTGGTGAAGGCGAGTCCGCGTAGCCGACGCCTAGGTTGCATGCTTGGTTTTGAGCGGCTAGAGTCGAGAATTCGGTCCTGAAGATTGAGAAGATCATGCGCTGCTTGTGCGTCGCGGTTTCTGCTAGATTTTGGCGCGCGGACTCGCTCCACCGAAATAAGCACGCAACGCAGACCGCGCCGCGCCACAACACACACAAAAAAGGGAGGGAATTTGAATCGTTCGTTTATGTTGTGGCGCGACGCGGTCTGCGTTGCGTGTTTATTTCGGTGGAGCGCGTGGTACTGATGAGATTCTCGATAATAGGTGTTGCGTTGCGTGTGCGTCGCGTTCTTTGCTGTAGAGCTAAAATGTCGATTTCTGATGTTAAAATGAGCTAAAATGTCGATTTCTATGATCTGAAAACTATTTTTCCCAGGCAAATTCATGGAAATCCTGAATTCCCGCCTAAATTTTCAATTTCTAATCGAATTCCTTGCAAAACATCGATCTCCCTACCCAAAAACCTGAAAAATGAAAAAGAGCTGAAAAAAATTCGCAAAATCATCTACCGTACCTCATTCAAAGGCGCACACAAAACCTTTGCAGGGTCTCGCTACGCGCGCGCGTTTTGCACATTCAAAAATTTTGAAAAATTTTTTTCGTGTCACTCACCAAACTGTTGGCTTGATGTCCTTCACCAATTCCGATGGTTTCGGCGAGAATGTCGATTTTCTGCGGGTGAAAACCGCTAGGCGGGAAATTCGGCAAGCCGGGAGCATTTTTGAATTTTCAAATAATGAGCAAATTGAATTTAAGACCACGTATACATATTCAAATTTCGAAAAGGTTATCACGTTTCAATTTATTTCCAGAAAACGTCCAAATTCACTAATCGCCAATTTTGTGGACACAACAAAATATGTGGATTTGAACGATAATGAGATTCGTGAAATTGACGAGCGTCAAGTGGAAGTTTTGCGAAAAGATCGCTGGCGTCGCCGCGAATTGACGCGACAATCGTCGCAAACCTTGCCAGCCAAACGAACTTTTGCCGATATTTTGGCGAAAAATGAGGAGAATACAGTGGTGGAGAAGGCGCCCAAGTTGGAGTTTTTGGCAATGCATCATGAGGTATGGGGATTTAAAGGCGCTTTTTGGGGTCTCGAAACGATCATAGAAAGCCCGTTTTCATTTTGCAAATTCTGAAAGATAACAAAAAACTTTATAACATTCTTTTTCACATCAGTTTTTATGCGATTTTTTGCTGATACAGCTTTGTTTTTTTTTTTACATTTTATTGATTTTAGAAGAGTTTCGCTTTTGAAAAATTCATTTTTCGTTTCAAGACTTAAAGATGAAACCTGTGCGCCTTTAAACACCTTCAAAAAATAGTCATTTCCCTCTAGGAAGCCTATGCGCCTTTAAAAATGTACAATTTCATCGTTGCGAGACCTTTATGCACCTTTAAAATACACAAATCTCGCTGCGATACCTTTATGCACCTTTAAAATACACAAATTTCGCTTCAGGACCCTGTATGAACCTTTAAAAACACATCAACTCACTGTAGAAAACCTATGTGCCTTTAAAAATACACAAATTTCGCTGCGAGACCTTTATGCACCTTTAAAAACACAGCAACTCCCTGTAGAAAGCCTATGTGCCTTTAAAATAGCTGAATTTCGCTGCAGGACCCTGTATGTGCCTTTAAAAACACAGAAACTCCCTGTAGAAAACCTATGTGCCTTTGAAATTGCTGAATTTCGCTGCAGGACCCACTATGTACCTTTAAAAACACAGCAACTCTCTGTAGAAAGCCTATGCACCTTTAAAATTGTCACTTTTCGCTTCAGGACCCAGTATGTGCCTTTAAAAACCAGAAAATGCACATTTCATCGTTGCGAGACCCAAATCTTTTCAAAAACCTACGATTTCGTTTCAAGACCATCCCGCCTAGAAATCCCATGTCCCTTTAAAAACCCCCATTTTTGCAGATGCCCTCGCTGTGCGAATCATTCACCGCCTCCTTCCGCGACGCCATCCTCAAAACCCAAAAAGAGGCGCTCCCCACTCTCACCGCCCACGATTTCCCACTCAATTATTATGTCTCCGAAGACGCGGCCGATTCTGGACTTGGCCCAAGTCACATCGAAGATTGGCAATCACTTTCAGTTCTGCTGCCCAAAAATGTGGTGGAAGCTTGCTCGTTTTTCAAATCCAACACCCAACTTTTAATGGGTCCCGCAGCGACTGCGACTGCGAAAAAATCGCCAACCAAAAATAACTCGCTGTGCATCGATCGACGGATATCCGCGTCAGCCAACGAGGCTTGCCGCACGTGTTACCGCGTTCGCCGCAAGATTCATCCGCCAATCTGGGCGCAGACTGCCAACTCGAAACAAGTGCTCTGCGATTGCACCGCCAATCAAGACCACCTTCAATTCAGCTTCGCGCCCACCACCTCCACCACCAGACATCAATTAAGAGCCCGTGAGCTATCGATTGTTGGACTACCCGTCTATTCACATAAACGACAGTTGATCGAGAGTGTTGTTGAGGGAGTGGCGGCGATTTCGAGAGGTGAAGGATGCGAGGATTTGGTGATGTGAGTTTTTGTGCTGAAAATGCTGAAAATTCCGCTCATTTTGAGCCCAAATACGTGGGAAATCCTCAAGTTGTCCGAGAGAAGTACACACGGGAAAAAGCTGTGTACTTCTCTCGGACAAGTTTTGATCAAAATCAATCGATATTCGACTTGTCCGAGAGAAGTACACGGGAAATTGATTTGGAGAAAATCGAAATTTCAGCTTTTTCTTGAGGCTGAAGCTTAAATTCAAGATTTTAAAGGTTTTCCGAGAGAACTACACACGGGAAAAAGCTGTGTACTTCTCTCGGACAAGTTTTGAAAAATTAATCGATATTCAACTTGTCCGAGAGAACTACACGAGAAATTCGCGCTTTTTCTTGAGGCTGAAGCTTAAATTCAAGATTTCAAAGGTTTTCCGAGAGAACTACACGGAATTTCCGTGTACTTCTCTCGGACAAGTTTTGAGCAAAATCAATCGATATTCGACTTGTCCGAGAGAACTACACAGAAAAATCCCCATTATAATTCAAAAAAAAAATTGTCGAGAGAAAGAAAAATTTCCAATTTTTTTTGGAATTTCCGTGTAGTTCTCTTGGACAAGTTTTGATCAAAATCAATCAATAATCGACTTGTCCGAGAGAAGTACACACGGGAAAATCCTCATTTAAAAAAAATTCTCTCGGACAAGTAACATTTTTTGAATTCCCGTGTAGTTCTCTCGGACAAGTTTTGAGCAAAATCAATCAATTTTGATTTTTTGTCCAAAAGAACTACACAGAAAAATCCCCATTATAAATTAAAAAAATAGTCCGAGAGAACTACAAGAAATTGGAATTCTCGTGTAGTTCTCTTGGACAACTTTTGATTTTGTCCAAAAGAAGTACACACAACAAATGTTTTGCAGCGCAATGCGATGTCTCATCGAAGACGGTCTTCTCCCCACCACAACCGCATGGCAAATGATCAAAACCGTAACCTCAAAAGGTCCCGCCACGAAAGACGTGCACTCAATTGTCCGCCAACTCGACGAATGTCAAAAAAGCGATTTAGCCAAAGTCGAAATCTTCTTCGAGGAATTGATTCGCGAAAATTCGCTCGATTGTTGGCTCTGCTACATTGTGCTCAAAGAGAAGGCTCTCAAAAATCTGTACATGTGCGATAGTTTTTTGGTGGCTGCAAGTGGCGAATATCGAACACTTTTGTGGCGAATGGTTGATAGTTTGGCACTTTTGCCGGTCATTGAAGCGAGAACTTCGACGAACTCGAAATCCGATGTTGTTGTTTGGCAGAAATGGGGCGGAGCTGCGAGATTGGCTGCAGATTCGCGAGTTCCGAAAAGTTCGTCGGTTCCGGCGAGATTGGTGGCGAAAACGCGACAACCTTCGAGAATCCCGTTGTCTACAAGGTGAGCTGGAAAATTTTTTTTGAATTTCAGCTGCCACGTGGATTTTTTCAGCTAGAAATTTCAGATTTTTCTAGCCACGTGGATTTTCAGCTAAAAATTCCAGGTTTTTTGACACCCAACAAGCCTAGTCTATCTGAAATTATGCCACGTGGATTTAAGATCGAAATTTTCAGAAAAATTATTTTTTTTTCAAATTTTAGCTGCCACGTGGATTTTCAGCTAGAAATTTCAGATTTTTTGAGACCACAAAGCCTTGGTTTCCACGTGGAATCTTGGCTGAAAATTTCAGAAAATCTAATTTTTTTTTTGAATTTTAGCTGCCACGTGGATTTTCAGCTAGAAATTTCAGATTTTTTGATACCCAATAAGCTCAAGCTTTCTGGATTTTTGGCTGAAAATTTCAGAAAATCTAATTTTTTTAAAATTTTAGCTGCCACGTGGATTTTTGAGCTAGAAATGTCAGATTTTTTGACACTAAATAAGCATAGGCTCTCTGAAACTTTGGATTTTTGGCTGAAAATTTCAGAAAAATGACATTTTTTTTTGAATTTTAGCTGCCACGTGGATTTTTTTGGCTAAAAATTTCAGAAAATCTTTTTTTTTTTGGATTTTCAGCTAGAAATTTCAGATTTTTTGACACCCAACAAGCCTCTCTGAAATTTGGATTTTTGGCTGAAAATTTCAGAAAATCTTGAATTTTAGCTGCCACGTGAATTTTTTACCCGAAAAACCAAAAAATTTTCTTTTCCAGCCGAACCTCAATCATCTCTTCCGCCTCCTCATATTCCGCATCATCCGCCTCCGCAACAACATTCCGCATCGCAAAAGCCATCCGCTCCTTCCGCATCGAACAATTCGCGGTTGAGAGCGGCGAACGCTTCCGCGTCCTCTCCACACGACACGGAATGTCGCGCGTCTTCCGCATCACCCATGACGTCACGCGGCTGCGAAATGGCCTAATTCCCGTTGAAAATTTGTCATTTATTATTTGAACCCTTCTTGCATTTCTGTGTATTTTTGTCCTTGTGTCTAAATCTAGTCTAGTCTTGAAAAATCAACCGAGTTTAACCCCCTAAAGCATTCTGTATTGAAAAATTTGCAGAGATACTCATATTTTGCACGAAAATTCCCCAAAAATTACCCTAATATCTTCTATTTTCTACAGAAGAGACGCTTGCCAACAATAAATGTTAATTACCAAAAAATTCGTTTCATTTTTCTCATACAAAAAAAGAAGAGCTTCAAGAAAAAGATGCCAATAGAAGGGGGTGGGGAAAAATATGATATAGAAAAAAAGGGGAATCTCTGAAATTCCGCTGAAAAATCAGAAAAAAAGATGGATATAAATATGACAAGAATGATGAGATTTCGGACCTAAAAAAGGATAGGATAGGATAGTATAGTAAATCGAGGAGGAGAAAAAGAAAGTGTGGAAGGGTTATTATCATTATTGAGAGAGTTGACAAAATTATTATGATGTGTTGTAAATATCAAAAATTGGAGGAGAAAAACGGCAAAAATTCTTCGAGAACAACAAAAAGTGGAGAGATCAATTATCAGAACTCCATCAAAATAATGGACCCGAAAAACAAAAGCCGTAAAATAGAATATTTGGGGAATTTACAAGGGAAGAAAGGAACACAACATATACACAATAACAAATTTCGAATCAAAAAACACAACAACGATAATAATAAATTAATAGTAGATAATAACAGCAACAACAAAGTGCCATCCGGTGGCCACACACAAAATCTCCTCAAATCTCAAAATCATATTTGAAAAATACTAAAAATTGGATAAAACTTGGTTGATTGGATGAAAAAGGACCCCTAAAATTCACAAATAATCACTTAAAGCTCTCAAAAGAAGAATAAAATCATACACAAAAAATGAACGAGAAAATATTAAAAAAGAGAACGGGAAGAACATCGAGTATAGGATCCCAATTTGGGATATTTCAAACAAAAAACGAAGCCGAGTTTCCGTTTGGTTTTTCAGTTTTGCCAATGATCGATACTTCCAGAGTTCATCATTGGAGTTTGATTTTGTGGAGTGTAGGAAGATGAGATTCCGTTGCTGCGAGATGATGACATGTTTGAGAAACCGCCTGGAGAAAAAATTTATTTTGAAAATTTTTGAAAAATAAATTTTCCACATGAAATCCCGCATTTTTATTATTTCAAAAATAAATTTTCTGGGTTCAAAACAGGCCTATTTTTTTCCAAATTTCCGGATTTTCCGGTTTTTTCACGGAAAAATAAATTTTTTACTTTTTTTTCCGGAAAATGACCTTTAGTAGTAATATTTACAATTTTGCCTAAATTTTGAGAAATTTTCTCAGTTTATGATAGAAAAAATGAAATTTTTGGACATTTTTTTTCAATTTTTCAAATTTTACTATTTTTTGAACCTAAAACGTCTCAAATAGTTACTGAATTATCTGTGAATAGAAGAATTGTATTTGTTAAGGCTGAAAATCGAAATTTCAGACTTTGAAAAATTTTCCGGATTTTCTGGTTCAAAAAATCCGGAAATCTTCCGACTTTCTGTTTTCCAGGTTTTAATTTTCCGGCACAGGACTGAGTTCAAAAGAAGCTCTAATTTCAGGTCTAGAGCATAGAAAATGCCCTTTTTTCAATAATTTAATATTTCAGAATATAAATTACCTCTCGATCCGCCTCTTCCTCCACCAAATCCATTCGACGACAATCCATTATGCGCACCAAATCCACCATTTTGCGGGAATGCTCTTCTCGGTCCACCACCACCACCATACATTCCAGCGCCTCCACCAAATCCATTTCCAAAACCGTTTCCACCGCCGCTTGGGATAAATGTGTTTTGTGGCATATAGCTTCCGCCAGTGTGTCCGGCAAAACCGCCGCCGCCACGTCGATAATCGACAGCTCCAAAGCGACGGTTTCCGCCACCACCGCGTTGATTTCCGCCTCCGATACGACCTTCGGCAGCGACGCGACGAAGCCAATCCGGAATTTCTTGATTCGATTCTTGGACGAGCGAAAGGAGTTCGCGACCAATTCCACGGTTCTGAAAAAGATAAGAAATTTTTGGACTTTCTTCTGAGAGAGGCTCGAATTTGTAATTTTTCAGAAAAAAATTCTAGATTTACTGGATTCATTTTGAATATTTTTAAAATGCTCAATTCTAAAATTTAAAATTTTTGAGCTGGAATTTAGGATAATTTTGGAACAAAAAAAAACGGAAATTCGAATTTCAAGTAAATTCTAATGGGCCTATGCAGAATAATATTTTGTAATAAAAAACATATTTTTCCTATGCAGAAAAACATCGAAAAAACAAAATATACAGTTTATTATTTTTGAGTAGAGACAATGTGAAATTGAGAGAGTGCAGACAGAAAAATTAGTTTTTTGTGGGAAAAATCAATTTGTCTGTCTGCACTCTCTCAATTTCACATTGTCTCTACTCAAAATAATAAACTGCATATTTTGTTTTTTCGACGTTTTTCTGCATAGGAAAAAATATGTTTTTATTACAAAATATTATTCTGAAAAGGTCCCATTACGACTTTCACAAAAAAACCCCCAGAAATTTTTCAAATCCTCACCTTATCATTGAAAAAGCTGGTAGCCATTCCAGTATTTCCGCATCTTCCAGTTCTACCAATTCGATGCACATATTCATCAGCATCACCAGGCAAATCGAAATTAACAACGTGTCGAACATTCGGAATATCCAAACCACGTGCCGCAACAGCAGTCGCAACCAAAACCGGATATTCTCCCGATCGGAAACATTCCAAATTTCGCTCTCTTTCCAATTGCTTCAAATCTCCATGAATCGCTACCGAGCTAACTTGTTGACGATTCAAGAAAATACGCCAACTCATTAGCCCCTTTTTTCGTTTCAACAAAAATCAACATCAAGTTTCCAGGCGCTTCTTGCGAGATAATCTGCATCAAATTGCGCTTCTTATCCATTTCATCAACCCACAAAAGACGTTGCTCAATATTTTCCGAAGTTGAACCAACTCTTCCAACCGCCAAAAACACATAATTTTCCTTCAAAAAATCTTTGGCCAAAATTTGAATCTCTTTGGGGAAAGTGGCACTGAACATAGCTGTGGTTCTTCCATCTTTTTGTGGCAAACCAAGTCCGACAATCTTACGAATTTGCGGTTCGAAACCCATGTCAAGCATACGATCCGCCTCATCCAAAACAAAATATTGGCAACCTTGAAGTCCAATATATCCTTGATCAATAATATCGATTAATCTTCCAGGAGTGGCGATCAAAATATGAACACCATTGCGAAGACGATTCACCTGATCGCGATAATTCTCTCTTCCACCATACAAAATCGATGTGATGATATTGGTACGATAGCTGAATTTCGAGGCTTCTTTGTGAATTTGAATTGCCAATTCACGAGTTGGCGACAAAATCAAAGCTGATGGATAGAATGTTTTGCGACCAGTGTTGTTGATGGTTGGTGGTTTCAAGCCTTCTGGACCTTTGGTCAAAATATGATTGATGATTGGCAACAAGAATGCGGCGGTTTTTCCGGAACCCGTTTGAGCGCATGACATCAAATCGCGATTCGCCAACAATGTTGGAATCGAGTGTTTTTGCACTGGTGTCGGCTTGGTGTAACCGCTCTTGGCGACATTCTCTTGAATCCATTCGTGCAAATTCGCCTCGGTGAACTGAAAAAAATACACTTATTTTGAAAATGTGACATTTTTCTATATTATTACACGTTTTCAGAAACGCTTGGACATCGACTAAATGACATTTTCAGGTTTTTTAAGCAAATGAGTTGAAATATTGGGTTCTAATGTTATTCTTATGATAGAATGGTCTAAGACGAACAGAATGATATAAATTTTGATGACTTTACGTTATCCATAAGTGATTTATCGACTAAACGTCGCTAAATCACTTATGGATAACGTAAAGTCATCAAAATTTATATGATTCTGTTCGTCTTACAATCAAGATTTTAAATGAGATATATGTTTTCTACTAGTTTTCGACCCGCTGATCACGATCCCGCTGTCTAAAACTGCAAAGCTCGTCTCCTAACATGAGTTATGACGTGGCAAAGTTGGAAAATTTGGGAAATCTAATATTTCAAAGTTGATCAAATTGAAAACATGAACAACCCTGTGCTATTAGATTTGCATAAAAATCATTTTAAAGGCGAGTTCGGACCATTCAAAATCCCAAATTTTCCAACTTTGCCACGTCATAACTCATGTTAGGAGTCGAGCTTTGCAGTTTTAGACAGCGGGATCGTGATCAGCGGGTCGAAAACTAGTAGAAAACATATATCTCATTAAAAATCTCGATTGCACGTTGAAACAGTTCCCTTGTTAGACCATTTTATCATATGAATAATATTAGAACCCAATATTTCCTCTCATTTGCTCAAAAAATGAAAATGTCATTCAGTCGATGTCCAACTATAGTTCTTCCAAAACTCACATTGTCAATAGCAGCCGGAGTGTCGTCACCGCTGACTTCAACCGGAATATTCTCGTAGTTATCAAAATTGATACCGCTGTTCGCAAGATTGAACAAACTTTTTTCGACCGAATCACTGGCGATACTTTGGTTCTTCCAGCTGTACGGATTTGTAGTCTGATCACCACGATTGTAGCCGCTGAAGTTGTTGTTTTGGTGAAGATAGGCGTTACCGTTGGAATATCTGAAATGATAGACTTAGAGTTATAGGAAGAGATTGATGTGAGTTTGGTGTGAAGCGGGGATTAAAGCATGCAGGGAGGCTGTGGTTAGAGATGCGAGTGTGTTAAGAAAATCAATGGATTTTCCAAAAAATATTTGATCGTACCAAAAATTATTATACAGATTTTTGGTACGTCCAACATTTTCTTCACAAAGGAAGTGCATAAGGTCAGGTGTTGAAATTTTGAAGAAACATATCGAAATATACCAAATCGAACATGCTGATTACGATTCCGAAGTCAAAAATTGCCACAAACTCCTGTGAGCACTTTTCTAGAGCTCCAAAGTTAGAATTGAGTTTTGGTTTTTGTCCTTGTTCCAGGAGTAGAAAATCAATTTTTATAACTTGGATAAGGTTGTTTTCGAAATTCGAAAACCTATTCGCTTTTTAGTTTATCAAAAAATATGAAAAACCAGCCGAAAACTGTAATTTAAAAGTCGTGTGTCTACGTGTCTTTGTGTATTTACAAAACTTTTAAAAGTTACAGTTTTCGGCTGGTTTTTCATATTTTTTGATAAGCTAAAAAGCGAATAGGTTTTCGAATTTTCAAATTTCGAAAACAACCTTATCCAAGTTATAAAAATTGATTTTCCACCATGGAACATGGTGAAACTGGACGGAAACCAAAACTCAATTCCTAAATTTGGAACTCCAGAAAAGTGCTCACAGGAGTTTGTAGGAATTTTTGACTTCGGAATCGTAATCAGCATGTTCGATTTGGTATATTTCGATATGTTTCTTCAAAATTTCAATACCTGCGCTAAAAGCAAGACAAGGTGAACACATGCAAAATGCTATTAAAAACAAAACAACGAAAAAAAACCGAGCAAGCATTCGACACACTGTCTCACCCATTTTGTTGTTCAACAATTTGCTGAATTGGCGGCGGGGGTTGGAAAAAATGCTGTGGCACAAATCCCGCCTGTTGAGCGGCGAACATTTGCGCCGCTAAATGCGGCGGTGGAAGTGCGTACCCATTTTGTTGCGGTGGCGACGCGCCTCCATTTTGGAACCGCCCGTATTGTTGTTGTTGTTGTTGTTGTTGGGGTGGTTGCGATGTTGGTGGCGGCGCACTGTATCCATTCATTTGAGATTGTTGTGGTGGAGCACCGAATCCGCCGCCGCCTCCGCCATTCGACCAATTGTGTTGTTGATTTGCGTAGTAGCTTTGACTATTCATATTTTCTTGATAATTATTACAATCAATTGATAATAACAAATAAGATGATTTGAAGAAACCAAAAAAACGGAAACCCGGCTAATGTGTTCTTGTTCGTGGAAATCGGTGTTGTGGGGAGACACCGAAGTTTTTCAATTGCCCAAATATTTGAGATAATTCGATGGATATCTGAAAAATTGAAGATTTCAAGTGTGAAGGAGATGAAAGAAGTAAAAAGAGCGTATAGACTATAGATACGAGAGATTTCGTGATATCGTTGAAAAAAAAAGTATGTTCCTTTTTCAGTTTTGCATCATCCAACTATACTAAACAGCCAAGAATTCCAGCTGTGAAAGATAATTCTATATTTAGCTTTTTTCGAATTATAGCTGGACATCGACTAAATGACATTTTCATGTTTTTTAAGCAAATGAGTTGAAATATTATGTTCTAATGTTATTCTTATGATAGAATGGTCTAAGACGAACAGAATGATATAAATTTTGATGACTTTACGTTATTCATAAGTGGTTTAGCGGCTTATCGACCTAAACCTCGCTAAATCACTTAAGGATAAGGTAAATTCATCAAAATTTATATGATTCTGTTCGTCTTAGACCATTCTATCATATGAATAACATTAAAACCCAATATTTCAACTCATTTGCTTAAAAAACCTGAAAATGTCATAAATCGTATGCTTGAGCTGCGCAAAACGCTGAAATTCGCTTTATATCATCTAGAAAGCCACAGAAATCTTCATTTCTCTGAAGTGAATCCTAAAACTTTCCATGTTATTCGTTAAACAAGGCAAAAATGTCAGGAAAACAGCAAAATTCCTCGCAACTTCCTCAAAGCCCCCTGAAAACCAGTGTTTCCACATCAAAACAACTGAAATCCACGTGGAAACGCGTGGAAACCGCGCAAGATTCCAATAACTCATGAAATCATCATTTTTGACTCCTGCTCAATCTGACAATTGTGAGCAATTGTGAGCTGCTTTATCTTGCAATTACAATCCTAAAATGCCTCATGGTCTCACTTAGAAGACAAAATTCTAATGGAAAAACAACAAAATCCCTAGAGATCTCGTAACTCACTCAAAACCTCCCAGAAAACTGATTCCCCCTAATATCTATCATTTTCTATGGATTGAACCAAGCAAAATAACTATATCCCATCAAAACCGCCCAAAATTCACACCAAAACAACAAAAATGACAAACTCAGCGATTTGGGATGAGAAACCGGCGACGAAAATGGTCTTCTGAGAAACAAACGATAAACCGGCGACGAACACGCGATAAACTGATTCGTCGCTGATTCATCGCGAATTGTTCAGAAAAGAAGATAGCGAGCGCTTGGTTGTTTTCATCGCTAATTCGTCGCCGATTTCTCGCGAGTTCATCACGTAAAAGTTTGACAACACTCCGACAACTATGCCTATTGTTTAGCATTGCTTTCGCGCTCGAAAAAACATGTTTTTTTCAAAAATGAGCGATGTTTTTTGAAGTTTCTTTTTGTTTTCGCCTGTTTTTCGTATCAACCTTCAGTTGTAGCCTATTTACGAAGTATTTTCAGTATGTTGTGAATGAAGTTCTGCTTGTTGGCGCATACAAAATCAACATATCAAATAGATTGTATGGAAAAACCATTTTTCAATAAAAAGTCAGGTGAGATGAATTGTTCACATTTCGAAATGATTGTAAAAATCTGGATTAATTTAGATAGATATCAATAAACCTGTCTTGTGACACGTAAGCTATTCTCAATCACCAACGGTCCAGCATGCAACCTACTTTAGAACACTCACTTTAGAACACTCACAGACATGTCACTTGAAAATTATGAGATTTGGCTGAATAACGCGAAACCTTGCGATTGGAGCGGCACAGAGTTGATATAATGGTGAGTTATTTATTCATTTATCTCATGAAGTGTTGTGAAACCGTCATGACAGAGGCTAGAGTTTATGATTTCCTGTCAGATATAAATAACAATTAAAGGGTTGGTGCTTTCCTGGTGAAAAAATCGTCTGCAAAAAGGCGTCACAGTGTTGTTTTTCAAAGTTGTGTGCAAACACACACACGAAAATTCAAAAACAAGTTGTGCGCTAGCGCGCATTTACATGTTTTATTTCGTAGGTTTTAACTCGCTTGTGTTTTTGAGGAAAAACATGGGCTGAATTGATACTATAATTTTTTCTAAAACTGGAACCTTCCAGGAGCACCTTATTCCTATCTAAACCAAACAAGATTCCCTGGCGGAGCACCAACCCTTTAATTAAGAAAATTTGCGAAACGTGAACTTCACTGGAATTATTATCTCATTTCTTAGAATGTCCGTCAAAAGTTGATCATTCACTAAGTATTGTGTCTGAATATCTTTTCTCACTATAGACAGGAACAGTATACTCAGAAAACTTCTCGTCAGCCGTCCGCGAGGTTGCGAGCTGTCGAAGCTAGCAGAGGCATTTCGACTGCTCGCGGTTGCTAGCTGGCAGAACCTAGCAGTCTGCGAGCTAGAAAACTGACAAATTAGTATCAGAATTCGACGGCCGTCTGCCGGCTCGCGGACGGTTGACAAGACGTTTTCTGAGTACAGAGTGAAACCTAGATATAAACTTTCAATGACATCTTATCTTATTCCAAGAACACGGCCTCAATATGAATAAGTACATCCAAATACAATATGATAATAGATACTTCCATACTCAAATTTTACAGACTACGACGCCGAAACATGTTCGATTGTATCTTCAAGAATGTTCAATGAAATATCACTGCGAAGGTATGTTGATAATACGGCGTCCAAGTGAAAAAACGTAGAATCGCTTAGACCTACGCTTTTTTTGTCCAAACACACGTTGTTTTGCAAAAGTTACGCGATTCTATGCGTTTTCGCGTACGCTTCTTTTTCACTTGGACGCCGTAAAATAATATTTATCAAGTTTATAATGAATACAATTTACAGAAATTGGTTGTGCCTAGATGTTATGGAAACTGTTCAACAACTTCATCATCACATTATTCTCTACAAAACTGATGCACATTCTGATGACACAACAAAGAGAACATATCAATCGAAATTTTCACCAGAAAACGCTGAACAAGGACTTATAAAATGTAATTTTCACTAATTAATCCTGTATAAGGTGACTTTTAAACATTACATGTACTCTTATTTTTGAACATTTGCTATTCACTATGTTTTATGATAATAAAAGCATTTTATGAACTGATTCCTATCTATAAATTCGTAGAAAGCAAAAAACCGCGATGAAAAAGTGAAACTGCAAGCTCGCTCTAGCGCACACACATGCGAGAAACCGGCGACGAACTGGCGATGAACAACTGAGAAACCGACGGTTGCCAAGCGACTTTCCAGTTGTTCGTCGGCGATTCATCGCCAATTCGTCGCCGGTTTCTCATCCCAAATCGCTGAGTAAATCGAACAAATGCGCCGATTTGTGTGGTGAGAGTGAGGAGGGCGGTGAGAGAAACAAACGCGCCGCAAGACCCAACGCACACAAAAATCGATGCGCCTTTAACCATTTTCAAATTATTTTCATTGTTTTGCAAAGGAAAAAAGGTTTATTCACCAACAAAGATTCTTATAAGAAACTCAAAAATTATTTCAATCCACAATAGAAAAGCTGATTTTGTTGATCCAATGTATATTCCAAATGTTGTACCAAATATTTATCAAAAGCAACGCGAGACTTGAATAAATCACCAAAATACGGTCGCAATTCTTCCATTTGCCATAATTTTCGAATTGTGAACAGATGGCGGAATCGATCAGAAATCGCATCAGGCAAATCTTCGGGTGATAGATAAATTATCGATTTTTCGCCGTTGGGAGTGTCTTCGAATTCGCAGAGCCCAGCGAAATGCGATTCTCTGAAGAAAAAATAGTGAGGAGGGGCTTTTCAGCTTCTGGAAAACTTACTGAATCTTCATTCCGAATGGCAAAATCTTCTCAATAATCTCCTGAAAATGCCTGAATCCCATTTTATTCTTCGCGTACATCACAATTTTGATCAAATCTCGAATCAACTCATCTTCCACAATTGTGAAATTTTCTCCTGAACCTGAATTCTTCACACATTTCCGCTCCAAAAACCAGTGAATAATCTCGTTTGGCACATTGCCAACCGGCCAAATTTGGCGCAATTTTTCGAAATTCATATTTTCCATGGTTAGCTCGTCGTTGTCGAGCGCTTCTACGAGGAGACTTTGAAGTTCGCCGCGATATTTGTGAGATAAATATTGATATTTTCCTGGAAATTTGGGGATTTGAGGTGAATTTTGCAAAATTTTGCAAAGAAATCTTGATTTTTTTGAAAAAAAACTAGATTTTCAGCTAAAAATCAGAAAAAAATCGACAATTTTCTTCTGAAGTTTGAATTTTGTGTTGAAAATCCTCAATTTTTCTCAATTTTCTCACAAAAATCCTCACCATTGCTCATCTTAACCACCGGCAAATCCTCAATCGCAATTTCAATCTCCTTCCGGCTCATTTGCACATACTTCAATAAATCCGACATTCCATAAATTTTCCCATTTTTCGAATTTTCCGCCACGACCCATTCCAACTCATTTTCATGCAACAAATCCTTGAGTCTCGAAATGCCGTGTAAAATCTCCGATTTCGCACAAATCTCGCCCAACGCATAGCACTTTGCGTCGATTTTTCGAAACTCGAAATTCGCCGCCGCCGTCTCGTTTTCAGCTTCCACAGGCGCTTTCAGCATCTCTTTCATCAAAAGAACTGTTGTGGCGGATTCGACGATTTTCAGCGGGAAACTTTGCGTTTCGGTGCACAAAACAGCGTCGGCATTCGGCTCGCCGCGAATTGTTAATCGCTGATTTTCGACAAATTGTGAAATCACTGATTCGTCGCACGAGAGCAGCATGTATTCTTCGGATTGCGGCGCAAATCGCATTTTTGTCATCGTTTTCGAGAAATTCTGGTCGAAAGGTCGATTTTTTGATAGAATCTGATGGACTAGCTCGGCCTCATTGTCGAAAATCGCTTCGTGCTGAAAATGCTCAAAGTTTTTATGCGTTTAAACTTTAAAAAAACCAACCAAAATCTCGTTACTCGATTTTTCATCAATTTTCTTCGATTTCTGCGCAGGTATCACATTTTCCTGATTCTTCTCTGATTCTCCAATTGATCTTTGAACTTTGGAGCGTTTTGGTGTTAGTGGGCGATTGAGAAACTTGTTCATTATTGATTTGCAAGGAATAATAAAACACTCGCGTTTGAACACACAATTTTCGCGGGGCGATGTGAGGAATGTGCGCTCTAGCGCACAACGTTTTTTTGCGGGTGAAAAAAGTTTTTTTTTTTTGGTAAACTAGTATACTCTTCGTGAAGTGTAGTTGGAGAGAATCTCAGGGTTCCCAACTGTTATACTTTTGATGTGATCTATTCTCAAAGTCAGAGTTAGAGGGGGGTTCCCGTTTTGAAGAAAAAATCCCCTGAAGTTACAATAAGCGTGTTAGATGTTCTAAAAATTGCAGCGCTCAAACCCTCAAAAAAAGAAAAAAATAAATAAAAATTCACGAATACTTTTACCGTACCCCTCATCAAAGGTGCACACAATTTTTCTCCCGTGTCTCGCAACGCGCGTTGATTTTTCAAAAAACGAAGCGGTGTTTGCACATTATTGATGGAAACATTTAATGTGACGCCAAATTTTCAGTGATTTCGTTTTTTATAAGGGGAGGATACAAAAATACAGTAAATATAGATTTATGTAGCTCATTTTGTAGAGAATTCAAAACTACACTCTAGTTTCAGACCAAAAATAAAAAAGCTTCATTGAAATCTCATAAAAAACCCGTTTTAAAATTAGAAAATCTTCAAATTCTGCTCAAAATCGTTGTTTGTGTCCTCCAGCTGGAAGTGACCAAAGAACAGCAGATCTGTCGGCTGAAGTTGATAAAAACGAGAAATCCAGTGGATGCCAACGACATTGAACAACTTTGTCGGAATGTTCGGCGACTGGAAGATACATCAATGGAGCCATCAGATCGCCACGCATGTCAGTTAGCACAACTCTGGAAGAAAAATTTGTGATGGTTATCGAAAATCTCATCGGTACTCCACGCGCTCCACCGAAATAAACACGCAACGCAGACCGCGTCGCGCCACAACACACACAAAAAAGGGAGGGAATTTGAATAGTTTCCTTATTTGTGTGTGTGTGTGTTATAGCGCGGCGCGGTCTGCGTTGCGTGTTTATTTCGGTGGTAGCGATGAGATTTTCGACAATATAACTTAGCCTAACTCCCCAAAAACCAACCTTTTATCATAACTTGCCGTGAGCAAATAATAAGCAGCATTGCTGAACCTGACAGTTCGCACTTCGTCTCCATGAGGCCGGAAATTTTGCAAAACTCGATTACCGGTCACATCAAACAAGGCGACAGAGGCATCTTCGTGTCCGGAAACTAATAGTTTTCCGGATGGATCTACGCACACTGAGGTTACTGGAGCGCCTGCAGAAATTCAAAAAAAAATAAATTTTTTTTTTGACAAAAAACTATAATTTTTTCCTATTTTTTGACATTTCTGTGTGAAAAAATGTCAAAAAATCCCAAAAATTTTCAAATTTCCCGGCGAAACCTACTATGAGCTGGCGAAATGACATTTATAGCTTGCGACTGCCGCAAATCCCAAAATCGTATAGTTTTGTCCTGCGAACACGACACAAATTGTTGTTGATTTGCGTGTCCCCAAGTGTACAATCCCAAAATTGGCGCTGAAAATTGCAGATTTTTATTGAAATTGCGACCTAGATTTTCGAAATCAGCGTGAAAATCCGATCTGGAAAACATCTCATATGATATTCCTAGGTTAATTTTGGGATATTGAGTTGCTACCCAGCGAATTCACTATAGTTAAGTGATACGGAGTTCGAGAACTAGCCCATCTCATGCTTTAAACCCCAGATTTTTGAAATCAGCGTGAAATTCTGATCTAGAAAACACCTCATATGATATTCCTAGCTCATTTTTGAGATTCCGAGTTGCTACGCAGCGAAATCCTATATGTAATAGTGTGGATACGGAGTTTGATTAATTTTAAGGCTAGAAGAATCTGGAAAATGTCTTCAAGATCAGAATTTCACGCTGATTTCGAAAATCTAGGTTATTTTCAGCAAAAACATCATTTCAAGCCCAAAAACCCTACCCGAATGTCCTTTCATCGACTGAATTAATTGACCGGAATTGCAATCGGTGACATTCAAATGACAATTTCCGGCACCGCCCGAAATTAGAATTGTTGAGCGATTGTGCGAGTTTTCCAGGAAGATTAGATCGCGAACTGTGCCGTCGTGACAGGAGAGCTCCATTTCAGCGCCTGGAATTTATTGATTTTTGAATTTCGAGTCTCGAGACGTGGATTTTTGAAATCAGCGTGAAATTCTGATCTAGAAAACATCTCATATGATATTCCTGGGTTAATTTTGAGATATTGAGTTGCTACGCAGCGAAATCCTATATGTAATAGTGTGGATACGGAGTTTAATCAATTTTCAAGATTAAGCTAATTGTAAAATGTGTTCTAGACCAAAATTTCACGCTGATTTCAAAAATCCAGGTCTCATAGCGCTCAGGTGATTCTGAAGGCTAGAAAATTCGCCAAAAAACTCACCAATTCTGCAATTTTCCTCATCAAAAGCCATAAGTCGAATAGTTTTGTCATTTGAGCCGGTAGCAATCAAATCTCCATTCGGATTGAAGCCCAAACAATAAACCGAGCCGCGATGTTGTTTTGGGCGGGTTAGAGCGATTTCAACATGTCGTGTAGGTTCACCGTGTCTGGAAAGATGGGATTTAAAGGGAGGTACAGTATACCTTGCAGTTCTGTATAACTATTTAAAGGGAGGTACCGTATACCTTGCAGTTCTGTTAAATTTTTTAAAGGGAGGTACCGTATACCTTGCAGTTCTATATAATTATTTAAGCTTCTATCTAAATGGATCTAAAGTATAGTTATTTAAAGGGAGGTACAGTATACCTAAAGGTACCCTATATAAAAACAGAAATGTACTTAAAGGGAGGTACAGTATACCTTGCAGTTCTTGTGTCCGGATATCTACAAATCAACAATTGTTTGGAATTCGTGCCCAACGCAAAATACTTTCCGGACGGATGAAATGCGGTCGTCCGGATGGCTTGCGCGTCTTCATAGCGGCAAACCGGAACAAAAGCGATGCTTGCGTTTGACGCAGGCTGCGAAACTGGCCGAATTTGTTGCGGAAGCGGAACTGGCGGTTGATGCATCATTGTTTGCGGACGTGGAAGTTGTTGTTGTTGTTGTTGTTGCTGACGGTAGATCACATCGGAAGCTGGAAATTTCAGATTTTTATTGATCGGGGCCTAGATTTTCGGATTCAGCGTGAAATTCTGATCTAGAAAACAACTCATATGATATTCCTAGGTTAATTTTGAGATTCCGAGTTGCTACGCAGCCAATTCACTATAGTTAAGTGATACGGAGTTCGAGAACTAGCCCATTTCATGCTTCCAAACCCAGATTTTCGAATTCAGCGTGAAATTCTGATCTAGAAAACATCTCATATGATATTGCTAGGTTAAATTTGTGATATTGAGTTGCTACGCAGCGAAATTCTATATGTAATAGTGTGGATACGGAGTTTGATCAATTTCGAGGCTAGGGATTGCTTTGAGATGTTTTCTAGATCAGAATTTCACGCTGATTTCAAAAATCCACGTGGTTTTCAAACTCCGTATCCCTCTAGGCTTATTTCGCTGCGTAGCAACTCATGATAGCGAATTGAAGCGTGTAAAATGTTTTCTAGATCAAAATTCGACGCTGATTCCAAAAATTCAACTTTTACTTGAGAATTCTGTGAGTTTCACCAAAAATCGATGTGAAAATGCACTTTTCTATGCAAAAAATGCTAATTTATGCATGACCAATTATAACATAATAATTTCCCCCTCGCAGAGTTTATTTTATTTTTTCATTTTGAGCTCATTTCCTTTGGAGCTAGAGCTGAAGCTCAAAAAAAGCGGAGAGCTCTCAGAGATAATCTAATCTTCTTCGCGCAAGCTCCGCCCACTTTTTGCTGGCACTTTTATCAATTTTTCCGGCGCGCGAAATAAAATTGATATTTTTCCATGTTAATCCATCTTCTGGATTAAATAAAAATATATGTTTTTATTATTTGACGAAAAAAAAAATTTTTTTTTTTTTTTTTTTTTTTTTTGGAATTTTTTTTTCATTTTTCCATGGCAACTCTAATCAATTTAGCACTGAAATTTACTTTTCAAAACAAAAAAAATGTTTTTTTTTCGCTTAATGAGAAAAATGCAATTAATTATTCTGCTCTGCTCGGCTCCTGGAATTGATTTTTTGTTGCATTTGGCACATTTCCCCACTATTTTTTCCAATTTTTCATTGAGAAAATGCTATTTTCAAGCTCAGAGACCCGGATTTTCGAAATCAGCGTGAAATTTTGACCATGAAGGTTGATGCTCAGCGAAATCTTTAGTACACTGGATACGGAGTCTGAAAACTAGAAAGTTTCACACCTCGAGACCCAGATTTTTGAAATCAGCGTGAAATTTTGATCTAGGACACCTTTCTAAAACATTTCTAGCACAAAAATTGATCAAACTCCGTATCCACACTATTACATATAGGATTTCGCTGCGTAGCAACTCAATATCTCAAAAATTAACCTAGGAATATCGTATGAGATGTTTTCTAGATCAGAATTTCACGGTGAATTTGAAAATCTGGGTTTCAAAGCATGAGATGGGCTAGTTCTCGAACTCCGTATCACAAACTACAGTGAATTGGCTGAGTAGCAACTCAATATCCCAAAAATGAGCAGTTTTCTAGAATCAGCGTGAAATTCTGATTCAGGACAGCCTTCTAAAACATTTCTAGCACAAAAATTGATCAAACTCCGTATCCACACTATTACATATAGAATTTCGCTGCGTAGCAACTCAATATCTCAAAATTTCCCTAGGAATATCATATGAGATGTTTTCTAGATCAGAATTTCACGCTGAATCCGAAAAATTTCAGAAAAAATGGATTCAATAAGTCTGCTCGTCGGTCCGCCTCCAAATGCAAATCGTGCTTTGACTCAAGACGATTTCGATTCTCGCTACAACTTCGTCAAATTCCGCAAGAAAAAAACGAACGGCGAGCTGTTTCGTCAATATACAATCGGCGAAAATTGGGCCCTTTATCAGCCGCCAAATTCGTGGGCTCAGATTTTGCCGATTGCCACGTGGATTCAGAAGTATCATGTGAAAGTGAGTCGAAAATCAAGCAGAAAATTTGGGGAGTAACTCAATTTGCTCGATTTTTGATGGGCTCAAAATTTTTTGGAGCTAAAAATAGATCAAAAATTGAGGAAGAGGCGATAGAAAAGTTGGTGGAGAACATTTTTTTTTTGAAAAAATTGCAAATTTTAGTTTAAAAATCCACATGGATCTCTAGAGAGTACTGTAGACCAACTTTTTTGCACTGAAATTTGTGCTACAGTAACCCAAATCGCAAATAAAATCCACGTGGATCTCTAGAGAGTACTGTAGACCAACTTTTTTGCTTTAAAATTTGATCTACAGTAATCAAATTAAATTTGGTGTTAAAAAAATCCACGTGGATCTCTATAGAGTACTGTAGATAACATTTCTGGGGCTACAGTAACCCAATCAAGTTTAGTTTAAAAAATCCACGTGGATCTCTAGAGAGTACTGTAGACCACCTTTTTTTTTGCTTTAAAATTTGATCTACAGTAACCTAGGCTTGTTTGGTGTCAAAAAATCCACATGGATTTCTAGAGAGTACTGTAGACCATCTTTTTTGCACTAAAATTTGATCTACAGTAACCAAATCATGTTTGGTGTCAAAAAATCCACGTGGATCTCTAGAGAGTACTGTAGACCACCCTTTTTTCACTTATATTTGATCTACAGTAACCTAGGCTTGTTTGGTGTCAAAAAATCCACGTGGATCTCTAGAGTACTGTAGACCGAATTTTTGGGACCAAAATCCACAGTAACCCTGCCATATTTGGTGTCAAAAATTCGCAAATTTTCTTTCAGGACACCCTTTGGCGTGACATTTTGGGTGCCATATTCCTCTCCTCTCTTCTCATTCCACAAGCAATCGGTTTCGGCGCCATCATCGACAATATTCCCGCGGCGTGTTTCAGCCTTTTCCTACCGCAAATTGTCTATGCGTTTTTCGGATCGGCTCAACATTCCAGTCTGGGCTCAATCTCATTTTCAGCTATTATGATTTATAGCTCGATACAGTACTCGGCAAGCAGTTTGGCCGCCATTTCGTTGTGTTGTGCGGTTATTCAGGTAGATCAAATAGGGGGGGGTACTGTAGGAGTACTGTAGGTAGATCAAATTTTGGGCGCCAAAAATCGGCTTTTGAAATTTTGATCTACAAAAATTCCAAAATTTGGCGCGAAAAATTAGGCTACCGTAACCTGGAATCCACGTGGCATCTAAGGTTATTGTAGATCAAAAAGACACACATTTTTGGCGCCAAAAAATTTGATCTACAGTATCCCGTGGATTTTCGAAATTTTTTGGCGCCTGAAAATTTTTCGCGCCAAAACATAGGGCTACAGTAACCCGAACGTGGCTTTTCATGGGCCTGAATTTTCGACATTTAAAAAAAATCCAGCCTGGATCCGCAAATTACAGTACCCCTAAACTACAGTACCCAAAACATTCTGTAGATCAAAATTTGCCGCCTAACTCATATGCCACGTAGAGAATTTTGTACGTGAAAATTTTTGATCTACAGAAATTTCCACGTGGATTTTTTGAGTCTGAAATTTCGTAACAGCCTAATTACAGTAACCCAAACATTTGCAGCTCCTCCAATTCCTGCTCCCTCTGGAATTCGTCTTCTCCTACATCTCGACAAGTTCGCTTTCCGGATTTTCCTTGGGCCTTTTCGTCCGCATCGTCGCGCGCTTCTTTCCGCAATTCCTCATCTTCCGCGGCCACGACTGCAAACCCAACGCGGCAATCGTTCCGCAACCCCTCAATGCCACCCTCGCGGCAACCGCCAGCAGCAGATCTCTTCAATGTTTCTACGCGGCAATGCCGTGTTTGCGCGCGGCGGATCCGCTTCTGATTGCGGTCACCGCAACGTGTTGCGTCGTTTTTGTGGCGTTCAAGTGGAGGGTGAATCGATTTTTGTTGGCCAAATTTGGATTTAGTGCACCGCACGAGTTTTTGTGCCTCGTTTTGGGTGAGTTTTCAGATTCTAATCTGAGCAATGCCTTTCGAAAAAACCGTAGCTCAGATTAGAATTCTCAAATTTTCAATCTAACCTGAGCAATGTCTGAAAAAACTATTGCTCATATTAAGATTCTCAAATTTTTGACCTAACCTAACTTGTAAGCAATACCTAAAAACTATTGCTCAGATTATAATTTTCGTAGCCTAACCTGAGCAATACCTTGAAAACCGTAACTCACAATCAGATTAAAATCATCAAACTTTTAAGCTGAGCAATTTCGAAAAAGCATTGCTCATATTAATACCATCAAATTTTCGTCCTAACATGAGCGATGCCTCGAAAACCGTAACTCAGATTAAGATTCTCAAAATTTTCAGCCTAACCTGAGCAATATCTAATAAACATTGCTCAGATTAAAATCCTCAAATTTTCAGCCTAACCTGAGCAATGCCTCGAGAACCGTAGCTCAGATTAAGATTTTCAAATTTTCAGCCTAACCTGAGCAATCTCGAAAAAACCATGGCTCAGCTTAAAATCCCCAAATTTGTTTTAACCTAAACCTGAGCAATTTTGAAAAAATTTATTGCTCAGATTAAGATTCTCAAACTTTTAATCTGAGCAATGCCTCGAAAACCGTAGCTCATATTAAAATCCTCAAATTTTCAACCTAATCTGAGCAATGTCTGAAAAAGCATTGCTCAGCTTAAGATTCTCAAATTTTCAGCCTAACCTGAGCAATGCCTCGAAAACCGTAGCCCATATTAAAATCTTCAAATTTTCAGCCTAACCTGAGCAATGCCTTAAAAACCTTAGCATTGCTCAGATTAGAATTTTCATAGCTCATTTCTAATCTAACCTGAGCAATATCTGATAAACATTGCTCAGCTTAGAATCCTCAAATTAATAATCTAACCTGAGCAATACCTGAAAAGGCATTGCTCATATTAAGATTCTCAAATTTCTAACCTAACCTGAGCAATGCCTCGAAAAAACTATTGCTCAGATTATAATTCTCAAATTTTCAACCTAACCTGAGCAATGCCTCGAAAACCGTAACTCAGATTAAAATCCTCAAATTTTCAGCCTAATCTGAGCAATGCCTCGAAAAAACTATTTCACAGATTAGAATTCTCATAATTTTCAGCCTAATCTGAGCAATGCCTCGAAAAAACTATTTCTCAGATTAGAATTCTCATAATTTCTAACCTAACCTGAGCAATGGTATTCTGAAAATTTCCAGCCACAACCACGCTCTACTTGTTCGGCACCTCCCCATCCTCGTCTTCTCCCACACCCACACCCACACCCGCTCCCACCATCACCCAAATTCTTCCCACCACCCATCATCATCTCGACTTCTCACTCCCCGCCATCCGCTTCTGGACCTTGCCCTCCACCTCAACCCTTCTCGACAGCCTCGCCATCTCAATGTACACCATGTGCGCCCATATGTCAATCACAAAAAGCATAGCCGAGGAGAAGATGTACAAGGTGCACAGGAAGCAGGAACTACTCTGCTTCTCTATCATCTCGTTCATCAGTTCACTTTTCCGTCTGCTTCCGCCGAGTTCGAGTTATGGGAGTAGTCAGATTAACATTGAGGCGTCGAAGTTTTCACTGGTTGCCAATGTTTTGTCGCTGATTCCGACGGCCATTTTGATACAATTCGGACCGCCCCTTTTTAATGTTCTACCGATGGTGAGTTAGGGGAGGAAGGGAGTTAGGCTAAGTCCAGAAGATTCCTAGGGGCTGGGTCCAGCCTTTGGGTTAAGCCTAAGGTCTTGCCTAAGCCTAAGCTCGAGCCTAGAATTTTAGGCTAAGTCTAGGTTACGCCTAAGCCTAAGTCAAAACCTAAGCCTAAGGTCTTGCCTAAGCCTAAGTCAACGCCTAAGCCTGAAGTCTTGGGTGGGCCTAAACTCGAGTCTAGAATTTTAGGCTGAGTCTAGGTTACGCCTAAGCCTAAGGTCTTGGCTAAGCCTAAGGTCTTGGCTAAGCCTAAGGTCTTGGCTAAGCCTAAGGTCTTGCCAACGCCTAAGGCCTTGGGTAAGCCTAAGCTCGAGCCTGGAATTTTAGGCTGAGGTTACGCCTAAGCCTAAGGTCTTGGCTAAGCCTAAGGTCTTGGCTAAGCCTAAGGTCTTGGCTAAGCCTAGCCTAAGGTCTTGGCTAAGCCTAAGGTCTTGGCTAAGCCTAAGGTCTTGCCTAAACCTAAGGTCTTGCCTAAACCTAAGGCCTTGGCTAAGCCTAAGGTCTTGGCTAAGCCTAAGGTCTTGGCTAAACCTAAGGTCTTGGCTAAGCCTAAGCCTTTGCCTAAGCCTAGGACCTTAGATAAGCCTAAGGTCTTGACTAAGCCTAAGGTCTTGGCTAAGCCTAAGGTCTTGCCTAAGCCTAAGGTCTTGACCAAGCCTAAGTCCAGATTTTTCCAACCCATTGCTCAGATTATACAACATTTTCCAGTGCGCAATCGGAGTTATGGTAATTGTCTCGCTGAGTGGCTGGTTCAGCGACCTCAAATCGATACATCAAACTATATACGCTTCCACGTGGGATGCGGTGAGTTAAGGGAACTTAATCTGAGCATAGGCTTGTGGGGTGTCTTTCGAAGCAGAATCCCAAGAAGGATTCTCGAAATCCACGTCATAACCATCCAATTTTTCTAGTCGCTCGCAATTCTGGCTCTCTTCTCGGCTCTCCTCATCCCCAACACATGCACCGGTTTTCCTGACAATGTTGGCGTGTCAAATCTTTGCCGTCAGTTTGCGCGTGCAATTTCCGCAAATCGAAGTGTTGGCCAAACTCAGCGATGCGCATTTCGCGGAAGAGACGCGGTATGAGGGAGATTGTATGGATACGCCGATGCGGATCATCCGCTTGGGTGGTCCGTTGCTCTCGGTGAATTGTGAGCAGATTCGGAATGAGCTGATTAGGCAGGCGGTGATTGTGAAGGGGTTGATTGGTATTGGGATTGGCACGAGGACGGCGAGTTTGAGGAGTCAGTGTCCGTCGGCGGTTGGACCCAAGGTGAGGAGAGGGTCGGTTTGGGCCTAGGCCTAGCTTAGGTTAAGCCTGGGTTATACTAAGGGCTAGCTTAGCTTAGGCTTAGCCTAGCCTTAGGCTAAGCTTAGGTTAGGCTTAGGTTTAGCCTAGCCTTAGGTTAGGCTTAGGTTAGCCTTAGGTTAGGCTTAGCCTAGCTTAGGTTGGGCTTAGCCTAGCTTAGGTTAGGCTTAGCCTAGCTTAAGTTAGGCTTAGCCTAGCTTAGGTTAGGCTTAGGTTAGGCTTAGGTTTAGCCTAGCCTAGATTAGGCTTAGATTAGCCTTAGGCTTAGCCTAGCTTAGGTTAGGCTTAGGTTAGGCTTAGGTTTAGCCTAGCCTAGATTAGGCTTAGATTAGCTTAGGCTTAGCCTAGCTTAGAATAGGCTTAGCCTAGCTCAGGTTAGGCTTAGCTTAGCCTAGCTTAGGCTTAGCCTAGCCTTAGCTTAGGCTTAGCCTAGCCTTAGCTTAGGCTTGAGTTAGGCCTAAGTTAGGGGTAAGTCTAGCCTAGATGAGGCTTAGGCTTAGGCTTCTGAAATTTAGAAAAAAAAATTTTAAAAAAATTAAAAAAAAAAAAAATTTTTTCAAAATTTTTAATTTAATTTCAAATTTTAATTTTAAAAATTGAAATTTAAAAAAATCCACGTGGCAATAAAAAAACAAAAAGTCCAAACATGCTCAAAAATAATGAAAATTAAAAAAAAAAAATTTCTGAGCCCATAATTTCGTTGCCAAAAATCCCTCTCCCAAGCTCAAAACAAATCCGTTTCAGTTTTCATTACAGGAAAGTGTGACAGCTCGTGAATCGGTAAATCTATCGGCAAACATCACAATTATTCAGGAGTGCGATAATTCGGTGGTGAGTTCACTTTTTTCAATAACATGAGCAATCATTTCTCATTGCTCATATTAACATGTATTTCAGGCTCTTCCGAACGGCGACGTTCCGCCAATCGTTCGATTTTTGGTGTTGACTTTTAATGGTGTCACAGCGATTGACAAGGATATGCTGACGTGTTTGTCGCAGGTTGGTGTTTGGGCATTGCTCAGGTTAAAGAGGTGCTTGGGAAGCCTTGAGAAGCCTTGGGAAGCCTTGGGAAGCCTCGGGAAGCCTTGGGAAGCCTCCAGAAGCCTTGGGAAGCCCTGAAAAGCCCTGAAAAGCCCTGGGAAGCCTTTCTTTAACATGAGCAATACATTGCTCATATTACAGGTGTACGGTGATTTGAACGCGGACAACATCAAATGCCTCTTTTCCGGTGTTCCGGCGCTCATCCGCGATCAAATGGAGCATTTGGGTTTTTACAACACAATTCCGCGCACACAATTCTTCCCGAATATACAGGAGGCACTGATTTGTGCCAGGAATACGGTAGCACCATTTCATATGAGGTAAGGGTTTGCGTCAACACCGGATTTGCGTCAGTGAAGAGTCTTGGCTTCGAGTTGCTTGGGTGATTTGGAGTATTTTGACACCAAACATGACTATGTTTTGAAGTGCACCAGAAATGCGCCAGCATAGGGTTTTGTTGACGCATTTTCGGTGCAACCCAGAATACAGTCATGTTTGGTGTCAAAATGCTTGAAATCAAAAAAGGAATTAGAAAATAGCTATCAAAAATTCTTTTCACTGACGCAAATCTCGTGCTGACGCATTTTTGGTGCACCACAAACTCAATAATTTCAGCGTGTCAATGAATGGATATCGAGATGTGATTGCGCTAAGTTGTGCGGTCTCGAACGCAGACCTGAATCGTGCCTCGCCAGAAGCAGTTTAATATGAGCAACTCTATTTTTTTCTTGTTTAATATGAGCAATTCTTGTATTTTTTGGTGTCCCCTATGAAAAAATTGTGTGCATACCAACCTTTCTGACCGGCTGAAAATTGCTGGAAGAGTCGACTTTGAGTCATCAGATTTTCCTCGTGTTGACAATTTGGCGAGCCGAGTTCGGGAACTGACGGGAGAGTGGGAAGACGGGAGGGTGGAAGGGAGCTGAAAGAAAATTTGGGATTTTTTGACACCAAACATGATGGGGTACAAAATTTGCGCCAGCACCCGAAATACGTCAGCAAAAATAAGTATGATTTTCATGCTCTCCAAGGTATTCCAATCTGTTTGACACCAAACACGGCTATTTTTAGAGGTGCACGAGAAATGCGTCAGCAAGCCCTATAGGTCTTGCTGACGCAATTTTGGTAGATCTCTCAAATTCTACCGTGTTTGGTGTCAAAATAACCGTTAAGTTCTGGATATTACGAAATTTCCATAGAAATTTCGAAAAACTCAAGATTGACGTCAATTTGGTGCTGACGCATTTTTGGTAGATACCAAAAATACGTCAACAAATAGCATTTTCGTGATCTTCACATGTTCCTGAGTATTTTGACACCAAACACGACTATTTTTGGTGTTGCACCAGAAATGCGTCAGCAAGCCCTATAGGTCTTGCTGGCGCATTTCTGGTACCTCAAGAAAGCTGGTCATGTTTGGTGTCAAAATACTCAGGAACACGTGAGGATTTCAAAAATAGTCTTAACTTCACAAGATAATATTTTGCTGACGCAAATTTGGTGCTGACGCATTTGTGGTGCACTCTCAAATATAGCTAAATTATATATGATTCTGTCGGATTTTTCGAGGAGATTTCAAAAATGCACATACCGCCTGGTCATTTCGTCCAATTGTCTGCGTACCGGCGTAAAATCCGGGGTCATCAAACTTTGCGCCATGGGGATCATTGACATAAACATGGCGGGGTTCTGCGACGCGGAAAATGCCGCTTGCGGCATCGCAGGCGGCGCCACATACATCTGCTGCGTTCGCAACGTGTCGGGCCGTGAAGTCTTTGCCGCGTGCGATGTCTCCAACATCTCATCAATAATCTGACTCTGCACCATTGCCGCATCATTCGCCGCTTGCGCACCGCCTAAGCAGAAGCCTGCGGCAGTCGACCGCGACATGAACGCGGAAGTGGCTTCCGGAAGCTTGCGGAAGGATGCTTCCGGAAGCATCGACATCGTCATTGATTGTGACATTTTTTCAGCGAATTTCGGCTTGGAAGATGGGACCTGTAATGAAAATGGGCGGAGCTTAGCGATTTTCAGAGCACAGAAAAATGGGCGGGGCTTACCAGATTGTGTGGGAAATTTGTTGCCAGGTTTGATAGGTGTCGCCATAATTGTCTCAGTCCACGGCGCTTCCAATTTAGGTTTTCTGGAAAATTTTTAGTAAACTTGGTGCTGACGCGATTTTTGTAGCTACGATTTTTGCGTCAGCAAAGGATGTGGATGTTTTCACGGTGATTTTAATTATCTCCACATCTTTCTGATCAGTTTGACACCAAACACGAATATAATTCGAGCTGCACCGCAAATGCGTCAACAAACGCTATAGAGATTGCTGGCGCATTTCTGGTGCACTTCAAAAAATAGCCATGTTTGGTCTCAAAATAATCACAATATATTACGGAGAGCTTTGAAATGCTATTCAAAACTTCGCAAACCTTCACTGACGCAAATCTGGTGCTGACGCGATTTTTGTAGCTACGATTTTTGCGTCAGCAAAGGATGTGGATGTTTTCACTGTGATTATCATTATTTCCATATCTTTCTGATCAGTTTGACACCAAACATGACTATAACTCGAGATGTACCGCAAATGCGCCAGCAACCTCTATAGCTATTGCTGACGCATTTGTGGTGCACTTCAAAAAATAGCCATGTTTGGTCTCAAAAAAATCACAATGGTACGGAGAGCTTTGAAATGCTATTCAAAACTTCCCAAACCTTCACTGACGCAAATTTGGTGCTGGCGCGATTTTTGTAGCTACAGCCCGAAAAAAATAACAACTCACTTCACATTTTCGACCCTCAATTCCAGTTGTTTTTGCTTGAAAGGCTGTGCAAATTGCTCTTTTCCCACAATTTCCAACCAACAAATTAGGGATAAATCGGTGGAGCCTAGTTTCGGCCGGATGTTTAGCAGGCCGGTTGAGGCCGGGCCGTTTTCGATGCCTGAAAATAATTTTGAGGTGAAGATTTGGAATCTCCAGACGATTTGGAGAATTTTGACACCAAACATGGCTATTTTTGGAAGTGCACCAGAAATGCGTCAGCAATATCTATAAGGTTTGCTGGCGCATTTCCGGTGCAGCTTCAAATATAGTCATTCTTGATGTCAAAATGATCAGAATATTATAGAGATGATAAAAATCACATTCAACATCCTTTGCTGACGCAAAAATCGTAGCTACAAAAATCGCGTCAGCACCAAATTTGCGTCAGTGAAGGTTTTGGATAGCATTTCAAAGCTCTCCGTGCTATTGTGATTATTTTGACACCAAACATGGAAATATTTGGAAGTGCACCAGAAATGCGCCAGCAACCTCTATAGCTATTGCTGACGCATTTTCAGTGCAGCTTCAAATATAGTCATGTTTGGTGTCAAACTGATCAGAAAGACATAGAGAAGCTGGATTCGGCAACGAAAATGAATAAAATCTCTTCACTGGCCCATTTCTGGTGCTGACGCACAACTTGTAGGTCTCAAAATGTGGGAAAATCTCACCTTTAACATCCCCAATAGCTTGAGCCTGACAAAAATCGACACATCCCTCATAAAATTGGCCTTTTGCCAATAATCCGAGCAACCTGTCATTCTGGCTGTGCTCCTCTTTTTGGCGCGATTTTTCTTTGGCCGTGGGCGGGAGCAAATGAGCGCATAGTGTTAGGATTTTGTGAAAACATTCGCATCTGGCAGCTGACGGATTCCACGATTTGAAGTCGTCGTGATCCGAAAGTTTTGGCAGAGTTAGAAGTGCGCAAAGTTGACGGTAATCTTCGGGAGTCGGACAAATGTGCTCCAGGTCTTTGAGACATTCGACGAGCTCTTCTACTGCGAAATCGTTGTCGTGTAATGGTCCGGGCTCGAGTTTTACGCAAAGTAGTTCGAAAAATTTATATTTGGTGATGTTGTAGCTGCAAAAACGCTGTACCAAACAAGATACAAAATTTGCGTCAGCACCGGGTTTGCGTCAGTGAAACGTGGTTTTTCTTGATCTCCAGGTGATGGTGATTCGTTTGACACCAAACAAGACAATATTCAGAGAGGTACCGAAATTGCGTCAGCAACCTCTATACCCAATGCTGACGCATTTCTGGTGCAAAACCAAATATAGTCATATTTTATGTCAAACCAACCAGAATCTTATGAAGATCATGAAAATGCTATTTTTTCAGATTTTCAGAATCATATATAATTTAGCTATATTTGAGAATGCACCAGAAATGCGTCAGCACCAGATTTGCGTCAGCAAAGGTTTTTAGTCAGTTTTTTGTAATCTTCACATGTTCCTGAGTATTTCGACACTAAACATGACCAGTTTTCTCGAGGTACTAGAAATGCGTCAGCAAGACCTATAGGGCTTGCTGACGCATTTCTGGTGCAAAACCAAATATAGTCATATTTTGTGTCAAACTGACCGGAATCTCACAAGGATCACAAAAATCCTGTTTGTTTTAACACCAGACTCTATGCTGACGCATTTTCCGTAGCTACCAACTCAGCACCAAGTTGACTTCAATCTTGAGTTTTTCGAACTTTCTATGGAAATTTCGTAATCTCCAGAGCTTACCGGTTATTTTGACACCAAACAAGGTGAAATTTAGAGAGGTACTAAAAATGCGCCAGCAAAACCTTGCTGACGCATTTTTGGTGCACAACCAAAAATAGGCGTGTTTGGTGTCAAAATGATCAGAATCACACGAAGAAAGCTTCACTGACGCGTTTCCGGTGTGCTGACGCATTTTTGTCACTCACCGAAAGCTGCGAAAATCAAATTCCTTGCAACTTTTCAACGGCTCCACAAAATCCAATGCGTTATCCCATTGTCCGTCCAAAATGAGTTGACGCAAAAAAAGTAGATCGTCCGAATACTCGCCATTTATCACGCCGGTTTCACGTTCCAAAGAGAGCTGCAAAAAATGCGTCAGCACCAGAAATGCGTCAGTAAGGGGATTTTCATTATAAAATTTGTGATCGGCAAGGGTTCCTGGTAATTTTGATACCAAACAAGGGTATATTTGAAGATCTACCAAAAATGCGCCAGCAAACCTCTATAGAGATTGCTGGCGCATTTCTGGTGCACTTTCAAAACTAATCTATGTTTAGTCTCAAAATAATCACAATAGCACGGAGAGCTTTGAAATGCTATGCAAAACTTCCCAACTCTTCACTGACGCAAATTCGGTGCTGACGCGATTTTTGTAGCTACGATTTTTGCGTCAGCAAAGGATGTGGATGTTTTCACTGTGATTTTCATTATTTCCAAATCATTCTGATCATTTTGACACCAAACATGACTATAATTCGAGCTGCACCGCAAATGCGTCAAGCAAACCCTATAGAGCTTGCTGGCGCATTTTCGGTGCACCGCGGAAATCTGGCTTGTTTGGTGTCAAAATGACGGGAATCACCTGGATATCATGAAAATAATCGACTTTTTGCGAACCTACAAAAAAGGCGTCAGCAAACGCTATGCTGGCGCATTTTTTGTAGCTAGGCTTGTTTGGTGTCAAAATGACGGGAATAAAAAATCGGAAAAAAACTAACCTGAGCAATGTGCAATCCACGCGACTCCAAAAACTCCAAAATCACCTTAATCACATCTTTTTCCCTGATCGAAAACGCATAGGAATTTGCGGTTTTCGACATAATTCATCTAAGATTTTGAGCTGCTGGAATTTCAGATTTTTTTGAAAATAGAGCAAGAGATAGTGAGAGACGCAGACGAAAAAAAAAAAAAAATTTTCTTCCAAAAATTTTTCTCGGTCGAAAAATGAGGCAGAAGAAGCTTCTTTAGGGGGACAGATGGCCGAAAAAGGAGAGAGCGACGAGAGAGTGTGGATTTGTGAGAGACGCAGAGACGCAGAGAGAAAACCCAGAATAGATTTTCTCTTTTCTGTTTTTGTCACTGAGCCTCGAGAATTGCGAAATTTTTTGAATTTGAATTTTTTTTCGCGCCAAATTTAAAAAATTTGAAAATTTTGGCGCCAAATTCTAAAAAAAAAGTTTGGTTTTCGGGGAAAAATGATGAAAAATGGCGGCTAATTAGAAATGCATCGAGAAACATAAAAAAATGTGGACTTTTATTTTTTTTGGACCCAAAAAAGGCGGGGAACATTTTTGGTGCTAAAATTTTGCAAAAATCACAGAATTTTCAGATTTTCAGTCAAAAAATCTGGAAATTTGTGATTTTTGACAGGTATTTCAGAATTCCACGTGGATTTTGAGAGCTTCATCTAAATTTTGACTGAAAATTTTCAAAATTTGGGCATAGCTTTCGCATCTCCGCTGAAATCCCGCCAAAAATCACAGAATTTTCAGATTTTTAGACAAAACTAGAGTCTAGTTTTGTCTAAAAATCTGGAAATTTGTGATTTTTGAAAGGTATTTCAGAATTAAAATTTCAAAAATTCGCAATTTTTCATAAATAACAAAAATGTGTCAACCAAATATGAGCAATGTTCCAAATTCCAGATTTTTTCAAACCGGCGAATCTTTGCGCGACTTTTTCGCTTCCGGTTCTTCCGCTTCCGCTTCCGCGTCTTCCGCGACGTTCGCCGAAAAATCATCAACCACAAAATCATCATCTCCAAAATCTGCGGCGACTTGCGAAGTTTCCGCGTCCCCTTCACTCAAATAAAATGCCGTGCCCACATTTCCCGGATCAAGCTCGATGAGCATTTTGTTGAGGTCACCGATTCCAAGCCACTGGCAAAATTCGGCGGTTTGTGGGTTTCTGGAAGAAAAAAAATCCACGTTTTTTGACACCAAACAAGCTGGGCTACCAAATTTGCGTCAGCACCGGAAATGCGTCAACAAACAATTTGGGCGAAAAATGTAAATTCTCCATGGGATTCTGATCATTTTGACACCAAACACGGGTATATTTGGAGGTGCACCGGAAATGCGTCAGCAATAGCTATAGAGGGTTGCTGGCGCATTTGCGGTGCAGCTCAAATATACCCGTGTTTGGTGCCAAAATTATCAGAAAGACATGGAGATAATGAAAATCATAACCTTTTGCTGACGTGAAAATCGTAGCTACAAAAATCGCGTCAGCACCGAATTTGCGTCAGTGAAGGGTTTGGGAAGTTTTGGATAGCATCTCACAGTTCTCCGTATTATTCTGGTTGGTTTGACACCAAACACGGGTATATTTGAAGATGCACCACAAACGCGTCAGCAATCTCTATAGGGTTTGCTGGCGCATTTCTGGTGCATCTCGAAATATATTCGTGTTTGGTGTCAAAATTATCAGAAAGATATGGAGATTTAAAAAAATCATAGGGAACAGCCTTTTGCTGACGTGAAAAGCGTAGCTACAAAAATCTCACCGATAATACGCACTGCTCGGCACCATTTTCGCCTGTTCTGTGACCAATTTCAGCGGTGGTGCCGTCTGTCGAAATGTGTCGGTTTTGATGTGCAAATTTTCCGCTTCGGCGCCGATTTGAGCGCGGAGTTCCGCTAAGTCTTCCGCAGTCGGCCGGAAGTCTTTCCGCGTACCATTTTCCTCCTCTTTATCGCCAGGGTTGGGCAGGTAGACAGACTGCAAAATCAAGAGAAATTAGTTATGACGTGGCAATGCGTCTTCCGCAAACCTTCCGCTCTGCACTCGTAAACGCATCCGTCGTCCGCAATATCGCCAACCATTGCTCATCATAACTCAGCCGCTTTTCCGCGTCTTCCGCGACCGCCACATCCAAAACTTGCAAGAATTGCCGTTGCGGAATGGGTTTGTCGAGTGAGAGGAATTTTGTGGGTTGCGGACGCGGCGCGTCGCCGCTAGCCTTGTGCGGAACGAGTGCCGCGTATGCCACGTGGAGATGCGCGGCGAGCCAGTATTTTGGACGGAGTTCCTGGAAATACTCGGGGGATTTAAAGGGAGGTACAGTACTCTTTTTGAAGAGTCCCAAATTTAAAGGGAGATACAGTAATTTTCAAAGGAACATAGGTCTATTTTTCAAGCCTATATTTAAAGGGAGCTACAGTAATTTTTAAAGGGACATAGGTCTATTTATATTTAAAAGGGAGCTACAGTAATTTTTAAAGGGACATTGGTATATTTTTCAAGCCCATATTTAAAGGGAGGTACAGTAATTTTTAAAGGTACATCGGCCTATTTTTCAAACCCATATTTAAAGGGAGGTACAGTAATTTTTAAAGGTACATAGGCCTATTTTTCAAGCCCATATTTAAAGGGAGGTACAGTAATTTTCAAAGGGACAAAGGTCTATTTTTCAAGCCCATATTTAAAGGGAGGTACAGTAATTTTCAAAGGGACATCGGTCTATTTTCCAATCCCAAATTTAAAGGGAGCTACAGTACTCAACTCACATGCAATAATTTTCCAGCCGCCGGATTTCCCAATTTTCCACTTTGAATGTCGTCTCTGCAAAAAAAAATTCGATTTTTTTGAATTTTTGAATTTCGCGGGCCATTTTTTTGGCGCCAAAATCACCGACTTTAAAAATTTCTTGATGCGGAACAGGTGCTCGACATCTCCGTAATCCGCAATTCCGCCTGGCCAATCGTGAGTTATCATTATATCGATTGGATTCTGAAAACAAATGCGGGAGTGGGGTACTGTAGGTGGAATTTTGGCGCGAAAACCTTAGATTACTGTGGGTAGATCAAAGTTTTGGCGCCAAATTCGGTATCATTTTTAAGCTAGAGATACGGTATATCAGAATTGTGCGCCAAAATTTGAGCTACTGTAGATCAAAATTTAGGGTTACTGTATCTAGCCCGAAATATGTCCAATTTTGAGCGCGAAACGTTGACCTACAGTACTCCAAAGTTTTGGCGCCAAATTTGGTATCATTTTGAAGCAGATTTTGCGTAGATCAAAAAAAAATTACCCCCGATTTATCGTCATCTTTGGGTCTCAATTGTCGCAGCCGAAAATGATCCAAATTTCTGACATGATACGCGCTCACCACATCACCATAACCCGAAAATGGCGGCCGCTCGTAGTGACCGAAATTGAATTCCTTCGGATTGTAGATTCCCGAGAGACCGGCGATTCGAAGACCGGCGAAACTGGAAGAAATTAAGGGATTTTGAGGGAAATGGGCCTTTTTGGGCCTATGGATAGGCCTAAAAAGCCTAAATTTAGGTAATTTCTGGAGAAGCTTTGAAGGCTTTTTAGACTAAATTTCAAGTTTTTAGGCTTAGGCTTAATAATAGGCCTAAACCTAAGCCACTTAGTTAGGCCTTATATTTAGGCTACGTCCAGGCTTTTTAAAAAATATGCGATTTCAGGTTTAGGCTTAGGCTTACTAATAGGCCTAAACTTTAGGATAAGCCTAAACCTAAGCTACTTAGTTAGTTAGGCCTTAGATATAGGCTAAGTCTAGGCCCGGTCGAAAAATTGAGGCTTTTTCAGATAGGCCTAAAATCAGCCTAAACTTAGATAACTTCTGGAGAAAATTTGAGCTTTTAGACTAAATTTCAAGCTTAAAAATAGGCCTAATATTTAGGCTAAGTCCATCTGCGAAAATTTCAGGTTAAAACTAGGCCTAAACTTTAGGCTAATCTATTTAGTTAGGCCTTATCCAAAATCTAGGCTTCAAAAATCCAATGTTTTGCAAAAATGAAAATAAATTTTCCACGTGTCCCCCTACATCGATAAAAATCTTGCCAACACCGCAAAAATCGTCTATAAAACGACGTGACGCGCCCGAAAATGCTCATTTTTTGTGAGAAGAGGGATCAAACCGATATTACCGTGAAAAAAAAAGGAATTCAAGACCGTTGTAACAAATATGTTGGGAGGCAAAAAAGGAGGCAGATCGTAAGTGTACTGTAGGCGGGGGTACTGTAGTCCTTTGAGAGCTTCAAACGACTATAGATAGGTTACTGTAGAAACTCCTGTATTATCAAAAATCTCATCGGTACCACGCGCTCCACCGAAATAAACACGCAACGCAGACCGCGCCGCGCCACAACACACACAAAAAGGGAGGGAATTTGAATCGTTCCCTTTTTTTGTGTGTGCTGTGGCGCGACGCGGTCTGCGTTGCGTGTTTCGGTGGAGCGCGTATTTACCGATGAATTTTCGATAATACAAGATGAGCTACAGTAATCCTAGGATTACGGTATGAAAAATGGCGCCAAATCACACTTATTTGTTGCAGAAATTCGAAGAAAACGGTAAAAAAACAGTATGCGTTGAAAAAGAAGGACACACTCGAAGACGACGACGATCTATTCGGCGGCGCAAATTCGCCAACAACACACGGCGGAGCATCGTCGCATGAAAGCGGAGCCGGAAGCGGAAAACCGGTGCGCAAACGCAATTCGCACAAATTGCTCAGCCACGATTCGAGAGGAGCAGGTTCGAAGACCAAAAAGGAGGCGTCGCAGATGGGAAATGTTGGGAAGGCGTCGAGAAATTCGGGAAGCCGAAAATCGAAGAAGGGTGTGCGTGTTGATCCGAATATGTGTGCTTCGGTGAAGAGATTCGAGGAGGCGGTTAGAGGAATGAGTTAGTGACGGGGGGTACTGTAGGGTCCTTTAAAGGTTCATACTCTTGTCATATTATTCATATGATAGAATGGTCTAAGACGAACAGAATCATATGAATTTTGATGACTTTACGTTATCCATAAGTGATTTAGCGGCTTATCGACTAAATATCGACCTAAACGTCGCTAAATCACTTATGGATAAGGTAAAGTCATCAAAACTTATATCATTCTGTTCGTCTTAGACCATTCTATCAAACCGAAATAAACACGCAACGCAGACCGCGTCGCGCCACAACACACACAAAAAGGGAACGATTCAAATTCCCTCCTTTTTTGTGTGTGTTGTGGCGCGACGTCTGCGTTGCGTGTTATTTCGGTGGAGCACATGTTACCGATGAGATTTTCGATAATATGCACCTTTAATCATTCCTACAGTAATCTAAAGGGACATACACTCGCTTCGCTCGAACCGCTTTCGCGGAATTTTGATCTACACTCGCGCCAAAGGCGCTCGAGGTACTGTACTGTAATAACATTAAAACCCAATATATCAACTCAATCGCGGTCGGGAAACAAAGCTTGTTTCCGGACCGCGACGCACAACCGCACGCAACTGACGTCATCAATTTTTCAGTGTCGTATGGTGGAATTGGTGCGTATTACGAAACCCGCCTCAAAGCCTACACGTCACCCTCCTCAACCACCACCGCCGCCGATTCGAATCCCACCAAAAACCGCACCGCAGTCACGTGCTACGATCATTCACGTGTCAAACTGGCGCCAACCGAAACTCGCAAATCCGACTACATCAACGCGAGTCACATCACGTTTGCCAACGTCAATCGCAAGTACATCTTAGCGCAATACCCATTGCCGGACGCTTTGGAGGATTTTTGGGCAATGATATTTGACAATGAGGTGGAGACGGTGCTCGCCGTGTTCAATCCGTTTGGTGATCCCGAAATCAAGGAGTTTCAGGACAAGCCGACGGGTTCGTATAAGCGAAGTAGCAAGAGTGAGAAGCGATCGGTGATGCAACAAAGTTCGGTGAATCAGATTAGCGAATGTCGTCCGTTGTCGATTCGCGAGACGAAATTCAATATGACGCAAAGTCACCGGGAAATTGCGATGACTTCAAAACGCTGTGCATTGGCCGATTCCACCGCCTATTTCCCGCTGAAAGAAGGTCAATTTGTGACAATTGGTCGCTTCTTTGTTCACACCAGGAAAGTAGAGGTTCCCGAAAAGGCTTTCCGCCCATTTATTTATACAATCGAGGTTTTGCCGGAGGGTTGTTCGGAGTGTAAATTTGTGCGAATTATCAATTATCCGCAATGGAAGGCGAAGAGAAAACCGAATGTCAAGGTTTTGTTGTATATGTTGCGAGCGATTGGTGCGGATCCACTACAGAAGGGACCGATTTTGTTGCATTGTGATAATGGGTTGAATCGAAGTGCCGTGTTGCTTTTGACGGATGTGATTAGTTCGATTTGTTTGGAGGGAAAACCGTTGGATATTGATGAGATATTTCGACAAATTCGACAACAACGTGGCGGCGCGTTTCAGCTTACGTGTCATTTTACGTTTGCGATTTATGCGATTGCGAGTTTGGTTTATGTATGAGTTTGGGCGGGTCAGAATTTGGGCATAGCTTCCGCATCTCTGCTGAAATCCCGACAAAAATCACAAGTTTTCGGATTTTTAGACAAAACTAGAATCTAGTTTTGTCTAAAAATGGGAAATTTGTGATTTTTGACAGGTATTTCAGAAATTAGACATAATTTTGAGATTTCCAGTCAAAATTTGGGCATAGCTTACGCATCTCTGCTGAAATCCCGACAAAAATCACAAGTTTTCAGATTTTCTGACAAAACTAGAGTCTAGTTTTGTCTAAAAATGGGAAATTTGTGATTTTTGGCAGGTATTTCAGAAATTAGTCATAATTTTGAGATTTTCAGTCAAAATTTGGGCATAGCTTCCACATCTCTGCTGAAATCCCCCAAAAATCACAAGTTTTCAGATTTTTAGACAAAACTAGAATCTAGTTTTGTCTGAAAATGGGAAATTTGTGATTTTTGGCAGGTATTTCAGAAATTAGACATAATTTTGAGATTTCCAGTCAAAATTTGGGCATAGCTTACGCATCTCTGCTGAAATCCCGCCAAAAATCACAAGTTTTCAGATTTTCTGACAAAAATAGAATCTAGTTTTGTCTAAAAATGGGAAATTTGTGATTTTTGGCAGGTATTTCAGAATTTCCATAGAAAAACTGAAATTTTTCAGCTTCGCTGCAAATCTCGCGGAGCAGCCAACAGCGAAACATTACAAATGCTCAAGAATTTGATCAGAGACTTGGGGAAACAGTGTCCGAGCAAAGAAGTTGCCTAATTTCCCGCCTTTTTGTATGATTCATGGGAAAATGAAGAATTCTTTTGAAATTTACCTAACCACATTTGCAAAACCCATGTAATAAATATTTGGTGCAACCCATCCACCATTTGGCAATTCTGTGAGAAAACCAGAAGCTTCGTGATTTCCACCGATGAAAAGGGTGAGATATGGTGCAACCTGCAAGTTTTTGGTTGAATTTTCCGTCGCAAATTCAAGAAAAATCACACCAATTCGCCACTATAATATTTGTAAAAAGTCATTAGATGTCGATGTTTTTCGTTGACATGCATGTGGTGTAAATCGCCATAATTTCGAACTGATTGAAAATCACCGCAACAAATTAAAAGGTCGATTTTGGCTGAGCTTTGTTGCTCGAGAAGTTGAACGACCTGCAAAATTCCTGAGTTTTTTGAGATTTTCCAGCTTATTTACCTCATAGATTTTCTCCAATTCTCCATGCGAACAACCAGCGACTGCGATTTTGCAAATATTTCCGCGTAGTTTCAGCGGACATTTGCTGGAAATTTGAATATTTATGAAAAATTCTTCATTTTCAAACCCAAAAACCAAAAAAAAATCACGAAAACCTTGTTTTCCCCAGCAAAAAACCATTTTGCAACATGTTTTTTGAAAAAAAAAATGAAAAAAATTTCCCAACGCGCACACAACACTGACGCGTTTGCAGAGTTTGCTGGCGCATTTTTGGTAGTCTAGAATTTCAGACGATTTTTTTCGAAATTTCCAGATTTTCCCGATGAACAAAGGAGATAGTCTTGATTGGCTCCTCGAGATCTACAAATTGATACCAAACACTTCGATTTTCCGGTCTGGTATGCAAATTTTTATGGGAGATTTCTCACGGCTTCCTATTCAAATTCAAATTTCTAGGGAAAATTTAAATTTTTCAGCTATAAAAGGGCCTCTTCCAGACCTTCCCTTATCACAAAAAAGTCATGAATTTCCAACTTTTCTTCCTTTTGGCTGCAATTTTCGCATTCTCAATGGTGGTAGGTTGAATTTGGCTGCGTATCTAAACACATTTAATACTCAGTCAACCTTTTTTTCTTTTCAGCAATCCCAAATAGTGCCAAATCTTAGAGCTGGTGGAAGTGAGGTAGGTCACAATTCGCTGCGTATCTAAACACATTTGATACTCAGCCTACATGAATATTTTTTCAGCAATCTAATCATATACTCAGAGAATAAGAACGGAAATCCAGTGGACAAAGTCCTCCGCTGGAGTCCCGAAACAGCGAATTTCGGAATCCCGTCGGAGAGATCTCTCCGGCGGACTTCCAGAATTGTTTTTTTGTCAGAAAGTCAAAAACGGACTCCAAAACTTGGAAGACCAGTGGAGAACATTGTCCGCTGGAGTTCCGAAATGATTTTCGGCTTTCTTTTGGAATTCCAGCGGAGAATTCTCTCCGGTGGAGTTACCAAGTGTGTCCAGAAAGACTACGGCGGAGAGAAGAAGTGAATTTTTGACTTTTGAGTTGAAACTTCAATATTCATGTGTTTTTCCATAAGGTTTTCGGTTAGACGTTGAGGAACAAACATTTTAATTAGACAACCAAATTGTTAACGGAAAAATGAATATTTGAAAAGTTTTAGTTCGTGAATTTCATGAAGTTCCTCCCAACTTCAAAGACTGGAAAACAGTTGCCTAATTTTGATTTTACGAACTAAACTTAATCGTTTCTTACAGAAAAAAGTTGTACTGTAATTTCTATTGTTTGAATGTCTCATATCAAAGCTATTGATAAAAATTAGATTCTGAATTCAATAAAATTATAATTTTTTCTGGTTAAAGTCTAATATAATTTCAAAGAAACATTTGAATACCGGTCCAGGAAGTATTATCATCTCTTTTCTTAAAGCATTCATGAATTAGAAAATTTAAATCAGCCTGAGAAAATTTTTCGTTACTTTTCAAGTAAAAATTATAAACACATGTTTCGAAAATTGAAATTTCAGCACTATTTTACGAACATTTTTAAATCAAAAAACTTAAGATTAAAATGTTCAATGTTGACTCTCTGGAGTTAAAAACATCATTTTTGTATGTTTTCAAGAAATATTTGGAAAACTAGATAAATCTCATATGAAACAGCTTTCAAATAAATAATTTTAATCCTTAAATAGCTGATTTGTGGGTCAAAAGTATGAACATATACAAATTCGGGTGATACAAAATATATAAAGACCGATCGCCGCCGCTGTTTCTACGCGCGTGGATGGTCTATTTGGGTGAATGGCTGCCTATTGATCCACCCTCAATAGCCAGGTTCGATCCCCGCTAGTGGCAGATCAAAACAAACTACTTCGAAATCAAACCGACTTATCATAAATCAGTTTCAGATGCTTCAAATATGTTCCAGATGATAAAAACAGCTTCAGATAGAAGCCCCCATCAACCTCATATTTCCCTTTTTAATTTTGAAAATTTTGCCTCCCGGAGCTCCGGCGGAGAGTTTTCGGACTTCCAGCGGAGAGTTTTCGGACTTCCAGCGGTGGTAGAATGGAATTCCGGTTTCTCTCCGCCGGAACTCCGAAAACTCTCCACTGGTCTTCCGTTCTTATTCTCTGAGTAGTGCCAAACCTTCGAGCTGGTGGAAGTTTAGTGAGTTGAATATTGGCTGCGTACATTAGATACTCAGCTTTGTAACTGATATTTTTACAGTGGACTGGAAAACAACCAATTTCGATTGCATAAGATTAAATTTCTTTAACTATTTTAGCTTGAATAAATCGCTTCATTGGGATTTTTGTTTAAAAAAAATAGTTATGACGTGGCAAAGATAAATTTTCATTCAAAAAAAAACCGGCAAAATCATCGAAAATTTGTACAAAACTTCACATTGGTGGCACTGGAATCGGTCCCAATTGACTCGCAACAGTTCCAGTTGAACAATATCTGAAAATTTCGAAATTTCAGATTGAATTCCTATTTTTGCCAACTCACTTTCTCCAATAATCCACTTTTTCCATGCAGACTAGCGGCATTAATTGATCGGCAAAGTCGCGAATTTGTTTGGCCGCCTGGAAAGGCGAATTATTATCGATTTTTTCTCAAAAATCGGATTTTTTTTGTCAAAAACAGGCACCCACCATAGTATATTCAGCACTTTCTGGCAACGCACAACTAATTTCCACCAAAACCGAATCGGAAACCGGTTTAATCGAAGCCGGATCATATTGTCCGGGTCTTTCAGTCCTCGACAAAATATTCGTGGCAATTTTGATATTGCCCTTCGTCCACAATTTTCCCTTCGCCATATATTCATAATCCATACGTAGCCCCAAAGTTTTCGCGAAAGTCATACAATCTTGCGAATAGCAAATCGAATTGATCACTTTTCTCACAATCACCGGACATTTTGCGTCGGGTTCCGGCACACCGATGTAGCGAAACAGCCATTGATTGTGGAAAACAATGTCGGGTTTGAAGCGACGGCGGATTTTGATGGAAACATCGGGCGACATGTTGACGCCGGTTCGGAGACTGAATGACATCTCGTGCTCGTGGAAATCTTCGCTTCCTGGATCGCAAAGCCCTGCGAGACGTCGTTCCAAAGTCGACTAGATATTTTCCGTGGATTGTGCCGTATAAAATGCATTCTTGGATCTGGTAGGCGGTGGAATCCGAAGATAATCGGTTCTTCGATTCATTTTCATCATCTATATCCATCATTGTTTCCATTTTCACCTGAAAAACCTCATGTTTGCGCAAAAAAACAGAAAAAACAGCAAAAAAAAATTTTTTTTTTGAAAATAAACGCGCACACAACACTGGCGCATTTGTGTGTTTTCTTGCGCATTTTCTGCAGTTCGCTGGAATTTCAAAAAAATTTCAGCCACCTTTGTCTATATGCAAAACCAAATAGCACGTTTTGTTGCGCTTTTCAAGATCAACAAAACGATACCAAACATGCAAATCATCACAGATCAAAAATAGATCCCTCTTCTGATAACGAAAATTGTATGTATAACAATGCGACCAAAATGTGATCACTGATGAGTGGGCGGAGTCTACAGTATAAAAGTGAGACTCTTTCTTTTGTTCCTAATACCCACGTGGCCAAAAATGTTTCTTACACGACGTATCGCTCGAAAACTTGGCGAAATCATCGAGCGCGCTCCCGAACCGCTGACAAAACTCACTGAAAGCGAAACATTTTTCAAAGAGACAGTCCGTAAATTTGCGTCAAATGTGGTGCAGCCAAGAATCCGCGAAATGGATAAAAACTCAAAAATGAGTCAAGTGGTTATTGATGGTGTATTTGAAAATGGGGTAAGACTAGACTTATTTTCCAGCTATAGAAAAAATCTCTGAAATCTTCCAGCTAATGGGAGTTCACGTGCCTGAAGTCTACGGTGGCTCAGGCTCCACATTCTTCGACGCAATGTTGATAATTGAAGAGTTAGCCAAAGTCGATCCAGCTGTCAGTGCGATGGTCGCAATTCACAATACCCTTCCGGTTTCAATGATTTTGGATCACGGTAATGAGGAACAGAAATTGGAGTATTTACCCAAATTGTGTCAGGGCACTTTGGGAAGTTTTGCGATCTCTGAAGCTGAAGCTGGATCGGATGCTTTTGCGTTGAAAACTATTGCGAAGAAGGATGGAGATCATTATATAATCAATGGTGAGTGAAGGGGGTTTTAAAGGCGCACACACTTTGTTGTCTAGCCATACATGAACTAGGACTCTGAATTCGGAGGTAGGGCCCTTAACTTTTGAAAATTTTGAAGAATTTTATGGCTTTAGAGGCCAAAAACCCACAAATAGTTGGTTAGGGGGCGTTAACTTTTTGAAAATATTTCCTGGAAGGGGGGGGGGGTTAACTCAAGGGTCCCCTGTCTAGCTAGAGGGTCTTGGACCCCTTTGTTCCGTATATCAAAAATGATATATTTCCAGGTTCAAAATCATGGATAACAAATTCCTCCGAAGCTGGAGTTTTCGTGGTTTTCGCAAATATCGATCCATCTCTCGGCTATAAAGGAATCACATGTTTCATTGTTGATCGAAATCAGGAGGGCGTGTCGGTTGGAAAAGAGGAAGACAAATTGGGAATTCGCGCAAGTTCCACGTGTCAGGTGCATTTTGATAATGTGAGAGTTGAGGAATCGAAGGTTTTGGGAGAGTTGGGGAAAGGTGAGTAAAACATTTACGTCATAGTCAAAAAATCCCTGTGAACCCATTTATTTAAAAAAAAATAAAATCCCAAAAAAATAATTATTGTTTTGGTTTCAAAAGGCTTGTGAGTGAGCTGATGATTGAGGAAATGTCTTGTTTTCCAGTCCACTGTAAGTAAAAATATCAGTTAGCTGAGTATCTAATGTACGCAGCCAAAATTCAACTCACTAAACTTCCACCAGCTCTAAGGTTTGGCACTATATGATTAGATTGCTGAAAAAATATTGGCTGAGTATCAAACGTACGCAGCGAATTAAGTATAGATGTGACCTACCTCACTTCCACCACTTCTAAGATTTGGCACTATTTGGGATTGCTGAAAAGAAAAAAGGTTGACTGAGTATTAAATGTGTTTAGTCAGATACGCAGGCAATTTCAACCTACCACCATTGAGAATGCGAAAATTGTAGCTAAAAGGAAGAAAAGTTGGAAATTCATTATTTTTTTGTGATGTAGAAGAAGAACTGGGCGGGTTTTTATAGCTGGAAATTTTTCTGGAAATTTGAATTTGAATAGGGAAGCGTGGGAAGAAAACTCGTAGGTAAATTAGCATATAGGAAATTTGAATTTGAAAAAAATTGGGGGTCCGCAAACACCGTGACGTAAAAATGCACAAAAAACTTTTTTTCAAATCTTTTTGAACCCAAGTAGCAAAGTTGCTCTATAGAACAATTTTCCAGGCTACAAATACGCCATCGAATGTCTGAACTCGGGTCGAATTGCGATTGGAGCGCAAATGATCGGCTTAGCTCAAGGCTGTTTCGACCAAACCGTTCCCTATTTACGCCAACGCAAACAATTCAAGAAACGTCTCATCGATTTCCAAGGTCTTCAACATCAAATCGCCCAAGTGGCAACGGAAATCGAGGCGGCCAGATTGCTAGTCTACAATGCCGCAAGAATCAAGGCTCATTCTGATCGACCTGTGGTGAAAGAGGCGGCGATGGCGAAATTGTTTGCCTCGCAAGTCGCCACGTCATCAACTGCACAATGTGTGAAATGGTTGGGTGGAGTGGGATTCACCAAAGAGTTTGCAGCTGAAAAGTTTTATCGGGATGCGATGATTGGAGAGATTTATGAGGGAACATCGAATGTTCAATTGAATACCATCGCTAAAATTATTGATCGAGAATTTTCTTGAAAAAAATTTTTGTATTGTCCGTTTGGAAATGAGATTCACCCCGCGAAAAAATAAATTTGAATTTGAGAAAATCTCTAATTTCCCCCTACCCCCGCGATGCGTGTGCGTTGCGGTCGCTTTCTCATACAAAACCTCCGTTGGCTGTTTGCCAGCGCACTCTCTCGCTGTCTGCGTCTCCTGCAGCAAATTCAAATTTGTTTTTTCGCGGGGTGAATCTCATTTCCAAACGGACAATATATGCTTCTTGTAAAATAAATTAATAAAAATTTTCCAATTTTTTCTGAATTTTCAGAACTTTTGATCTCTTGGGTTTTCCCACGGCTCTATTCAAATTCAAATTTTCATCAGACTATAAAACCCAACCTTCAGACCTTCCCTCATCAAAGAAAATCATGAATTTCCAACTTTTCTTCCTTTTGGCTGCAATTTTCGCATTCTCAATGGTGGTAGGTTAAATTTGACTGCGTATCTAAACACATTTAATACTCAGTCAACTTTTTTCTTTTCAGCAATCCCAAATAGTGCCAAATCTTAGAAGTGGTGGAAGTGAGGTATAATTTCGCTTCGTACGTTTGATACTCAGCCTACATTCATATTGTTTTCAGCAATCTAATCATATAGTGCCAAACCTTAGAGCTGGTGGAAGTTTAGTGAGTTGAATATTGGCTGCGTACATTAGATACTCAGCTATCTAAGTAACTGATATCTTTACAGTGGACTGGAAAACAACCAATTTCAATCGCATAACATTAATTTTTCTCGAGTTTTTTTAATAAATGGGTTCATTGGGAATTTGAGTTTTTTGAAAATTTCAGGAAAATTTTTGCGAAAATGATATCATTTGCGATTTTTTAATTTATAAACATAATTTATTTTCGAACATCATTTTATTTTGGAATTTTACACAAATTCCTTAATTTTTGTATAAAAAGAGGTCTGAAGGTATCAGAAAAAAATGTATTCAAAGATTGTTATATTCTATATTTTAATTGGGGCGGCGTCAAGTTGGCCAACTCTCTTATTCAACCCATATCCAACTAAAACTATCAAAGGATTCGATCACACTTTCTGATCTACCACTTTCAGCTATCAAAATCCTACAAAATCCTGGAAGATGTTATTGTTCTAGTCAACAAAATTCCAATTTCTATTATACCACATCCACCGATTTTGGAATCTTTTCGAGACAAGCCTTAAATCTTCAAAAATTGTAACCGAATTATCATAACATTGATTTATTTTCGATGAATAAAAACATTTGAATATGAAAAGTCAAATCCCAATATGAACCAATTTATGTATTTAAAAAATACCAAAAATTATTGTGTAGTCGAAATGTCTTTTATCCATTCATTTGAATCCGAATCCAAATCGGAATCAAAATGTTCTCGAAAATCAGGAAAATAACCAGTGGTTATCTTTCTTCTTGGAACAGCTTCAATACTGTTTGAAGTGTATTCTGAAGACGAAGAATAGTCCTCGGGAAGTTCGTTTTTGTGATGATAAGGCATGCTTGAAATTGAGCCAAGAAGAATGAAAATTAGCAAAAATCGGAACATTTATTTATTGATAAAATATTATTTTTGGAAAAGAATTCAATTTTTATATAAAATTTTTTGAAAAGACAAACAAAATGGTTGACTCATGAACGAAATTTTGAAATTTTCAGGGAATTTTTTTGTTTCAAGTATTTTCTGAAACAATTTCATTTCGACTGATTTTTTGGTTTTAAATTTGATTTATTGGATTTTCCCACGCTTCCCTATTCAAATTCAAATTTTCAGCAAAATTTCAGACTATAAAAACCCACCCAGATCTTCTTCTACATCACAAAAAAAATCATGAATTTCCAACTTTTCTTCCTTTTGGCTGCAATTTTCGCATTCTCAATGGTGGTAAGTTGAAATTGGCTGCGTATCTAAACACATTTGATACTCAGCCAACCTTTTTTCTTTTTCAGCAATCCCAAATAGTGCCAAATCTTAGAAGTGGTGGAAGTGAGGTAGGTCACATCTATACTTAATTCGCTGCGTATCTAAACACATTTGATACTCAGCCTACATGAATATTTTTTCAGCAATCTTATCATATAGTGCCAAACCTTAGAGCTGGTGGAAGTTTAGTGAGTTGAATATTGGCTGCGTACATTAGATACTCAGCTAAGTAACTGATATTTTTACAGTGGACTGGAAAACAACCAATTTCACTCACACATCATTAATTGTATGGATTTTTTTTTTAAAAATAAATTGGTTCATATTGGGAATTTGGTTATGACGTGGCAAAGTTATCGCAAGTTGCGAGCGGCAAACAATTTTTGCGAATAAATCAAGTCACCTGTTGTGTTGATTAATCAATCATTAATCCCTTCAAAAAGATAAATGTGAAAAAAAATTTTTTTCAAAATTTTTTTTTTTTTTTTCGTGGATTTTTGGCGGGAAAAATGTCTCAAATCTTCTCCTCGAGAACTACACAGCTCTGTGTGTGGTTGGGTTTTTCAACTTTTTCAAGCCAAGCCGCAGCTTTTTCTTGTTAGCGCTCACACAGCAAAATACATATGTGTCAGTTGTTGTCCACTTTTCGGCCCCGCCCACTTTTTTGTTGAGAAGAAGGAAAAGCTGCTTTTTGTGCCAAAAGTTCTTCTCTTCTTCTTATTCTTGTTCTTCATATTTCTTACACCAGAATTTATTATTTATTATTATTATTATTAGTGGAATTTTTTGAAAATTTGAGGGATTTTGGGTGAGTTACGGGAACTTGGGAGCTTGGGAACATTTCGGAAAATTGGAAATCTGGATTTTTGAATTTCCGAAAAATTTCAGAATTTTTCCACACAAAAAACAGTTCGAAAGTTTTTTTTCACCAGGAATTTCAGAAATATTATCAAAAATTTTAATTTGAAAATTTTCGCGCCAAATTTGATTTTTTTTTTCGGAAAATTTAGAATTTTTTTTAGAAAATCCCCTGAAAATTCGGAAAAGTGCAAAAATGTTCAAATTTCGAAAATCTGAAAAAAAAATCTCAAATTTTGAATTCAAAAATTTGGCGCCAAAACTTTAGATTTTCAAAAAAAATGAAAAATTCCAGCAGAAGTTCAGATTCGAACAAAAATTTGGTTTTCTAGGCCACCAGAATCATGTTCTTGGTTTTCTAGGTCACTAATAACATTTAGACGGATTTCTAGGCCACCAAAACAACATTATTGGTTTTCTAGGCCACCAGAATCATGTTATTGGTTTTCTAGGCCACCAGAATCATGTTCTTGGGTTTCTAGGTCACTAATAAGATTTAGATTGATTTCTAGGCCACCAAAACAACATTGTTGGTTTTCTAGACCACCAGAATCATTTTCTTGGTTTTCTAGGTCATCTCTAGGATTTCTAGACCACCAGAATCATGTTCTTGGTTTTCTAGGCCACCAGATTCATGTTATTGATTTTCTAGGTCATCTCTAGGATTTCTAGGCCACCAAAATCATATTTTTGGTTTTCTAGGCCACCAAAAACATACATTTGGGTTTCTAGGCCACCAGATCCGATTTTCTACCATTTTTTCCCAAAACAACAAATAATCCAAACATACATTTGGGTTTCTAGGCCATACCCCCGATTTCTAGGCCACCAAAAACATACATTTGGGTTTCTAGGCCACCAGAATCATGTTATTGGTTTTCTAGGCCACCAGAATCATGTTCTTGGTTTTCTAGGTCATCTCTGGGATTTCTAGGCCACCGCAAACTCTTCCCCGTCTTCCAGAATGCGTCATAAATGTCAGTGCTTCTATCCCTGATCGCTCTCACCACCTCACCTCTTCAATTCGACTACCTTCCCACACCACAACACGTCACCCAACTTCACCTAACTTCCGCCGCCAAAAATCTCAGCCTACAATTTCGCGATGGTTTCCTTTACGCCGACGCGATTCCCGTCTCGAAATCGGTGGTCAACGAGATGATGACGGTGTCGATGAAGTGTGTGTCGCCCGTCTCGTTACACTTTGCCACACCCTACGCCAATTCGTTGGTGTATTCGCCGACGTTGTGCCAGGCTGGCAATTTGGGTGCGTTTTTTCGGGGATTTTTTTGCGCTAAAAATGAAGGTGCTGGCCGAGTTTTTGATTTTTCTCGGGTTTCTAGGCCACCAGAATCGTCTTCTTGGATTTCTAGGCCACCAGAATCGTCTTTCTGGGTTTCTATATCATTTAGAGCTTCCAGCGTCATGTTTTGGTTTCCTAGGCCACCAAGAGCTCATTTTTGGTTTTCTAGGCCATCAAAACCATATTTTTGGTTTTCTAGGCCATCTCTTGGATTTCTAGGCCACCAAAACTATTATTTTGGTTTTCTAGGCCATATCTTGGATTTCTAGGCCACCAGAATCGTCTTTTTGTCGTTTTTAAGCAATTTTTGGTTTCCTAGGCCACCAAGATTTGATTTTTGGGTTTCTAGGCCACCAGAATCGTCTTCTTGGCTTTCTAGGCCACCAGAACCATATTGTTGGTTTTCTAGGCCACCAGAAACTTCTTCTTGGTTTTCTAGGCCATCAAGAGCTCATTTTTGGGTTTCTAGGCCATCAAAGCTGTTTTTTTTGGGTTTCTAGGCCACCAGAATCATATTTGTGGTTTTCTAGGCCATGTCTGGGATTTCTAGGCCACCAAAACTATAATTTTGGGTTTTTAGGCGTTTTCTTGGGTTTATAGGCCACCGAAAGTGCATTTTTCGATTCCTAGGCCATGTTTTTGGATTCCTAGGCCACCAAAACCATATTTTTGGTTTTCTAGGCCACCAAAGCTGTTTTTTTGTGTTTCTAGGCCACCAAAAGTTCATTCTTCGATTTCTAGAACATTTTTGGGTTTCTAGGCCACCAAAACCATATTTTTGGGCTTCTAGGCCACCAAAACCATATTTTCTACCATTTTTTTCCCAAAACAACAAATAATCCACATATTTTCCATCATCATCTTCCAAAAAACTCTATAAATATACATACTTATTTTTTGCCCCGCGAATTTTTCTTCTCGTCTTTTATGCTCTTTTTTTTTTCGCTTCGCTCTATCCATCAATTGTTTATGTTCACTTGTGAAAGTCGTCCAAAAATGGCCAACTTTTTGCTCCACCAAAAAATACACATATTATTATTACGATGGAAGGAGCAAAAAATAACAAATCAAATTCAAATTCAAAAAAAAAAAAAATAAAACAAATTTTCTCGACCCCATGGGGGATTGAACCAGCGACCTGCTGTCTGCAAATTCAACGCGCTAACCACTCGCACACGCGTGCACGCGGGTCGCTGCGCTTGAATTGCACTTTTATATTCGAAATTTTTTTTAAATTTTTGCAGCGCTCTCCATCGACGACTCTCAAATCCACGGTTGCATTTTCGACGTGTCGCAAAATGCGAAAATTCTCGCCGAAAGAGTTTGCGGGTAAGTGTCTCTTCATCTTATTTATGAGCCAATTAGCGGTCACTTTTTCCCCATCTGCACTCTCTCATTTCTCCGTGCTCTCTAGCAGTAGCTCCTGGAAAAAGTGTTATTTTTATGTATTTTATTTATGATATCAAAAAGTATATATATTATTACAATGTGGTTTTGTGACATGTGGGAAAAATTTGCGGTGACACAAAATTGAGGGACTAGGGGTTTTCTAGGCCACCATTTTTCCAGCCACGACTCGAAAAACGCCACCAAAAACGCCGAAAAAGGACCAATCTACGTGGCAGAACCCCTAGAAGTGAGATTTTTCCAGAAAATCCTCTGAAAATCTGGAAATTTTTCAGCTTAACGAAGGTGGGTCGATTCCGATTCAGTGGAAAAATGTGTATTTTATGGCGAGCTCGGAAATGGAGCAAAAACTATCGCATGACAGGATATTTTTCACGGTAAGTTGGGATTTTTCGCGGGAAAACATCGAAAATTTCCGTTGTAGATCACAGAATCGGCGCGTCACGGTGAAATTCGGGTTGATGACGTCATCACCTCATCATTTACGTACGCTCAACTTTTAGCGAGACGTGTAATTTATCGGCATGACGGTTCGGAAACTCGTGAAGATCGGCTCGGCGTTCTTTGTGAGCTTGGGACATCGGAGCAACCCAAATCGTACACGCTGAAGATCAAGATCAATGGCGTCAACGATGCTCCGCGTTTACAGCGAGTTGGCGAGGAGAAATTGTTGATTGCGTCGAAGGGTGCGAGAATTTTGACACCGGACATTTTGAGGGTCACTGATTCGGATGATAGACCTGAGAGGGTTAAAATTCAGGTGGGAAATTTGGAATTTTTCGATGATTTTTAAGATTTTTGAAACAAAAACTCACTTTCAAATCGAAATTTCTGCCCAAAATCCACGAAAAACATAAAAAAACCAAAAAAAAAAAATTCTTTTTCAAATAAAAAAGTTGGCGCGCTTGGGTCTCGCAACGAACACACACGCGCCTTTAATTTGCACCGTACTATTTTTTTATTTTTTCTTTTTTTTTCGAAAAGAAAAACACTTTTTTTTTTCATTTTTTTGAAAAAAAAAGGAGAAAAACGTGAAAGGTCAAACTAGAGTATAGTCTTACTCTTATGCAAAACAATATAATAACTGTTTATCTCTCTCTTTCTCTAACTCTCTCACTTTTCTTCACTGCCCCTAGCTGATATTCGAAAAAACAAGGCGTCTTTTTTATAATTTTCTCCATTTTTAAATTATTTTCATGAAATTTTTTGAACTTTTTTGATTTTCAATTGAAATTTCCTAATTTTTGAACAAAAAACTCACTTTTCTTCCTCAAAATTCAGCCAAAATAGAAAAATAATAGAAAAAAAAAAGTGTTTTTTATAAAAAATCGATTTCTCGTTTTCAAATAAAAAAGTTGGCGCGCTTGGGTCTCGCAACGATGCAACACTTTTACACATGCGCCTTTAGTTTCAACCGTACCTTTTAATTTATTTATTATTTTTTTTTTTTTAAAAAAATTTTGCTTTTCGAAAAAAAAAGAAAAAACGTGGGAATTTAGTTATTTCAAAAATAAAATTTCTGCAGGTCGTTGAGGCGCACGGTGTACACCTGGAACTCCAGCAATCCTCGCAAAAAATCTCCGAATTCACCTGGAAACAAATCATCGACGAAGTTGTGAGTATCGTAGACGATGGTGTGACGGACATGGGACGGGTTCGGCTAATCGCCAGAGATGGCGAAAGTCGAAGTCAAGTTGTGGTGCTCGAAACACAATCCACAAAAGTGGATGTGAAATTGGTGGCGAATACGGGCGTCCGATTATTGCATCATAGTAGTGTGGTGATTACGGCGAGGTTGGTGCTTTTTTTTTTGAAATTTTTGGCGCGAATATATGAAATTCAAATTTTTTTTCAGAAATCTCTCATTCGAGGCTTCAATCAAAGATATGACTGTCAGTTATCGAATTGTTGATTTGCCTGACACTGGAATTGTTGAATGTGTTGATCCGAATAGCGATGAGTTCACGATGTGTACGATGTTCACACAGATTCAGGTGAACAGCGATTTTTGAGAGAAATTCTGCATTTTTTGCACTAGAGTCTAGTTTTCCAGGCTTCAGAATTCCAGAGAATTCGAAATCAATAATTTTTAAGATCAGAAATTCCACGTGGATTTTTAGCGCTAAAATTTCAAAATTTGAAAAAATAATTTTCAGAAATTCCACGTGGATTTTTAGCGCTAAAATTTCAAAATTTAAAAAAAATATATTTTTGGATTAGAAATTCCACGTGGATTTTTAGCGCCAAAATTTCAAAATTTGAAAAAATAATTTTTTAAGATCAGAAATTCCACGTGGATTTTTAGCGCTGAAATTTCAAAATTTGAAAAAATAATTTTTTAAGTTCAGAAATTCCACGTGGATTTTTGGAGCAAAATTTGAGATTTCAAAAAAAAAATTTTGGATTAGAAATTCCACGTGGATTTTTAGCGCAAAAATTTCAAAATTTGAAAAAAAAAATATTTTAAGAACAGAAATTCCACGTGGATTTTTAGCGCCAAAATTTCAAAAATTGAAAAATGAGTCTAGTTTTCTAGGCTTCAAACCCTATTTCATAAAATTAAAAAAAGCAAAATCAAATTTTTCTTTCGAAATTCGGGCTGCAGAATTCCAGACTAGAGTCTAGTTTCTGAAATTCTTTAAACCTTCAGACTTCCCCCTAACTCCTAGAAATTTCAGATCTCCGAAGAGCAAGTCCGTTTCCGCCACACATCACCAACTCCCAGCTCATCTTCAACTCTCTCCGATCAATTCAGTTTCCAAGTTGAAGCCGGCGAATTTGCCTCAACAATGCACGTATTCCGCATCGATTTCATTCCAATGAACATCAAAGTCTTCACCAGAGAACCTTTTGTTCTTAATGCCACCGAACTTCAAATCATAACCCGACAGAATTTATTCGCCTGGACATTTCCCAAAAGTTTCTCCGCTCATAATTTGATTTTTCATATCGATGAACCGCCAAAACTTGGCACCCTGTCTAGAAAAATCGATAAAATTGCGGGGAAAATGCGGAGAATTGGAGTGGGCTCGAATTTCACGCAACAAGATTTGGATCAGGATTTGATTTCGTATAAGTTACACTATCAACAATATTCGATTGTTAATGATTTTTTTGTTTTTCGTGTGGTTTCGCCTGCGGTTTCTTCGGCTCTCATGCGATTTGATGTGAGTTTTTTGGTGAAATTTTGAAGTTTTTGGTGAAAATTTGAAGTTTTTGGTGAAATTTTGAAATTTTTGGTAAAATTTTGAAGTTTTTGGTGAAATTTTGAAGATTTTGGTGAAATTTTGAAGATTTTTGACCCTAGAAAGCGAAAATCCACGTGGAATTTCTAATCCAAAATTTTTTTCCTGAAATTTTGAAATTTTAGCGCTAAAAATCCATGTGGAATTTCTAATCCAAATTTTTTGTTTTTTTGAAATCTCAAATTTTGCTCCAAAAATCCACGTGGAATTTGTGATCCAAAAAAAAAATTATTTTTTCAAATTTTGAAATTTTAGCGCTAAAAATCCATGTGGAATTTCTAATCCAAATTTTTTGTTTTTTTTTGAAATCTCAAATTTTGCTCCAAAAATCCACGTGGAATTTGTGATCCAAAAAAAATTATTTTTTCAAATTTTGAAATTTTAGCGCTAAAAATCCACGTGGAATTTCTAATCCAAATTTTTTGTTTTTTTTTTTAGAAATCTCAAATTTTGCTCCAAAAATCCACGTGGAATTTGTGATCCAAAAAAATTATTTTTTCAAATTTTGAAATTTTAGCGCTAAAAATCCACGTGGAATTTCTAATCCAAATTTTTTGTTTTTTTTTTAGAAATCTCAAATTTTGCTCCAAAAATCCACGTGGAATTTGTGATCCAAAAAAAAAAATTATTTTTTCAAATTTTGAAATTTTAGCGCTAAAAATCCACGTGGAATTTCTGATCTTCAAAAAATTTTTTTTTTGAAATCTCAAATTTTGCTCAAAAAAAATCCACGTGGAATTTCTGATCCAAAATTTTTTTTTTGAAATCTCAAATTTTGCTCCAAAAATCCACGTGGAATTTCTGATCTTCAAAAAATTATTTTTTTCAAATTTTGAAATTTTAGCGCTAAAAATCCACGTGGAATTTCTGAAAATTATTTTTTTGAAATCTCAAATTTTGCTCCAGAAATCCACGTGGAATTTCTGATCCAAAAATATTATTTTTTTTAATTTTGAAATTTTAGCGCTAAAAATCCACGTGGAATTTCTAATCCAAAAATGTTTTTTTTTTTTGAAATTTTGAAATCTCAAATTTTGCTCCAAAAATCCACGTGGAATTTCTGATCTTCAAAAAATTATTTTTTCAAATTTTGAAATTTTAGCGCCAAAAATCCACGTGGAATTTCTGTTCTTAAAAAATTATTTTTTCAAATTTTTAAATTTTAGCGCTAAAAATCCACGTGGAATTTCTAATCCAAAAATGTTTTTTTTTTTTTTTGAAATTTTGAAATCTCAAATTTTGCTCCAAAAATCCACGTGGAATTTCTGATCTTCAAAAAAATTATTTTTTTCAAATTTTGAAATTTTAGCGCCAAAAATCCACGTGGAATTTCTGTTCTTAAAAAATTATTTTTTCAAATTTTGAAATTTTAGCGCTAAAAATCCACGTGGAATTTCTGTTCTTAAAAAATTATTTTTTCAAATTTTGAAATTTTAGCGCCAAAAATCCACGTGGAATTTCTGTTCTTAAAAAATTATTTTTTTCAAATTTTGAAATTTTAGCGCTAAAAATCCACGTGGAATTTCTAATCCAAAAATGTTTTTTTTTTTGAAATTTTGAAATCTCAAATTTTGCTCCAAAAATCCACGTGGAATTTCTGATCTTCAAAAAATTATTTTTTCAAATTTTGAAATTTTAGCGCCAAAAATCCACGTGGAATTTCTGTTCTTAAAAAATTATTTTTTCAAATTTTTAAATTTTAGCGCTAAAAATCCACGTGGAATTTCTTTTTTTTTTGAATTTTGAAATTTTAGCGCTAAAAATCCACGTGGAATTTCTTTTTTTTTGAATTTTGAAATTTTACCGCTAAAAATCCACGCGGAATTTCTAATCCAAAAAAAAATATTTTTTCAAATTTTGAAATTTTACCGCTAAAAATCCACGTGGAATTTCTGATCTTAAAAAAATTATTTTTTGAAATTTTAAAATTTTACCGCTAAAAATCCACGTGGAATTTCTGATTTTAAAAAATTATTTTTCAAATTTTGAAATTTTAGCGCTAAAAATCCACGTGGAATTTCTGATCTTAAAAAATTATTTTTTCAAATTTTGAAAAAAAAAATTTTTTTTTTGAAATCTTAAATTTTTCTCCAAAAATCCCCCGAATTTTTATCGAACTTATCAACGAAAAATAATTTCAAAAAAATTTCAAAAAAATTTTTAATGAAAATTCTGAAACGTATTTTTTTGGAATTTCTCATGTTTTCCAGGCTCAAATTTTCAGCCTCAACCCAATTTTTCAGTCTAGAAATCTCAAATTCCAGCCATTTTCAGCCTTTTTCCAGATTGTCTATGTTCCAAAAGCATCTTCGGTTAGACTTGTCAACAAAACCATTGTGGTCAAAGAAGGCGAATCGGCTTCGGTGAGTTTTTTGCTCTTTCTTTCTCTGCGTCTCTCATTTTCCCACACTCTCTCTCTCTTTAGCTCAAATTTTATTAAAAATCAACATTTTTTGAAAATCCCTTGATATTCATACTTATCGAATTTTGAGTCCTGAAATTCAAAAAATTCAAAATTCAAAAAAAAAATTTTTTAAGCCTCACATATTTTCCCACAACTCGCACCACAGTTTCTCCATGACTTCGGCTAACTTCCACATAATTTTTCCCATTGAATTTCTCAAGTTCACTACAGGATTTGTCCAAATTCTCCTCCCTAACGAATAAGGTTTCCCTAAAAAATACGGGGAATTTCTGATCTTGAAAAATTATTTTTTTTTCAAATTTTAAAATTTTAGCGCTAAAAATCCACGTGGAATTTCTGATCTTAAAAAATTATTTTTTTCAAATTTTGAAATTTTAGCGCTAAAAATCCACGTGGAATTTCTGATCTTAAAAAATTATTTTTCAAATTTTGAAATTTTACCGCTAAAAATCCACGTGGAATTTCTGATCTTAAAAAATTATTTTTTCAAATTTTGAAATTTTAGCGCTAAAAATCCACGTGGAATTTCTGATCTTAAAAAAATTTAATTTCAAAAAAAAACCCAACTTTTTTCTCCCACTCTGCCACAAATTCATTTCTCGCACGAAGTTCGGCGAAATTTGAAGAAGCTGTGAAAAATTGCGGAGGCTCCATGAAAATTTGACGAATTTTCCAAGTGTTCGACGAGCTCACATTCTAGAGGGTTTTTCAAAGTTAGCCAAACTCGAAGTACACATATTTTGCAAACTCACAAAAACCGCTTCGACCTGATATTCCCAAATTTCTGTGGTGACTTGGCCTAACTCGAGATCTGGTAAATATTGATAAATCGCTGAGGTTCGGAAAACTAAATGGTCCGGGTTATGAATCAGAACTGAAGTTGATGGATTTTTTGATTGATCGAAGAGAAGATGGGATTTCTGGAAGATGTCTGCGTCTCTAACTTTCTCTAGTTGTCTAGCAGCCTGGTATCTGCGTCTATCCGTGGTCTCTAGCTGTCTCGCATCTCTAACTTTCTCTAGTTGTCTAGCAGCCTGATATCTGCGTCTCTCAATCTATCCGTGGTCTCTAGATGTCTGGTATCTCTGCGTCTCTAACTTTCTGGAGTTGTCTAGCATCTGCGTCTCTCCGTGGTCTCTAGCTGTCTCGCATCTCTAACTTTCTGGAGTTGTCTAGCAGCCTGATATCTGCGTCTCTCCGTGGTCTCTAGCTGTCTCGCATCTCTGACTTTCTCTAGTTGTCTAGCAGCCTGATATCTGCGTCTCTCAATCTATCCGTGGTCTCTAGCTGTCTCGCATCTCTGCGTCTCTCTGATAACCCTTCTATCTCTAACCCTGCGATATCTCTTCTCCATAATCTCTACTAGTCTCTCACTTCCCAACGATCTCTAGCTGTCTCGCCTCTTCCATCTCTGCGTCTCTAACCTACCATAATATCTCTTCTCAACTTATATCTCTTACTAAATCTCGTCATATATTTCGCATATTCATCCAAACTATAAGTATAGTTTTCGAAAATATTCGTATCAATGATAACTCTCAAATCCTGCTCGAAGAATGTCAGATTCTCCGAAAAATCATCGCGGAAAATCGTGGAATCTAGAAGCTCGTCATAAATCCCATCATCCATTTTTCCATCCCCATTTATCCCCGGATTTTCCAGAATTGGAATCAGATTGTATTTCGAGCGATGTGTTCTGCTCGATGAACATCCTCCCCCGAATTTCACACTTCTGATCCTCCAATTTCTGCTATTTTTAGTCTTTACAGTATCGAATTCCAAAATTTGTTCATCTTCCAAATTCATCAAACTCCTTTGAGCAATTCTTATCGTAAATTGTAGTGATTTAGATATTCCGGGACTTTGTGTAACTTCAAATCTCGGCTCATTTTCATAAACGGGTTTCAAGAATTTTCTTCGCTGAACGGCTAGCCAATTGAAAAACGTGGAATAATTTAATGTTTCACCATCGCAAAGTGTTGCTACCAAACATTCCAATTGATCACAGTACCTGTGGAAATGCGCCTTTAAATCGGCTACCGCTTTCTCGTAATCTGAGTTATAGACACTTGATTGTTGCACGAGGGTTTTGTAGATTTGCTTGATGAATAGATTGATTTTGGCGTCGATCATTTGATGTACGATCTCTTTTGGACTATTGATCGCTGAAAATCCGGGAAATTTGAGATGTTTACACGTGGATCTCACCCAAAATTTGAAGTTTTGCCACGTGATTTTCACCCCATAAAGATTAGCTAACATGAGCAATGCCCTTCTTTAGCTATTGAAGGATATTGAGGTGAGTTTGAAGTTTTTGAGCAAAAAAAGCTAATATGAGCAATGGTTTTAGCCGTGTTGGAAATATGGGAATTTTTTTAATATGAGCAATGATCCATTTTTAAGCCACGTGGAATTTTTGTCAGATGTTTTCACGTGAATTTCAGCCCAGAAAGATTATTTTTCAAAACTAACATGAGCAATGTCTTATTTTGTTGAAAATATGCGAGTTTTCTAATATGAGCAATTGAGATTTGAAATTAGTTAAGGTTTTTCTCAAGTCAAATATCTGACCATTGCTCATATTAAGCCTAAAATACAATTTTTGCCACGTGGATTTCACCACAGAAAAATATAGGATTGCTCATGTTAAATGTGATTATTTTCAAAGCTAACATGAGCAATGATACATTTTCAAGGAAATTTGATTTGAATGAACAATTTTGTCGAATTTTTGACCATTGCTCAGATTAAGCCTAAAATATGTACAATTTTGAGATTTTTTTTTGCCACGTGGATTTTCCCACAGAAAAATATAGGATTGCTCATGTTAACTGTGATTGTTTTCAAAGCTAACATGAGCAATGATACATTTTCAAGGAAATTTGATTTGAATGAATAATTTTGTCAAATTTTTGACCATTGCTCATATTAAGCCTAAAATATGTACAATTTCGAGATTTTTTTTTGCCACGTGGATTTTCCCACAGAAAAATATAGGATTGCTCATGTTAAATGTGATTATTTTCAAAGCTAACATGAGCAATGATACATTTTTAAGGAAATTTCAAATTTGATTTGAAATGAACAATTTTGTCAAATTTTTTTGATCATTGCTCAGATTAAGCCTAAAATAAAATTTTGACATTTTTTTTGCAACGTGGATTTTCCCACAGAAAAATATAGGATTGCTCATGTTAAATGTGACTATTTTCAAAGCTAACATGAGCAATGAGCCATTTTCAAGGAAATTTGATTTGAAATGAACAATTTTGTCAGATTTTTGACCATTGCTCATATTAAGCCGCTTTTCAACTCACCTATCAGCCCTACATTTCCCGAAGGTTGGCTCACAAATTTTCCAGCGTTTGAATTTTCTAAAAAAAAAAAAAAAAGATTTTTCGCCGCCTGACTTCAATTCTGACTCACTTTTCCCAATCGTCACCGGACACGTCATTGTCAAATTTTTCAAATAATGCTCCGCGAATTTCGGGCTCCAAATTGCACCAAATTTTGCGCCAACTTCAAAAACACCATCCTCTTTGGTGTACCTCAAAAAGATCTCGAATTCGAGGCGAGATTTCGAGTTTTCTAGAACTCTGACTTCAGTTTTTGGATCTTGAAAAGTTTCGGGATATGAATCATTGCAGTTTTCAAAGTTCTGAACTTTTTTCACAAATTTTTCGATGTTCAAAGAGTTCTTGAGGCGTGTTTCCCAAAGGTCTAGAATTTCTGAATACGAATTATTTCTTGCCAAATTCTCGAAAATCAAATATTCATGCGGTGGAGTCTGATAAATCTGATTCACTTGCCATGTCGAATTTCCATCAATGTTCTAGAACACAGATCAAGATAGATCTTTCAATAATCTAGATCTAGATCTTCCAACTCACATAGATCAATTCGACTTGATAATCCCATAATTCAAAAATTTGTCGAAAATTATGATGGTAGATTGCGGTTTTGCGGAAAACTATATGATCTACGGATTGGGTTACAACTACCAGGTTTGCTTCGATTTCTTTGTCATACATATCGTTTATATTCTGAACATTTTTAATATGAGCAATGGTCAAAAAATTGTTCATTGCCTATGTTAGCTTTGCAAAATATCACATTTATATCACAAATCTCGAAATATCACAAATCTCGAAATTGCATTTTAGGCTTAATATGAGCAATGGTCGAAAATTTGACAAAATTGTTCATTCAAATCAAATTTCCTTGAAAATGTATCATTGCTCATGTTAGCTTTGAAAATAATCACATTTAACATGAGCAATCCTATATTTTTCTGTGGGAAAATCCACGTGTCAAAAAAAATCTCGAAATTGTACATATTTTAGGCCTAATATGAGCAATGGTCCAAAAATTTGACAAAATTGTTCATTTCAAATCAAATTACCTTGAAAATGTATCATTGCTCATGTTAACTTTGAAAACAATCAAATTTAACATGAGCAATCCTATATTTTTCTGTGGGAAAATCCATGTGGCAAAAAAAATCTCAATATGAGCAATGGTCAGATATTTGAGTTGAGAAAAAACTTAACTAATTTCAAATCTCATTGATCATTGCTCATATTAGAAAAAAAGACATTGCTCATGTTAGATTTAAAAAAATAATCTTTCTGGGCTGAAAAAGTTCCACGTGGCAAAAAAACATTGCTCATATTAAAAAATCCCATATTTCCAACGGCATTGCTCATGTTAGCTTTTTTTAGCTCAAAAATCTCACCTCAATATCCTTCATCAAAGTATATCGCTTCGTAAATCGTTTCATATACCGCACAAAATTTTCTGAAAAATCATTTTTTTTTCCCGGATTTCCAGCCTAGATCATCAAAAAAACTGACTGAAATCATAAACATCCCTCAAATTCGTATTCAAATCAATCAGTGCACTGAAACCCGTTGTAAACCACTTCTCCTCAATACCACCCTTCGAAAATTCCGCACTCAAAATCGTGTTCTCAACCAATTCCCGAAAAATGGTCTCACTGATTTTTCCGTCACCGTATTTCGGCGTCCACTCGTCATGAATCGCCGATTTGTTCAACTCCATTATCGCATCCAAACATCCGCCGGTGATTTCGAAAAATTCGATTTTTTCCGGTTTTTTACCACTTGGCGGATCGGTGTCGATTTGGAAGATTTGATCGGTTCGGAAATGCATCAGACTTGTTAGCGTTAGGTTCACGTTGAATTCGAGAAGCGGATAATCGCTGGTTTTTACGACGTTTGGCCACTGGAAAAACAAGGCTTCAGGGTCGGCCCATACTAAGCCTAAAGCTAAGCGTGATAAGAAGGCCCATGATAAGATGGCCCATACTAAGCCTAAGGCTAAGCGTGATAAGATGGCCCATGATAAGATGGCCCATACTAAGCCTAAGGCTAAGCGTGATAAGATGGACCATGATAAGATGGCCCATACTAAGCCTAAGGCTAAGCGTGATAAGATGGACCATGATAAGATGGCCCATACTAAGCCTAAGGCTAATAAGCGTGATAAGATGGTCCATACTAAGCCTAAGGCTAAGCGTGATAAGATGGCCCATACTAAGCCTAAGGCTAAGCGTGATAAGATGGCCCATACTTAGCCTAAGGCTAATAAGCGTGATAAGAGTCTGGGCCTTAGGCCCATCCTAAGTCTAAGGCTAAGCGTGATAAGATGGGCCATGATAAGATGGCCCATACTTAGCCTAAGGCTAAGCGTGATAAGATGGACCATGATAAGATGGCCCATACTAAGCCTAAGGCTAATCGTGATAAGAGTCTGGGCCTTAGGCCCATCCTAAGTCTAAGCCTAATTTCAGACCCTCTTTTACCTGACAACTCTTTTTCGAATTTTCGTCGTTGAATTTCGAAAAATCGCCGCAAATGCGCTGAAATTTTCCAGATTTTCTCTCCGTAATTTTTTTTTCTTCCTGCCCCACCTTTAGTCATCAAAATATGTCCACAATTTTTCACCACCACATTTTTTTCGCTCAATAAATCGAGAAATTTGCCCTCGCCCTCCTTGTACAACCCATTTTGATTGCTCGCTTGATCGATGAGTCTGCAAATTTTTTTGGGTCTGGAATTTCTAGGCCATGGATTTCTTACAGTTGTCCAACATGTCTGAAAAATTGATGATAATCCGCCTGAAGTAAAATATCCGATTTATATGCCAGAATCACATTTTTTAGGCTTAAAATTAGGAAAAATATGTGGGTTTTCAACATTTTTGGGGGAAAAATGAAATTTTGGTTTTCAAGAATCATTGAAATTGTGTCTAGACTTGTGGGATTTTTTTTCTTAAAAAATTCCATCAACCTGAAAAATGTCTCTAACATGAGCAATCCCGAGTTTTTTTCCAGATAACCCCGGATTTCCTGTCACTCTCGACTCCAGACGACACCCACTTCACATTCCGCCTAATTTCCCCCACAATCCACGGAACACTCCGCCTCAAATCCACCAACCTCCAACTCAAAAAAGAGTCCAACTTCACCACCGCCGACATCGCTACACACAATTTGATCTACTCGCATTCTGGTGATGAGGCGAGGCACGACGAGTGTCGACTCTTGGCTATCTCGCGCCAAAATCCCGCCAGAATGGTGCCGTTGATGTTGAGTTTCTCGATTATTTTGATGAATGATAATGCGCCGAGGTTGGCCAGGAATCAGACGGTTTTTGTGAGTTTGGGGGGGAGGGGGGGAGTAAGCCTAAGCTTTACCTAAGCCTAAACTTTAGAGGGGTTAAGCCTAAACCTTGGAGGGGTTAAGCCTAAACCTTTACCTAAGCCTAACCTATTTTTTTTAGTTGAGCATAAGCATATTTAACTCTAAAACTTTAGAGTTAGGCCCTTGTAAGCCTAAGCCTAAACCCCACTGTATGGTTAAGGCAGAGCTTAAGCCTAACTAAAAGGTTAAGCCTAAGCCTAAAGGAGTAAATTTAAGTCTAGCTGAGGTTAAGCCTAATTCTAAGCCTAACTAAAAAGTTAAGCCTAAGCCTTACCTAAGCCTAACTGAAAGGTTAAGCCTAAGTTTAACTCTAGCTGAGGTTAAGCCTAAGCCTAAAGGGGTAAGTTTAAACCCTAGCAAAGATTAACCCTAAATGTAGGCCTAACTGAATGGTTAAGCCTAAGAGTAAGCTTAACTCTAGCTAAGATTAAGCCTAAGCCATAAAGGGTAAGTTTAACTCTAGCTGAGGTTAAGGCTAACCTAAGCCTAACCTAAGCCTAACTGTATGATTGAGACTGAGCTTAAGCCTAACTAAAAGGTTAAGCCTAAGCCTTACCTAAGCCTAACTGAATGGTTAAGCCTAAGCTTAAGCCTAACTGAATGGTTAAGCCTAAGCCTAAAGGGGTAAGTTTAACTCTAGCTCAGGTTAAGCCTAACCTAAGCCTAACTGTATGGTTAAGCCTAAGGGTAAGCTTAACTCTAGCTTTTAAGCCTAACTAAATGGCCTAAGCCTAAGCCTAAAGGGGTAAGTTTAAACCTCTAGCTAAGATTAAACCTAATTCTAAGCCTAACTGAATGGTTAAGCCTAAGCCTTAAAGGGTAAGTTTAAGCCTAACCTAAGTCTAATCTAAGCCTAAGCCTAAGCCTAAGGCTAATTGATAACCTTATTTTTTTGATTGAGCTTAAGCCTAAGCCTAACAAGGAGTTAAGCCTAAGCTTAACTCTAAGGACAAACTCTAAGGATTTAACTCTAAGGAGTTAAGCCTAAGCTTAACTCTAGCTGTAGTGTCGAACCTAATCCTTAACTTACCTAAGCTTTAGCCAAACCCCAACTTACCCTAACTTAATTTTTGTCAGATGGTCGAACGTGGCGAACGAGTTCTCCACGATTTCCTGCTTCCCCTGGATCGATGATGACGTGGATTCCTCAGCGCTCCTCTTCAATTTTCAACAGCAAAATAAAGATGCGGCGATTTTGTCGACGGTACGTCAAAGTTTATTGGCGCACCAAAAAAGTTTCTTTAGGTATCCCCATATCTTCCGCTAACTACCTTCACTCAACATGATATCGAGGAGCGGAAGGTTATGCTGCGTCATCTTGGACATCACTCGCAGTTCGAGATTTCCTACTCGGTGACTGATGGTGTGCATACAGTTCCAGCGAAGATGAATGTGATTGCCGCGCAGCCGGATGTTTGGATAGAGCATGCGGAAATTGTGACACTGTGTTCTTCCGCATCGCAGGAAATCCTGGTCAACGCGCAAAGTTTGAGCGTTGCCACGAATCTCGATGTTCGCCTTGAAGATATTGTTTATTTTTGCGATTCTGCGACGCTGGATCGGAAAAAGGTTGCGACATTCACGCAGGCGGATGTGATGCGGAACCGTGTGCGGATTGTTGTTGCGCAAGACAGCGTGGGTCTACGCGTCAAAGTCGCCGATCGCAATTTGGATATTGATTTGAAGATAACTTGCGACGAGGAGTCGACAAATTCGAATTCCCAAAAACCTGTGAAAAATCGCGTTTTGCGAGTTCCGATGGGCGGCGCAGTGCTCTTCCAATTCGAAAATCTGACAACTGATGCGGCGGCGATTTTCGAGGTCTTGAAACATCCGGAATTCGGTTATTTGTCATTGGATCATGATGAAAAATCGTATTCGGCAAAGGTGGCGAGTTTCAGCGGTGCTGATATTGCAGCGGGAAATGTGCAGTTTGTGCATAGCTCGGCGACGACGGCGAATGATTCGATGGAATTTCGGGTTGGCAGCGGATTGGCTGCGAATGAGGGTTATTATTATATGTTGAAGGTGGATGTGGAGGTTTTTGAGAGAAATGTGAGTTTTTTGCGGGGGGGGGGGGTTGTCTAGCTGTCTAGCTATTCATCTCTCTAATTCCTCTGCGTCTCTTGCATTCTATAGCTGTCTAGCTTCTCTGCGCCCCTCTGCCTTCTAGCTATTGTTTTCTCTAATTCCTCTGCGTCTCTTACTTCTCTATACTCTCTAGGTGTCTGATCCTTGCGTGTCTCTTGACTCATCGCTGTTTTTATCCCTCTGGTTTCTCTGCACCTCTCATTTTTATATACTCTCTAGTTGCCTAGCCTCTAAGGTTTTTCTAACTTCTCTAATTCTCTTTGGTGTCACCATGTTCTCTAGATATCTAGCTCCCCTGCACCTCTCATTTTTGTATACTCTCTAGCCGTCCAGCTCCCCTGCGTCTCTCATTTTTGTATACTCTCTAGCTGTCTGATCCTTGCGTGTCTAGCTTTTCTCTAGCGCTCTAAGGTTTTTCTAACTTCTCTAATTCTTTTCGGTGCCACCATGTTCTCTAGACAGTCTAGCTCTTCTGCGTCTCTTACTTCACTATACTCTCTAGCTGTCTGGTTTCTCTCTTCACTCTCGATGTTCACAAGATATTCACGTAGCTTCTCTAGCTGTCTGCAGTCTCTCACCCTCACACCACACATTTTTCCAGATCACCATCCAAACCGCCACATTCTCAGTCCCCTCCTCTGGACGTGCTCCGATCCTTCCCACTTCCCTCAACATCACCACCTCCGAACCGGCCGACGAATCGCCGCTGATCACCATCATCTCGCCCCCAACATCTGGATGGATCACAACCGACGCAACCACCGGCTCGACTAGTGTTTCGCAATTCACCGCCTCACAAATCAAAGACGGACGCATCTGGTTTGTGTCGGACGGAACGCAGGGGAATGACAGTGTTGGATTGCGAGCCTGCGTGCAAGATCAATGCACATCAATTCATCTGATGCCTATTCAAGTGACCTCGAGTCAATCAGAAGCCACCAATCATCACCAGAAATGAGGTTTTGAGAATTGGAGCTACTGGAAGAGCGCTGATCACCAATAGTCATCTTGATGTTGAAGATCAGGATACCCCACCCAACTCGATTTTATACATCATTGCTCAGCCGAGTGCCGGAAGAGTTGTGCGAGCCAATCAACCCGAACAGACTTTGCATAACTTCACGCAATTCGATATTGATCAATCGAATGTTGAATTCATTGTTGAAGTCAATTCTTCTAGTTTCATTGGAAGGGGTGGATTCAGTTTTCATCTTTCCGATGGGCAACATCGCATAGGTCCGGAATGGTTTTCGATTGAGATGACTGCAACTTCAACGAGTGTCGAGACTAATGGAAGATTGATTGCATCGCCGGCGTCGGCTACGATTATTGGGACAGAGCTGTTGAGAGCGAATATGCCTGGGGTAGGTTTTCAGGAATCCTGTAAGCTTACAAGGGAACCTTTTTTTATTCAACACTTCAAATATTGATGAAATTTTGTCCAGAGCAGCTTTTGGGGTCATAAGAACACCCAAAAAAATTTTAGTCTCCCAAAGGACCTCTGAGCCAAGTTCTGGGCTCTCAAAAGTTAGAAAATTGCCCAAATTGGCTCATAAAACACATCATAACTCAATTTTCGATCATTTTTATGAAAAACTGAGTAGCAGATGATGATCAGCGTGGTCGATTTACCCAAAAAGCATTAATAAATCAAGTTTTCAGAAAAAATTTTGATTTTGGAAAAAAGAATGAGCAGGGGCACATATGAATTTTCATGAATTTTCAGCCGAAAAATAAAAAACTTCAAAATTTTTCGAAAAAAATATTTGATTTATTGATGGTACTTTTGGGTAATCGACCATGCTGATCAATATCTGAAACTTTATTTCTCCCAAAAAAAATTGATCGAAAATTGAGTTATGATGACTTTTATGAGCCAATTTTAGGCAATTTTTGAACTTTTGAGAGCCCAGAACATGGCTCAGAGGTCCAGAACTTGGCTCAGAGGTCGACTAAAATTTTTAGGGTGTTCTTATGGCCCCAAAAGCTGTCCATGGACCAAATTTCATCATGATTTGAAGTGTTGAGTAAAAAAGGTTTCCTTGTGAAGGGCCCCACCTCCAAAAATCCACCTAAAGTTAACCCCCCTCCCTCCGAATTCGGAGTCCCATTTCATGTATGGCCTGGATTCACTTCAGATATACATAAATTATAATTTTGCAGACCCGCCCGGAGGATATTCATTTCACCGTAACCCGCACACCGAAGTTCGGTGAACTTTTGATCGATGGAATCAAGGGCACACACTTCACCCAAACCCAGATCAATCGACGACAAGTGGTTTATTCAACTCTGGGATTCCCCGAGCAGAATGAGTGGAGTCGCCGCGACTCTTTCGGATTCAAAATTGCCTCCAAAACAGGATCGAAACCTGTGAAAGATTCTGGAAGTTCGGAGAAGTTTAGGATTAACTACGACGTACGCGGCGCTCAATGAAAAAGTTATTCAAAAATATATCACAACCCGCCCCCTCCTGGTTTCCCGCGGTGGAAGTGCTTGCTTCAATCAATCACATCTCGATGTCTTGGCGCTCGTTGAAGCCGTGGGCAAGGAAGTGATCATGATAGAAATTGGAACTGAGCCAAGATCGGGGAGATTGGAGTGGTTGGATAATGAGAAGAAGCGAGTGAGCTGGACGGAATTGAGAAGCGCGTTCTATTTGATTTATCATCATGAAGCTAGCGATGCTCTTATGGATAGTCTAGTTTTTCATATCTATGCGGCTCGAGAGAGCACCAGGAGGACAAGTCGAATTCGAATTGATGTCGATATTCTAGTCACGAATCCGCCAGACGCCAAAGTTGAGGTTGTGAATTTCCCCAAGGATCCCGTAAGCGTCCTGAACTCCGGGTCGACAAATCTGCTTCCTGATCTATTTATGACTAGACATCGGACAGTTCCACCGCAGAGTATTATTTATCGAACGATTCAGCGAGGCTCTAATGGGGTGACACTTCGAAAAAATGAGGAAGAAATTGGTAGCTTTAATCAGCAGGATATTAATGATGGGAAGATTTCGATATGGCACACTGCACCCCGGAATTTTCAGGGAGAATCTGGATGGCATGATGTGATTGTGTTTGATATTGAGGGACATATGCGAACTCTTGTCGTGGAGATCAAGCCAATCGATTTGATCCTGAAGAATCATAGTGTCATCGAATACCCGCAGGGGAAAACCTATGTTGTGCTCAAGAGCCAACACCTCGGCGCATTTTCCAATGGCAATAATCGAAGTGCGTTGAAATACAGGGTGACTCATGGTCCTGAAAATGGCACGTTTTATTGGGTGGCTGGTGAGAAGGAGGCCAAAGAGTTCACGCAGAAGGATATTGATGAGGAGCGGATTCTGTATGCACAATTGAACATGCATTCTTATCAAGATCGATTTGAGTTTCAAATTGAGAATGAGACACGGGATGTTGTGAGGAACTCGTCGATTTTGAGAGTCAAGGCGTTGGTGGCAGTTCAGCCGGTGATTGTAGAAGCTGAGACAGCAACACCGCTCACGACGAGTCAGATCAACGCATCAACATTACTCCCATCCTCCCCAAGATTCTTCCTAACCTCTCCGCTCAAATACGGAAGGCTGACCTTCGATCAGAACACAAATTACTCCACATACTACTTCACCTACTCAGACATTCAAAAGGGAATTGTGTATTATAAAGCGGATAGTGCTGATGAGGAAGTTCGAGAGATTGTTGAATTGGAGATTCGAGCGGATGATGTGCAACCGGCCAGGTTTAGCCTGCCTATTACGATTTTGCGCGCCGAGTTTTTGGATGAGGGAAATGTTGTGGAGGCGGGTGAGATTTTGGAGAATGAAGAGACGAAAAGTGGGACGAGCAGCAGGTTTAGTGGGAATGGATTGCCGGTGAGTTTCGGGGGGGGGGGCATACATGATCTGACACTTCGGAGGGGGGTTAACTTAAAGGGTTGATGTTTTCCTGGTGAAAAAATCGTCAGCAAAAAGGCGTGTTATGTTCAAAGTTGCGTGCAAACACACGCACAAAAATTTGAAAACAAGGTGTGCGCTAGAGCGCATTTACTTGTTTCATTCCCTGACGGAGCATCAACCCTTTAAGGTGCATTTTCGAAGGTAGGGGCCTTAACTTTATGAAAATTTTGGGGTGTTTTATGTTTAGGGGTCAAAAATTGGGTTTGGGGGGGGGGCTAAAATGAGCAATGCTAGACTTTCGAGACGACGAGAGTCTGATGACGTCATCTAAGACAGAGAAACACATCGCTTCGAGATATTTTTGAGAAAATATGTGTCCCTTTGAAAAAATACCGTATTTTGTTTCAAGGAACACACATTTTATTGAAAATATCTTGCCACGAAATTCATTTTCGGGATGTTTTTGTAAATTACTCTCGTCGTCTCGCCTCTGGCCCCACGGGCCCTGGTCGTGTGATCTGGCTTTGGAGGAAGGGGGGTTAGCTTAAGGTGCCTTTTCAAAGGTGGGGGCCTTAACTTTTTGAAAATTTAGGGGTGTTTTATGGGTTTATGGGGTCAAAAATCAGCCTGAAAGGGAGGGTTAACTCAAAGGTTCTCGGAGTGACTAGTTCATATATGTTGGGGGCCTAATATGAGGCATGCTAGACTTTCGTTCATAAGAAAAACGTTAATTTTCCCCGATCATTCAAAGCAAAATAACCGGGAATCGAACCTGTGAGCTTGAGTTTACTAACATGAGCAATAGCTATACTCTCTAACCTCAAGTGTTTTTTTCCAGATCGTGATCCTTGCCGCCATCCTCGCCGCCACCATCTTCATTCTCGTCTGCCGTCGCTGCGGCGGCGGTTCCTCCTCGACCTCTCCCAAACACAACACCTCCGCCAAACTCTCCACCCATCTCGACACACCAACCCGTCTTCCACCGTCACCCACCGACTCGCTAGAACATCCGTCGATCTCTGCCGCAAAACCGCCCGATCTGCTGGGATCCACGGTTTTCGCGTCGGTCAAGCAGGCCGAGGATCGACAGGTGTTGCAGAGTTTTACGATACGACCGCAGGGCATTGCGGCGCGGACGCAGGCTGTTCCGCCGAAAGAGGCGGTGGTGCCACGTGGCTCGGGAGCTCTGCTGGATTATGCTGGCGACACGCCGCCTCCTATGAGGCTGTTTGACCAAGTCGCTCAAACACAGCCCACTAATCATTATTGGGTTTAGTAGGCTTGAGACTAGGGCTATGTTAAGGCCTGGAGCTAGGCTTAGGCTTAGCCATAAGCTAAGGCTTACTTAGAGAGCTAGACTTAGGCTTAGCCTTAAGCTAAGGCTTATTCACAGAGCTTGACTTAGGCTTAGTTTTTTTTTACTTAGGCTTAGGTTAGGATTAGCTCTGGATGTAGGCTTGGCTCGAAGCCTAAGCTCAGCGTTGGTTCTAGTTCTAGGCTTAACCATAGACCTAGGCCTAGTCTTTGGCTTAGGCTCAGCTCTGGTTATAGGCTTATCCATAAACCTATCCTTAGCCTTTATTCTAGGCTTAACCTAGGCTTAACCCTAGCCCTAGCCTTAAACCCTATACCCTTAAGTGCCTTATTTGATCTCACATGTTCCTTTAATAAATATTTATTCAATTTGTCATATCAAAGTACTACTACACTCTTATCAAGTTGTTTTGAAATAAAATATTTTTTGGTCAAATGTTTATTTTATTTTTTTTTCTCGTCCCATCCCAGCTTTTATAATAAATCGATCGATCAGGTCACACTTTACACTTGTGTTAGGAGAGCACAAAAAAGTTTTTTTTTGTTATTCTTATTTTTTGTTGTTGTGTGCTCCAACTTTTTTTTGCCCAATCCTCTTTTCCAGAAGATGTTCAAGGTTGTTTTGTTGAGCATTTTTGTGCTTTTGGCGCTGAGCCAGGCTCAAGAATCGTCGACTCCACGAAAATTGACAAAACCACTTTGTGGACTTTGTGTGAATATTGTGAAACAGTTGGATGAGGTTTTGGAGCATGGTGGAGATATTGAAGAGGTGAGAGATTAGAGAAGTCAGAGAGGGTAGGGAGGGTAGACAGCATAGATAGGTTAGAGAGTCTAGAGAGGTGAGAGAGGATAGGGAGAATATAGAGGTCAGGGGAGGTTAGAGAGTCTATGGAGGTCAGAAAGGGTATAGAGAGGTTAGAGTCTAGAGAGAACAGAGAGGTCAGGGAGGGTAGAGAGGTTAGGGAGGGTAGAGAGGTCAGGGAGGGTAGAGAGTTTAGAGAGGTTAGAGAGCATAAAGAGGGTAGAGATAATAGAAAGGGTAGAGAGTCTAGAGAGATCAGAGAGGTTAGAGAGATCAGGGAGGTTAGAGAGGCTAGAGAGGTCAGAGAGGGTAGGGAGTCTAGAGAGGTCAGAGAGGGTAGAGAGTCTAGGGAGGTCAGAAAGGGTATAGAGAGGTTAGAGTCTAGAGAGAACAGAGAGGTCAGGGAGGGTAGAGAGGTTAGGGAGGGTAGAGAGGTCAGGGAGGGTAGAGAGTCTAGAGAGGTTAGAGAGCATAAAGAGGGTAGAGATAATAGAAAGGGTAGAGAGTCTAGAGAGATCAGAGAGGTTAGAGAGATCAGGGAGGTTAGAGAGGCTAGAGAGGGTAGAGAGAGGTCAGAGAGGTTAGAGAGATCACAGAGGGTAGAGAGGTCAGAGAGTCTAGAGAGGGTATAGAGAGCATAGAGAGGTTAGAGAGCATAGAGAGCTTAGAGAACCCAGAGAACCCAGAGAAAAACCGCGTTTTTTTTGACAACAAACAAGCTTTAGGTTATTTTTGACTCCAAAAATGTTAGATTCAAAAATTCTCAACTTCCAGAGTCAAAGCCTAAGCCTAAGCCTATCTCCTTGACTTATCCTAACTCAATCCCCCCCCCCCCATTATTTTTTTCCAGGCCGTCGACAAATTCTGCAAACAAGACGTTCCGTCATTCCTCGTCGACACTTGCGAAAAAATCATCGAAAAAAATCTGATCGACATCATCAACAAGTTGAAACAACACGAAGAAGCCGAGAAAATCTGCTCGGATATTTATTTGTGTCGTGAGGAATAACCTCCCTTTAAATGGGTCTCGACACTCTCTGCGTCTCTTGTATAATTTTTCAAAACTTTTATGTGTCTGGGACATTTTCCCCCAGATTTTCTTTGTTTTTTCTTTTTTTTAAAGATGAAATTTTTTTAAATATATTTTTCATATTTTCTCTGCGATTTTTGCAAATCTGAAAATGATTTGGCTGAAATTTTCAGCGATGATGAAGTTGAGCTTGAAAATGGTGGATTTTGGTGGTGGGTGCACGGATTTTCAGGATTTTCGCAGAGATTTGGTGCTCGGCCAAAAAACGACATAGCTCGGGGCCACGAGAAATTTGACACAATTTTCGAAAAACTCGAAAATGTAGCGAGTTGCCCCAACACGCGCTCAAAAGTGGCGAGTGCCGGGCAACTCGCTACAATTTTTGCCCATTTTTAAAATCATGGTTTTTATGCTTTTTTTCGGGATTTCACAGTGATCCATTGATTAAATGGCCCATATAAATGTAGGGTAATAAAGCTTTAAGTAGATCTACTTTTGCTCCATAGATACAGTTTTTGAAAAATGCTTCTGGACACCCTCCGAGAGAGTGGATCGGGGCGAGAAGCGCGCAGAGTTGCATCACGCTCGGGCGAGTCGCCCCAAGCTTGCCCAAAGAACCTCGGGCCAGTCGCCCGAAACGTGAGCGAAAATGGTGGATTTTTGGTAGCGACCTCGCCGTTTTCTGCCCAGAGATTTGGTGGTTAGTGAGTGGCAGGAACAATTTTGGAATGGCAAAATCGATGAGCACATTTTTGAGCAGCTTTTAAATGAGACGTGAGAGGCTTCTAGAAGGCTTCGAAAAAAAAATCTCCCTTTTTCCAGAATTTTCCACGCGTATCCCCTGAAATCCCGCTTTTCCCCGAATTTTTCCGCAATCATTGATGAAATTCCCGAAGAAGCTCTGAATTTTCAAACGTTTTTCGAATTTTTGCAAAAAATCCAGCCCAAGAAGCCGGAAAATATGAAAACTTCGGTGATTTCAGAGTCTTCGGACCATTTGGTTTTTCGAATTTTTGGAATTTTTGCCGAGAATTTATCGAAAACGCTGGATTTTCAAGTTGAGGCGATTTTTGTAAGTTTTTCCTGTTTTTTTTTGAAAAAAAATGAATTTTTTAGGACGGCAATATTTGGAAAATCCAGCAAATCTTCGTTTCAGAAAACTAAAGTTTTTTGGTCGCGAAAAAACTTTCTGTTCCACGAAATAAATCATTTTTCAAACAAAACACACCAAAAAAATGCTCCCAACGGCCCCATTTTTCGCATTTTTCACTCGGTTCTAACAAGTACATTTGACTACTGCTTATCGTTGTTTTCCCTATCTTTGTTCTTCATTTTTTAATTGGTGAAAACTAGTAAATAAACAAAAAATGAAAAATAAATAAAATAAATTCAAATTCCCGCATGCGCGTGTTTGCACAGATTCTGCAATTGTGCGTCACAGTACCCTCGCGTCGAAAAAATATTTTTATTTTTTTTCGTTTTTTCCATTTTCCACTTTTCAACCATCACCAAACTGTCAGTCAATTTCAAAAATCGGCCTAAATTGTCAAAAATTCCCAACCCGTAAAATGCACCTTACTCATTTTTCTATATAAAAGGCGGTAAGCCTAAGAATTGTAGTTTTCTATTTCTTCTGATAAAAATCGCTGTCAAACGCAGTTTTTTCGCGAATTTTTTATCAGTAAGGGGAGAAATGAAGCCCAAAAATTGCTGTGTTTGTTTTATTATTTTTTTTTTGCTGTGCTCAATTCTCTTTTGCTCTCTAAACACAATTAGCACACATTTTTTTTCATCAAGTTCGTTCGGCCTGAAATTTCAGCCAATTTCTGTTTTGAAAAAAGTGCAACAACGACCCCAATTGTTTTTATATTATTTTATTATAGCGAAAAATTCGCATGTCATGTGTGCTTGAGATGAAAAATCTTTGTGTAATTCGTATATAATTTTTGGAGACACGAATAAAATAATGAGCAGCAACAGAAACAGATAGATTGATTTCCGGTCAGACATTAGATAGGTGACAAGTGTTCCCAGCTTGAGATGAACTTGTGCATGAAATTTGAGATTTTTGAGCTTCGCGATATGCGGAAGTTTTCGCTTCTGCCGCTGAAACTTTGATTTTTGCATGGGATTACTGAAGAAATGTATATTTTCTTTTGAAAATTCACGTTTTCTCAGCTGTTCTGGTGAAAATCTGACTAAAAATCAAATTTTAGCATTTTCAACTGGAAACGTGACTTCCAGTTGAAAATTTTTGAAGAACATCTGAAAATGTCTGAAAATCTGAGCTTAGCTCAAATTTTCAGCCATTTTTCAGAAGTACGAACCCAGTTTTCAGCTGAAATTTGATTTTCAGTGGAAAAATACATGATGTTTGTAAAACTTAAGCTTTTACCTCTGAAAATGTCTGAAAATCTGACCTTTGCACAAATTTTCAGACATTTTTAGAAGTACGAACCCAGTTTTCAGCTAAAATTTGATTTTCAGTGCAAAAATATAGGATTTTTGTAAAACTAAAGCTAGTACCTCTGAAAATGTCTGAAAATCTGACCTTTGCTCAAATTTTCAGACATTTTTAGAAGTTCGAAACCAATTTTCTGCTGAAATTTGATTTTCAGTGGAAAAATACATGATTTTCGTAAAACTTAAAGCTTGTACCTCTGAAAATGTCTGAAAATCTGACCTTAGCTCAAATTTTCAGAAATTTTCAGAAGTACGAACCCAGTTTTCAGCTGAAATTTGATTTTCAGTGGAAAAATACATGATTTTTGTAAAACTTGAGCTTGTTCCTCTGAAAATGTCTGAAAATTTGACCTTTTCTCAAATTTTCAGACATTTTTAGAAGTTTGAAACCAATTTTCTGCTGAAATTTGATTTTCAGTGGAAAAATATAGGATTTTTGTAAAACTTAAGCTTGTGCCTTTGAAAATGTCTGAAAATCTGACCTTAGCTCAAGATTTTCAACCATTTTTAGAAGTACGAACCCAGTAGTCAGCTAAAATATCATTTTCAGTGCAAAAATACATGATTTTTGTAAAACTTAAGCTAGTGCCTCTGAAAATGTCTGAAAATCTGACCTTAGCTCAAATTTTCAGACATTTTTAGAAGTTTGAAACCAATTTTCTGCTGAAATAAGATTTCAAGTAGAAAAATACATGATTTTCGTAAAACGAAAGCTTGTACCTCTGAAAATGTCTGAAAATCTGACCTTTGCTCAAATTTTCAGACATTTTTAGAAGTACGAACCCAGTTTTCAGCTGAAATTTGATTTTCAGTGAAAAATATAAGATTTTTGAAAAACTAAAGCTTGTGCCTTTGAAAATGTCTGAAAATCTGAGCTTAGCTCAAATTTTCAGACATTTTTAGAAGTACGAACCCAAGTTTCAGCTGAAATTTGATTTTCAGTGCAAAAATATAGGATTTTTGTAAAACTAAAGCTAGTGCCCCTGAAAATGTCTGAAAATCTGACCTTAGCTCAAATTTTCAGACATTTTTAGAAGTACGAACCCAGCTTCCAGCTAAAATATGGTTTTCAGTGGTAAAATATAAGATTTTTGAAAAACTTAAGCTTGTACCTTTGAAAATGTCTGAAAGTCTGACCAACAATCAGATTTTCAGACATTTCTAGAAGTACGAACTCAGTTTTCAGCTGAAATTTGATTTTCAGTGGAGAAATATAGGATTTTTCTAAAGTTAAAGCTAGTGCCCCTGAAAATGTCTGAAAATCTGACCTTAGCTCAAATTTTCAGACATTTTCAGAAGTACGAACCCAGTAGTCAGCTAAAATTTGATTTTCAGTGGAAAAATACATGATTTTTGTAAAACTTAAGCTTGTACCTCTGAAAATGACTGAAAATCTGACCTTAGCTCAAATTTTCAGCCATTTTCAGAAGGACGCTGAAGCTATGCCCGAATTTTCATCGGGAAGTTGTATTTTAACTAAAAATCTGGGCAATTTTTGAAATTGTCAACAAAAAAACCCATTTTCCCAAACCTATTCAAAAAAAAGTACAAAATTGTTCAGTTTCTCATACAATCTCCATAAAAAACGCTCATAAAACCTGAGAGAATTGCTCATTTTATGATTATTAGCTGCTCCCATTTGTACTTCTTTTTATTTACAATAAGTATGTATAGAAAAAACCGAGGTTCCCAGCAGCTTCTGGTGAGTAATTTTGAGAAAGAAAGAGAAAAAAGAAGATGTTTTTTCCCGTTATTTTTATTGCGAACGGCAGAAAAACGACATTATTTAGTGCTTTTGGATGTGGAAAGATTTATGAGCAGGAGAAAAACATCTGGAAATTGTTGCGATTTTTGTGGGGGATACATTAAAAATCGTGACAATTTCCAGATTTTTTTGAAAATTCCAGATGTTCTATGGGAAATTCTTGAATTTTCATGGATTTTTTGCTAGGGAACCAGATTTTTGGCTGAAAATTAGTTTTTCAGCCAAAAATCTGGTTGAGCCTTGTAGTTTCAATCGAAAACTCTGAAAATGTCTGAAAATTCGACTAAACTCAAATTTTCAGCCATTTTCAGAAGGACGCGGAAGCTATGCCCAAATTTTGGCTGAAATTCCGATTTTCAACCAAAATCTAAGTTTCTCTGTGTAAGTTTGAGCCGAAATTCTGAAAATGTCTGAAAACTTGCGTCAAACTCAAATTTTCAGCCATTTTCAGAAGGACGCGAAAGCTATGCCCAAATTTTGGCTGAAAATCGGATTTTCAACGAAAATCTTAATTTCTCCGTGTAAATTTGAGCCGAAACTCTGAAAATGTCTGAAAACTTGAGCTAAACTCGAATTTTCAGCCATTTTCAGAAGGACGCGGAAGCTATGCCCAAATTTTGGCTGAAAATCGGATTTTCAACGAAAATCTTAGTTTCCCCGTATAACTTTGAGCTGAAACTCTGAAAATGTCTGAAAACTTGAGCGAAATTCAAATTTTCAGCCATTTTGAGAAGTATGCGGAAGCTATGCCCAATTTTTGGCTGAAATTCGGATTTTCTACCGAAATCTTAGTTTCCCCTTGTAACTTTGAACCGAAACTCTGAAAATATCTGAAAACTTGAATCAAACTCAAATTTTCATCCATTTTCAGAAGGACGCGGAAGCTATGCCCAAATTTTGGCTGAAAAGCTTATTTTCAGCCAAAATCTTAGTTTCCCCGTGTAACTTTGAGCCGAAACTCTGAAAATGTCTGAAAACTTGAGCGAAACTCAAATTTTCAGCCATTTTCAGAAGGACGCGGAAGCTATGCCCAAATTTTGGCTGAAATTCGGGTTTTCAACCAAAATCTTAGTTTCCCCGTGTAGCTTTGAGCCGAAACTCTGGGAATGTCTGAAAATTCGACTAAACTCAAATTTTCAACCATTTTCAGAAGGAAGCGGAAGCTATGCCCAAATTCACCGCTGTCTGAAAATTTCATCCAAAAACACGTCAACATACGTTCTGCTGACGCATATTTTTCTTATCAAAATTGTCAGCTTCATCAAAGAATTCTGTCACTTTTGTTACAAATAATCGGCTTAAAACTCCAAAGTTCATACAGTTTTTGAATTTAAGAATTTGGCGCCAAAAATGAATTGTAGATTTTTTTGGCGCCAAACTAGATACATCCTATTCATTAAAAATTCTATTTTTACCACACCCTTCTTCCAATTTTTCGCTGATAAAAAAATCGAGGGAAAAAATTATCAGTTTTTTTTCGGTCCGCCACATTTTTTACAATTTTCAAATTTTTCACTCACAACAAGCTCCGCCCCTTTTCGAGCCAAGACACGCCCATTTTTTCGGGTGTTTCAAAAATTTTCGTTTTATTCTATTTTCTCACACACACACACACACATTTTTTATTCATTTTCTAGCGGCAGACAAAAATGCGGTTTCTACTGGCAGCATTGCTCATATTAGGCACAATTGAGGCGGCGAGAAATTGCAAAAATCGATATGCCGAAGCTCGTGGGGTGAGTCGTTTTTTTGGGGCGGGCAAGGCGAAAAATCACAAGAAAAAAAAACATTGGGGGAAATTTGATTTGTCACGTTTTGTTTCAAAAATCGAATTTTCACCTCCTGGGGAAGCAAAAAACAAGGAGAAATTGAAAATTTGATTAAAAGTGCAAAAATTTTCTGCACAATAGGAGGAACTTTTAAAATAAAATAAGTTTTCTAATTTTGTAAATCTTGAAATTGCACCACAACTGGCCAGAGAGACTGGTGCAATTTCAAGATTATTGCTAATTTAAAATTTGTCTGATTGGGAAATATCTAAAATTCTACATTGAAAGTCTGAAAATCCCGCCTGAACCGCAAAATTTCAGCCAATTTCAGAAAAATTCTGATTTTGACTGAAATTTTGGGGTTCTCGCACAGGGGAATCTATCGCCAATTTTTTTTCGAAAAAAAAAACAATTGAAAATTCCTCCTGAACCGCAAAATTTCAGCCAATTTCAGAGAAAAACTGATTTTGACTGAAATTTAGGGGTTTCTAGTAATTTTAAGCACTGATCAGAAAAGAATCTAATTGTTCAAAATTGCAAATCTCGAAATCAACTCCTAATATAAGTTATGACGTGGCAAAGTTGGAAAATTTCGATGTAACCAGCTGAAGGTTTTTATAAGCTTATAAAGTCACGATTTTCCAACTTTGCCACGTCATAACTTATATATTAGAAGTTGAGATTTACAGTTCAAAATCTATTGGAAAATCTCATATATTTCATTAAAATCCTTAATTCCAAAGTTTGCTTTCGAAATAAATTTCATAATTAAATGTGGCGAAATAGAAAGGTCACTTTTTAAGTAGATAATAATAATTTTATCAGAAAATTGAAAAAACGGCATTTCTAAATATATTTGCACGTCATAAGAACAGGTCTGGAAATTCAAGAAATTTTAGATTTGGGAGATTTTTTGCGGTCACTTCAGAAAACACGTCAGCAAAGCTTGTTGACGCATTTTCCGTAGCTACAGAAAGTGTTTTAGCTACCAAAAATACGTCAACGAAAGCTTGTCCCAAGAACATTAAAAAAAAAAACACGCCAACCCAAACTCTTCACTGACGCATTTCTCGAGTTTTTCCAGCGCGACTCGACCCAAGTCTTTCAACAAAGATACGGTTGCAAAACCGAATCACAAATCGCCGAAGATTATTGGACGACTGTTGGATTCGACGGACAATTGAGAGATGGACGAACGACTGATGACTTTTTGCGATTCCCAGGAGATCAATTGAACAATGCTTTTATTGGATATTGGTAGGGCGATTTTTGGCGCGAAATTTTGAAAATTAGGGCTGATTCACGAACGAAAAAAATGTTTTTTTTAACATCGAAAGATCAATTCACGAAAAAGTAAAAAAATGTCGAAAAAACATTAGTTTTTCGAGTTTTTCAGTCAAAAATGATGACAAATCGATATTTTTCAAGCTTCTGGAGTAATTTCTGATTAAAATTGACCTTGGAATTCACTTTCCAGAAGGTTTTGCTGATTTTTCTGATGAATTTCGAAAAAAATTCATAAAATAAAGCAAAATAGGATTCTCGAAGCTTATTTTCATCAGAAATCACTCCAGAAGCTTCAAAAATATCGATTTGTCATCATTTTTGGCTGAAAAACTCGAAAAACTAATTTTTTTTCGACATTTTTTGACTTTTCGTGAAATTTGATGCATTTTGAGCCAAATTCAAAAAAATCCGAAAAAATAATGGGTTTTTGGTGGGAAAATGGGTTTTCTCACCAAAAATTTGAAAAAAAGCGGGATTTTTATTTGCGAAACCAATTTTTTCAAAAAATATTTGCAGGGAAGGTCCAGGACCAAAAACTTCCGAATCCGACGATTCAGGGTAATTTTATCGATTGAAAATTTTTCACAAAATCTAACAAAATGTGTGATTTAATCTATCTAATGCATGATTTTCTATTGAAAAACTGATTTTTCCCCCCTGAAAATCGATAATTTCAGGATCACCCGGTCGAAATACGGACATTCTCGACACTACGAGGCTTTTGGACACGTTTTTGTGAAATCGGATGGAAGAGTAAGTGCGAATTGGTTTTCTAGGCCACCAAAAACGTGTTTTTTCTCTTCCAGATTTGTGGATGGTTCGTTGGTTTGCATCACGAAGTGATTGAAGTTTGCGGTGGATTCCGAGTTTTGAGCAGAAATCGCAGAAATCCACAAGAACCAATTCCGTGAGTGGGGGTTTTGCGAAAAAATGACTGAAAAATGATGTTTTTCGACAAAAAATCATGAAATTTTCAGATGTTCCACTGATTTTCCACCCTAAACCTTCTGATTTTTGCAGATTTGAATGGGTTCAAGGTGAACAATGGCGTAATCGTGATGTTCTCGGGATTCCATCACCATCGAATCGCCAAATTCGTCAATCAATCATCGGAAGACGCGTTTTTCGGTGACGCTCAGGTTCAAAACAAGAAATTCCAAGGAATTTCACCGAACTCTGAGAAATTTGTGGAGGTTGGTTTTTTGGCGCGAAAAATGGAGCATTTTGAGACCGAATTTGGCGCCAAAATCTTGAGTTCAAAATTTTGGCGCCAAAAAGACGATATCTCAGATTTTTCCCAATTTGTTTTCCGGCCAAGTTTGTAAATCTTGAAATTGCACCAGAACTGGTGCAATTTCAAGATAATTGCTAATTTAAAATTTGTCCGAAAAAGATTGGGAAATATCTGAAATTCTACATTGAAAGTCTGAAAATCCCGCCTGAACCGCAAAATTTCAGTCAATTTCAGAGAAAAACTGATTTTGACTGAAATTTTGGGGTTCTCGCACAGGGAAATCTATCGCCAATTTTTTTTTCAAATTTTAAAATAATATCTGAAAATCCCGCCTGAACTGCAAAATTTCAGTCAATTTCAGAGAAAAGCTGATTTTGACTGAAATTTTGGGGTTCTCGCACAGGGAAACCTATCGCCAATTTTTTTTTCAAATTTCAAAATAATATCTGAAAATCCCGCCTGAACCGCAAAATTTCAGACAATTTCTGATTTTGACTGAAAATTTGGGGTTCTCGCACAGGGAAACCTATCGCCAATTTTTTTCGAAAAAAACAATTGAAAATCCCGCCTGAACCGCAAAATTTCAGTCAATTTCAGAGAAAAACTGATTTTGGCTGAAATTTTGGGGTTCTCGCACAGGGAAATCTATCGCCATTTTTTTTTTCAAAAACCTCATTTCCAGGTCAATGAGCCAGCTGAATTTTCATCAAAAGTTTGGCTTCTGAAGAAAAGATCGCATCAATTGCCCCAACAACACCAACAACGACCACAAAACGTGGTGCAACCATCTGGAGAAGTACGTGCACCAGGTGGCCAAGCCCCACACCATCAACCCACCTATTATCACCAATATCACACCCAAACGCACCCAAAATTAGCATTGCACCAGCCAAATAATAATAGAAGAGCTTAAAATGTCTGAAAATTCCAGAGAAAATCTGGATTTGTTTCTATTTAGCCTGAAATTTTGTCATATTTGTTTTTTTCTAGGAGCGAAATGCTGCTTTTTTGAAATGTCCTTCCCTGTAAATTCCAATTTTTAATTTTGTAATAGACCTGAATTCCACACATTGTCCTGTTTTTAGCGGCTTTTTTGAGCGGGAAATTTGAGAAAAAGAGATTTTTCTGAAAAGTCTGAAGTTTTCTAGAAAATCCTAAAGTTTTTCTGAAAATTCCAGATTTTCCCCCAACTTTTCCAGCCAAGCCTGGAAAATCTGAAAATTCATCAAAAATGGTGCAATTTTTCAGATAATTCCTAATCTTAAACTAGACTGGGAGAAGTTGAGAAAAATCTGAAAATTACAGCTGAAATACGCCTGAACCGCAAAATTTCAGTCAATTTCAGAGAAAATCTGATTTTGGCTGAAAATTTGGGGTTCTCGCACAGGGAAATCTATCGCCAATTTTTTTTTCGAAAAATTTCAAAATAATATCTGAAAATCCCGCCTGAACCGCAAAATTTCAGTCAATTTCAGACAAAATCTGATTTTGGCTGAAAATTTGGGGTTCTCGCACAGGGAAATCTATCGTCAATTTTTTTTTCAAATTTCAAAATAATAATCCCGCCTGAACCGCAAAATTTCAGTCAATTTCAGACAAAATCTGATTTTGGCTGAAAATTTGGGGTTCTCGCACGAAATCTATCGCCAATTTTTTTCGAAAAATTTTAAAATAATATCTGAAAATCCCGCCTGAACCGCGAAATTTCAGTCAATTTCAGACAAAATCTGATTTTGGCTGAAAATTTGGGGTTCTCGCGCAGGGAAAAATTTAAATTTTCAAATTTCCCGCCGCCTCAAAAGCCCCAAAGTTTTGTAGATATCGATTATTATCGCAATTTTACCAAGTTTTTCATTCATTTCATTTTATCCCCGAAAAATTTCGAATTTTTAATTTTAAATGTTGTTGTGCCTAAAAATGTCCTTCATTTAGATATGCCTATTTGAGAAAATTTGAATTTGAATTTTCAAATTTCGCGCCAAAATTCTTTTTTGTCTTTTAATAAGTAAAATAAACGCTTTTTCTCTCAACTTTGTCAACTTTGTGCGTTTTTTTTTTCGACGGGTTACTGTAGCTGTGGAAAATTATCGATTGATTTTTGAAGGATGCCGATTTGCAAACTTATAACGATCCACATGAACAACAACGGATTGCTCATATTAAGAGCTTCCCGTATTATGATGTGAGTTTTTTTGGGCGGGCGGGCGGGAATTTGAAAAATTTGAAATTTTCGGCCACAAATTTCAAAAATTTTGAAAAAAAAATCGGTTTTCACACTTAAAAATTTGAATTTTTCCACATTTCCCGCCTGAAAATTTTCGCGCCAAAATTCGCAAATTCAAAAAATTTCAAAATTTTTGAAAAAAATCAGTTTTCCCACTGAAAATCATGAAAAATCTTCTAAAAAAAATTAAAAATTTGAATTTTTCACATTTCCCGCCTGAAAGTTTTCGCGCCAAAAAATTTTTTTGGGCGGGAATTTGAAAAAATTTGAAAAAAATCAGTTTTCACACTGAAAATCATAAAAAATCTGGAAAAAAAATTAAAAATTTGAATTTTTCAAATTTCCCGCCTGAAAATTTTCGCGCCAAAATTCGCAGAATTCAAAAATTTTCCAGCAATACGGTCGTCCTTCCGGTCATCATTTCGATTCCGAACGTCCAGCCTACGATTCTTACGGTAGACGCATCCCATTCCAGGTAAGAAGCCTGAAAAAGCCCAGTAGAAGCCTGAAAGCCTTAGCTCGGCCCTGAAAGCCCAGTTTTTTGCAGACCTACGATCCAGTTCCATCACGTGGCGATCCAGACTATGCAGATTGGCTGCGACGACAGTACGAACTTCGGGCTTCGCAAAATCGGGCCAGGCCTGATGTTCAGCCTGGAGTTGGATATGGACCAGCATCGGATTCGAATTCCTGGGCGCCTGGAAGATCTGAAGGTCAGGCTGGAAGATATTATCCTAGCTCTGAAGGTCAGGCTGGACAATCTGAAGATCGAGATGATGTTCCTGAGGTTAGATATGGTTCCGATGATGGAACTTCAGGACGAGTTGAAGTTCAAACTGGAACGTATCCTGGATATCAGTCGGAAGGTCAAGCTGGAAGATCAGATTCCAGATATCCAGGTTCCGAAGGTCAAGCTGGACAATCTGAAGATCAGCGACGAGTTTCGAAAGATCAAGCAAGAAATTATGATCCACGATATCGTTCAGAAGATCGAGATGGAAGTTCAGGGAGAATTGAAGGTCAAGGTGGAAGATCAGATCCGAGATATGGATCGCAAGTTCACCCTGGAAGATCAGGAGCTTCTGAAGGTCAAGCTGGAAAATCAGACCCCAGATATGGATCTCAAGTGTATCCAGGAGCTTCCGAAGGTCAAGCTGGAAGCTCTGATCCTAGATATGGATCGCAAGTTCACCCTGGAAGATCAGGAGCTTCCGAAGGTCAAGCTGGGGCTTATCCAGGTTCAGCTGGTAGTTCAGAAGGTCAAGCTGGAAGATCAGACCCCAGATATGGATCTCAAGTATACCCAGAAAGATCAGGAGCTTCCGAAGGTCAAGCTGGGGCCTATCCAGGCTCAGCTGGTAGTTCCGAAGGTCAAGATGGAAGATCAGACCCCAGATATGGATCTCAGGTGTATCCAGGATTTTCAGAAGCTTCCGAAGGTCAAGATGGAAGATCAGACCCCAGATATGGATCACAAGTGTACCCAGGAAGATCAGGAGCATCCGAAGGTCAAGCTGGGGCCTATCCAGGCTCAGCTGGAAGTCCTGATTCAAGATATCCAGGCTCAGAAGGTCAACCTGGAAGATCAGACCCCAGATATGGATCTCAAGTGTATCCAGGAACTTCCGAAGGTCAAGATGGAAGTTCTGATTCAAGATATCCAGGTTCCGAAGGTCAAGCTGGAAGATCAGACCCCAGATATGGATCACAAGTGTATCCAGGAAGTTCAGGAGCTTCCGAAGGTCAAGCTGGAAGTCTTGATTCAAGATATCCAGGATCAGAAGGTCAAGATGGAAGATCAGACCCCTAGATATGGATCTCAAGTGTATCCAGGAAGTTCAGGAGCTTCAGAAGGTCAAGCTGAACCATCCGATCTTCGACAAGGTTCCTATCAATATCCACAAAATCAGCCAGGTATTTTTTCCCGTAGTGAAAAAAACATCTCTAATTTTCCAGGATATTACTGGCCTTCTGGAGTTCGAAAGCCCGATTCGGCCCGGCCCCTTCCAGACCAATCAGCTCAAAATTTGGTGCCAAAAATCGAGGATGATGGCGAGATTTTTGTGCCGAAAAATGCGGATGATGATGATGAAAAATATCGAAATGTTGATGTTTACGGGAATCCGATTAATTCGGCCGGGTAACGGGCTTTTCTAGGCTTAGGCCTAACCTAGGCTCATTCTAACCGCCTCTCAAATTTGCAGCCCAGTCCGTTTGGCCCGTGTCAAGCCTCAAATCATAGTCCGCGATCGGGCCGGTCGAACCTACAGACCGTGGACCGATCCGACAACCGGCAAAATCACCTATATCTACGAATCAAAGTCGGGAAACGATCGAAACGTCGAACTTCCCGACGCTATTCTGCCAGACATCGAGAGACAATTGGAGGCGCAGAGACGCAGACAGTATTTGGAGAATGAGTTGAGAGGAGAGATTCGGCAAGGTGGAGAGACGCAGAGACAGCGTAAAGGTTGCAAAAATCGTCTGCGTATGACTTTTTCCACGTTTTACCTAGTGTAGATCAAGAAATTTGCCCCTGCGAATTTTTTCGCGCGAAAAAACCTAATTTTCCCCGAAAATCTCAATTCTCCCCTCAAAATTGCAAGTTTCGAGCTGAAAAAGTGAAAAATCACAAATTTCCCTTCAAAAATCCCCCAATTTCCCTGTCAAAAACTCTGAAAATTTTGCAGATTCTTCTTCCGCTCAGAATCCACGTCATCGCCGTCACTAAAAACCTCATTTTCTGTTCAAATTTACATATATAGAATTCTCAAATTTGTTTCACAAACTAAAAAATAAAAAAATTAATTAATTTTAGCTATAATTATGCAAAAAACAACTGAAACTTGTCGTGAAACTTGAAAAATTGAAAAAAAAATGAATGCACACAAAACGCGTCAACCTTTACGGGATTGACGTGTTTCGTGTGCATTGTGGGCGCGTTTCGTGTTTTCATTTCGAAAATGATTTTTTTCTTTTTTTTGGCCAAATCGGAGCTGTACTTTCGATCTTTTCGGGACCAATAATTCAAATTTTCAATCTATTTTCAGCTGAAAAATCATCATAGCTTAATTTTCAACCAATTTTGAGCCCGAAAAACTTTTTTCCAATTCATTAGAACTCTGAAATTTGCTTCACACAATAAAAAATCAATTAATTAATTAAATATAAATATAAAATTCGAATATAATTAGAATTATCATTTAAAAAAACACATCTACCGGTTACTTAAATATTTTTGGATTTTCTCTAGACACAAAAGACGAAATTGAAAAATATAGGGTAAAAAACAGCGCATGTCCCTTTAAATATACAGTAATCTCTCTAGAAATTATACCACTTCTTCTTCTCATATTTTTCCACCAATTTTCCGGTTCGCGATGTCAAATTCATGGCCGAGTTTTTGAGATTTTCGGTCGCGTCCACGGTTGCGTTCAATTTTTCAGTTCTCTCGTTGAGATTCTGCAAAAATATTAGGATTAGGCTTTTCGGGCTTGGCCTAAAATCTAAGACTAGGCTTATTCGGTCTCATTGGAACCGCCGGCTCACCTGCATAGCCATTTGAGCTGCCTGTCCGGCTGAAATACTTCCAGCATGTGCTCGATCCATCGACATTGATGGTCCCGGAATTGTTCGTGCGACACTTCGCATTCCGCCGACTGTTGAACTTGAGGCCGACGGGTTTTTGGGATCTTTGGGAGGTTCGGATACTGGAAAAAAAATGTGATTCATTTTTTGCAATTTTGCGGCACAGTTTTTGTAATTCAACATTATTTTTGATGGAAAAAACTGTGCCAGACTTGCAAAAAAGGGGCGGAGCTCAAAGTTTCTGCTCAAAACTGTGCCAAGCTTGCCGAAAATGGGCGGAGCCTAGATTTCATATGATTTATTTTTTTGCAATTTTGCGGCACAGTTTTTGTGTTCAGCTCAAAATTTTTTTTGAAGGAAAAAAACTGTGCCAGACATGCAAAAAAGGGGCGGAGCTCAATTTCACGATTTTCAGCTCAAAATGCTCCAAATTTCATGATTTTCAGCTCAAAATGCTCCGAATTTCACGATTTTCAGCTCAAAATTCTTCAAATTTCACGATTTTCAGCTCAAAATTCTCCAAATTTCATGATTTTCAGCTCAAAATTCTCCAAATTTCACGATTTTCAGCTCAAAATGCTCCAAATTTCCTAATTTTCAGCTCAAAAACTCACAAATCACATCAATATCAGTCGAATCCTGTCTCGGAGTGCCACCGAAAATCGACGAAACTCCCTTCAAAAAACGAGTTGTTTTTGGGTGGTTCAGGCATTTCGCAGGGGACAAATAATTCGCCAAGCGAATCTTGAGTTTGGTCAGCGAGTTCTTGACAAATTGTATATTTTTCCATCTGCAAAAAAATACGGTAGAAATGGAGTACTGTAGATCGGGGTACTGTAGGTACTGTACCTCACTTGGCGACGCCATGTAGACACCCAAACCATGATCGGAAAACGCAGTTTTTTGGACGATTCTGGAACAACCACCCAAACAATCCATAAATGGGGAAAAGATGAAATTCATCATTTTCGAAAATTTCGAAATGATCAAATTTTTAGAATTTTCACGTGACACGTGAGAAAATTCCATTTTTTTCGGAAGAAATTTCAAATTTTATTAGTTTTTAGCTGAATTTCAGACAAAATATAGATTTCTGAGCTGAAAATTGAGGAAATTTCAGATTTTCAGAATTTCCACTAAAATTTCAGCTTGGAATGATTTTTTTTTGTTTTTGAGCTAAAAATTCCAGTCGAAAAAAATTTTAAAAAACAATTTTTAACAAAAAATTTCAGATTTTATTATTTTTTTTTATTTTTGAACTAAAATTTCAAGTAATTCCAGTCGAAAAAAATTAAAAAAAAATTTTTTTTAATTATTTTTTTTCCGACAGAAATTTTTTAAATTTAATCAAGTTTTCAGTTTTTCAGTCAATTTTTGGCTGAAAAACTGCAAATTTTAATTTTTCGCTTTTCAAAATAAAACCTGAATTTCAGTCAAAATCTCGATTTTCGAGCTGAAAATCAAGGGAATTGAGGGTTAAAGCTGATTTTCAGATAAAAATCTGAAAAGCTTTAGGAATAGCTGAAAACTATGTTAAATTTGCATCTTTCAATGATTTTTTTTTGATTTTTGAGCTAAAAATTCCAGTAAAATTTCCAGTAAAATTCCAGAATTTTCAGCACAAAACTGAAAAATCCATATTTTTAGTCAAAATTTTCAGCATTCTCAAAAAACTCACGGATCATCAAACTCAACCGAATGCGGTAAAAGTGAGGAAGTGTGAAGTGGACGAAGTGAAGGCAATGATAGACAGACAATTTGACCGGCAGCAGAAAGGCACATTAGAACTGGATGACCGCGAACGTGGGTGGCGTAAGCCTGCAAAAAAATCAATTTTTGGCTCAGAAAAACCGTGCCAGGATTGCATAAAAATGAAGCCACGCCCCTTTTCAAGCAAAATTTGGGCATAGCTTCCGCGTCCCACTGAAATCCCGTGAAAAATTATAGAATCCAAAGTTTCCTACAAAATCCCCATATATTTTCAAGCTTAGCCTGAAAATATACAGGATTTTGTCTGAAAATCTGGAACATCTATGATTTTTCACGGGATTTCAGTGGGACGCGGAAGCTATGCCCGAATTTTGCTTGAAAAGGGCGTGGCCTATTTTTCTGCAATCCTGGCACGGTTTTTCTGACAAGGTCAGTTTTTCACGCTGAAAAACATTCTGGCTTGAGTTTTTGATGAACGACTCTCTAAAGAGCACAAAACTTGAGAATTTCCTGAAATTCGCGTTTTTGAGATGCCATAACTCATGTTAGAGATGATTTTTAGGGTCGATTTACCAAACGTCACAAATTTTGTGTAAAAACTTTTGACTTTGGTAAATCAACCATAAAATCATCTTTAACATGAGTTACGGGCTCTCAAAAACGCGATTTTTCGAAAATTGCTCATTTTTGAGCTCTTTAGAGAGTCGTTCATCAAAAACTAAAAACAGGATATTTCTCAGCGTGAAAAACTGACTTTGTCAGAAAAAGCGTGCCAGACTTGCAGAAAAATAGGCCACGCCCATTTTCAAGCAAAATTTGGGCATAGCTTCCGCGTCCCACTGAAATCCCGTGAAAAATCATAGATTTTCCAGATTTTCAGACAAAATCCTGTAATTTTCAGGCAAAACTGAAAATTAATGGGGATTTTGTAGGAAAATTTGGAATCTATGATTTTTCGCAGGTATTTCAGAATTTCAGAGTTAGGCTAAATTTAAAAGAAATTGTTTTTAAATATTCAAAATTGTGATGGAGAAAAGCAGTATCAAATTTCAAAAAATCCGGTCAAAAATTAATCAAAAATTTGAAGCGTATTTTTTCCGGGTAATTTTGTTTCAAAATTCCAAATTCACACCCACAAATCCATATTTTTTCGACAAGAAAAAAAATTACTCACTCCCTAAAACCTCCTAAAAAAACCATTTTTAAAATTTTCGCATGGAAACCTAAAAATTTCGTCCAACTTACCTTAACTAGCGGTATATCCTCACATTTATGGGTGAAAAGTTGGCTGAAAGTGGGTAGCGCCACCACTTTTACCTCATTTTCAGCGACAACTATCAGAATTTGCATCACATCCTCGTTTACGTCGATGGAACTCGAATATTGTGGAGCTAGACTCGCTTTTGTTGAAACCTGCAATAAGATTTTCGAATTTGTACTACTGTAGGTACTACTGTAGGTCCAAATTTGGCGCCAAATTTTATATTTATTGATGTTGTTCAAACTCAAAAAAGATCAAAAACTGAAAAGCCTTAGTAAAATTTTTGAAACGTAAAAAAATAGGGAAACAATTTTCAGTCGAAATTTTCTGAAATTCTTGGTTCTAGACCATTTTTCATCAAATTTTCAGCCAAAAATCTGAAATTTTCAGCCAAAACCAACCCGATTAATAACCGATCGCTCTGGACTTTGCGCCGACTCTCTCTCCTTATAATTCTCGCAAGCAGCCGACAAAATGCAAAATGCCGAATCCATGAAACATTGATACAAAACTTGTCCCTTCATTTTGACTACGGTACCTGCAAACAATCTTAGATACTGTAGAATTTTTCGCTGTGAGACCTAAGAAATCCCCAAAAATCAAAAAAAAAACTACTGTACAAAATCCCAAATTTTTCAGAAGTGGGGAAAAAACATCACAAAACAATCGGGGAAAAAAACAACACCATGCAAAATCAGGGAATTCGGGGGGCACGGAAAAGTGGGCGGAGCCTAGGGGGCGAAAATCAAGCCACGCCCCTTTTCAAGCAAAATTTGGGCATAGCTTCCGCGTCTCACTGAAATCCCGTGAAAAATCATAGATGTTTCAGATTTTCAGACAAAATCCTGTAATTTTCAAGCTAAGCTGAAAATATATGAGGATTTTGTAAGAAAATTTGGGTTCTATGATTTTTCGCAGGTATTTCAGAACTTGAATTATGAATTTTGAATTTTTTTTGGAGTTAGGCTAAGTTTCAGAACTCAGACTTTCTGAAAATGTTCTAATTTTAGAAGTTTTCTCTGAAATTGTGCTGAAAATGTTTTCGCGCCAAAAAAATTGAATTTTCAAATTTTTTGAAAACCATTCATGAAGTTTGGCACAAAAATTTTGAAATTTCAGAAAAACGTATGCCACGTGGGAAAAAATTGGCGCCAAAATGATGAATTTAAAAATTTTCAAAAATAATTTTTGAATTTTTCTGAAAAATTCATGCCACGTGGCAGGTGATTTTGGCGCCAAAAACAAGTTTTCTTTGAAAATATGTAGAAAATTCAAAATCTTCTAAAGTTCTATTCAAAATTTCCCATGCAAAATCAAAAAAAAAATTCTAAAGGAACCCTAAAATCTTCAAATCTATGTCTAAAATTCATTTTTGCTAGCAAAAAAAATTAGATTCTGGAGAATATTAATATGAGTAAATGCTCCTTCAAAACCTACCCGTCTGGCAATATTTTCCACGCAAACGACAAACTCAAAAAGACCCGGATTTTCAAAAAAAAAATCCACATTAAAATTAAGCCCCGCCCCCGCAAAAACACATCAAAAAAGAGTTAAAGCAACTCAAAAAAAAACAGGTTTTTTAGGAAAAAATGAAATGAAATAATTGATACAATACAAAACTTACTTTCTTCGGGTGCTGAAAATTCGAAAATTTTTGGTGAAAAATTGAAAAAAAAAGTGATAGAAAAATGATAGAGTCACACGAAAAATGCTGGATTTCCAGGTGGAAATTTTCAGTTAAATTTTCAGTCAAATTTTCAGCCAAAAAAAAATACCTGATGGTGCAACTACGACTGTTGATGTGAAGCGATCTTCGGGCAGAATCAAATTCAAGTGCCAAACTTGTGCCGGCAGTTGTGCCTACCCAGAGGCAAGGAGCGGTTTTCGGGTCTGCAAAATTCGAAAAATTCAGCTGAAAATCTATAGTTTCATATGGAAAACGGCTATTTTTCGTGCCAGACTTGCAGAAAAATAGGCCACGCCCCTTTTCAAGCAAAATTTAGGCATAGCTTCCGCGTCCCACTGAAATCCCGTGAAAAATCATAGATGTTCCAGATTTTCAGACAAAATCCTGTAATTTTCAGGCTAAGCTGAAAATATATGAGGATTTTGTAGGAAAATTTGGATTCTATGATTGTTCAAAGGCATTTCAGAATTTCAGCTTAAAATTTGACTATTCCAGCCAAAAACCTACCATTCCTCTTCGAAAACGAGTGAATAAAACAAAGTGACGTGATGGCTTCTTGCGGCGAGTTGGAGAAACTTCGCTCCAGCGATTGTGATGACGTGGAAGGCGACGCGTTGCTATTCATTTGTCGGCCGAGCGACGGCGAGTCGCGAGTTTCGCCTGTAAAAAAAAGTCGCGCGTAAAAAAAGTGGTCGCTCGCTTGAAAATTATTTTTGAATGAAAAAACAGGCTGATTTTTTGTTGTTGTTTAAAAAAATTCAAAAATTTGGGCATAGCTTCCGCGTCCCACTGAAATCCCGTGAAAAATCATAGATGTTCCAAATTTTCAGACAAAATCCCGTAATTTTCATGCTAAGCTGAAAATATATGAGGATTTTGTAGGAAAATTTGAGATCTATGATTTTTCACAGGTATTTCAGAAATTTATAGGATTTTTTGACTTAAAACTTTTGATATTTCATCAAATTTTTGGCCAGAAAAAATTCCCAGATGTTGGCGCCAAAACTAATGATACTGTAGGTAGAAAATTGGCGCCAAATCGTTTTTTATTTGATAAAACGAACCAGAGGGAAAATTCAATTTAGCAAAAATTAACGAGACCCGCAAAAGATATAAAATATTTGACACGTACAATTTCTTGGAAACGAATTTCTCACTGAAAATTAGACTGTGCCCATTTTTCAAGCAAAATTTGGGCATAGCTTCCGCGTCTCACTGAAATCCCGTGAAAAATCATAGATGTTCCAGATTTTCAGACAAAATCCTGAAATTTTCAAGCTAAGCTGAAAATTAAAGGGGATTTTGTAGGAAATTTCGGGATTTATGATTTTTCAAAGGTATTTCAGAATTTCAGATTTTTAGGCTGAAAATTTGAAAATTTCAGATTTTTCATAAAAGAAATCATGTTTTCTTCCAGAAAAATCGTGCCAGGATTGCAGAAAAATAGGCCACGCCCCTTTTCAAGCAAAATTTGGGCATAGCTTCCGCGTCCCACTGAAATCCCGTGAAAAATCATAGAGCTTCCAGATTTTCAGACAAAATCCTGTAATTTCCAGGCTAAGCTGAAAATATATAGGGATTTTGTAGGAAATTTCGGAAAATCTATGATTTTTTACAGGTATTTCAGAAAAAATCCAGCTTTTCAACTAAACAAAGGTATAAATTTTCGCGTTAGGACCCTAAAATTCGCGAATTTTTGCGGCGGGGATAACAAAGGTCAAGCCTAGATTTTCAGGCCTGAAGCCCGGCAAAAATCCTAATCCACCTCTCTGCAATGATCCATTTTCAACAACAGATTGTGTTTTGAACAATTGCGGTCGTCGCGAATCGAAACTTCGCTGTTTCTGCTGTCCATTTCCACCATTTCCAGCTTCGCCGGCTCGTTTTGGAGCATCCAAACTGATCGGCGACTGAATTTAAAGGAACATGAGGTGGAGAGTGTCTTCTGGGAACACACAAAGAGAGAGAGCGAGAGAGTCAGACATACAGAGTGATCAGAGACGCAGAGAGAAAAACATAAGCAAATGATAGAATCAATCAAATAAAAAAAAGCAAACCCAGCCTGTTTTCTTCAATTCAAATAAAAATAACAAAAAAAATATTGGTGGTGAAGGTTTTGGTGGAAAAGTGTGCCAGGATTGCAGAAAAATAGGCCACGCCCTTTTCAAGCAAAATTTGGGCATAGCTTCCGCGTCCCACTGAAATCCCGTGAAAAATCATAGGGGTTCCAGATTTTCAAACAAAATCCTGTAATTTTCAAGGCTAAGCTGAAAATCTATGGGGATTTTGTAGGAAAATTTGGATTCTATGATTTTTCACAGGTATTTCAGAATAGAAATTTAGACCAAGGGGATTTTCAGGTTTTTAGGCTGAAAATTTGGAAATTTCAAATTTTTCAGACTAGAAATCATGTTTTCTTGCGTAAAAACCGTGGCAGACTTGCAGAAAAATAGGCCACGCCCCTTTTCAAGCAAAAATTGGGCATAGCTTCCGCGTCTCACTGAAATCCCGTGAAAAATCATAGATGTTCCAGATTTTCAGACAAAATCCTGTTATTTTCAGGCTAAGCTGAAAATATATGGGGATTTTGTAGGAAAATTTGGATTCTATGATTTTTCAAAGGTATTTCAGATGTTTCAGACAATTTTATGCAAGAAAATCTCGAATTTTCGCAGGCACACCAAAAATCCACCAAAACCTCCCGCACCCAAGCAAATTCTACATCTATTCTATCACACCAACCCTCTTCTGAAATATGCGAATGAAAACTTTTTGATCTCTCCAATCCATTTTCGCCACCAAAACTCGTGATACTTTTTGGTGTCGCCGGCTCCGATGAATGCTCTTTTTTCTCCTTTTTATGATGCTCTTTTATCGATGTTTTGAATCTTCTCATAATACTTCCTTTAACACTATGCGATCTTCCAGTTTTTCCAACATTTGGCGCGTGATTTTTGTCCAAAGTTGGCGATGGTGGCGGAGTTTCCATATCCGGCCGATCTGCTATCAATGTCTCCGATCTTTGATATCTTTCTCTGATCGTAGCCGCAAGTTCAGCCGTATTTCTTCGTAGGATTCCCATCATTCCGCCTTTTCCGCTTCCTGCTGATGCGGATTTCGGGCGCGGAAATTCGCTCAAAGAACTTTGCGGATGGAGGAGATGTGCGGATTTTCCGCCTTCGGATATTGTCCGCGCCGGCGGTGGATCGGATAATTCGATGATTTGCTCGGCGAATTCGTCGTATTCCTGAAATCACACACAACACATATGACACGACACAAATTATTTTTGACTGAAATTTTGAAATTTTCAGCCAAAAATGAAACAACATGCAAGAAAAAAACGGCGAGATTAGATCAGAATTTGTGAGTTTCGGCTGAAAATTGGCTGAAAATCTCGAAAAAAAAATCGAGCCAGGATTGCAGAAAAATAGGCCACGCCCCTTTTCAAGCAAAATTTGGGCATAGCTTCCGCGTCCCACTGAAATCCCGTGAAAAATCATAGATGTTCCAGATTTTCAGACAAAATCCTGTAATTTTCAGGCTAAGCTGAAAATATATGGGGATTTTGTGAGAAATTTTGGAATTTATGATTTTTCACAGGTATTTCAGAATTTTAATTTGGACCGAGGGGATTTTCAGATTTTTAGGCTGAAAATTTGGAAATTTCAGTTTTTTCATAGAAGAAATCAAAGGTTTTCTTCCGAAAAATCGTGCCAGACTTGCATAAAAATAGGCCACGCCCCTTTTCAACCAAAATTTGGGCATAGCTTCCGCGTCTCACTGAAATCCCGTGAAAAATCATAGATGTTCCAGATTTTCAGACAAAATCCTGTAATTTTCAAGCTAAACTGAAAATATGTGGGGATTTTGTAGGAAAATTTAGGATCTATGATTTTTCACAGGTATTTCAGACAATTTTCAAGCTCAAAATTCTATTGAAAATCTAAATTTCCATCTGAAAACGCAAGAAATTCTCGAATTTTCCCATGGAAACCTCGATTTTCAATAGAATTCGAAGAAATTTTCAGCCATTTTCAATATCAGAGAGAGCGTGAGATTGTTAGAGAGAAGAGAGAAACGAGAGAGGGAGGGGCGTAATTGCGTAGTGTCGTTTGCATACCTCCAAAGGACTTGTCGTAAGTTCGCCGCCAATCTGCATACTACTCAATTGAATAGCCGGTGTTGGCTCGGAGCCATAAAGTTCACTGGAAGTCCACGCGTAGATCAAAGCGCATTGACTTGTGTCAACTAATGCGAGTCCACAGGTTGTACCTGAAGAAATTTTTTTTTGAAATTCGGAATTTTGGCGGCGAAATGCTCTCACCAATCGCAATCACACCATAACACGAGTTCAACGCGATGGCGGTAATTTGATCGACTTTTTGAGTGCGAAGGCCACGGCACAAAACAGGCCAATTCGGGCTGAAAGCCCGGGGGCCTTTTTACGGGCGCTCCACGCACTTTGAATGGGACGATACGTTCGTCGCCGGAATCGCTGGTGTCTAGAGAATTGGTGGATTCACGAGAGACGATCTGAAAATTGAACAGATGATGGGATTTTTTTGGGGTGTATGTGTAGAGATTTGTGGATTTTGTGGGTGAAATTTGGGCATAACTCATGTTTTCTTGGGTAAAAAATCGTGCCAGGCTTGCAGAAAATAAAGCCACGCCCCTTTTCAAGAAAAATTTGGGCATAGCTTCCGCGTCTCACTGAAATCCCGTGAAAAATCATACATGTTCCAGATTTTCAGACAAAATCCTGTAATTTTCAAGCTAAGCTGAAAATATATAGGGATTTTGTAGGAAAATTTGGAATCTATGATTTTTCAAAGGTATTTCAGATTTTTAGGCTGAAAATTTGAAAAATTTCAGATTGATTTTTCATAGAAAATAACTTATGTTTTCTTGAAAACGTAAAAAACCGTGCCAGGATTGCAGAAAATCAAGCCACGCCCATTTTCAAGCAAAATTTGGGCATAGCTTCCGCGTCCCACTGAAATCCTGTGAAAAATCATAGATTTTCTAGATTTTCAGACAAAATCCTGTAATTTTCAAGCTAAGCTGAAAATATATGGGGATTTTGTAGGAAAATTCGGGATCTATGATTTTTCACAGGTATTTCAGAATTTTAGTATAGATCAAGGGGATTTTCAGATTTTTAAGCTGAAAATTTGGAAATTTTAGATTTTTCATAAAAGATATCATGGCTAAATTTAAGATAAATTGTTTTTAAATATTCAAAATTGTGATGGAGAAAAGCAGTATCAAATTTCAAAAATCCGGTCAAAAATTAATCAAAAATTTGAAGCGTAAATTTTCCGGGTAATTTTTAAAAATTCCAAATTCACACCCACAAATCCATAATTTTCGACAAAAAAAAAAAAATCACTTCCTAAAACCTCATTCCGAATAAACATCTAGTAGAAAAGGGTTAGAAGTTCTAAAAACTGTGGTGCTTTTGGAGAAAAATCATAGTTGGACATCGACTGAATCGACTTTTTCAGGTTTTTTAAGAAAATGAGTTGAAATATTGGGTTCTAATGTTATTCATATGATAGAATGGTCTAAGACGAACAAAATGATATAAATTTTGATGACATTACGTTATCCTTAAGTGATTTAGAGACCTTATCGACTAAACCTCGCTAAATCACTTATGGATAAGGTGTAAATTCATCAAAATTTATATATATGCACTCCAAATCGAAAACTACACTTTTTTCTTACGAAAAGTTGAAGATCAAACAATTTTTGGAACATTTGAAAAAATGAAACACAAAACAAAATACCAAGTTGAAATGGTACAAATAATTTATTTTGTCCGACAAAATTCAATAAAACATGATGGCAGAAAATACAATACCAAAAAAATGTACTTGCTATCTGAGTAGAAAAAGTCTGATTTTCCCCGAAATTTTTTTTGGTACATTTCTTGTTCAATGAGAAATGTACCAAAACACTTTCGGGGAAAAATCGGACATTTTTCATTTGATTATAAAAATGTCCGATTCTCCCTGAGAATGAAGAACGGACAAAAATTATTCCGATGAAAAATCGGACATTTTTGATCCGTTTGAAAATTCTCCAATTTTTCCTGGAAGGAAATTTCGAAACCAGAAAAAATTGGGAAGAAACGAACCAAAAAAAGGCATAAAATTCAAAATTTATAACATTTCCTTTGAAGTTGTGACGTGGATGGTGATTGATGTGTTTCCATGCTGAAAATTTTGAATTTTTGGTATTTCCGATCAAGTTTAACCAGTTTTAACGTTGCTTTTCGGATTTCAAATAGAAATATCCCTTTAACTTAAGTAATTGGTTCAAATTGGCAACCAAAAACCAAAAGCTTCAACTCTGGTTATTTTGTTCTCTCAGGTAGTGCATCATTCAATTTTTGTTTGTTCCACTACTTGAATGAACTATATTTAATGAGATTTCATCAATTTTGTTCGAAAAATAGTCTTCCGAAATATATTTCTTTCAGAAAATACTTTAAGAGATTTTTTGAGAAAAACGAAAATACTCACCATTTTTCGCCATTTTTCCGCCATCTCCAATCATTGTTTTGTCCATTTCAATCATTCTGTAAACAAAATCATTTAAAATAACGTTTTTTCAGCCAGAAAACAGAAAAAAGAAATCTCGAAAAAAAAGAAAAAATAAATATTCGTCCGAGAGAAGTACACAAGTGTGTGATTTTCTCGGCCACGGCCACACATTTGTCAGCAAATTTTTATTTTTTTCAAACTGTTTGTGTTTTCACGCATTTTCGACGCGAAAAACACGTTTTAAAGTGAAAATTACATTATCAATTTGATATTGAATGAGCGACAAAGATACATTTTCTTATTTTGTTGAAAAATTTTCTTTTTAAATGTGAAAGTTATTGATTTTTCGAGAAAACATTATTTTTGACTTTTAGCGACTTGTTTCTAAACTAAACATCTCTAAAACCATTTTAGAGTGTTTTGAGTGAATTTTAATTTGTCGTAGATTAGCTGAAATTCAATTATTCCTCGTTTTATTCGAAAAATCTAAATGTCCGATTTTCCCCGAAAATTTTTTTGGAACATTTATGTTTGTTCCAAAAAATTTTTGAGGAAAAATCAGACATTTTTGAAAAATGTCCTATTTTTCCCCAAAAGTGTTTTGGTACATTTCTCATTGAACAAGAAATGTACCTAAATGTTTTTCGGGGAGAATCGGACTTATTTTAAAAGTCAATTGATAAATGAAAATGATGAGCATAAATCGGATTGGTGGGGAAAGAGCAAGAAAAAAAGAAAAATTGCAAGTGAGTCTGAAGACAATGTACTGGATCCATATGTGGATGATCAAACCAAAAAGAAATCGGACAAAAAAATCGGAGAATTTCTGAATGTACATCATTTTTTGAGCGACACAAATTCAAACGAATACGCCGTACATTTGTCCCAAAAAAAATGCAGTTTTTCATGAAATCAAATGAAAAAAGTGTAGTTTTCATTTTGGAGTGCATATATATGATTCTGTTCGTCTTAGACCATTCTATCATATGAATAAAATTAAAACCCAATATTTCAACTCATTTGCTTAAAAACCTGAAAAAGTCAATGTCCAACTATAAGAAAAATGAAAGAGAAACGTGCTGAAAGGTTTGCTACCAGATTTACGGAGCTAGAATAGTTTTCAAGTTCTCATGCTACATAACTCTGCCAACAATTTTTGTGTGGGCAAACATTGCACCGATAATTGCCGTCGTCCGATTTGATATAATTTCTGAAATCTTTTTTTCTGTTCGCTGAAAATTTTTTTTGAGATGTTTGGGTCACAAGAAGCCTCAAAAATCAATAAGTACAAGAAGCGTGAGTCTATTGAGAAGTTTTTCCATCACACCACAGTTTAAGTAAGTTAAGGCCCAAGGGCTAGGCTAGGCTTATTATTTGTGTTAGGCTTAGTAGGCCGGACCTTTCGTTGTCTTCGCATTTCTTTTCCGGGTCCATTTGACATTGGCGATTTTTCGAATTCGCCGCCATTTCCAGCAGTTGAAGTTGAAGCGTTTCCTAACAATGGGATATTTACGACGGCGATTGTATTCATACTTTCAATTTTGGTGAATCGGAAAAGGGTGACTTGACCCGAAACACCGGCGACAAGCAATTGTCGGCTCTGAGAAAATAAGATTTTTAGATATAAATTGGGAAAATTTGCCGGATAATACTTACTTCTAGACACATTTCGATACTTTTCACCGAATGTGAAACCTTATCCGATACTTCCATTTCTTCCAATCTCTCAAAATGCGACGAACTCTTCAATCGATACAAAACTTGTAAATGCTCGCCAGTTTCTTGCCAAAATCGCACGGTTCCATCTTTGTGTCCAGTTATAACCAATTCTTGATGTCCCGTTGCGCATTCTCGACCCAATCCACCACTTATTGGCCAAGCCTGTAACAATAAATTTGGTTTTGAAAAATGAAAATGAAAAAAAACGAAAGTAAAAAATCAAATTTTCAAACACTGCGGGCTGAAATCGTTGCGAGACACACACCGTAGTCTCAAAGGAGCATGATGAGATTTGTGTGGTCTCGCAGCGATTTAAACTGACGTGGAAGAAAAATCGATTTTTTCATTTTCTTTTTTTTCCTCGTTTTTTTTTGTTCTTTCTAGGTTTTCAGAGAATTTTCAGTGTTTTCAAATGTTCTGAGCAGTTAATATTGATCCTAGGAACATAGGAAACCTTGAGCTCATTAGACAATTCCAGAAAATCCGGTTGAAAATCGATTTCTCCCATATATTCCCATGTATTTGCTCACATCAAAAATGTCCCGTTGTTTTCCCACAAATAAAACATTTGCGCGTCATTTTAAATGTGTTCTCCGCAATGTTTTGCCGCCGCAAACACCGCTAGAACGCACAATTCGACGTGGTTCTTTTCATTTCGCATTATTTCAAAGATCCAATGAGAACTTGTGAAAAAACTCCGTGTTTTTCATTTTCCAGGGCTTAATAAAGGCGCCGCCCAAAAAACGCGTTTGCTTTGTTGTCTGCGCACTCTCACCTCTCGCTAGTTTATTGATTTTCGTCTTCTTTAGGCCACGTTGCTCTTTTCCCTCTTTTTTTGCATTTTTTCTCAGTTGTTTAAAATTTCAGGTAAAATGAGCCTGTTAATTCTATCAATTTTGTTCATCGCCACAGCTTCGCAAGAAATCGCCGTTCAAAATTTCCGCGTCGGAATTCTCGCCAAAGATCAAGAGGCCACCAACGAACATCTCAAGACAATCCCAGCATTCTCCAAATCATCCGAATTGTTCAGCGCATCTGATGCCGGACAACGTTTATACATCTCGTTTAATTTATTGAACAAAGCTGACAATTCCAAATTCAGCGGAGCTCAGCAAGTATTTTTACATTTTGCACAAGAATCTGGAGAGGACGCGGTTTTGGTTGCAAATCCGCAAGCTAGTGGCGAATATTTATACGATGCCACTCTTCGAGTCGCTTCGAAACAATTCAATAACTTGGCTGGAAAGTTCAAGGGAAGCCTGATCATCGGAGGAAACACCATTAAAACACCAATCAACTGGTATTTCGTGAGTAAATCTAGATTTTTTAATTAATTTTTTCAAAAAAAATGTTTGTTTCAGGCTGATTTCCAACTTGCTCTTCCAACTATCCCAATCATCACACCAAAATCCCAACAAATCAACTATTCTCAACTTCCCGAAATCCAACACGAGTTCCGTCAACCAGAAAAACGTCCATCTGCAGTGATTTCCGATTTCTTCACCTTGGTAGTTCTCACACCACTTCTCTTCCTTGTTGGAGCATGGCTCAAGATCGGAATCAATTTTGGCAATGCGCCAGCCTCGATTTGGGTGCCAATTTTCCATGCGGGACTCGCCGGAATCGTCGGACTATTTTTCGTGTTTTGGCTTCAATTGGACATGTTTGAGACGTTGAAATATTTGGCGATTTTGGGATTTGTTACTTTTGTCGCCGGAAATCGTGTGTTACGTCAACTTGCGGCTGCTTCCAAATCAAAGAGCGAATAAATGTTGTATAAGGGTTGATTTTAGTGAGAAAAATATTATATCTTCTCCAGAAAATCAAAAAAATGTCCTCTCTATAGTCCTTTAATTTATTTCCATTTTTTTATGTGATGTGTTTTTTGCGGTTTTTAATTGTTCACCAAACATTGTTTTTCTTCTTTAATAAGTAAATTACTTGTTTCTCTTCTCTCTAGACTAGAGTCTAGTCCAAATTTGTGCTCTAATATTATCGAAAATCTCATCGGTACCACGCGCTCCACCGAAATAAACACGCAACGCATACCGCGCCGCGCCACAGCACACACAAAAAGGGAGGGAATTTGAATCGTTCCCTCCCTTTTTTGTGTGTTGTGGCGCGACGCGGTCTGCGTTGCGTGTTTATTTCGGTGGAGCGCGTGGTACCGATGAGAATTGCGATAATAAAACCCACCCTCTGACTATAATCCTTTTTGCGTTGCTTAGTTCCAACCAAAGTCAGTGCACCGATCAAATCCAGCGGACAATCGGAATAATATTGGATACACGTCACGGGACTCTCATGAATATTCATTGCGTGTGGCGATTCGATCATTGGATGACCTTGTTGTTGAAGATCCAGCACCATGAAATCGTTTTTGAGCAACACGGCGACAGAATGCGGTTGTTGGGGACACGAATTGTAGGCGAGCTGCAAAATGTGAGGGAATTTTGAGAAAAATGTATGAAAATCCCAAGCTGCGCCTTTAAAAATCAACTTTCGTCTTTTTAAAGGCACATTTTGGGTCTCGCCGCGAAAAATAGCACTTGGGCTGATTTACGAACGAAAAAAATGTTTTTTTAACATCGAAATTCACAAAAAGTCAAAAAATGTCGAAAAAACATTAGTTTTTCGAGTTTTTCAGCCAAAAATGATGACAAATCCATATTTTTCAAGCTTCTGCAGTAATTTCTGATTAAAATAAGCTTTGAGAACCCTATTTTGCTTTATTTTTGGAATTTTTTCGAAATTAATCACGAAAAATCAGCAAAACCTTCTGGAAAGTGAATTCCAGGGTCAACTTTGATCAGAAATTACTCCAGAAGCTTGAAAAATATCGATTTATCATCATTTTTGGCTGAAAAACTCGAAAAATTGATGTTTTTTCGATTTTTCGTGAATTGATGAATTTGAAGCTACGAAAATTGAGATTTAAAAATTTGAATTTCGCGCGCAAAAATATACATTCAATTGTTTCTACATTTCAAAGGCACATTTTGGGTCCCGCGCGTGAGAAATTTAAATTATTTGAAGAATAATTTTTTAAATTTAATTTCTTTCGCGCGCAAAAATATAAATAAAAAAAACCAGCTGCGCCTTTAAACATTCTCTGGGTCTCGCCACGATATCTCACCTGCGGCAACGTTTGAAACGCAATAATCGGATGATCCATCTCCAAAACCGTTGCCGATTTTCCGCCTCGCAAAATCGTCAAAGCCGGAACGGGCAGTCCGTCATCGGTTGGCATACCGCCAGAAAATACAATGACTTGATCTTGCTCTCCAATGTGCTTCCATTCGATGTAGTGAATTGGTCTGAAATTCGGGATTTTCAGATATTTTGAGTAGAAAAATTGGATTTTTCAGGTATTTTTACCCCTTAAAAATCTATTTTTCAACAAGTTTTCATTTTTTTCCCCAAAAAGTGTTTTTTTTTTGCTGTTGAATGACAAATTATGGTGTACTTTTTGTTGTTTTCGTCGAAAAAAAAGGTGAAAAACTTGATTTTCTTTGAAAAATCGGTGTTTTTCGACCTACCTGCACGGTCCGACACCATGTGGTGTATTTCGTTGAACGTATTCCGAAGTTTTGCGAATATTGTAGACACAAATCGATCCATCGACATTTCCGGTTAATAATTGGCGACCATCGTAGTGCCAGCTGCAAAAATTCGGGTTTTCGGGGGAATTTTTTGGGTCTCGTGACGATTTTTCAACAAAAATAATTAAAGGAACATGGATTTTTCAAGGAAACAGGTCTCGCAGCGCGAAGAAGCTTGTGTATTTCTCCCGGACGATTATGCATCTATTCATTTGCAAAAAAACACGAAAAAAATGTATTTTTTTACAATATTTTTCTATCCACCAAAATCACAAATTGTCGCGAAATACATGCAATCGTGACGAGACCCACTCATTTCAAGGCAACGAGTGTGAAAAATGCATGCTTTCGAAAATTTCATTTCTTGTTTTTTTCTCGCATATTTTTCTCCTTGAAATGTGTGTGGGTCTCGTCACGATTGACATTTATTTCGTGCATTTTGGTGAATAGAAAAAAATTGTAAAAAAATACATTTTTTTCGGTTTTTTTCGCAAATGAATAGATGCATTAAAAAAATTTTTTTTTTGTTTTTTGTCGGCAAATCCTAGCTTTTCCAGCATGAACCCGATAATTAGTAATTACAACAAAATCCGCTGGAAGTTCACCAACTTCAAAAACCTAACAGAAAATGGCGCAAAAAGCGAAACCTTCAAATTCCAAAACATCGATTGGAACCTCAAAATCAGCGGCGAAAAAATGGAGAATTCCGACAAAACGCTGGCGGTTTATCTAGAATACGATGGTGCGAATAAAAACGAGAAGAATTGGTGTTGTCAAGTGAAGGCGCAATTCAAAATATTTCAGCAAAACGGAGGTGGAAATCATGTGAAAAGGGAAATCGAGGGATTTTATCATAAGGATAGTCATATTTCTCGAGGAATCGATATTTTGAATTGGAGAGATGTTTTTGGAGGAGGTTATTATATTAATTCTGATGATGCAATTGTAATCGAAGTCGAGTTCAGCTTTCAATTTTATGATTTTTCGAGAAAAGAAGCGGGATTCACGGATTTCACAGTGTTTGTGAATAAAGATAAGACCTATTTCTTTTCGAATTCAGGGGTAAATCACATTTATAACATCTTTTCAATTAAATGCATATGATATTTTCAGGTTCTATGCAAAAAAGTGGGCTATATTCACAACAAGGTCGTAACCGAGAAAACAATTTACTCGAAAACTCTCCCAGTATGGAATTTCACACTGTAAATGCTGAAGAATTCTGCCAAATTCTGATGAATTTCAGCCCGATGTACAACACAATTAAGAATGATGATTATGCTAAATTTATCGAGCTGGCAAAAAAGCTCAATTGTTTATCACTTCATCAACGTTGCGAGCATTTCCTTATTCAAAATCAACAAGTCAAATTAATCGATAAATTCAAATATGCTCAAGATAATGATTATGAACTTCTGATGGTTAGAAATTCCCGCTAAAATCGATGAAAAACTTGATTTTTTCAGGTGAAATGCATTGATTCGAATGCAAATCAAAAATTTGCAAGGAGAAGCGAAATTCGGGGAGTTGAGCGATGCGACAAAGTTGAGAATTATGAATCGGCTTTTGGATTATTTTTGAATGATTTTGAGTGAAATGGTAAATGAGAAAATGAAATTTTAAAGAATTTTTGATTTGAAAACTTGAAATTAAAGCTCTGGTGGTCTAGAAAACCAAAAATATGATTTTGATGGCCTAGAAAACCACGAACATCAGTTTCATGACCTAGAATACCAAAAATATGGCCTAAAAAACCAGAAATATGATTTTGATGGCCTAGAAAACCACGAACATCAGTTTCATGACCTAGAATACCAAAAATATGGCCTAGAAAACCAAAAATATGGCCTAGAAAACCAAAAACATCATTTTGGTGGCCTAGAAAACCAAAAATATGATTTTGATGACCTAGAATACCAAAAATATGGCCTAGAAAACCAGAAATTTGATTTTGATGGCCTAGAAAACCAAGAACATCAGTTTTATGACCTAGAATACCAAAAATATGACCTAAAAAACCGAAAAAATGATTTTGGTGGCCTAGAAAACCAAGAACATCAGTTTTGTGGCCTAGAAAACCAAAAATATGGCCTAGAAAACCAAAAATATGAGTTTGATGGCCTAGAAAACCACGAACATCAGTTTCATGACCTAGAAAACCACGAACATCAGTTTCATGACCTAGAATACCAAAAATATGATTTTGATGGCCTAGAAAACCGAAAATATGATTTTGATGGCCTAGAAAACCACGAACATTAGTTTCATGACCTAGAATACAAAAAATATGGCCTAGAAAACCAAAAATATGAGTTTGATGGCCTAGAAAACCACGAACATCAGTTTCATGACCTAGAAAACCACGAACATCAGTTTCATGACCTAGAATACCAAAAATATGACCTAAAAAACCGAAAAAATGATTTTGGTGGCCTAGAAAACCAAGAACATCAGTTTTGGTGGCCTAGAAAACCAAAAATATGGCCTAGAAAACCAAAAATATGAGTTTGATGGCCTAGAAAACCACGAACATCAGTTTCATGACCTAGAAAACCAAAAACATCAGTTTCATGACCTAGAATACCAAAAATATGATTTTGATGGCCTAGAAAACCGAAAATATGATTTTGATGGCCTAGAAAACCACGAACATTAGTTTCATGACCTAGAATACAAAAAATATGGCCTAGAAAACCAAAAATATGAGTTTGATGGCCTAGAAAACCACGAACATCAGTTTCATGACCTAGAAAACCACGAACATCAGTTTCATGACCTAGAATACCAAAAATATGATTTTGATGGCCTAGAAAACCGAAAATATGATTTTGCTGGCCTAGAACACCAAGAACATGATTTTGATGGCCTAGAATACAAAAAATATGGCCTAGAAAACCAAAAATATGAGTTTGATGGCCTAGAAAACCACGAACATCAGTTTCATGACCTAGAAAACCACGAACATCAGTTTCATGACCTAGAATACCAAAAATATGATTTTGATGGCCTAGAAAACCACGAACATTAGTTTCATGACCTAGAATACAAAAAATATGGCCTAGAAAACCAAAAATATGAGTTTGCTGGCCTAGAACACCAAGAACATGATTTTGATGGCCTAGAATACAAAAAATATGGCCTAGAAAACCAAAAATATGACTTTGATGGCCTAGAAAATCAAAAATATGATTTTGATGGCCTAGAAAACCGAAAAAATAATTTTGATGGCCTAGAAAACCAAAAATAGATTTTGGTGGCCTAGAAAACCAACTCACCAAACACTTTTAACCGGCGGATCCAACGGAAACCTATCCACCTCCTTATTCGCCAAATTCCATTGCACCAAAACGCCTTTATCATAGGCGATGAGAATTTTCGTCGGATCTTGTGGGCTGACGGATAATTGTCGGACTGGGCCCGGATGAATTCGACACGACAAATCGATGGCTTTGTTCCAATTGATGACGTAGGAGCTGAGTTGGAATGTGGCGACCGAGACGAAATAAACGTTACCCTGGAAAAGACGTTTGATACTCAGGCAAAGAAGGTACGCAGTCAAATTAAGTACAAACCTTGTCGGTTCCCACGTAAAGCCATTTTCCGGAAATTGGTAAATGAATTGCTGTCACGGCTTCTTTGTTGAGTTGAACTGAATGCACGACTTCAGGAACCTGCAAATTTGAAATTGGTGGCCTAGAAAACCAAGGCGTGGCCTAGAAAACCAAAAACACGATTTTGGTGGTCTAGAAACCCAGAAACACGATTTTGCTGGCCTAGAAACCCAAAAAACACGATTTTGGTGGCCTAGAAACCCAAAAACAGGATTTCGGTGGCCTAGAAACCCACAAATACGATGTTGGTGGCCTAGAAACCCAAATAAACAATGTTTATGGCCTAGAAACCCAAAAACACGATGTTGATGGCCTAGAAACCCAAAAATACGATTTTGGTGGCCTAGAAACCCACAAACACGATGTTGATGGCCTAGAACCCCAAAAAAACGATCTTGGTGGCCTAGAAACCCGAAAATACGATTTTGGTGGCCTAGAAACCCAAAAACACGATTTTGGTGGCCTAGAAACCCAAAAACACGCTGTTGACGGCCTAGAAACCCAAAAACACGATTTTGGTGGCCTAGAAACCCAAAAACACGATTTTGGTGTCCTAGAAAACCCAAAAATACGATGTTGGTGGCCTAGAAACCCAGAAATACAATGCTGGTGGCCTAGAAACCCACTTTTTGTCGATAATTCCACAAATGTATCATATCATTGGCACATGCCGTGATCAAACCGCCTTCGTTGATCAAAAATTGCATGTGCATGACGGCGGACTCGGATTCGTGACGTAGCAAATAATCAACACCGGCATCACCTGAAATTTTTCGAATTTTTTGAATTTGGCGGGCGCAGAAAAACTATGCGGCTCTTGCAGTTTTGCAATGTCACCGCACACTTTTTTCACAGGTTTCTAAGCCCCGCCCCAAAAACCATGCGGAGCTTGCACCCCCCCACTAAGCCCCGCCCACTTTTGACCTACCAATTATCCGAACTTGTCCTCGGCCAGTTCCAATCGCCATCAATCTTTGAACCGGATCAAAAGCCATACATCTGGAGTCATCTGGAAGCCCGTGACGAACAACCTGAAATTTTTTTTTTGAAAATTCAAATTTTCGCGCGCAAAAAACCACCCTACCGTAGTCAAACAACAATGCTCCGGCTGAACTTTCTCCTCGATATTGATTTCGGTTCGATTGTGCAACGATCGAAGCCCATCGATGGCCGACGCGAATCTGGAAGAGTTTTTGGTTTGTTTGGGGTTTGGTTTTCTAGGCCACGGCCACACTCACTTTTTCTTTGCTCGATCCATAATACGATTTTCAGGCGCGTTTCATTGGAAAAAATCTGAAAAATTATAGATTTTTCTCGGCCGCAAGGAAAAATTTATTATTTAAAAAAAATAATCCCACAATTATATGGTGGGGAGAGAGTGAGAGAGTGTGGCGAAATGAGAGAGCGCGCCAGAGAAAACGGATTAAAAAATTTCGCTTTTTGCTCGAATTTTGATAAGGGAAAATTTTGAAAATTGATTTTTGGCGCGAAAAATTCAAATTTGAAAATATTTAACATTTTGAATCGCAAAAAAAAGAAGACACGTGGAAAATTTGACGCGAAAATTTTGAAAAAGCGCCAAAACGTGGCATTTTTGGCGGCAAAAATGTTCAAATTTTCAAATTCAAAAAAAAATCAATAAAATCCCGAAGAAGCAAATTCCTCCCGACAAAATCAGAAAACGAAAAAAAAAATAACAGTTCCTTTTGTGCGAGAGCGAGAGAGCGAGAGAGTGTGGGATGGCGAGAGAGTGCGACGAGAGATGCAGAGAAAAATCGCGAGCGAGAGAGAGAGAGAGATGAGAGACGCAGAGAAAGAAGAGGAAAGTTTTTCTGGGTTTGCTTTTTTGTTAGCATAATAATAAACAGGAGAAAACGTGACCGCGAACAATTGGATTATTTTGGGAAAATGTTTTTGCTGTGTAGTTCTCGAGGAAAAGCGGGAAATTCGAAAATTCAAAAAATGTGTAGTTCTCGAGGAGAAGAGGGAAATTCGAAAAAAAAAAGATTTTGTGTAGTTCTCGAGGAGAAGCGGGAAATTTGAAAATTCAAAAAAAAAATGTGTAATTATCGAGGAGAAGCGGGAAATTCAAAAATTCAAAAAAAAAAGATTTTGTGTAGTTCTCGAGGAGAAGCGGGAAATTTGAAAATTCAAAAAAAAATGTGTAATTATCGAGGAGAAGCGGGAAATTTGAAAATTCAAAAAATAAAAAAGATTTTGTGTAGTTCTCGAGGAGAAGCGGGAAATTCGTAAATTCAAAAGCAAAAAAGATTTTGTGTAGTTCTCGAGGAGAAGCGGGAAATTTGAAAAAAAGATTTTGTGTAGTTCTCGAGGAGAAGCGGGAAATTTGAAAATTCAAAAAAAAAAGATTTTGTGTAGTTCTCGAGGAGAACTACACAGCTAAACATTATTTTTCGAATTTTTCAAATTTCCCGCTTCTCCTCGAGAACTACACAATGCTCTTTTTTCTATTTCTCAACAAAAAATCCAATTTTTGGCGCCAAATCTGGCTCCATCTCCCCCATTTTTTCCCATTTCATCTCTGATCATTTCCTTTTTCCTCTTCCATCCAAAAAATATATATTCACCACCAAAAAAAAAAAAAAAAAAAAAAAGAAAAAAAAACGCAGACACAAAAAAGGCTCCCCACAACCAACACAAAAAATAGAATATGAGAATAAAAAATAGCAAAAAAATATGAAAATATACATGTGCAAATAAACTGTGCCGCAAAATTGCAGAAAGGGGGCGTGGCTTGAATTTTTGAATTTTTGAAGTTTCCCACTTGTCCTCGAGAACTACACAAAATCTTTTTTTGAATTTTCAAATTTCCCGCTTGTCCTCGAGAACTACACAAAATCTTTTTTTTGAATTTTTGAATTTCCCGCTTCTCCTCGAGAACTACACAAAATCTTTTTTTTGAATTTTTGAATTTCCCGCTTCTCCTCGAGAACTACACAAAATCTTTTTTTTGAATTTTCGAAGTTTCCCGCTTCTCCTCGAGAACTACACAAAATCTTTTTTTTGAATTTTTGAATTTCCCGCTTCTCCTCGAGAACTACACAAAATCTTTTTTTGCATTTTTTATTCAAAATTTCCAAAAAAATGAAAATTTCGAGAAAAAAGTGTGTGAAAATCAGATTTTTTTGCGGTTGAGTGAGTTTTTTCGAGTCACAAGACGAGATTTTGTGTATTTTGAGGTCTTGGTGCAATTTTGGAGCAAAAAAAAGTGTGCCAGGGTTGCATACAAAAATGGGGGCGGAGCTTGGGAAATTTGCTGTTTTTCAAAATTATTCCGGAAAAATCAAATTTCGCCAAATTTTCCCGCGCTTCTCAGAAATTTGATCTATTTTCGCCTAAAAGCTCGATGATTTTGGCGCCAAAAACATTTTTTTGGACGAATTTTTGGGAAAAAACTATAGGGAAAATTGTTCTGTGCAAATATTTGAGCAAAAATTAAAAATTTTGAGCAAAATTTGTGCTCTTTTTGAAAAAAAATTGATTTTTGGCGCCAAAAACACAACAAAAAAGGCTGGAAAATGAGTATGAATGAGTGGCGGCTCAAAAAAAAAAAAAAAAAAAAACAAGGAGAAATGGGGTTTAGAGAGAGGCGAGAGAGTGTGGAGAACAGAGAGACGCAGACGAGCATAATGTAATTTTGTTTGGTGCGCGCTAGGCAAAAAAACATGCGCGAAAATTGAATTTTTCGGAAGGAAAAAGCAAAAAAAATTATTTTTTTTGGTGAGGCAAGAAAAAACATGACTTTTTGGGGGGCTAAAACTATGCGGCGAAATTGCAGAGAAAATGGGCGTGGCTTAAAACTGTGCCGAAGCTTCAAATTGCAGAAAATAACTCACTTTTTGAAAATTTGAAATTTTTAAAAATGAAATTTTTTGAAAAAAAATATTTTTTTTTTGATTTTTCGAAAAAAAATTGGGAGGACACGTGAAAAAAATCTCGAAAAAAACTGTGCCAGACTTGCAGAAAGTGGGCGTGGCTTTGAAAATATGTATTTTGTATTGAAGGAAACAAGAAAAACAAGAAAAAAACACACAAATTTTTGAAAGAGCGCGCAACATGCATTTGTTTATCAATGGGGCGCACTTCCATTTCTACATTTATTTTCTTGTTTTTTTTTTTGTTTTTCGAAAATGTTTTCATTCTGTTGTTTTTTCATGAATTTGAATGAAATTTGTTGTTAAATTCATATTTATCTATTTTCCTAGTATAAATAACATAATTTTAGTTGATTTTTGATACAAAAACTGGTTTTTTATGGAAAAATGTATCTTTCTTATATAGATTTTTTGCAAATTACAGGAAAATCGTCAGAAAAATGGTCAAATAATTGTGAATTTCGAGGAAAACTGGAGGAAATGTGAGTTTTTTTGGAAGATCTTCTCTAGAATTCATAATTTCTTGCTGAAAAATGGGCGTGGCCTAAAATCTAGCTACAGTTTTTCTCTTAAAATGGGCGGAGCCAGGGGGATTACAAAAAATGGCAACAAAAAAGCGCGCGCCAAAAAAAATTGTAGTTGCGAAAAAAAATGTGAGCTCAAATGAGCTCACAAAAAAAACACACATGCAAAAAAAGCCAGGGGGAGGAGAAGAAGGCGAGGCTTCTTCTCTCTTGGATCGATACACTTTTATGTATATGTCTCTAGCTTCTCTGCCGTCTCTCTCCACACTCTCTCTCTCTCGTCGCGCATTTTTTCAGCCAGGAGGGAGAGAGAGAGAGAGGAGAGAGATCAGACGACGAGAGCATGCATGCTAGCGGACCACACAAAAAAGAGCACCTTTTTTTGCTCTGCGCGGAGGAGCCCAAATCTTCTTCTTTTTCTTCGTTTTTTTTGAGATGGAGGCGAATTTTATATTAATGGGAGAGAAAGAGGAAAAAAACAAAAGATGGTGTAAAAAATTGCGTGTGGAATTTTGAAATTGGAAATTTTAGAAAAAAAAATTAATTAAATTTTTTTGCCACGTGGATTCATTTGATCTGAAAATCAAAAAAATTTCAGGAATTTTTTGAAAATCTTGAAAATTAAAAAAAAAATTTAAATTTTTTTGAGAAATTTTGGAATTTTTTTTCTCAAAAAAGTGCATTGGTTTTGCCACGTGGATTTATTTGATCTGAAAATTTAAAAAAAAATTCAGAAATTTTAGCCATGAAAAATCGATCTGAATTTTCTGGAACCAGGATTTAAGAGAGAAAATCTTGAAAATTTTTTTAAAAAATTAATTTTTTTTCAGAAATTTTGGGATAACTTGAAATTAAATTTTTTCTCAAAAAAAGTTAGTTTTGCCACGTGGATTTATTTGATCTGAAACTTTTTTTCTTAAATTTCAGGAATTTTCAGACAGGATTTCAAGAAAGAAAGACAGAAAAACTTTATTTTTTTGAAAATCTTGAAAATTTTAGAAAAATTCAATTTTTTTCTCAAAAAAAGTGCATTGGTTTTGCCACGTGGATTTATTTGATCTGAAATTCAAAAAAATTTCAGAAAGAAAATCTTGAAAATTTTAAAAAAAATTAATTTTTTAGAGAAATTTTGGGATAACTTGAAATTAAATTTTTTTCTCAAAAAAAAATGCCACGTGGATTTATTTTTGATCTGAAATTCAAAAAAAAATTTCAGAAATTTTTAGCCATGAAAAATCTTCTCTAGAACCAGGATTTCAGAAAGAAAAAATAAAACTTTATTTTTTTGAATATCTTGAAAATTTTTAGAATAAATTTAAATTTTTTTGAGAAATTTTGAAAGTGAAATTTAAAAATTAAATTTTTTTTCTCAAAAAAAATTTATTAAAATTAGTTGAAACTTTTTTAAAAAAAATTTCAGAAAATTAAAAAAAAAAATTAATTTTTTTCTCCCAAAATTCTCTAGCCCAACATTTTGTTAATCAACTTTTTTGCTCATTTTTTGACACGCGATTTAAAATTAATTTTTTTTTCTTCGCGTAAAAAATGTGCGTGACAAAGTTTTTAGATGATTAAAAAAAGAATTTTCACGATGAAAAAAAAATATTTTTAACTTACAGTGTACTTTTGATTCTACACAGGAAATTAATTTTTTTGGGGTAAAAATAAATTTTTTTTTGAGAAAAAACAAGTATGTTCCTTTAAAAAAAATACGGTAGCATAGCTTTTTTAACAAAACCACGTGGAAAAGAGCATTTTTTGCTCTTTTTCTTCGAGCAGCTCACAAAAAAGAGCACAACCGGGGGGAAAATTGCTCTTTTTTTTCAACATTTCCGGAGCCCGCGCGTTTTCCGCTCTTTTTTTTTTTGAGCCTATCGCATTTCAATTTCCGGAGCATTTTTTTTCGTGTGCTCCAAACGAGATTTTTGACCGAAAAAAATGTGATGTCAGATTTTTCTTTGAGGGATTTTTTGGCGCCAAAAATTTTCGAATTTGAATTTTCAGGGGGTGCTGTAGATCAGCGGCTGCGGTAATTTTAAAGGAACATGCAAAATGCTTTTGAGCAAATTATTATTCAGAAAGTACTGTAGATCTAAGCTACAGTATTCCTAAATCTTGAGACCTTAAAGGAACATTTCATTTTCAATGTTGAAAAAAAAATTGGAAAATTACTGTAGCTCAATTTTTTTGGTGCAAAATTTGGAATTTTCGGGGGGTACTGTAGATCAGCGGCTACAGTAATCTTTGTATTCAAAAATTGAACGTTTTTCGCTACAGTACCTTTTGAGAATTTAAAGGAACCTGCAAAATGTTTTGAGCAGATCTAAGCTACAGTATTCCTGAATCCTAGAATTCCCCAAGCTACCGTATACTTGAGAATGTGACCTTAAAGGAACATTTCATTTTCAATGTTGAAAAAAAAATTGAAAAATTACTGTAGCTCAATTTTTTGTGCTAAAAATAGTGCAAAATTTGGAATTTTCGGGGGTACTGTAGATCAGCGGCTACAGTAATCTAGGCAAATCAAAGTGGAAAAATTTTTGAATTCAAAAACTGAAAGTTCTTCGCTACAGTACCTTTTGAGACTTTAAAGGAACATGTAAAATGTTTTGAGCAGATCTAAGCTACAGTATTCCTAAATCCAAGAATTCCCCAAGCTACCGTATACTTGAGAATGAGACCTTAAAGGAACATTTCATTTTCAATTATTGGAAAATTACTGTAGCTCAATATTTTTGGTGCCAAATTTGGAATATAAAAGTTCAAAAATTTTGATTTTTGAATCAAAATCCACGTGTCAAAAATTCCGAAACCCAGAAAAAATTTGACCCCCTTGACCTTCTCATTTTTCCCAAGTTCTGCTCAAAATTGCTCAATTTACACCCAAATTTGGGAGTAATAAACAAAAAATCGCAAATAAAAAATAAACATAAACTCATAAAATATGTTGTTTATACGTAATAATCTACCGTAATCCGACACCACCTACAGTAATCCGAGAAGAGATTTATTTTTGTTATTTTTTATTTTACAACAACAATAACTCTATGAGCCCCACTTGAACTTTTTATGGGTTTACAATTAGAAAAGGAGTACTGTAGATGATTTAGGAGTACTGTAGGTTGAACTTCGCGCGGATTACTGTATTTGCTTAACCAATTATATAACACGATGCGCCAAAAAAAGTGTGCCGCCTCGAAAAAAAAAAGTTGCGCAACATATTTTTCTTTGATACTTTTTTTAGAATAATTGGATTAGGGGGTACTGTAGGTGGATCTACAGTAATCCTGTGCAAAACAAAAACTATTTGTTGATGTTCCTCTGAAGGGGTACTGTAGGTGCAATTTTAGAGCGAAAAAGCTTATTCAAAGTTACTGTAACTACAGTAATCCTGAAAATATTTAAGGAAGTTTTTTTATGTTCCTTTAAAGTGTCCAGGGGTACTGTATCGAAAAACTTGCGATTTTTCGAAATCAACGATTACTGTAGCCGCTGATCTACAGTACCCTTCAAATTTTGCACTTATTTTTAGCACCGAAAAATTAGGCTACAGTAATTTTCCAATTTTTTTTTCAACATTGAAAATGAAATGTTCCTTTAAGGTCTCAAGATATACGGTAGCTTAGATCTACAGTAATTTCTGAATATTAATTTGCTCATAACATTTTGCATGTTCCTTTAAAGTCTCAAAAGGTACTGTAGCCAAAAATAATGTTTTTTCAATTGTCACAGTACTTCTAGCCCTACAGTAACCCTTTTCCCAATTCAAATAAAATTCAAAAAAAAAATACCTACAGTATCCCAAGCCCTACAGTACCCAGTATTTATTTATTTTTTTTTCAAATTCAAAAACAAATGCCTGCCTCTGGTCAATAAATCTGTCAAATTTGGACATCATAACGCGCACACGGTGTGTCATAAAACCCGCACAGTCTTTCATCAAAAAATCGGGGACCCTATAATAAAACAGGCGGTGCCTTGGGGAAGTTTTTGAATTTTTGAATTTCGCGCGGCGATTTTGGGAAGTTACTGTAGATACAGTACTTTTGAATTTTTAAATTTAAATTTAATATTTCAATTACAGTACTCTTTGACACTTTAAAGGAACATAATGTTTTATTAAAAAATTATGGAAGTTCTAGGATTACTGTAGATAAAGTACCTTCTAATCAACTAAAAATTGAAAAATTTGAATTTTCACCTACAGTACTCCCTGGCACTTTAAAGGAACACCAAGAAAATTCTGAATTTTTTATTTTTTTTATTTTGGAAAAAAATGTTTCATTGAAAAGTTATGAAAGTTCTAGGATTACTGTAGATACAGTACCTTTTAATCAATTAAAAATTTACTTGCTTCAAACTTTCACCTACAGTATCCCTGAAAATACTGTAGGATTACTGTAGATACAGTACCATTCACTAGTATTTTAATTTTTTCACGTTTTTTCCGCTCGAAAATCCACCTACAGTACTCTCTGGCAATTTAAAGGAACATCTGCATTTTTTATTTTGGAAACAAATCTTCTTGTTTTTCAACACAAATCATGAAAGTTCTAGGATTACTGTAGATACAGTACCTTTTAATCAACTAAAAATTAAAAAATTCTTTTTTTTTTCACCTACAGTACTCCCCCTGACACATTTTCCCCAAAAAATGTGCGAAAACCGATTTTCGCACATTTTTTTGGGACAAGTGATAAGTGTGCTTACTTGATGTGTTAGGCTAAACTTTTCTTACAGTACCCCCAAGATTACTGTAGCTACAGTAATCCTGGATGGATTCTTTGAAAGTTACACGAGTTGCGCAAGATTCTTTTTTTTTGCGGCAAAAATTGATGAGTTGTGCAAACATAGAAGAAGTTTGCCACGTGGATTTTTTAAGAGTACTGTAGATTTTGGCGCGAGCGGGAAAATTAGGAATTCAAAAATTTTGGCGCGCGCGTAAATTCGGGCTTTCAAACAAATACTGGTACTGTAGATTTTGGCGCGAAAAATTAAAAATTCCAATTTTGCCACGTGGCTCATTTTTGGCGGGAAATTTTTTCTTTTTTTTGTCAAAAACCAGAAGAGCTCCCTATTACACAACAGGCTTCTCCCATTTCTTTTCATCTTTTTTTTGTGCTCTTTTTTTTATCCCGCGCACCTTTTTTTTAGTGTAATTTGACCCAATCAACAGATACCTTTCTTCTTTTTTTCCGAGCAGCGTTGGGTTATAAAAAAAATATAATAAACTTAGTTAGGCTAACTATATATGATCATAAAAAAATTGAAAAGCTACCAGACATTGTTTTTTTTTTGGCGGATATAACTGTTCATGTTCCTTTAAAACCTGGGTTACTGTGGGGTTTTTGAAAATTTTTATGTTCCTTTGAATTCTGGGTTACTGTTGATCAAGGTATTTTTAAAGATTTAGAAATTTAATATATTTGTCATGTTCCTTTAAAATCTCTGGGTTACTGTAGAATGATTTTTAAAATTATTATTTAACTGAAAAACAAGAATGTTCCTTTAAAATCTCTGGGTTACTGTAGCTCCCAAAAAATCCCTGGTTTTCTTTAAAAAAATCTCTAGATTACTGTACTTTCAAAAAAGTCCCATGTTCCTTTAAAATCTCTGGGTTACTGTAGAATTAAGTAAAATGATTTTTAAAACTATGGATTTATTTATCAGAAAAACAAATCAGCATGTTCCTTTAAAATTCAAGGTTACTGTAGCTCCCAAAAAATTCCTGGTTTTCTTCAAAAAAAGCCTCATGTTCCTTTAAACTTCTTGAATTAAGGGTAGCTTCGAAAAAGTCCCGTGTTCCTTTAAATTCTCTGGGTTACTGTAGCATTTAGTAAAATGATTTTTAAAACTTTTAATTATCAAAAAAACAAATCAGCATGTTCCTTTAAAATTTAAGGTTACTGTAGCCTACCTAGATTACTGTAGCTTCAAAAAAGTCCTCATGTCCCTTTAAACTTCTCGAATTAGAGGTTGCCTCAAAAAAGTCCCATGTTCCTTTAAACTTCTTGAATCAGTGTAGCTTCAAAATTCCATGTTCCTTTTACGTTCCCAGGATTACTGTAGATCTGAAGAATCTCAAAATTTGCTTCCAGAAACTCCCATGTTCCTTTAATTTGTAGATTACTGTACCCCATATCTTCCTTTTTCATTTCCTGTTTTCTCTTGTCTTGCACCACCCCCGAAAAAAAGTGGGCGGAGCCTATTTTCGCTCCACGCTCCGCCCTACCCTTTTTTTCTGCACCCCCTGTCATCAGTTGTGATTTTTTTGACAATAAGTTGGCCTATTTTCCGCTTTTTTTTCAATTTATTCTTGAGTACTGTAGGTGTACTGTAACTAAATTATTTTCAGCAGCGAAAAAAAAATGGCGCCACGAAAAATCAGCGAAGAAGTTCGTCGTGAGAAATGCCGGAATAAGGAGGCGAGACGTGCCGAGCAGATTAATGGAGCCTTCAATTCGTTGTTGAAGTGAGTTTGGGTACTGTAGGGGTACTGTAGGGGGTTACTGTAGGGGGTACTGTAGGGGGGTACTGTAGTTTTCTGGACTACTGTAGGTAGCATTTTGGCATTTAAAAATCCAGGATTTCAAAAAATTTCCAAAAATCATTGGCTTACTGTAGATCAAGAAGATTTCCCGCCAAAAACTACGGTGTATAAATAATCTAGAGAGTACTGTAGGTAGTCAGATACTGTAGATCAAAATAATTTTGTTATAGAAGGATGTAGGGGTACTGTAGTTTTCTGGACTACTGTAGGTAGCGTTTTGTGGCATTTAAAAATCCTAGGGAAATGGGGTTTCAAAAATTTCCAAAAAAATAATGAGTACTGTAAGTGATCGGCTTACTGTAGATCAAGAATCCCCGCCAAAAACTACGGTGTATAAATAATCTAGAGAGTACTGTAGATAGTCAGATACTGTAGATCAAAGTAATTTTGCTATAGAAAGCTGTAGGTTCAAATATCGGTTCAAACACACTAAGGTAGAATTGATGTAGTTCAAGGTTACTGTAGCTCTATGGAATTTTGGGATACTGTAGATCAAATTATGAAAGAATTCTAGTTCTAGATTACTGTACGTAGATCAAAACTCTTGGGATACTGTAGATAAGTTTCCAAATTCAAATTCAAAAATTTTGGCACCAAAACCGTACCCGACTTAAAATCCACCCAATTTTCAGATCAATTCCCTACATTCCCGAAACTCAACGTCCAACAATGCCAAAAATCAAAACTTTGCGTTTGGCCATGAAATACATTCAACATTTATCGCAAATTTTGGAGGGACAATGGGCGTTTGCGGGAAATTCGCAAGAAAATCCCCGCCCGCTTCAATTCGATGATTTTCAAGTATATTGCGGATGGAGAGATCAAGGTACGGTGGATTTTTTGGCGCCAAAAAATCGAAAATTGTGCCACGTGCATTTTTCTGGGGGTTACTGTAGTTTTTTTTTTCAAATTTTTAGAGATTTGAATGTTTCTGTCACCTGGAATTCTCCAGGTTACTGTAGCTTTTTTGGCATAAAATTTTCGTAGCTGTTTCTCAGGTTACTGTAGATCTGTTTCTGGCGCCAAAAAATTAGTTTCAAATTTTTGAAGTTTATTTCTGCCACGTGGCTTGTTTGGGTGGGTTACTGTAGATTTTTTTGATCGAAATTTAGCGCTCCAAAAATTCATTTTCGAAAATTGTGGATTTTTGTGGGTTACTGTAGCTGCCAAAACTTGAAACTTTTTTTGTTGTAAATTTTTTCTCAAGCTACAGTAATCTTTTTTCAAATCAAAATTCCAACAAAATCTACAGTATCCGGGTTACTGTAGAGTTAGTTCAATCAAATTCGGTTTCAAAAAATGTGAGAAATTTTTTAAAAATTTAATTTCAGCATCTACAGTAACCCTGTTTTCTCAAGATACAGTAACCTATCCGGGTTACTGTAGAGTCCAGCAAATATATTTTCAAAAAATCTTTTCAGGTTCGCAACTCGTACAGGGAGCGCGCTCAACAAACCGAGATGGACATTGAAGTTGTGCATCGAATTCAGCAGCGAACCGAGGCGAAGCGAAAACAACGATGCTCCGGTGAGTACGCCACGCCACTTGGCGCCAAAATTCAAATTTTCAAAAAAAAAAATCATATTTTTTTTCCAGAAACCACTGCTCCAACTCTACTTCCTCCTCAAACTCAACCACCACACGTTTTCTACAGTACCTCTTCTCCTTCAACTACCGTAGTCCCTCCTATCCCAAATCAATTCGAGACCTACAGTAGTATGCCACAGTATCCCGCGTTGCCACGTGTCGACACGGTATACGGTAGCTGCTCACCGCCCGATTTATTCTACCAGAATCCGCTGATGTCTTCTGATGAGGAGTGGAGATTCTGAAATTTTTGAAATAAATTTGATATGTGCCTTTAAATACCGTACCCCGGGTTGAATTATTTTGTTTTTTTTAGCTATGATCTCTTGCCTAATATTTTTTTGAAATGAAAAAGTTTAATATGAGCAATGTTCCTTTAAATACCGTACTCCGAATTATTTTTGAATTTTATTTTTGTTAATATGAGCAATAAATTATTTGACAGGTGTATTCTCCTCGCAAAAAAAAAATCATAAATCATTTTTTTTCCGGAAAAAGTTACATAATTTTTTGTGAGCAACTGTTTGGTGGGAAAAACAACAACGTTTGATACTCAGTCAAGTACGCAGCCAATTTTTTTTACAAGAAAATTTGAATTTTGAAGTTTCCCGCCGATATTTCTCGAATTTGATACTCAGTCAAGTACGCAGCCAATTTTTTTTTGACAAGAAAATTTGAATTTTGAAGTTTCCCGCCGATATTTTCAAATTTGATACTCAGTCAAGTACGCAGCCAAATTTTTTTTTGACAAGAAAATTTGAATTTTTTCAAATTTGATACTCAGTCAAGAAAATGAGGTACGCAGCCAATTTTTTTTGACAAGAAAATTTGAATTTCGAAGTTTCCCGCCGATATTTCTCAAATTTGATACTCAGTCAAGTACGCAGCCAATTCTTTTTCATTGACAAGAAAATTTGAATTTTGAAGTTTCCCGCCGATATTCCTTAAATTTGATACTCAGTCAAGTACGCAGCCAAATTTTTTGGAACTCAAATTTCCTTCCTTTTTTTATTAATTTCCGGTCAACCCGACATTTGCAATAAAAATGCCACGTGGTTTTTTTGTAGTTTGATACTCAGTCAAGTTCACAAGTACGCAGCCAAATCTCAAGATGTGAAATTTTCATTAGATACTCAGTCAAGTCAACAGGTACGCAGTCAAATATTTTGGCGCCAAAAAAAAACTTTAATTATTTTTTCCCAAAAAAAATGACTTCACTTTACAAATTAGTATTCTTTCTCGACCCTTTTTCGGTCAAAAAAAAATAATGTGTCATAAGAGGTTAACGACTTTTTCTGCGAGCTCCGCGAGCCCCCAACAAAAAAACCAATTTCCTGTCTGAAAATCGAAAATTTTTCTGGAAATTTTTTGTTTTTTGACTACAAAAAGTTTGTATTTATGAGAACTTTCGAAAAATCCACGCGCGAAAATTTTACGAATTTTTAATTTGTTGTCATGACTTTCCAAAGCTTCATGAAAATTACTGTAGATTTTTTGCAGGAGAAAAAAAATGAATTTTTTTCGCGGCCAAAAATTCGCAGAGAAAAATCAGATGCCGTGAAATTGAATCCACAAAGTTCAGCGAAGCGTAGATCAAAAAAGCAGACGAATTTTCTCACTCAGTTTTGTTTTTGTTTTTTCTCTCCTAGCCAGGAAAATAGCCAAATTTTTTCTCAAACCCCCGCCATTTACAAAGTTCTCGGGTACTTTCTCAAGAAAACGTATTATTAATTAACAAACAAAACAAAAAAAATAAAAACTTTCGCGCGCACCAGGAACCGAACCCAACTCGTCCAAAACGCCGCGCTTTCAAACTCAGCGCACTGCCACTAGAGCTATGCGCGCATTTATTCCGGCCAGTGAAGATTGCTATTTTATCATCGCGCGCCGCCAAATTTCCCTGCGTACGTTAGATACTCAGCCAAAGAATATATTTTGTGGTGTCACCATTAAAAGAGCCCATTGAAAAGCCCATCATTCCAGTTTTGACGTGTTAATTGCAGAGGGGGGCGGGGGTTTTGCAATTTTGCGGCACCCAATTTTTGGCACCCAACCAAAAAATCCCATTAATCCTTCACATTTCGTGTTGTCGTTATTTTTTCTTCCTTTTCTTTTATTTTTTTCCTTTATTTTTTTCCAATTTTCTGTACAACAATGTCCTTTTTGGCGCCAAAAACATAAAAAAAATGAATTTTTTGAGAAAGCCAAGTGACGAGAGAAAAATTGAGTTAATAATGAAAAAAAAAAAATTCTGTGTCTTCTAATCGGATTTTTCTTTGAAAAGAACATTTTCTTTCGAAAAAACGCCCACATGCACTTTTTTTGCAAGAAAAAAGTGTGCGAGGCTTGCAGAAGTGGGCGTGGCAGGTTCGATTCCTCATGCGCGCACTTTTTTTTTTGAAAAAATATTTTTGGCGGGTAACAAAATCTTTTCATTTGATACTCAGCCAAGGGAGAAGGTACGCAGCCAAATTGGATTTGGACAGAAAAACTAGTATACGTTTGATACTCAGCGAAAGCAACAGGTACGCAGCTAAATTTTTAGGCTAAATATCAGAAACTCGAAAAATTTCTAATAATTTTTACATTTGATACTCAGCCAACAGGTACGCAGCCAAATTTTAAGGCTACATATCAGAAACTGAAAAAAACGAAAAATTTCTAATAATTTTTACATTTGATACTCAGCCAAAGAAGCAGGTACGCAGCCAAATTGGAATTCGATAGCAAAACCAGTATACATTTAATACTCAGTGAAGGCAATAGGTACGCAGCTAAATCAAAAATCGGTTGCTTTTCTTTTCCATCATTTCCATCAGTGTTTACATTTAATACTCAGCCAAGTTAACAAATACGCAGCTAAATATGTTTTTCGCGCGAAATTCAAATTTCTAATAATTTTTACATTTGATACTCAGCCAACAGGTACGCAGCCAAATTTTTATCAATAGAAAATTGTGGGAAAAATGTCCCCGTGTGTTTGAGCACAAATTTCCCTTCGGCTCAAACAAAAAAGCCCCCGAGCTCCAGAAAAATTCAATTTCCTCATCGTGACGTTTCGCGCGTTTACACCACCACTCGACAAAAAATCCCACACGCTTCAAGAGTCTGAAATTAAATTTTTTTTCGTTTTCTCTTCGGGTACTGTAGTTTTTTGGGTGCCAGAAATTTGAAACTGGGTGAAAAAGTTTCAATTTCATATGTAGATGTAATTTAATATTTTTTTCAAAAATGACGTTGAACTTGAAAAAAAAAAAAAAAAAAAAGAAAGTAGGTCGCATGAGGAATCGAACCCTGGCCTTGTCTCATTCAGACCGCTAAACCCGTGCGTTACCACTTGACCAAACACCCCTCGCCTGAAATTTCATGACGCATTTCTTTCCTGGTTCATTTCACTACTTACCTATGCACACAATAAACATTAGATACTCAGTCAACATGAATAATTTAAAAAGGTGGCGGCGTGCTCATAAATCTACAGTAGTCCCCCTGGGTAATTTATCTAAAAGCATGTTGTCATTTGCTTGAAACATGTGTGTACTTATTTATTTTTTAATTTTAAAAATTTGTTCCGCAAGCTTCCGCGTAGGCGGAAGCTTGCGGAAAACCTATTTTATGTTATGGCCCAAATAAAAATTTCGTTGTTTTTCGTTTTTCTTCCGTTTTTCTTTGGGTTTTTAATTAAAAAACCGTGTGTAAAAAAAATTTTGCAGCAAAAAACACAAGTGCGCTGAAAATTTAATTGACTTTCTTCTTTCCTGTTTCAAAAAATTTTCTTTTTCTTAATCTCTTTGTGATTTTTTTCAGTCAGTTAGACTAATTTATGTGAAATTCCATTTTATGCGCGTCAAAACCAGAAAAAAATGAAAAAAAAAACGTTTTTTCTGGAAAGCCACGCCCTTTCAGCGCTCCGCCCATTTTTCATCTGGATTTTTGTCTCATTTCGGGCAGTAGTGCTCCTTTTCCTTATTTTTTATTCACTCAAAAATTTCAAAGCAAAAAAAAACACAAATTCGATTGTAGCTCACTTTTCTCTTTTATTCTAAAAACATACATATTTTTCTTTCTTTTTTTCATAGCTGAAAAAAAAATGTCAAAAAATTCCTCCTTGTTTTCGTAATTTCTCACATTTTTTTGATGGATCTTTTTCCATCTTCTCAAAAAAAAAATTTGAGTAAAAAAAAAATAAATAAAAATTTTCGCCCGCGGACTCGAACCAACAAGCCCCCAATCGCAAGCTCATCGCGCTACCACTGCGCCATCTGTGTGTCTCGCTCCTCCATGTTCGAATTGCCCTTTTAAAGTGCACGCCGCCCACCTACAGTATAGCTTATTTAAAGGTACACACACACAAAAAATGCATCGTTACGTGATTGCGTTGGTCTTGGCGTGTATGTTGGCAGTTGTCAGCGCGCAACAATTTGATCTACCAGCCTCCGAAGATGCGTATCTAGTGGAAAGTGTAAGTTTTGCGTGGGAAAAAATTAGGAAATCTTGTTTTTCTCCGGGTTTTTTGTTGTATAGATTATTTTTTTTGGTTTTTTGAGCGAAAATATTATATCTTTCCTCTATACAAATTCGAATAAAAAAAATAATTTGTGGGAGAGAAAAATAGGTGTTTTCTTATTTTCAGTTAGACAAAAGATCACCGAATGCGAAGTGGATGAGATTTGGAAAACGATCGCCAAATGCTAAGTGGATGAGGTGAGAAACGGGGGACTAGGAATACAGATTCGGGTTTCTAGGCCAGCCAGGAAATTTTCAGCGTGAAATTTGAGCCCGGGAGATGTTTATCGCATTGCTTGGGGGCCTGGTGGCCTAGAAAACCAAAATTGAGATTTCTAGGCTAGCCAGCAATATTCAGCAAAAAATGTTTGAGCCTAGCTAAAGGAATCGGTGGCCTAGAAAACCAAAATTGAGATTTCTAGGCCATCCAGGAATTTTTAGCGTGAAATTTGAAGCCTAGAAAGTGTAGCTAAAGGGATCAGGTGGCCTAGAAAACCAAAATTGAGATTTCTAGGCCAGCCGGGAATTTTTAGCGTTAAATTTGAGTTCTGGATGTGTTTTTAGCTCAGCCAAAGGGATCCGTGGCCTAGAAATCCAAGATTTGAGATTTCTAGGCCAACCAGGAATTTTCAGCGTGAAATTTGAGCATAGAAAGGGTTTTCAGGCTAGCTAAAGTAATCGGTGGCCTAGAAAACCAAAATTGCGATTTCTAGGCCATCCAGGCATTTTTTTAGCGTAAAATTTGAGCCTAGAAAGTGTTTTTAGCCTAGCCAGAGGGATCGGTGGCCTAGAAATCCAATATTGGGATTTCTAGGCCATACAGGAATGTTTTAGCGTTAAATTTTAGCCTAGAAAGTGTAGCTAAAGGGACCCGTGACCTAGAAATCCAAAATTGAGATTTCTAGGCCATCCAGAAATTTTTCGCGTTAGATTTGACCCTAGAAAGTGTAGCTAAAGCGATCGGTGGCCTAGAAAACCAAAATTGAGATTTCTAGGAACCAGATGGCCTAGAAAACCAAGCCCGGATTTCTAGGCCACGCTTTTTCATACTGAAAATCTTCCAGATTCGGAAAACGATCACCAAACGCAAAATGGATGAGATTCGGAAAACGTTCAGCTCCAGAAGACGAAGAATACAGTATCTAAGATCAAACTACACACAAACACCAAAAAAATATGTTTCTGTTTCTCTGCGTCTCTCACCGGACCCTCTCTCTCTCTCTCTTTCTCTCTTCCCCCTGTTTCTCTAATTCTCTCTCTAGCTAATTAATATGCGCTTTTCAAAAAAAAAGACCACCCACCACGAAATAAATGTTTTTCTTGTTTTTTTTTCGAGCTGAGCTGACATGAGCAATCATTTTTCTTTTTGAAAGAAAGAAAATCAAAAATTCATAGAAAATTTTTTTTGATTAATGAAAGAATTTCGGTGTACTTCTCGCGGAGAAGTGTGAAATTTCAGATTTTTGTTATGTTTTTTCAGCCGCCGTCGCTGCTGATTTGGCCAATCAAGTTACACAAAGTCGCGCGAAAAAAAATGAGGGAAAAACATTTTTTTGTTATTGTTTTTTGGTAAATGCACACAACAAAAAAAAACAAGGAAATATGACAAATTTTCCGCGAAGATGCATTTTTTGGATGAAAAATGAATGAAAAATTCGAAAAATCAGAAATCACACGAAATTTTATTTATTTATTTATTCGCTATAGACATGTTTTGAGCGCTGAAAATGATTTTTAAAGAAATTTTTTTGAGGGGAACACAATAGAATTTGAAAGTTGAAATTTTCCCGCCACGAAAAATTGTGTAGTTCTCTCGGACAAGTGTTTTAGGTGCTAAAATTAAAAAAAAAAAAGAAGTTGTGTACTTCTCCCGGATAAGTTAGTTATTGGCGCGAAATTTGAAAAATCAAAATTTCAAAACGTGACCCAATTTCTTCCCCGGCCCCATGGCTAAAAGAAAAATCATTTTTCTAAAAAATAACATGAGATTTTTTACAATTTTAGTAATTCTAGTCGTAAAATTGGTGTTCGGCACACCAAATTGTCCGATTGGTGAAATTCGGGCTGGAAATTGTCCCGCCCAAAATTTGCTGTATAATAGCGAAGGGAAATATATTTGTTGTCGTAAGTCCCGCATTTTTCTTACATTAGCGCGAAAAAACACACACACACACACAATTAAGCGCCTGAAACACCGTGCACGGACACTGGAATGAGTGCGACATTTGATAAGGATTATGTTGACGGTAGAATTGTGTATGCAACAATTCCGGAGGATATTAATATGCGAAACGGGAATTATGACAAGAAATTGTATGTTGAAAATAGAACTGGAGATGGTGGACGCAAATTTATTTGTCGTAAGTTAGACCACTGGTCCTGGGAGTTTGACCAAAAATTGGTCAATTTTTGGTCAAAAAAATTTTGAACAAAAATTGACCAAAAATGCACCAAAAAAATTTTCACCATTTTTTGGTCAATTTTTCAACTTTTTCCCACCAATTTTTCACCATTTTTTGATCATTTTTCCCAACTTTTTTCAAATCAAAAACACATTTTTTCACAAAAATTTATTGAAAAGAACAAAAAAGAAACAAAAAATGGTTCTAACTGTTAGGAATCTGCTTATATTATGAACTTTAATTTTCATTGAAAAACATTTTTAGCTAATTAGAGAAAAGAGTTGGAGGCTTGTGCTCGGAAGAATGTAAATTTTGCCCTAAGAAAGTCAATTTTAGAGCAATCGCAGACTCCTAACAGTTTGTGAACCTTACAAACAATAAAAATTGCATCAGTTTCGACTAATACTTCTGCTTTCTCTGCACCAGCAGAAAGAGCAGTGTCAACTTGTTCCTTGATTTGCTCACGTCCTTTTTCTGACAATTTATCCGGATTACCATATTGTTCCTCGTCGATTGAATCGTTGTTGGCATCACCTTCTTCTACGGTTGGCAATTAGTCACTGCATTTGAGAAAACTTGATCTTCAAGTTATCCAAAGGGCTTGTCCATAGTAGAAGTAAGGTTCAAATGATTGTTCGCTGTCGTCTCCGAAGAGTTTACCACTGAAATGCATAGAAATAGAAAATGTATGAAAATTTCAAAACTTACGCAAGTTGAGAAGCCAAACTCAAGAGATCAGCAGCCATGCTGAATTCGCTTGTCAACAAATATCGCTTTCCAGATGTCAAGTTGTTCTTCAATTATGTAGTCCTGGAAATAAGAACCAACTTTGATTAAAATTCTTCAGAAGAAAAAACTGACTTTTCCTCGGCAGTGAGCTCTTTGGTGGCAGCGGTGGAAGTTTTATCAGTAGTTGGACTCGAGTTGCTTCTTCAGTAGTGGTGGTCTTGACATTTTCAACTGGAACAGTGGTTTCTCCGGTCATTGTGTTGGTAGTCTCAGCAAGAGCAGTAGTCATTCTTTCTTGGTTAGTAGTTTCTAAAAACAGCAGAAATATCAATACTGCGAAATAAGATCGATAAGAATCGAATTTTAAAACCCCGACGGCCGTCTACCGGCTGTTGAGACACTTCTGATTGTAACATAGAAACTCATGCAAATGTTGCTGGAAACTTGTCAAATTGAGAAACAGCCCCGTTCTGATAAAAATCTAAAACTCAAAAACCAATTTTTGTTTTTGGCCTAAATTCAAGTTTAATATGTGAATTTCAAAGTTCTGGTAAAACTTGCTGCTAGATCCTAGTCGGGGAACAAGTTTTATATCTTATTAGCAGTCGTGAACAATCAATTTCTCTATAAGTAGGGCAACACACAAAAAAACGAAAAAAAAAGAAAAAATTTGGTGGCGTGCATTTCGTCCGAGAGAAGTACGCACACACATTTCGCTGCAGGACCACATTGCATAAATATGTGCGCCTTTAATCTATTGTTTTCGCGCACCAATTAGTAGTGTTTGGTGATAAATAGTTTGCACCATTCGATTCAGAATTTCACGCTGAGTAAAATGATATAAAAATCATCTCCATGCGTGGAAGTTTTTGAGTTCACGTTTTTGGGAAAAAATGCACGATTTTTGGAACACTGGTGTTATTTCTTTCGAAGCTGATGGCTATCACAACAATATTCTTTCGAAAAATAATGGAAATTATTGCCCCTGAACACAATACTTCTGATTTCTCTGAGCCCTTGTTCTTGATAAATCAAGGATCGATCAATACAACTGATAGATTCGAGATAGGTCTCTGCTTGGTAAAAATAGCTCCAAGATAAGTCAAAACTGATTTTATTTGAAGATTTGGGCTGAAATTTGCGCCAATGGTGAAATTGGTGTGAGTGGCGCCAAAATTCACCAAACGAAGTATTTTACTCCTATTTATTGATTCATCAGTAGAAAAACAACGAAATTCATCAACCTAACTTCACCAAAAGCCGCAAAACGACATGTCTGCCCAACAACATTAAGATTTTCGAAATTTTTCACAATTAAAATTTTCACTGATTTTTGGCCAAATTTCGACCAATTTTTTGGCCAATTTCTGACCATATTTTGGCCAATAAATTTTTTTGATCAATTTTTGGTCAAAATTCGACCAATTTTCGTTTTTGGCCAAAATTTGGTCAATTTTTGGTCACCCTCTCAGGACCAGTGACGATGCTCCGTGTTTACAGCAGCGCGCGAAAACTAGAAAAAAATCGAAAGAAAAATAACAAAAATATTTTCAAATTGAAAAAAAGCGCGTTTGGGTCTCGCAACGATGCAACTAATTTGCACACGCGCCTTTAAATTGACCGTAGTGTTTTCTTTTTCGAAAGGAGGACGGAATTGCTGTCTGTAATTATCTAGATTCTATTAACTTTTGGAATGAAAGTCAACATGGGTTTAGACCAAAACGTTCTACTGTAACACAAATGATTGGGACACTAAATGATTGGACATTGGGTTTGGAAAATAGAGAACAAGTTGATATAATTTATTTCGATTACTCCAAGGCTTTCGATAAAGTTAGTCATGGATTACTTGTTCAAAAATTATATTCAGTTGGCCTCAATATCAATTTAGTTAAATGGGTTGAAGATTTTTTTAAATAATCGATATTTTAAGGTGAAAATCGGAGAATGTTTTTCTACTAAAAAATTGTGTTCTAGTGGAGTACCACAAGGAGGTGTATTATCTCCTTTGCTCTTCGCTATTTTTGTTAATGATTTACCCTCTTATATCCCACAAGAAATAAAAATTAAACAGTTTGCTGATGATGTCAAAATTTATTCTATTATTAAAAATTTACAATCTTCAGAACTTCTACAAAGGGCAATCAATCAAATTATTCTATGGAGTAGTGAAAACCAGCTAACACTTAATGAAACAAAAACTATTGTCACTACAGTAGGTAATCAAAAAATAAAATATAATTATGTGGTTAATAATAAAACAATAAAATTCGATGAAGTTGTTCGGGATCTGGGTTTCTATATTTCCAAAAAATTAGATTTTTTGGAGCATTGGCAAAAGGCTACAACAAAGGCAAATTTCATTACTTATCAAATATTCAAAACTTTTGAAAGTAGAGATGTAAAATTCATGATTCATTTATATAAAACATTTGTTAGACCGTTGTTGGAGTATGGTACAATTGTGAGCAACCCATATAAGAAAAACATTCTCAATCTTATAGAAAGTAGCCAAAATAATTTCACGCGTAAATTGTTTTTCAGAATTGAAGGTAAATTTTTACTTCCAAATCATGAAAAATATAAATATGCTGATAAAAGAAATGAAGAATTTGGATTGGTAAGTTTAAAAAGTCGTAGAATTGTCTTAGATAAACTATTCTTGAAAAAAGTCAACAATAAAAAAATTGACTTGAATACAGAGGATCTCTTCACCCTGATTACCGATAATGTCACTCGAAGTAACACCAGATATCACTACAAATTGCCTAAATCAAACATTAGAAAAAACTTTTTTGTTCATCGAACATGCTCTCTATAATAATTTCTGTTCTATTTCTTTCCAATGACCACATTTATTTGAAAAATCGCAGCAACAACCCCCGGGCGTCCTATCACTAGGTCCGTATTTTTACCACCGTCCACACCATTTTTTTTTTCTCCCTCAACTTATTTTTTCCTACCACCTATTTTTCTTTTTAATTCTATTATGTGACTATTTTCTTTAATTATTTCTTGTGTACTTAATCACGTTAATAGCGTATAATAAATAAATAAATAAATAAATAAATAACAAAAATATTTTCAAATTGAAAAAAAAGCGCGTTTGGGTCTCGCAACGATGCAACTAATTTGCACACGCGCCTTTAAATTGACCGTAGTGTTTTCTTTTTCGAAAGGAGGACGGAATTGCTGTCCTACTTGTCCTACCCGCTGAAGAAAAACTGAAATGCCTGTTTTTCTATTTTGCTCATTTTTAAGTTTTTTCAGTTTTTCTACTTTTTCTCTGTTGTCAGGTATCACATTATTGATTTTTAAGAGGGAATCAAGTTAAATGAACTCATCAAACTTCTGTTTAAAAACATCGGGTAGGACAAGTAGGACAGCAATTCCGTCCTCCTTTTTTCGAAAATAAACGAAAAATGCTGAATTCGATGAAAATTGTGAGTTTTCTTTTGATATTAGAGTAGTTCAGTGAAAATTCTTGAAGCTGTGTCCAATTTCACTCAAAAACTCGTCTTTTTTCAGCAATTCCTATGAATTACCTCTACTACGACGCGAAAAACCTCCAATCTGGTGAGAAAATCAACGCAGACTTGTTGCCCATCAAAACTTCCGATGGAAAAAAATACAAAACATGTTCAAAAAATGCGGATTGCGATGAATCAAGCTACTGTGGACACGCTATAAATTTTGCTGTAAATCGAAAATTCGCCGGGGTTTGCGAATATGATCAAGACAATTATTGTTCCGGAATCGCTGATTGTAATCAAAAGGAACATTGTTTGATTAGAGATCTTGATTGGCTCCATGTGGAACCTAGAATTCAATTTTGCTATTTGAAACCAGCTGCGACTATCGAGAAAATTACTGATATTCAAATTCAAATTCGCGCCAAATCAACGGCTTTCAAAATTTGTGACGGGGACGCGGATTGTCAATTGGGTGATGATATTGGATATTGTTATAAAGGGGATATGGGACAAGGCAAGAAAAAATGGACAATTTATCAGAAAGACCCGAATTCTACGGTGAACTTGGAAAAACCTGGATTTCGTGTACATAAATCAGGAATTTGTATGGAGGGTGAGGGATTTTGCTGTCTAAAAGTGCTAACGAGTTATGACGTGGCAGTATGAACATCTTTAAGAGCGTGCGGTTGCGACGCGGCTTGCGAAACTATTGTCTAGTTTGATTTAGCCAATTTTTTTCAAAAAAACTCACATTTCCTCCAGTTTTCCTCGAAATTCACAATCATTTGACCATTTCTCTGACGATTTTCCTGTAATTAGCAAAAAATCTATATAAAAAAGTAAAGAAAAGTACATTTTTCCATTAAAAAACCAGTTTTCGTATCAAAAATCAACTGAAATTATGTTATTTTTACTAGGAAAAGATGTTTTAACAACAAATTTCATTCAAATTCATGAAAAAAACAAAAATAAACATTTTCGAAAAACAAAAAAACAAGAAAATAAAAGTAGAAATGGAAGTGCGCCCCATTGATAAACCATTGCATGTTGCGCGCTCTTTCAAAAATTTGTGTTGCGGTTTTGCAAAATTCCAGAATTTTTGCAGCCAAGCCAATCTCATTCACACTCTATCCACAATTCAAAAAACTATCGGATGCTGATCAACTAGGCTCCAAAGGCCTCAGATTTATGGCCGTCGGTTGGGGCCGAAAAAACTATATATATCGAGATGAGATGATAACCTGCGGGTTGAATGGGAATTGCGCCGAAGACCAATTTTGCGATCGCATTTATCATCCGCAGCTCGGATTTGATGACAACAACAAATATTGTTTTAAAAAGCCCGCTGTGCCGGCCGATGCAAATAGCCCGGTTCAATTTACGGCCCCCGGGCTTTTGCTGGGCCTTGTGGCTTGTGATGAGACTTTCGATTGTCGAAAACATGGAACTGATGGAAATTCGTTTTGTCGACAATTGGGAAGAAATCAATGGAAATATGCGAGATTTGATAATGGGACTGTGAGGATGTTTAGTGGACTTTGTATGGAGGGTGAGTTAGGATAACTTGGTGTATTGATTTTTGGGGCTAGGCGCGAAAATTCAAAAATTTGAAGAAAAAACGATATTCCACTAAACCACGGGCACCCCCGTCATTCAGCGGAGTATCGTTGCACACATGTTTGTCAAAAGTTAAGCTGAAACACGTTAATTTTGCTTCGAGCCGCCCAAAAAAAAAAACAACATTCCACTAAACTACGGGCACCCCCGTCATTCAGCGGAGTGTCGTTGCACACATGTTTGTTTCCCACCACATTTTTTTCAAAAGTTAAGCTGAAACAAGGAAATTTTGCTTCGAGCCGCCCAAAAATAAAAAAAACGATATTCCACTAAACTACGGGCGCTCCCGGAGTATCGTTGCACACATTTTTGTTACCCGCCACATTTTTTTTTCAAAAATTAAGCTGAAACACGCAAATTTTGCTTCGAGCCGCCCAAAAACAACATTCCACTAAACCACGGGCACCCCCGTCATTCAGCGGAGTATCGTTGCACACATGTTTGTTTCCCGCCACATTTTTCATTTCAAAAGTTAAGCTGAAACACGCAAATTTTGCTTCGAGCCGCCCAAAAACGATATTCCACTAAACTACGGGCACTCCCGTCATTCAGCGGAGTATCGTTGCACACATTTTTGTTTTCCGCCACATTTTTTTTTCAAAATTTAAGCTGATACACGCAAATTTTGCTTCAAACCGCCCAAAAACAACATTCCACTAAACCACGGGCACCCCCGTCATTCAGCGGAGTGTTGTAGTAGAAAATTATCCTTTTTCCACTATTTTAGGGCTGGTTTGCACCAAACCAAATCAATTTGGTGAAAATTTCAAATGGAAAGCTGGTGGAATCGCAAAAAATCAAAAATGCACCACAAATTCGGAATGTGAAGGTGGTGGAAATACGAAAGATGGAGAAAATGCCAAAGAGGTTTTTGAGTGAGTGAAAAAATTCAAATTTCCAATTTTCGCGCCAACGTTATCACGGAGCATCGTTGTATCTATTTCAGAAACATTTGCATTCGAAATAAACCCTTCAACTTGCTCGCTTCTTGTTGTTATCGACAAACAAAAAAATGCGCGGGAAACAATTCGAAAGTGATATTTCCGGAAAAGCGTTGCGGAAACAACGCGGAATGTTACGGAAGCCGCGACGCAAAGCTTCGCGACAAATGGTGCGATTTGTCGAGCAATCAATGTTGTCAAAATGCATCGCCCGATGCGTTTTGTCCCGATGGACAAGTTCCGTTGTATGCGGAAGCGGAATGTGAGGATGCGGAAAGTGGAACGTGCGGAAAACATGCCGTGTGTAAATTTGGGCATTGTTGTGCCAAAGGTTGGTTTTTTGGTGGGTTTTGAGCAGAAAAATTTGAATTTTCTAATTTCGCGCGCACATGAATTTCCTGAAAAATCCTGAAAAATTTCCCAATTAACGTAACTTTGGAGCATCGTAGTATTTTTTCAAAGCCTATAAAATTCAAATTTTGTGATTTCCCGCGCATAAAAGTTGGCGTAATTTTGGAGCATCGTAGTATTTTTTCAAAGCCTATAAAATTCAAATTTTGTGATTTCCCGCCCGCGCAGAAGTTGACGTAATTCTGGAGCATCGTAGTATTTTTTCAAAGCCTATAAAATTTAAATTTTGTAATCTACCGCTCAGAAAGACCAACGTAATCCTGGAGCATCGTAGAATTTTTGCAGCATCGATTGCAAATGGAAAAGTGGTGAAGCCAGAATTCAGTTATATCACATCTCAACCTTGTACTCCAGGATCTCTACCTTCTCAATTTTCAGCCGGATATTGTGATCCAAAATCCAAGAAAATTGTGATTATTGGCCTCAAATCACCAAAAGGAATCCCCCTTAAAAAATCACCGGAAACTCCGAAATTATGCCAAAAAGATACGGATTGCTCATCGGATAATTCAGTTTTGTGTTTGAGAGAAAATTCGAAGGATCCTGAAGCTTATTGTTATTTGGATCCATTGGTGAGTGGCTTCAAAAATGACACCAAACACGACCTATTTTTGTAGAATGAACCAGATGACGGAGAAAAATCGATAATCACAATTATCATTATTATAATTGGTGTGATTTTGGTGATTGCACTCGGCGGAATTGGCGGAGTATTGTACTATTTGCGAAGAAAACGAAAAGCTGCGAAAAAGGAGGAGAAAACTGTGGTGAATAAGGCTAGATCGAAGCCGAAATCGATTTCGAAGAGCAAAACGAGCTCGAAGAGCAAAAATTCGCAAGATTTTGGAGCATAAAGGTTTTTGTTTGAGCGAATTTGGAGCAGAATGACACTAGATATGACGAGGTTTTGGCGCCAAAAGCTACAGTAATCCTGATTTATTTTTGCCGCCAAAAAACATTTCAAAAATCAATAAATCCACGTCATGCCCCAAAAAAATTCAAATTTTTTTCCAAAAAAAAAACGTGTTCCACTTTTCCTCTCTGTGCCACCCCACTATAAAACCCCAAAACTCGTCGCAAAAATTCAGTTTTGAATAATTTTTCTCCCGCGCCGAAACTCTTTTCACTACTACTTCCTTCTAATTCAAGAAAAAAATAATCATCGAAGAATCAGGAAGAGATGCTGAGATTTTCGGCAATTTTTGTGATTTTACGTAAGATTTCGCGCTGAAAATGGGAAATATTTGGATTTTTGAGCAAAATTTTGAGGCGGAATGGAAAAATTAGAGTTCTATAGGCTCGACTGCTCGAGATCCAGGTTCTCTAGGCTCGGCTGCTTGAAAATAGAGTTCTCTAGGCTCGACTACTTGTGAACTATGATCTCTAGGCTCGGCTGCTTGAGAAATATGATCTCAAGGCGATGCTGCTTGAGATCTAGGTTCTCTAGGCTCGGCTGCTTGAGAAATATGATCTCAAGGCGATGCTGCTTGAGATCTAGGTTCTCTAGGCTCGGCTCCTTGACAATATGGTTCTCTAGGCTAGGCTGCTTGAAAATGAAGTTCTATAGGCGTGGCTGCTTGAGAACTATGATCTCTAGGCTCGGCGGCTTGAGATATATGATCTCTAGGCTCGGCTGCTTGAGATCTAGGTTCTCTAGGCGCGGCTCCTTGACAATTCGGTTCTCTAGGCTCGGCGGCTTGAGATATATGATCTCTAGGCTCGGCTGCTTGAAAATGAAGTTCTATAGGCGTGGCTGCTTGAGAACTATGATCTCTAGGCTCGGCGGCTTGAGATATATGATCTCTAGGCTCGGCTGCTTGAGATCTAGGTTCTCTAGGCGCGGCTCCTTGACAATTCGGTTCTCTAGGCGCGACTACTTGACAATTCGGTTCTCTAGGCGCGGCTGCTTGAGATCTAGGTTCTCTAGGCTCGGCTCCTTTACAATATGGTTCTCTAGGCTCGGCTGCTTGAGAACTATGAGCTCTAGGCTCGGCTGCTTGAAAATAGAGTTCTCTAGGCTCGGCTGCTTGTGAACTATGAGCTATAGACACTGCTGCTTGAAAATAGAGATCTCTAGGCTCGGCTGCTTGAAAATGTAGTTCTCTAGGCTCGGCTGCTTGACAATATGGTTCTCTAGGCGCGGCTCCTTGACAATTCGGTTCTCTAGGCTCGGCTGCTTGAGATCAAAAAACATTTTTTTTTTCCAGTCATCCAAAATCATGTGGTGTCTAGCGCCCCAATGTGCCCAATTGGTGATATCAATCCTGCATCATGTACTGAAAACGAATTGATGTACCTTAGTGAAGGACAAGACATATGTTGTCGTAAGTTAAGCCCCGCCCCTTTTTGTGACGCCAAAAAATCACCTATTTTGTTTCCAGCAAATCACACACCGTGCACTGATACCGGTATGATTGCCACGTTTTTTTCGCAAATGAAAAATGAGGAAATTTTGTATGCCACCAAAATCAAAGACGTCAAATTGGCCCTTCCAAATCACGATTTTAAAGGATATGTGGAGCAGAAGACTGGAGATGATGGACGCATTTTTATTTGTCGTGAGTTGACACAACGATGCTACGCGTTTACGCCGGGGACTAGAAAACCAACTAGTCCCCGACTTCAAAATTTTCAATTTTTTTGAAGCTGGTAGACTAGAAACATCACATGGAGAACTGGCTTGAATTTTCCTTAAAAAATTTTTTTGAAAATCTTGAGAGGGACTAGAAAACCAACTAGTCCCCTACATCAACATTCATGAAAATTGCATCATTTCAACCAGAAAATCATCATTTTCGGTTTTTCAGGCGCGTCGCGGTCATGCGCTGCGTGTTTGACATTTGAAAATATAGCATGCATCGCATGACCGCTTGCCACGTGGAATTTTGAGCTGAAATTGATGTTTTGCTGAAAATTAGTCAAAAATTATGTATTTGGAGCTGAAAATCGTGAAATTTGGAGGATTTTGAGCCAAAAATCATTAAAATTGCATCATTTCAACTTGAAAATCAGTATTTTCATGTTTTCAGACGCGTCGCGGTCATGCGATGCGTGTTTGACATTTAAAAATATAGCACGCATCGCATGACCGCTTGCCACGTGGAATTTTGAGCTGAAATTGATGTTTTGCTGAAAATTAGTCAAAAATTTCATCATTTCAACCAGACATTCAATATTTCCGGTTTTTCAGGCGCGTCGCGGTCATGCGCTGCGTGTGTGACATTTGAAAATATAGCACGCATCGCATGACCGCGACGCGTCTTTGCAAAGACTTGCCACGTGGAATTTTGAGCGTAAATTAGAGTTTTGACCAAAATTAGTCGAAAACTATGCATTTTGAGCTGAAAATCGTGAAATTTAGAGCATTTTGAGCCGAAATTCATGAAATTTGCATCATTTCAACCAGAAAATCAACATTTTCAGTTTTTCAGGCGCGTCACGGTCATGCGCTGCGTGCCCCTGAAAAATTGTGATTTTTTAGCCCTTGAACACCTCGATTTGGTATTTTTAGCTCGCGGACTAGAAATCCAAATTTGTAGCATTTGGAGAACTAGTCCCTGACTTCAAATTTTCCAGCCAAACCCGTCAACTATCTCCACTACGAAATCAAACATTTCAAACCTGCCGATTCAATTCACGCCACTTATTTGCCCACCAAAAACAGCGATGGAAAATACAAGACGTGTGTGATCAATGGGGATTGCGAAAAAGGACAATATTGCGGACACGCCACAAATTTCGCCACAAATCACAATTTTGCCGGAAAATGTCAAACAGACAACAAATATTGTCACGGTGTTCGCTCGTGCACCGCAAGTAATCCGTGTGTAATTGATGAGCAGAAGTGGCTCCATGTGGAGCCCACTGTCAAATTTTGCTACTATAAACCGGTGCCCGGACCGCAGAGCAATGAGAAAATGACGAATATTCAATTGCAAATTCGTGCACACGGAAGTGGTTTCAATATTTGTGACGCGGACGCGGATTGTAAATTGGGAGATGAGATTGGATATTGTTTTAAAGGGGATTTGGATCAGAATGGACAAAAATGGACGCAATATCAGGAGGATGGGGATAAGAATGAGAAGAAGCCTGGATTTCGTGTGCATAAATCGGGAGTTTGTGCGGAAGGTGAGCTGAAATTTGAGTTTTTGATAAAAATTAGTCAAAAATTGAGCAAAAACTAAGCATTTGTGAGCCGAAAATCATTAAATTTGGAGCATTTTGAGCCTGAAAATCAGAATTTTCTGTTTTTCAGGCGCGTCGCGGTCTGCGCTGCGTGTTTGACATTTATAAATATAGCACGCAACGTATGACCGCGACGCGTCTTTACAAATACTTGCCACGTGGAATTTTGAGCTGAAATTTGAGTTTTTGCTGAAAATTAGTCAAAAATTGAGAAAAAATCAATAATTTTCCTCTGAAATTCATGAAAATTGCATCATTTCAACCTGAAAATCAGTATTTTCAAGTTTTCAGGCGCGTCGCGGTCATGCGCTGCGTGTTTGACATTTGAAAATATAGCACGCATCGCGTGACCGCTTGCCACGTGGAATTTTGAGCTGAAATTAGGAGTTTTGATTGAAATTAGTAAAAAACTATGCATTTTGAGCTGAAAATCGTGAAAATTTTAAGCATTTTGAGCCTTGAAATTCATGAAACTTGCATCATTTCAACCAGAAAATTAGTATTTTCAAGTTTTCAGACGCGTCGCGGTCATGCGTTGCGTGTTTCAGTGTTTTTCGTGATTTTTAGCCCTTGAACTCCTTGATTTGCTGGTTTTTTTAGCTCGCGGACTAGAAATCCAAATTTGGAACATTTGGAAAACTAGTCCCTGAGTTTGAATTTTCAGGTTCAAAGCTTGGGGACTAGAAAATTCACTTGGAAAACAAGTTGAAATCTTGAAAAATAACACAATTCTTTAGGGGACTAGAAAACCAACGGAAAAACTAGTCCTCGACTTTAAATTTTGCTCTAAAACTTGGAATTCTGAAATGAAACATGCAGCGCGTGACCGCGACGCGTCTAATTTTTGTGTGATATAAAAAAGGCTTCATGGTTTTAGCGCCAATTTTTAAGATTTAAAATTTTGCCACGTGGATTTTTGAATTGAAAATTTATGAAATTCAAAAATTCTCTAGAATTTTTTGAAAATCCCAAAATTTTTTGCAGCCAAGCCAATCTCATTCACACTCTATCAACGATTCCAAAAACTATCAAACACCGAAAAATTGGGCGATGCAGGCCTCAAATTTATGGCCGTCGATTGGGCCGCCAAAAATTATCTGTATCGAGATGAGATGAAGAAATGCGCCGCGAATTCGGAATGCGGTGGCGACGAATTTTGTGACCATATTTTCCATCCAAACGAGCAGCCACCTCAATCCGGATTCGATAAACACAACAAGTTTTGTTTCAAAAAACCCGGCCAGCCGACGGCGGCGACGAGCCCGATTAATTTCACAGCTCCCGCGAATTTGGTTGGACTTGTGCCGTGTGATACGACTGCTGATTGTCGACAACATGGAACTGATGGATTGTCCTTTTGTCAGGATTTGGGAGAAAAGAAGTGGAGATTTCCGAGATTTGCCGATGGAAAAGTGACGCAATATCAAGGACTTTGTTTGGAGGGTGAGTTGGGATAACTTGAAGAAAAAAACAACGACACTCCGCTTACATGTGACGTCATTCGGAGTATCGTTGTTTTTCTGGCAAATTTAAATTTTCAAAAAAAATTTGAATTTAATGTTTTTGACACCGGAAATGAGCGGGTTTAAGTTGGAAATTTGAATTTTAATTTGAATTCACCCAAAAATAATTCAAAATTCAATTTTGCAGGTGAAATCTGCGCCCAACCGAATCGTTTTGGTGAAACATTCAAATGGAAATCGGGTGGAGTTCCGCCAACTTATAGTTGCACCAAAAATTCGGAATGTAAAGATGGTGGAAACACGAAAGATACTGAAAATGAGAAGGAGGTTTTTGAGTGAGTTTAGCGGAATGCTGGAGTGTCGTAGGGGCGAAATTTGAATATTCTAATTTCCCGCGTGAACTAATCAGTGTAATTATGGAGTGTCGTAGGGGGTTTTTTTTGAAAAAAATCAATAATTTTTTGCAGAGATGTTTGCATGGTCAGCAAACCCTTCAATTCCCTATCCGCTTGCTGTTATCGTCAAACAATGCGATGTCCCGGACAAAACTCAAAAGTCATTTTCCCCGACAAACGTTGCGGAAAAACCCCATCGACCGCCGCCAAAATTGACGCGTTTATCGAATGTTATGGAGACCGCGACGCGTTGCTTTCCGCATCTTCCGCAACACGCGACAAATGGTGTGATTTGCGCAGTAATCAATGTTGTCAAGATTCATCGCCCGACGCGTTTTGTCCAGATGCACAAGTTCCATTGTATGCGGAACCGGAATGTAAGGGTTATGACGTGGCAAAAGTTGGAAGTGGAATTTGTGAACAACAGAATGCCGTGTGTAAATTGGGACATTGTTGTGCAAATGGTTGGATTTTTGGAGGGAAAATTTGAATTTTCTAATTTCGCGCGCACATGAATTAATGTAATTACGGAGTATCGTAGAATTTTTTGCAAAAGCCTATAAAACCTTCAAGCTTTGTGATTTCCCGCCCGCGCAGAAGTTGACGTAATTCAGGAGTATCGTAGTTTTGCAAAATCCGAAAACATTCAAAATTTTCAATTTCGCGCGTAAAAGGATTAGCGTAATTCTGGAGTATCGTAGTGCTCTCTCAGAGTCTACAATAAAATTTAAATTTCGTAATTTACCGCTCAGGAAGACCAACGTAATAGTGGAGTATCGTAGAATTTTTTGCAAAGCCTATAAAATTCAAGCTTTGTGATTTCCCGCCCGCGCAGAAGTTGACGTAATTCAGGAGTATCATAGTTTTGCAAAATCCGAAAATATTCAAAAGTTTCAATTTCGCGCGTAAAAGGATTAGCGTAATTCAGGAGTATCGTAGTGCTCTCTCAGAGTCTACGATAAAATTTAAATTTTGTAATTTACCGCTCAGAAAGATCAACGTAATCCTGGAGTATCGTAGAATTTTTCAGCCATCGATTGCAAATGGAAAAGTGGTCAAACCAGAGTTCAGTTATATCACATCTCAACCTTGTACTCCAGGATCTCTACCTTCTCAATTTTCAGCCGGATATTGTGATCCAAAATCCAAGAAAATTGTGATAATTGGCCTGAAATCACCGAAAGGAATTCCCCTTAAAAAATCACCGGAAACTCCGAAATTATGCCAAAAAGATACAGATTGCTCATCGGATAATTCGATTTTGTGTTTGAGAGAAAATTCGAAGGATCCTGAAGCCTATTGTTATTTGGATCCGTTGGTGAGTGGCTTCAAAATGACACCAAACACACCCTATTTTGGCGCCAAAAACTACAGTAACCTGATGCCTCGTAAAAATACGTTTCACAAATTTGATATGAATTTTTTCTTGAAATTTATTTCTGGTTTCAATTTGCGGGAAATTTCAAATAAAAGAACAGGTTTTAGACTAGATACTGTGGTTTTTGGCGCCAAAAATAGCTACAGTAGCTCAAACTTTTGCGCGCCAAAAAATTCTTAAAATTCAATTTTCAGAATGAACCAGCTAAAAAAGAGGAGGAATCAATGACAACTACAATTATCATAATTGTGGTAATTGTGATTTTGATAATTGCACTCGCCGGAATTGGCGGAGTATTGTTGTATTTGAAAAAGAAGAATAAAAAGAAGGATGGAAAAAAAGGAAAAGGAAAAGATAAAAAAGGAAATGAGAAAGATAAGAAGAAAGAAGGAAAGAATGACAAAAAGGGAGGAAAAAAGGGAAAAAAAGGAGGAGGAAAAGGATCGAAGAGCAAAACTAAGAGCAAGACACCGGAAACTGGAAGCAAAGAGACTGGAACTGTGACTGATGAGACTGGAGGAGCTGGAGTTTGAGAGAGCACAATGAGCACAAATATGAAGATTTTACTTTTTGAAGGTTTTTTTATTGGGCCGCCCGAAAATTCTGAGCATTTTGAGACTAAATTTGAGCAATTTTTGAGATTTTTTGAAAAATGTTTAATATGAGCAATGTTTCTAAACCCCATTTTCAGTGATTTTCAGCCTTTTTTCCAGATTCAGCACAAAATTCTGATCTAGAAACATGTTTTTGACCTGAAATTAATTTTTGATCAAAATTTTCAGATTTTTCAAACAAAAATGTTTCCTGACTGAAATTTTCTGCTGAAAATCATGAAAATTATAATTTTCAGCATTTTTCAGCTGTTTTTCCAGATTCAGCACAAAATTCTGATCTAGAAACATATTTTTGACCTGAAATTAATTTTTGATCAAAATTTTCAGATTTTTCAAACAAAAATGTTTCCTGACTGAAATTTTTTGCTGAAAATCATGAAAATCATAATTTTCAGTGATTTTCAGCCTTTTTTTCCAGTTTCAGCACAAAATTCTGATCTAGAAACATATTTTTGACCTAGAATTGATGAAAATTAACCTGAAATCGACCTAGTATTAATTTCAGGTCAAAAATATTTTCTAGACTAGAATTTCGCGCTGAAAATCATGGAATTCATCATTTTCAGTGATTTTCAGCCCTTTTTCCAGATTCAGCACAAAATTCTGATCTAGAACCATGTTTTTGACCCGAAATTAATTTTTGATCAAAATTTTCAGATTTTTCAAACAAAAATGTTTGCTGACTGAAATTTTGTGCTGAAAATCATGGAAATCATGATTTTCAGCATTTTTCAGCTGTTTTTCTAGATTCAGCAAAAAATTTCAGCCAGGAAATTTTTTTGGATGAAAAATTTCAAAAAAAAATTAATTTCAGGTGAAAATATGTTTCTAGATCAGAATTTGGCGCTGAAAATCATGGCAAACCTCATTTTCAGCGTTTTTAAGGAGTTTCATGATTTTCAGCGTAGAATTTCAGCCGGAAAACTTTTTTGGATGAATAAATCTGAAAATTTCAAAAAAATTAGTTTTTGAGACTAAATTTGGGATTTTTTTGAAAAAAAATAATTTTCAAAAAATTTGAATCAGAAAATATTTAAAAACTTTATTTTTCATATTTTTAGACATTTTTTTCTACACAAAAATGAAATGAAAAAAAATAGGAAAAAAAAATTAATATGAGCAATATTTCTAATTATTTTCTAGCCTCAAATTTCGCGCTGAAAAATCTGAAAAATCAATAAAAAATGCCACGTCATAACTCAATTTTTTATTTTCAAATCTGAAACCTTATCAAAGTGTCACAACACATTGTCCATCAGCAATTCCCGGATCCGAACCCGCTTTTTTATCGCAAAATTTGCTTTCTTCACAATCGGCATGCGTTTTACAAGCCACGTGGCAAAATGTGGCCAAAATCAAGGTGAAGAGGATGAAAAGCTTGATGAACATTCTGAAAATCTGAGAAGGAATGATCCCCGATTTACCCCCCTGGATTTTGATGATTATTTTTTTAAAAGAAATATATTTGGGAGTTATGAAACCCCATAGTAGCATTTTGCAAACTTCGGCCTATTTCATGAGTTATGGGAAATCCGTGATTTTTTGAGTTAAAAACTGGTCTTGAAACTTCTCGGGGTCGGAACTTTGTTATTTTTCATCGAAAAACGTCCACCAAAAAATCATTTTGAAGCTAAAAATGCGAAGATTTCAAAATTTTTAGTCCCCGAAATCATTCGATCAAGTTATCATATGATAATTGTGAAATTTCAAAAATTCGAAATTTTCAAAAAATCAAAAAATAAAACAAAAAGTATTTAGAGGGCTTGGGGAGAGTGGACACCAATTGCATCGTGTTCCTCATCAAAAATTAGGTCTACTAGGATGGTCGAAAATATCTGTAATCAGCCTTTTACAAGAAAGAAAAATTGATTTTTACGTTTTTTCACTATTTCAGATGAGCATTTTCACTGTTTATTGACAAAACTACAATTCTATTGTTTGCATAATTTTTTAAACAATGTTTTTTGTTATTAAAACGTTGATTTTTAGCAATTCTATCATTTTCCGATCATTTCCAATTTTTCTCAAAGTCTCCCAACACCCAAACAATCAAATCTCCAAATTAATTTTTTCAAAAATCTTTTGTCAATAGTTTTACCTCGAATTGATCATTTTTGAGTTCTGAAACCTGAATTAGCTTTTTCTACGTCAAAAACTGATTGAGAAATAATTTTCTAAAATACTTCGAACCGGCGTATTCAAAGAGTTACAAATGAGTTATTCACATCAAACAAAAAATCTATTTTTTTAAACAAGAAATCAGAGAGCTTTATTTTCAATATCGATTTGCTTTTATTTTATCGGATAGTGATATTTTCATATATTTTTTCTGGATCAATTTTTGACGTAGAAAAAGCTAATTCAGGTTTCAGAACTCAAAAATGATCAATTCGAGGTAAAACTATTGACAAAAGATTTTTGAAAAAATTAATTTGGAGATTTGATTGTTTGGGTGTTGGGAGACTTTGAGAAAAATTGGAAATGATCGGAAAATGATAGAATTGCTAAAAATCAACGTTTTAATAACAAAAAACATTGTTTAAAAAATTATGCAAACAATAGAATCGTAGTTTTGTCAATAAACAGTGAAAATGCTCATCTGAAATAGTGAAAAAACGTAAAAATCAATTTTTCTTTCTTGTAAAAGGCTGATTACAGATATTTTCGACCATCCTAGTAGACCTAATTTTTGATGAGGAACACGATGCAATTGGTGTCCACTCTCCCCCAAGCCCTCTAAATACTTTTTGTTTTATTTTTTGATTTTTTGAAAATTTCGAATTTTGAAATTTCACAATTATCATATGATAACTTGATCGAATGATTTCGGGGACTAAAAATTTTGAAATCTTCGCATTTTTAGCTTCAAAATGATTTTTTGGTGGACGTTTTTCGATGAAAAATAACAAAGTTCCGACCCCGAGAAGTTTCAAGACCAGTTTTTAACTCAAAAATCACGGACTTCCCATAACTCATGAAATAGGCCGAAAGTTTGCAAAATGCTACTATGGGGTTTCATAACTCCCAAATATATTTCTTTTAAAAAAAATAATCATCAAAATCCAGGGGGGTAAATCGGGGATCATTCCTTCTGAGAAAAATCAATAAAAAAAATGAAATAAAAATTTTTTTGAATCGCCCTTTTATATTGAAATTGATTTTCTCAGAGACAGAAAATCACATGGTTTATTTTCTTGATTTTTTGAATTTTTTTGCAAAATTTGAACTTGTACAGCTCTTCAAAATGCTCTAAAAATCAGCGGAATTCGAACTTTTTCAAAAAAAAAAAATTGAGTAGTCGCAGGGCGGACTCGAACCCGTGACCTCTAAAATAGCGATGTAGGCACTAACCGCCTACACCAACCTGCTCACTATATTTTCCACCACAAAAATTATTAAAATATTTATTTTCTTCAAAAACATAAAATTAAAAATCAAAATAGTAGGAGTACTGTAGGTTTTTGCGCGTAGAATTCGGTGTTTGCATATCACTCATCATTGAACAGATTCCGATCGAGTTGTTTGTCAAATTTTTAGGAAAAAAGTTGGAATTTTCATTGTATAGAAATGAATATTGAGAAAAAAACTACAAAAAATTGCTATGAAGAACGGTTTTTTTTTTGTTTGTTATGCTAATTTTTATGATTTAATTATTCGTGGGAAAAATTATTCGATTTTTGCCGAAAATTTTTGAAAAAATCGAATTTTATCACTTTCTTTGGAAATGTTCAGTCAAAAATATCCAAAAATGTGAATTTACCGGGAAAAATTCGAATTCGATTTTTTCGCGCCCAAATGGGTCTTGTAGCGCAGATTACTGTAATTTCAAATTTTAAAAAAACTTTATCGATTCAATTACAGTACTCATATTCAATTTTCTCCGGACAATCTTCTGGACACGGTATTCTATCCACACACATTCCTGTTCCAGACAAATCTTTTCCCTCCATTTTATCGCAGAATTTTCCCTCTGAACAATCGAATTGCGTTTGACACGGTAATTGTGAGAAAACTAAAAATGGAGTTAGGCTAAATATCATGAAGAATTTGAAGAACATTTAGAAAATTTGGGGAAAAAATGATTGAAAATTTCACATAGACATCATCGATAATTTTTTATTTGACACTGAGAAAAAAATTCAACATTTACTATCCGCCTCCAAAATTCCACAAGTTTTCAGCCAATTTTTCGCTTTTTCATCAAATTTCATCTCACTTTCTCTGAAAAAAAAATAGTTGGAAAAGGTTAGGTTAGAGACGCAGAGTCTCACCCTAAAATCTCATCTCTCGTCGTCTGCACTCTCTCCTCCTCTACCATCTCTTCCTCATCATCACCAAAGATGGTGTCACCATTTTCAGAAAATGAGACGCGCCTCTGGCGCACCGCCAACTTTTGGGGGCCCATGAATACACGACGTTCCAGAGTGATCAGTGGAATTTCTGGAAAAAAATTGTCTGCGTCTCTCACAATCCTACACTCTCTCACCTATAACCATTGCCAAAATCCAGGCGAGACCCAAAGAAACCACATAAATTGCGAGACTTTGGAAAATGATGTTGGTGAGGGTGAAATCGGAAATTGGCTGGTGCAAAGTGTTGAGGCGGTAGAGCAAAATTGGCTCGTGAGCCAGGAAGACGCCTGTAGGAAAATCGATATTTCGGTGGAGCGCGTTTGCAAAATTTCTCAATTACTTATAAATTTTTCAAATTTTTAGTTTCAGACTGCACGGGGTACTGTACCTCAAACTGCAAATCAGCCTAAAGCTGCAAAGTGTACTGTAGATACCAAACTACAAAATATACTGGGTTACTGTAGCTCTAACTGAAAGTGGTACTTTAACTCAATAATTTGGAAAATCAGACAATTTTTTGAATTTTTATTAAAAAACTAGAGAGTTCAGTAGAGCGCACTTGCATTTTTAAGTGAATATTTGAATTTTCATTAGAAAACTAGAGAGTTCAGTAGAGCGCACTTGCATTTTTCTAATGAAAATTTGAATTTTCATTAGAAAACTAGAGAGTTCAGTAGAGCGCACTTGCATTTAAAATTTGAATTCTCATTAGAAGTTCAGTAGAGCGCACTTGCATTTTTCTAATGAAAATTTGAATTTTCATTAGAAAACTAAAGAGTTCAGTAGAGCGCACTTGCATTTTTCAAGTGAATATTTGAATTTTCATTAGAAAATTAGAATTTTCATTGGAAAACCAGAGAGTTCAGTAGAACGCACTTGCATTTAAAATTTGAATTTTTATTAGAAGTTCAGTAGAGCGCGCTTGCATTTTTCTAATGAAAATTTGAATTTTCATTAGAAAACTAGAGAGTTCAGTAGAGCGCACTTGCATTGAAAATTTGAATTTTCATTAGAAAACTAGAGAGTTCAGTAGAGCGCACTTACATTTTTCTAATGAAAATTTGAATTTTGAAAAAATTTGAATTTTCCTTGGAAAACTAGAGAGTTCAGTAGAGCGCACTTGCATTTAAAATTTGAATTTTCATTAGAGCGCACTTGCCCCCCCCCCCCCCCCATAACTCACCAAAACTCAATCTCGCCAACACCACATATCTCTGACTTCCCAACACAAAAACCAGCCATCCGGGAGCTAGCGTAATCAAAATCGCCACTCCGCAACTCCATGCGCAACGATACAACACGGCATGCGGAATGTTTCCGCTAACGAAGAGCGACGCGGAAAGAAGTGTGAGAGCGAGACATTGAAGAGCCGCGGATTTGGTTGCGGAAATTGTCAGTGCAGTGGGTTGCGCCAAAAAACACCAGCCGGTTAGGATTCCGATGAAAAATGGCGGAGCTCGTGAAAACGGCGCTGTGTAGACAAATCGATAAGTGTTCTCGATTACCCTGTCGAATTTTTGAGCGCTCAACATCTTTGTAAAAATATTGATGGGTAGATCAAAGACGGTGAACGCCAGGGTACGGTAGATGAGACAAATCGCGATGAGACCCAAAATTGGCAGCCAGCCAAATTTGGGAAATTTGATGAGCAGCAAAACGAGCAGTGGGAAGATCTGTTTCATATGTCAAACATTTGCGAGCAAGAAAAAACAACAGCGGATGGCCGAGTGGTTAGCGCGTTCGCCTTGAAATCTATAGGTCTCGGGTTCGGTCCCGCTCCGTGGCAAACTTTTTTTTTTAATTTTTTTTTTCTTGCCCGCAAATGTTTTGCAGAGACTCACCAAGTAGAGCTGAAAATCCAAAGCCACGTGCCAAAGCCAAGGAACACATTGTGTGGGCAAGAAATTCGAGGCGAATACGAAATGCGACAGAATCGACCATGTGCTATCGCATTTTGAGCCAAACATTCCTGCAAAACAAAAAAAATCGATAATTTTGCGGTGGAGCGCGTTTGGGAAGCCCGGGAATTTTTTGTTTTTCAAAAAATCAATATTTCATTTTTGGTTATTCTAGAAAATCAATATTTCGGTGGAGCGCATTTGCAAATTTTTAGTTTCAGGCTGCACGGGGTACTGAAAATTTGAATTTTCATTAGAAAAATAGGTATTTCAGTAGAGCGCACTTGCATTTTTCTAATGAAAATTTGAATTTTCATTAGAAAACTAGAGAGTTCAGTAGCGCTCTGCGTCTCTAACTACACTATGCTTTCCAACATGTTTGACGTGTGCTAGCTTCTCTGCCTCTCTCTCTAAATCCTGTACTATCTCAGCTTCCTCTCTAGTTTCTCTGCGTCTCTCTAACCAACTTCTAAATGTCAAAAAATCAGTCCTGGCGTGCGATTTTCGTCTCTGAGAAAATGATTTCCCTATAAAAACCCTGAAGCCTCTCAAAAATTCTACAAAATCCAAAATGTTTATCAAGCTTCTCCTGATTTTGAGCCTTCTCTTCGTGGTTTCCCTTCAATTTGGCTGTGGTGCTGATTCGGATTGCCCAGCCGGACAAATTTGCAAAAAAATTCAACGATGCAAAACTGAAGGATGGTGAATGTTTGTCAGAAGCTGACAGCTTCTAGATCTTCTAGATCTTGTTGAATTGAATCAATAAATCATTTCTCTGATTGGTGGGCGTGGCCTAAATGCAATCACCGCACAGTTTTCTTCAGGTTCAGCCCCGCACCCAGTGTGGCTCGAACCCCTGACCTCTAGATTGCCAGTTTATGACGGGAAAATCGATATTTCAGTAGAGCGCGCTTGGCTATTTTTGAAAAATCGATTTTTTCAATATCGATCTGAAGGTCAAGGGTTCGAGGCCTGCTTGATGCATTTCGAAAATTTTCAATTTCGAACTGTTGAACTTGCCGTGTGAACCCTGTCTGAACTGTATAAAATCATGTTCCACCTCCAGAAATTCGAAAAAAATGCTCTTCAAGATTTTTCTTCTTCTCCTGATTGTCTGCATCGCAATCATCTCAGCTCAGGAGCCCGTGAAATTCTGCTCGGACCTTATTGTTTTGCCCCGATGATCAACATTGTGCACGGCATTCTGAAGGTGGTGCGACAGGAGTTTGTTATCCAAATCATAACTAATTGATTAATGAACATTTTGCATTCATGGTGTAGTGGTTGAAAATAGTGGAGGCTGGCAATCTAGAGGTCAAAGGTTCAAGTCACACTGGGTGCTTGGATTTTTTGAAAATCCTCTATTTGCCGCTAGGGTCAGACGAGAGACGACAAAGAGTCTAATGACGTCATCTGAGACAGAGAAAGACTTCGCTTCGAGATATTTTTGAGAAAATGTGTGTCCCTTTGAAAAAATACCGTATTTTGCTTGAATGCCACGTGGATGCTAGAGAGCATTCTGGCTAGAGAGCATGCGAACTCGAGAGACCCAGACACAATTTGGATGATTTGGAACTTGCCATGTGAACCTACAAATCAGCAGAAAAAAATTTCTAGAGAGCAGACAGTGGGGCTCGAACCCTTGACCTTCAGATCGGCAGACTCTAGCACTACCACTACACCACCTACTTGCAAGTAAATTCTTCATTCCACAAATTAGATTTTCAACCCCTCATTCTGGCTTCTCTACAAACACCTCCCGAACCATCAGCAAATTGCATACAGTCCAACGGCTTCACACAATCCTCGTGTGACTTACACGAACTCTGATTCTGAGAGAATCCAAAATGAACGCAGATGATTGTAAGAAGAAGGATCCAGGTTCTTGAACATTTTTGAAATAGAATACATACTGTGATTATGAGGAAAAACGGGTGGTTTTATAGAAATCCAAAAATTCACACGCTGGGGAAGGAAAAATGTTGTCTGGGTCTCTTGCTCTCTATCTAGCTAATTTCCACGTGGCTTCTCTGTGACTCTCTCGGTTACCTATGCTCTCTAGCTCTATGGTTTCTCTGCGTATCTCAATTTCATATGCTCTCTAGATGTCTAGACTGTGGAAAAGTTCAACGTGACAATTTTATCAAAGTTCAAAATCAGAAATCAATTAATCAATCTGTTCCAGCCCACGGATCAACTTCACAACATCCATTTTCGCAAAAATAAAAATTCGACGGGCATTTTTGCGACGAATCGCATTGCATTAACCAGCAGGCTTGCGAAAACGCAAGAAATTGGAAGAGAAACGCGAATTTTGAAAGCACATGCATTTTCCGATTCACAATATTGTGAATCGGAAAATCGGAATTTTTTGTGTTGGAAAATCGATGATTTGATTATTCGATGTTTTGTAATGTTCACAGCCTGTCACACGATAGAAACACAGCTGAACTAATGCTACATTATATTTTTCAAATTGAAAAATGTTCAGATACTTTCTGATAAGGTTAGAGATCAGGTTTTAAAATCTGGCGATCTAAATTCAAGGGATCAATCCCCACTGCCTGCTCAAAAACCAGATTCTTGAAAGTCAAATGGTGCAATGGTAGTGTCACCAACTGATAATCTAAAGGTCAAGGAATCAATCCCCACTGCCTGCTCTCCACACTTGCAAAAACATTTATTCATCAATGATCATCTTCCCCATCCGATTCTCGGACCATGATCTCCAACAACTCGACAATATCCACTGCTTCCAAAACATCCCGTATCACACCAGTATCCCTCTGGACATTGTGATTCTTGCGAGCACAGCGCACCGTGATAGGCGACTGGTCGTTCGATTGGCGGGCGGTAGATCAGATCCTGGTGTGAAGCAGGGATGGAGATGACGAGGAGGAGGAGAAGGAGAATTGGGGACATTTTTGAGAATCGGAATTGAGGAGCTAGGGGTTTTATGGGGAGAATTGGTGATTTGATTAGAATTATTTATTGAAGATCGTGTTGGAAGTTTGCAAGAAGAAGATCATTTTTTTCGAGAAGCTATGGTGAAATTGAAGTTGAAGCTGAAGCTAAACATCTGAGGCTGAAGCTAAAGATCTTTAAGTGGAACTGAAACTGAAACTGGAGCTGAACTTGAAGTTCAACATCTGAAGCTGAACAATCTGGCCAAAAAGCCAGAAAAATTAAGATGTCAATCAAATCTAGCAAGTGCGCTCTACTGATAACACCGTGCCTTTGTCAGATTTTTCTAGATCTCCAGGGGGATGGGAATTGCCACGTCATAACTATTTGCAAAAAAAAATGCCTGCAAAACAACGTGCAAATTCCTCCATTCATAATCAAATTAGGCCCTTCCCTTCGCATAAAACCTCTGATGTCAATACCAAATCTCGATATTTTCTCATTGCTAGATGTTCTCTCCGATCTTCCTCTTCTTGCTTCTCATCACCACCTCTCATCAAACACATCCATGTTTGGAAAATTCGGATTGTGAGCCGATCAAAGAGTTTTGTTACAAGGGATATACGGGAACAGGTTTAGGTAGATGTTTGCCAAAAATGCCAATGCCACGTTGATTTTAAAAATGAAATATTGATTGTTTTTTTTGTGAAGAAAACTAATTGAAGTTAGCCTGACTCTGAATTTGACACTTCAAAGTTGAGATCAGAAAAAATTGAGTTATGACGTGGCAAAACTTACAGTATCGTGAGATTCAAGAAAACACCGTGTAGATCATCGATTTTTCCATATAAATATTATGAAACGTATTTTTTTCGGGGCAAAAAAAAATCAATATTTTCCGAATCTCAGAGCTCTGAAAATAATTATGACGTGGCAAGAACCTTTATTCATTTATCCTCAACACAATTCCCATAATTCGGTTTTTCGTAAAAACATTTGAACCCTTCGCCACAATTTAAGTCATCACTGCAAAGAATTAAAGCACAGGAGACCGTGTAGAAAATCGAGGAGAGAAAAAGGAGACCAAGATTTTTGAACATGATTTTTTGGAAACTGAACAAGTCAAGCCCAAATTTAAAGCAAAAACAGACTGTGGGAAAATTGATTTGAAATTTTCTCAGGACTCTACAGTAAGAAAGTGGGTCTCAACATGGCATATTTTAGAGAGCTGTGAACAATTTCGTGCCAAGACCTCTTCTACAGTAAGCCAAGAAAAATTCTATGCAAAACTTTATTTCCCCAATCAACATTTGTGCTGAGAATTATCCCCAATTCTTCGACAATACGTATTTTTGCATCCGGATTTGCACACAAGTCCAGGAGCACAAATTCGAAGAGCATCACAACTTCCACCTTCTCGAACATGTTCAAGAACATCAGCGTGGCAAAGGAAAATTGTTAGAAAAATAGTTAGTAGCGGGAGAAATTTGATCAACATTTTTTTGGGAAACAGAAACAGGGAAGGGAACGGGGCTTTTTGAACGAATTTTTTCTGATTCGATTATGAATTTGGGAAAAAAATTGGCCAAAACATCAGGAAATTTGAAATTTTCACTTTAGAAATCCCAGAAATCTCCAAAAAGTTCTGAAAAATTGCATTTCAGCTTCGAAAATGCTCTAGATTCTCACGCCACAATTTTGAAGATCAGAAATTTGATTTCTATTTTTAGCGTCTTGATTTTTTGATCTTCAGATTCAGCTCTATCGAGTTATGACGTGGCAAAATGAAGATCAAGAATAGGAAAATTCTATTGGATTTAGCCCAAGTCTCGGGTTAATGTGAATATTAAAAAGCTTATATATGCACTCCAAATCGAAAACTACACTTTTTTCTTACGAAAAGTTGAAGATCAATAATTTTTAGGAACATTTGAAAAAATGAAACACAAAACAAAATACCAAGTTGAAATGGTACAAATAATTTATTTTGTCCGACAAAATTCAATAAAACATGATGACATAAAAAACAATACCAAAAAATGTATTTGTTATTTGAGTAGAAAAAGTCTGATTTTCCCCGAAAATTTTTTTGGTACATTTCTTGTTCAATGAGAAATGTACCAAAACACTTTCGGGGAGAAACCGGACATTTTTCATTTGATTATAAAAATGTCCGGTTTCCCTGAAAATGAAAAAAGGACAAAAAATTATTCCGATGAAAAATCGGACATTTTTGATCCGTTTGAAAATTCTCCAATTTTTCCTGGAAGGACATTTCGAAACCAGAAAAATTGGGAAGAAACGAACCAAAAAAGACATAAAATTCAAAAATTATAACATTTCCTTTGAAGCTGTGACGTGGATGGTGATTGATGTGTTTCCATGCTGAAAATTTGGAATTTTTGGTATTTCCGATCAGGTTTAACTAGTTTTAACGTTGCTTTTCGGATTTCAAATAGAAATCTCCGTTAAACTTCGTTCAAACTGTTATAAAAAATCAAAAGCTTCAACTATAGTTGTATCATTCATTTTTTTCGTTCCACTACTTGAATGAGCTATATTTGATTAGATTTCACCAATTTTGTACGAAAAATAGTCTTTCAAAAGTAGAATTCTTTCAAAACATATTTTAAGATATTTTTTTGGGAAAAATAGAAATCCTCACCTATTTTTCGACATTTCTCCATCATCTCCAATCATTATATTGTCCATTTCAATAATTCTGCAAAAAAAATCATTTCTAAAAACGTAATTTCAGCCAAAAAACAGAAAAAGAAATCTCGAAAAAAAAAGAAAAAATAAATATTCGTCCGAGAGAATTACACAGGTTTGTGGATTTCTCGGCCACGGCCACGCATTTGTCAGCAAATTTTTATTTTTTTCAAACTGTTTGTTTTTTCACGCATTTTCGACGCGAAAAGCACGTTTTAAAGTGAAAATTACATTATCAATTTGATATTGAATGAGCGACATAGATACATTTTCTTATTTTGTTGAAAAGTTTTCTTTTTAAATGTGAAAGTTATTGATTTTTCGAGAAAACATTATTTTTGACTTTTAGCGACTTGTTTCTAAACTAAACATCTCTAAAACCATTTTAGAGTGTTTTGAGTGAATTTTAATTTGTCGTAGATTAGCTGAAATTCAATTATTCCTCGTTTTATTCGAAAAATCAAAATGTCCGATTTTCCCCGAAAATTTTTTTGGAACATTTATGTTTGTTCCAAAAAATTTTTGAGGAAAAATCGGACATTTTTTGAAAAATGTCCTATTTTTCCCCAAAAGTGTTTTGGTACATTTCTCATTGAACAAGAAATGTACCTAAATGTTTTTCGGGGAGAATCGGACTTATTTTAAAAGTCAATTGATAAATGAAAATGATGAGCATAAATCGGATTGGTGGGGAAAGAGCAAGAAAAAAGAAAAATTGCAAGTGAGTCTGAAGACAATGTACTGGATCCATATCTGGTTGATGAAACCATAAAGAAATCGGACAAAAAAAATCGGAGAATTTCTGAATGTACATCATTTTTTGAGCAACACAAATTCGAACGAATACCTCGTACATTTGTCCCAAAAAAATGCAGTTTTTGATAAAATCAAATGAAAAAAGTGTAGTTTTCATTTTGGAGTGCATATTTATGCATGCATAAAATTTCATTGAAACAATCAACACTTTAATTGATTATTATTCAATATTCGGTAGACAGAATCCAGGAGGATTTCCAAAATATTCCATGTAACACAATCCGTATTTTCCGCAGTCCGAGTCTGAATAGCACTCAAGTGAGAATTGGTGAGAAGCAGAAATCAAGGAGGCAAAGCAGAAGAAGAAGAGGAAAATCGGAAGAATCGAGAACATTTTTGGAAAAAAAATGTTTTAATATTTTGGAAGCGTGGAACAGGGGTTTTATGGGAAGAAATTTGATTTGATTTTGAGATTATTGAAGATCGAATTATTTTGCAAGAAGAATGTCATGTAGATAGTTATGACGTGGCAAACAGGGATCTCATTAGGTCTTCTGAATCTTTAGAAACCACTGCTTCAAAGTTCAAGGTTTTTGGGAAGTTCCATGACATTCTTCACATAAAAACAATACATTCTTTTTCTTCTTGCAAAATAATTCGATCTTCAATAATCTCAAAATCAAATCAAATCAAACTTTTTCCCATAAAACCCTAGTTCCACGCTTTTAAAATTTCATAACATTTCCAAAAAATGTTCTCGAATCTTCCGATGTTCCTTTTCTTCTGCTTCGCCTTCTTGATTGCTGCCCAGGTCTTACCAGACTGCTATTCAGACTCCGATTGCGGAAAATTCGGGTTCTGTGACATGGGATATACTGGAGAACCTCCTGGATTCTGTCAACCGAAGAGGGGATATTAATCAATTAGAATGTTTGAATGAAATTTTATGCATGCATAAGCTTCACATTAACCCGAGACTTAGGCTAAATCCAATAGAATTTTCCTATTCTTAATTTTCCGTTGCCACGTCATAACTTGACAGAATCCTAAGCTGAATCAAGATTTTCAAGATCAAGAAATCAAGACGCTAAAAATAGAAATCAAATTTCTGATCTTCAAATTGTGACGTGAGAATCTAGAGAATTTTTCGAATTTTCTGACAGTTTTAGAATCTGAAATGCAATTTTTCAGATTTTTTTTGTAGATTTCTAAAAATCTGAAAATTTTTGGAAACAGAATTTGGGGAGCAAATTGATTGAGCTAACTTGAAGATCTAAATCTTCATCGGATTCCGAATTTTAAAATTTCAGATTATTCAGAATTCTCAAAAAGCTCTGAAAAATTGCATTTCAGATTCTAAAACTGGCAGAAAATTCGAAAATTCTCTAGATTCTCACGCCACAATTTGAAGATCAGAAATTTGATTTCTATTTTTAGCGTCTTGATTTCTTGATCTTCAGATTCAGCCGGAAATTCAGGTGGCAAAATGAAGAACATAAAATGGAACTTGAAATTTCAGTTAATTGAAAAGACGCTTCAGCTTAATAGAAATATAAAATGAGTTATGACGTGGCAAGAATCTCTACATTTCGAAGACCAAAAATTCAGAATTATTTTTAGCTCCAGTCTATTTTCAGCCCGTGAGACTCCGAAGCTTCTATAAAAATCCCGCGATTCCCGAAAATTCCAAAACCATGTTGATCAAGTCAATTCTCCTACTCCTGATTTTCTGCGTCGCATTGATTTCATCTCAGAAAACCTGCGTTTCCGATTCAGAATGTGTTGATGGGAAGAAGTGCAAGCAACATTTCCGAGCCTCAATTCTTCAGTGTCAAAAATGAGAAAAGGGTTCAAAATAATGATAATAAATGAGTTATGACGTGGCAAAAACTTGTTTATTTTTCTTGAAAACAGCGCCCAAATTAATCGCCATTAACTTCACACCATCCACGATGTTGTTTATCATCGTAAAAACAGAAATACCCTTCACGGCATGGTCTACCTGGACCGCAGGAAACCAGCCAGGGATTCACAAAAGTTGTCGTCTCCAGTTGGCAAAACACCGTGTAGATCAAAAAACATGAGCATAGAAGGATTTTGAACAAAAACATTTTGGGGGTTTTCGAAAAATGTGGTGGCCAAGTCAATGTTTTTATATTTCTTGTATAATTCAATTAGGAAAGTCCTGGGAACATGGAAATTCGAACAAAAAATTGGCTGAGAATATTTTGTATTTCCAAGATGAGCTAACTTAGGCCTAGGCCTATGACGAGAGACGCAGAGATATCATACAGCTAGAGAGTGTTCGAGACGCAGAGTATCAGAAGTTCATGTTTTTAATCGGAAGCTTTTTAAGCTTCAAAAAAGCCCAAAGCCTGATCCTAGGAGATCAAAAAATCATGCGTTTATATTTTGCAGACCTCCAAATTCTAACAGCCGTGTGAATTCCAAAAAACCCCCCTTCATAAGGCGAAACCTAGTCCCAAAATTCTACAGATGAAAGCCCTTCTGATTCTCCTTCTCTTCTGCGTCTCCATAACTCTGGGCGGTGCCGATTATGGATGTAATTCAAGTAGTGATTGCAAGGATGGAAAAGAGTGCGTATATCGTAGAACCGTCAATCAATGTCTATATCGGAATAACAATCCGTGCGTGCACGAAAGAACATGTGATGTAGGTCAGAAGTGTTTCTACTATGAGAAGGAAAAAATCAGTAGATGTACTTATCCTAGAAGATACAAATTTTGAGAAATTATGATAATAAAGTTTGAATTTTGGCACAAAAATATTTTTTGATAGAGAGAGAGAGAGAGACAGAGAGAAGCCATACATCTAGAGAGCATAGGCAACCGAGAGAGACGCAGAGAAACCACAGAACTAGACAGCATGGGAAATTGAGAGACGACAGAGATGTCATACAGCTAGAGAGCATAAGCAAGCGAGAGAGTCACAAAGATACCACAGAACTAGAGAGAATAGGAAACCGAGAGACGAGAGAGAAGCCATACAGCTAGAGAGCATAGGAAATTGAGAGACGACCATTTACTCCAATTGCCCCTCGGGTCAGACGAGAGATGACGTCATCGAGGACAGGTCGCTTCGAGATATTTTTGAGAAATCATCATGTGTCCCTTTGAAAAAATACCGTATTTTGTTTCAAGGAACACACATTTTATTGAAAAAATCTCGGAGCGAAATTCATTTTTGCAAAATACTCTCGTCGTCTCGCAGCCGAACGTGAGAGACGCAGAGAAGCCATACAGCTAGAGAGCACATAAACATGAGAGGGCGACACAGATATGTCATAGAGCTAGATAGTGTTGGTTTTGCAAGAGACGCAGAGAAACTATACAGCTAGAGAGCATAGGAAATCCAGAGACGCAGAGAAGCCTCTATAGCACCTTAAAATCAGAAGCTCTGGGAAATTTCTCTGAAACTTGGCTAAAACTTCGCATGACAAATTCATTCCAACAATCAGTCCATCGGAATCCCGCAAAATCGCATATTCACAGCACGCAGGCGTTGCCCCAAACACTTTTCCGGTTTTGTGCACTGGCTATTCTTTGTGCACGCTCTTCTAGCTTCCACCAAAACCTGTTTGATACAAACACGTCTCATTTTTCCATTCATCCGCTTTCCGCTACAATATTCGTCGGGAGCGCAGTTACGTTTCGTTGTACACGGTGTGTAGTCGTGATTTCGGGTTAGAACCAAATCAATTAGGAGCAACAATGTGAGGAATACAATTTTCAGCGGAAACATTGCTCCGGGAAGGACAAACAAATGGAGGAATTTCAAATTTAGGCGGTCATATTCTCACAGACACTTCATAGACATCTGTGTGACGTGGCGTACTGTGGACAACGCGTCGCGTATGCGTAGCGGTTCAGGAATAACTTATCTAGTTTGACTCATAATAATAATGTGATTCTATGTAGAGCAGCAACCTTGACCGCGACGCACACGCAACGCGGCTGGAAATCTTCGAGTACTGAGTTATCAAGTGAAAAAAAAATGTACGTTGCACTGTTCAACCGCGACGCACACGCAACGCGGCATGAAAAACAAAAAGAAGTGTATCGTTTATCCAAACCAAAGTGTTCAATCAATAAAAATACCAAACCCCTTTTCTAGTAATAGGTGTTCCACAATATCTATAAGGTTTTCCATTTTTACCAATCGATGTACGACAAACTTCTCCTTCTGGACAATCCGAATCCCTTTTGCATTTTCTATGAGCAGCCACAATTGGTCGAGGAAGACAAACTCGTTGAACTCGGTTTCGGATTACCCGTCTGCCACAGAATTCGTTCTGTTGACATTGTCCATCGTGTGTGCAGCGGACAAAATTACCATTTGGTGGTTGTGAAGCGACGGGGATTGCCAAGAAGAATAGAGCGAATATGAGGAAGACTCGAAGCATTTTTCGGATATTTTGCTATGTGTTTAGAACGGTCTTTTATAATAGTTTTAGAGAATTTGCAGGATAATTTGCAAGGTTCTATGCAAGATTGATAATCGGAATAATTTGCAAATTTTTGTTCTACAAACAAATTTGCAAAACTTCATGGCGCGGCTGCTTGACAGAGGACACTAAAAGCAGTGGCGGGTTCATAGACAAGTCCAGGAGCCACGGCTACTCGCCAGAACATCCCTCAAGCTGTGTCTGCTTGGTAGAAGTGCTCTCAAGTCGCTGCTGCTTGACAGAACATCCCTCTAGCATTGGCTGCTTGGTAGAAGCGCTCTCAAGTCGCTGCTGCTTGACAGAGGACACTAGAAGCAGTGGCGGGTTTATTGACAAGTCCAGAAGCCACGGATGCTTGACAGGAGATCCCTCTAGCAGTGGCTGCTTGGTAGAAGTGTTTTCAAGGCGCGACTGGCATGTGCCACGTGGAAAAAACTGATGTTACAATAATTTATTACCCCCAAATACCTACAAAATTTACTTATTAGTAGCTTTATTGCAATATCCCATGCGACAAAGTGTTTCAGAAATTTGAACCAGGAGAATCAGGATTAGAGCAAAAACGAATAGAAGACTCAAGTTGGAGAGCATTTTCGAGCGAAAAAATGTTTGTGAAAGAAAAAATGAGTTTAGGAGATTATATAGAGATTCTCACAGACATTTTATGTATAAAAAAATCAAAAAATCATTTTTTTTTCTAGCAAGCTTGGCAAAAAACTCAAAAACGCACATTGGGGATCGAACCCGCGTTGCAAACTTGGCAAGCAGAAGCTTAACCGCTTGAGCCATACATTTTGGTGGCATAGAAACCCAAAAACACGATGTTGGTGGCCTAGAAACCCAAAAATACGATTTTGGTGGCCTAGAAACCCAAAAATGCAATTTTTATGGCCTAGAAAACCAAAAAACACGATTTTAGTGGCCTAGAAACACAAAAATACGATGTTGGTGGCCTAGAAACCTAAAGAAAAAACACGACTCCCGCGCCCACCATTCCTCGAACCCCCATCTCTCACTCACTCCCCATTCCCATCTCTACCCACCTGCGCCATTCCAAAACGGACCATCACCCAATCGATTGTACAAATACACCATAAACACCATATAAATCGTCAAACTCGGTAGATATCGAAAAAGTCGATGCAAGAGCATTGTGCAACTTCGGATCACGGTCATTTGTTGGGTCCCGCCGCGAAATTGCCATTTTCGACGCAGCGAATATGCGGCCACAATTCCGGAAATCAGCAAAAATGTGTCGACGGCTAGCGAGGAATTGAGCAAAAATGCGGAGAGAATTGGACGATTTCGAGCCTGAAAATTGCGACGGGTTGACTGAGTATTCAATGCCTCGGGTACGCAGCTAAAATGCAGCCTTAACTGAGTATCAAACGTCTCAAGTACGCAGCTAAAAACATGGAAAAACACAAAAACACACAAGATTTTTGAGAGAGTGCGCGAAATGCAATTGTTTATCAATGGAGCGCACTTCCATTTCTACTTTTATTTTCTTGTTTTTTTGTTTTTCGAAAATCCGTTTTTTGTTGTTTTCCATGAATTTGAATGAAATTTGTTGTTAAATTCATTTTTATCTCTTTTTTAAGTGAAAATAACATAATTTTAGTTGATTTTTGATACAAAAACTGGTTTTTTAATGGAAAAATGTGATTTTCTTACTTTTTATGGATTTTGGACGGTTTCGAGCCTGAAAATTAGGTGAGTTGACTGTGTATTCAATGCCTCGGGTACGCAGTTAAAATGCAGCCTTAACTGAGTATCAAACGTCTCAAGTACGCAGCTAAACACATTAAAACACAAAAACACAAAATGTTTTTGAGAGAGTGCGCGAAATGCAATTGTTTATCAATGGAGCGCACTTCCATTTCTACTTTTATTTTCTTGTTTTTTTTTGTTTTTCGAAAATGTTTCTTTTTGTTGTTTTTTCATGAATTTGAATGAAATTTGTTGTTAAATTCATATTTATCTCTTTTTTAAGTAAAAATAACATATTTTAGTTGATTTTTGATACAAAAACTGGTTTTTTTATGGAAAAATGTTCACTTTTTATAGATTTTTTGCTAATTACAGGAAAATCGTCAGGGAAATGGTCGAAATACGAGGAAAACTGGAGGAAATGTCAGTTTTTTTGAAAAATAGCCCAATCCCTCTTCACTGAGTATTAAATGTCCTAGGTACGCAGCCAAATCCTCACCTCTTTCAAAACATCCGCCACAACATCGGAAAAATTCAGCGAAAAAAGGCAAGTATGCGAAAAGATGACCCAAAACGTCGTGAAAACTTTCAATCCATTCAAAATCGGAATTTCACGGCTCGAATTTCGCTGCAGGAATTTCAGCGATGATTTCAGAGAGAACGCGGTGATTATCGATTTTTTCGAAAATTTTGCGAATTTACGATAAGTCAGCGCGATGGACGGTGCAATTGCTCCAAAAATTGAGTCATCATCATCATGCTCCAAATTCTTTTCGAAATTCTTTTTTTTGTCCAAAACAGTGGCGATTAATATGAGCGATGCTAGTGCAAAACCTGCAGCAAGGCTATAAATTTGCCACGTGGCATCGGGCTCTGCCACGTCATCGCACCACATCTCATCCACCCTGGTTTTATCGCCAATAATCTTAACCTGGAGCAATGCGGCCGAGTGTTTCCGCTTCACAAGCTTTCGGCAGGCACAGACCAATTGTGAAGGGTAGATCCATGGTGGTGACATTTTCCAGTGCGCCTTTGATGCGGCAATATTGCGTTTTGTCGTGCGGAAGCTTGCGGCACGTTGCGTAATCCGCGAGGAAGTAGAAGGGTCCGCGACGGAAGAATCCGGCAGGTTTGAGGAGCGGAATAGAGTCTAGGAGACGGACTGCCCAATTGGGATCTGGAAATTGTCATATTGCCAATTTGATCTACCCTACAGTAACCCAGGGGTACTGTATTATCGAAAATCTCCTCGCGCTCCACCGAAATAAACACGCAACGCAGACCGCGCCGCGCGGGAATTTGAATCGTTCCCTTATTTGTATGTGTTGTGGCGCGACGCGGTCTGCGTTGCGTGTTTATTTCGGTGGAGCGCGTGGTACCGATGAGATTTTCGAAAAAAATCTACCCTACAGTAACCCCCAGGAGTACTGTAGCTTACCCACCCAAACAATCCTTGTCTTTTTCGCCAATTTTGCATTTTGTCAAAAAATTGTAGGCCTGTCGCAAAATGTCGGCTGAAGCCAAAATACAATTTTCGTCTTCTGCAAAAAATTTTTTTTTTGAATTCGAAATTTTTGGCGCCAAAAATGTCGCTCACTTTCTGTCAAATGAAATTCTGGCAATTGAATTGAGCCCGACGAATTTTTCGATTGAAAATATCTGAAAATTTTTTGATCTACAGTAATCCAAGGCATATTTACTATCAAAATTTCGCAAATTTTCGGGCCTAACTCACTTATCAATCGCCAATTGCGCCCAATTGGTGTCCAATTTTTTGGAGCCAAAAATTCCCGCCAAAAATTGAAGAATTAGGAGACTCTTGAATTGCATCACTTTTTTGGTTTTTATTAAAAATCAGAAATGACTAGATTTTTTGTGACGTCAGAGATTTTCACGTTTAAAATAGGTCACGTGAAAAATGTTTTTTTTTTGAAAATTTCATTTTTTTTCGTCATAAAACATTTTCAGCTGTCTCATTTTTCCCAGTCTGAAAAAGTGGAAAAAAATATTTTCTCCTGGGGATTTTCCATAATTTATGTATGATTTTTCCGGGGCTCTGCAGATTTTTTTCAATGTTCCGGGACCACTATGATTGATTGGTGCCAGCAAAATTTTGTGATATGATTTTTGGCGCCAAATGACACATTTTTATGTGTTAGTGAGATTTTCTTGTGACTAACATTGTTTCTACAACACCTGACACATTTTTTATATTCCAGTGTGTGAGAGAAGCTCTCCAGAAAATTTATTTTTTACAACTTTTTCCCTATTTTTTGTATAGCGCTCGCCAAAAATTCAACAAAAAAAATAAAAAAAAGTTGTGCGCCCGGTGGGGATCGAACCCAGGTCCCACGAATGCAACTCCCGCATGCAGACCACTCGGCCATGCGCGTCTTTTTCTCTCCCGTCTGAATTTTCGCATATAAAATGAGGGGCGCGCGAAGAATTTTTTTTAGAGTTAGGCTAAATATAAAGAATTTTTGTTCCTCTCTTAATTATATATATGTATTTTCTCACTTGTTTTTGTTTTTCCTATATGTTTTTTCTCGGTAGAGCAAAAAAATGCATTAATTATTTAGGCTTACATCAGATGAAGTTTTTTTGGGCAAAAATTGTTCAAAAAAAAGAAATGTTCTAATTTCCGGTAGGATGTTTAGAACATTCAATTTTTGGCGCCAAAAAATCGGACAATTTTTTGATCTACAAATTTTAAAAATTCAAAATTTCGCGCCCAAAATTCTTCCACGTGTCAAAAAAAGTTCCCATGACGTCCAAAATAATTTAAAATTCCGCCAGCTTCTTCTCTCTCGAGCACAAAATGTGCTCTGCAACTTTTTCTTTTTTTGGAATTTTCTAAATGAGTTCATTTTCTCTGCGCTCTCTCTCAATTTTACACACTCTCTAACTTTTTTTGTTGTTTTTTTTTGGAACAAAAAAAAATAAATGTCTGGAATTCCTAATTAATTGCTTTACTTTAAAATGTCTATTTTTTTTTTTGAAAAAAAAATTTTGAAAAAAAAATTTTTTTTTTGAGAAAGAGTAAATTGAATTCTCCCAACTCAATTTTTCCATTTTTTTTGTGAAAAATTTTTTTTCATTTTTTTTTCAAAAAAAAAAAGAAACTCGATGCCAATTAATAACGCTCTCACATTTTTTATGAATTTTTTTTTCTCATTTAATTTTTGAGCCCTAAGGCTGAGCCGCGCGCAAAAAATCTCATTTATTTTCAACCTAGACTGAGTATTAAACGTACGCAGTCAAATATGGAAAACGATTTGGCTGAGTATCAAACGTCTGAGGTATGCGAATTTCAAAATTCAAAATTCAAATTTTCGCGCCCAAAAATTTCCACGTGTTTTCAAATTTTCGCGCCCAAAATTCCACGCTCAAAAATTTTTTTCAGATGGATTTCGACCCGCATTCGGTGAAATGGCAGTGTTGTTGTTGTTCTCTGCCTTCAGGTGAGCTACAGTACCCCGATTACTGTAGATCTACAGTACCCTATTTCAGGCATGCGACTTTTGGCTTCTGTGGAATTCGCGTTCTGCGCCATCACCGCCTCAATAACTATGTATAATATCACAAAAGCGCAGCCGCAGGTGAGGATTTCTCTGCGTCTCTAACCTCTCTGCGTCTCTATTTAACAACACTATATTCCTCTGCATCTCTAACCAAGTTATGTTTCTTTGCGTCTATAACCTCTCTGCGTATCTAACCACTCTATTTTATCTGCATCTCTAACCTCTCTCCGTCTCTAACAACACTATACTCCATTCCCCACGACCATACAAGGCGCCCGTTGAGTCAGACGCGAGACGACGAGAGTATTTTGTAAAAATATCCCGAAAATGAATTTCGCTTCGAGATATTTTCAATAAAACATGTGTTCCTTGAAACAAAATACGGTATTTTTTCAAAGGGACACACATTTTCTCAAAAATATCTCGAAGCGATGTCTTTCTCTGCATCTCAGATGACGTCATCATGACTCTCGTCGTCTCTAACTTCTGACCCGAGGGGCAATTTTCTATTGGAGTAAATGGTCGTGTCCCCTGCATCTCTAACCGAATTATTTTTCTCTGCATCTCTAACCTCTCTAACAACACTATATTCCTCTGCATCTCTAACCAAATTATGTTTCTCTGCGCATCTAACCACTCCTCTGCATCCCTAACCTCTCTGCGTCTCTAACAACAATATATTCCTCTGCATCTCTAACAAAACTATATTCCTCTGCGTCTCTCACCAACCCCATACTCTCTAGATGTCTTAAATTCTCATATTTCTATTTATCTCTAAGCTCTCTGCGTCTCTAACAACATTATATTCCTCTGCATCTCTAACCGAATTATGTTTATCTGCATCTCTAACCCCATAATTTTTCAGGATATCGCAGCTTCCGAAGTGTGTCTCGTCGGTCTCATGTTATTCTTCACAATAACCTCAATCATGTTAATAATCGGAATTCAAAAGCACTCTATCCAATTAATCTACCCCTCATTATTATCTCGCGGTCTCGCCATTCTTTTCCTCGCTGTTTTCGGCGTCTCCGCCGTCTTTGCGCACAATTCGAAAATGAAGCGAGGCGAGCTCGCGGCGGCCGAAGATCCGAATGTCGCGTTCAAATTGGTTCTTTGCGTTTTCGCGTTGCTCTTTTTGACTGTTTTGATATTCTATTGTTGCTATTTGGTGGTTCGACTTATTCATTATGAGCAGAGTTTTGCGAGGTTGAAAGAGCGCAGAAGTTCGTTGATTCAGGCTGGAATGATTGGTTAGTTAAAAAAATTTTTTTTTTAAATTTTCTGGATTTTGATACCAAATATGACATAATTGTGGATTTCCAGCCAACAAAACTACATTTTTCAGATCCTGACTACCCATCGCCTAACAACTATGCTGCAGTTTCCCGAAGAGCATCTTCGGCTTAAAATTTTGTGATTTTTTTTTCAAATTTTTTGTATATTTCTGTTTTCTTGCCTTTTTTCGAATAAATCGTGATATTTTCGAAATTTGGAATTTCAGACAGACAATCGCACCACACCTGACGAGAGAGTGTCCCAAATTTTTTGTGCAGTGTGAAAATTTTTTTCAAAAAAAAAATGTGCAGCGTGAAATTTTCAAGTTTTTCGAAAAAAAAAGTCCGCGGGCAGGAGGATTCGAACCCTGGTCTCATGCTCGCCAGTCTAAAATGCTATCCTCTCGGCCACATCTCTTTTTTTCTCCCGAGGGGAAAATGTTGGTGGAAAAGGAAACTGTTTTCAAACGAATGCGTTGCAACGTTGCTCAAAATTTGAAGTTAGGATAACTAAGCTTAGGCTTAACGGATATAGTTGATTTTTTTCCAATAGATTGGTAAGGTCATAGGCAGTGTGGAACACCATGAGTGCAGTGTGGAAATGCCCTATTTCGCTGTTATTTTGGAGTGTCCATTTCAATGCACAGTGTCCACAAAACGACGTTTCTGCGTCTCTTTTCGAAAAATCTCTCGTTTCGGTAGAGCGCGTTTGCTCGTTTGTCTTTTTTCAATGGAAAAATCGAATTTTTTTGTCGATTTTTCAACTTTTTCTTGTTTTTACTCATTTTCATTGGTGTTTTTGCAAAATTTCATGAACGATTTCTCATTCTATGAATATCAGGGAACATTTTCATGTATAGATCGTTTCATGAAGTAACGCCATAATGCCGTTCAAAAATTTTAAAGATTTTCGTTCGTTTTTCAGGTTTTTTTGGGTGTCGCCAAAAAGTGAAGAATACTAATTTTTCGAACTTTTTTGGAATACAAGGACCACATTTGGGATGAAATGGGATATATTTGGACCGCTTGTAACGACGACAGATTTATTTTCACATGAATCGATGGATGTTACCAGTGGTGCTGTTGAACTATTTTCTGATGCTTGTTTGGATATAAAATGATTCGAATATGACGGGAGAGAAGAAAATTAAGCTTTTCGTAGGTTTTTTGCTTCAGAAATTTGATAATAACGGAATTTATAAAGGCTTTATTGCAGGTTCACGCTGGTAATCGCTACTTATGAACATTTACTGGTTCAAAAAATATGGAACTGGTCGTCAAATTTGATTTTTGACAAAATCGTAATCGCATTGGATGTATCTGATCGTAATTTCGAATCAACCACACATTTTTTCAATGAGGAACATTGCGATAAACTCGCATTGGAGGATCTGGCTTTCAAACACCAACATCAGGAAATGTGGTACTCAGAGTACTGGAGAACAGTGAAAAACATCGAGAACACACATGAAAATCTACTTGACAAAGTATATGTTGGTACTATGAAGAAAATAGCGGTCGTTGGAGATGGTTGTATATGTTTGATGGCTCAAAAGATTATCAATTGAGAGGAACTAATATTTCAACAGTAACATCCGACTCTTCTTATTAATAAGCAATTGCTAAATTCAAATTTTGGAGCTTGGTAGAGATTTGACGACATTTTTTCTGAAGTTGACTGGAAAAGTTGGGTTTGAATCGGAGAATGATGTTCCTTATTGGCCAAAATTATCGATTTGTGATATTTGGAGGTCTATAACTCAGCTAAGAAGTTCATTCGGATCCTGACAATCTTGTTGTTGTATATTTTTATATGGTCTTTCTGCTGATGTTAATTTTCAGCCGGGTTTTCAAAAATGTTTTTGTACGACATAACTTCCTATTATTTATTAATAAAGATTTAATTATATAGTTCGTTTTTTGTTACATAAAACTTTATCATTCAAATTTTTCAGTTTTTCACACTTGAATTCAGGTATTTCTTATTTTTTAATTAAAAAAACGCTCAAATAAACGTGTTTTGTTAATTTCAAGAATTTTTAGGTTCGAAACTTCTCATTCCTAGCATCAAATAAACTGGTGTACTTTGATTCACGTAATTCCTGGCCTTTACAAGTAAATTTACCAAAAATTTCGTGAAATTTCAGCTAAAATACTTCTTAAAAAAAACATAAGTTTTTCTTTCGATTTTATAGCCTTAAAAATTTCAAAAATGAATCGAAATGTTATTTCTCTGCCTTCCTTTCATCCTCCTCTACTCGCTCATATACCATTTTCCCCGTGAATTTCTCGAATTTTTTGAAGAATTTCGAAAAAATTCAAAAAAACTGAAAAAAAAAATGAGAGAGTGTTGTTTGCTGTAGAGACGCAGACAACGAGAGAGCGCACACACCTCGCGTCGTCCTGTGGATATTGTGAATGGTAAATATGGACATTACAAAGAATCGGACGGCATTTTTTTTCGAGCACATATCAAGGGTTGGTATATTCAGAAAGTTGGTGTATTTTTAAGCGTAGTTTTTGAATTTACCCATGTGCAGTGTGGAATTTGAAGTTTTTTCATAGAAAGTCAATTTTTTTGAAATTTCAGTGACACTATGGTTTGCTAAGCAGTCACGTAAATTCCACACTGCACATTGTGTTACTACACTAAAACGAAGTCTGCTGAGTTGATTTTCACCGAGAAACTTCGAAAAATTCGCAATCTGAAGTTGATTTTGAAGTTGGGAAAAAATAAAAAAAAAGTTAGCTCGAATGAAGATTCGAACCTGGGCCTTCTGAACACTAGCAAAATGGCCTACCACTGAACTAAATGTGCATTTATTTCCCCAAGTTAAATGTTGATGAAAAGGAAACAAAGTTTTTTTTCGAAAAAAATGCAGTGTGACTTTTGAAAAAAATGTACAGTGTCCATTTTGGACACGTCTCGTCAGGTGTGAATCGCACATTTAACGGTGTGTGAATTGTCTCAAAATGTTTTCAGAAAATTTATATAAACACCTCTCACGTTGAATTTTCATAAAAATGTTGCTCAACTTCATTTTCGTCTTGCTTGCTGCAGTTTTTCTCGTCAACGCTGAACTCGACAAATTTTGCAATAGTGTAAATCCTTGCCCTGTCGGATTTGTTTGTGATAATGATGATGGAACTCATGGAACTTGTCAACTAAATGCTTAAATAATAAACAATTATTGATCTTTTCAAATTGACGTTTTTTTTACATTGAAGTGAAAATTGTTCTATTTGGATGGCTCCTTTCATTTCAAAGAAATGCCGAACAAGGAAACAGTTAGCAATTGAAAATCTCCAAAACGGTTCTGGAAATGTTCAGGGAAAGAAAAAAACGCAAACCTTTAAAAGACAAATAAAAATTCATCTCAACGATAACAATAACTCGCTTCAAAAGCAAGAAAACATAACCAATTTGAGACAAAAAGAAAATATACAATTTACTTTCCCTTGGTCTTTTGGTCGTCGACGGAAACGTTGGTGAGGTTGAATCCCTGAAAAAGTATGGTTTTGTTTATAGGAAAATCAAGGTTTTTCTTTTTAATAACGTACACACTTTCAGATGTTCCGAAACTTTGTTCGAAAAAAATTGTTTGTTTCAACAACTTTTTTTGAAGAATTCTTCTCAGAGCTCAAAACACCCAAAAAACAAACTCACAGCGGCCTTGAGCATGTTGGCGGTGTCTTGATCGACCTTGATGGTGGTGAGTTGGGATGGGTCGACAGCGGAGATTTCTGGCATGTAGTTGTCTCTGCGCTCACGCTCTTCTTCTTGCAATTTGATGGAAATGCCTCTAACTGGTCCTCGTTCGATACGTCTCATCAAATGGGTGATGTATCTGAAAAATTGAAATCTCATTGAAGAGTTGAGATAGTTTATTGAACTCGATTTATATTTCAATTTATAAATTTTTAGGAAAAATCGATAAATTCCATTGCTCGCGAAAAAAATTATTTTGGTTTTGATTTGGGCATAGAGAATTCTTTATTCTTTACATTTTAAATTATATATTGGTCAATCAAAAACGTGTCCAATAAAGCCACGAAAAAATGTATATCAGAAGGTTTCGTATATTTTCGAAAATATAGAATCAGACAAAAACGTCGATTCTGATAGATTTCGCTCCGCTTTCTAATTTGAGTTCATTATTTAGAATATTCAACAGAAAAATAATCGAAACTCACCCAGCGATCTTGTTTCTGAGTGGCTTGGATCCGATGATGGCGACTTCATCACAAACTCTCTTGTTGTTGTGGAAGTCATTGGTCATGCGGGTGTAGTACTTCTCGATAAGGACACGGGAAGCCTTCTTGACGGTCTTGGTACGAACGCGACTCATTATTCCCGAAGTTCTGAAATCAAAAAAATTGAAAATCAAAAAAATCCAATAATCTCGTCGAAAAAAATCGATAAACAAAACGAAATACACCAAAATACGAGAAATTCGCGTAGGCCAACATTCAGCAAAACCACGTTTCATCAAAATTCACCAAAACTTGCAAAAACCGAGAAAAAACGGCAAAAAAAGGGAGAAAAAAAGAAAATGGAAAAAATTCATCAGAGCAAGGTTACGGTCACACACACTCGCGTGTGTCCTCTTCGCGACGAGACACACAGACAAAAATCGATGCGCCTTTACTATTTATTTTTGTTTTTTTTCGTTTTTTTTCGCAGAAACCAAGGAAATAGAGGGATTTTCCAAGGAAAGATATAAGTTTTATATATCAAAAAATCAGTTATAAATTCTCCATCGTTTTTTCGACTTCCTTTTTCGTTTTTTCAAAAGTTGAAGCCTACATTTCTTTTTTTTTTTCGAAAAACCTTGTTTTTTTCCAGGCAGAAAATGTCTGCAACATGTCCAATGTGTAGTGAAACTGTAGAAGAGATCAAGGAGCATCTCTTGAGGCATTTCAAGTATAAGTAAGTTTGAAAATCGCGAAGAATGATGAAAAATAAGTTTTTGCAGGATGTTTCAATGTGGAGATGTAAATTGTGAAGCTCAATTCTACACAGAACAAGAGCGAAAAGCTCATTGCGACAAAACAAAACATAAAAGATCGTTTCAAAACACGGTGAACAGTTATATGGATGTTTTAGTGGAGATGGTGGAAAAAGACGCGAAATTGTTGAAAAACTTGGATTTCACAACAATCGTGGATTCACGACGCGCCGCAATTTCACAAACTACACAAAGTTTGGAAAATCGCGTGGTTCCCGCGACATCTGCGACAAGTTCGCGAAAGCGAGTTGCGACTGCGACTGAAGCGAGTTCTGCGAAGAGAAGATCACGAACACTTTTGCAAGAGGAAAATGTTAGTTCGAGTAATTTGACGGCGGAAAATCGAAAGGAGAAACGAGTTACAACAAGTGTAGCAAAAATGACTATACCAGATGCGTTACAGATTGTGAGTTTGTGAAAAATGTGATTTTGGAGGCCTAAATTTTTCAGCATGTTCCAATCGCAGAACCCGATGAACCCAATCCAATCGGAGTTGGTTTCTATCATCCAAATGATCCAAATCGAACTGATTGGACTAAAATCACTTGTGCGCTTTGTAATCAGGAAGTTAATTATGAATATAGTGAGTTATCTCAACTTGTAAATCGGAAAATTCCGTGTCAGCGGCCACGTGGATTATTATGATATGGCAAACGTCATAGTAATTCGTGTGGCCGCTAACGCGGAATTTTTCGATTTACACTCGCTCTTTTCGAAAAAGAATTTCTTATGCCGGATCTGAAAATTTCACTGAAAAAATGACTCTAGTCTTCTAGAGTGCAAGTTTTCGCTGAAATTTTCAGCTCCCGCGCAGGGAAATCTATCGTCAATTTTTTTTCGAGCGTAGCGAGTGTAAACCGCAAGCTTCCGCGTTAGCGGCACTATCTTCCGCTTCAGCGGCCACGTGGTTTATGATACTGTAAGTTCGCCACGTCATAGTCATACACGTGGCCGCTGACGCGGAATTTTCCGATTTACACTCGCTCCGCTCGAGAAATCGAATTTCTCACGCCGGATCTGAAAATTTCAATGAAAAAACCATTCTAGTCTTCTAGATTGCAAGTTTTCACTGAAATTTTCAGCTCCCGCGCAGGGAAATCTATCGCCAACTTTTTTCCGAGCGAAGCGAGTGTAAACCGCAAGCTTCCGCGTAAGCGGCACTATCTTCCGCTTCAGCGGCTACATGGTTTATGCTACTGTAAATTCGCCACGTCATAGCCCCCGCTGACGCGGAAGCTTGCGGTTTACACTCGCTCCGCTCGAAAAATCGAATTTCTCACGCCGGATCTGAAAATTTCAGTGAGAACCAAGATTTTTTGAGTTTTCACTGAAATTTTGAGATCCCGCGCAGGCAAATCTATCGCCAATTTTTTTTTTTTGTAAAATTCTGAGAAAAATATAGCGAAAAATAAAATTTCTTGTGCCGGATCTGAAAATTTCACTGAAAAAATCATTCTAGTCTTCTAGATTGCAAGTTTTCACTGAAATTTTGAGATCCCGCGCAGGCAAATCTATCGCCAATTTTTTTTCGAGCGAAGCGAGTGTAAACCGCAAGATTCCGCGTTAGCGGCACTATCTTCCGCTTCAGCGGCCACGTCATAGCCATCCACGTGGCCGCTGACGCGGAAAGCTTGCGGTTTACACTCGCTTCGCTCGAAAATCTGAAAATTTCACTGAAAACCAAGATTTTTTCGAGTTTTCACTGAAATTTTAAGATCCCGCGCAGGCAAATCTATCGCCAATTTTTGATTTTCAGTAATTCGAAAAGATCATGTGAGCTCAAAACATTTATCAGCCGATATTGCACCAGAAGAATACGAAAAAATAGTAAAAAGTCGAATGGATGATGCATTTCCCGAATTACCAAATAGTGATAATTGTTGTCAATTATGTATGACTGGATTAGATATTAGAACAAGTCATAGAAGAGAACATATTGAGAAACAACACTTTATGAAACTACCAATCTCACAATTAGAATGTCCAATTCCAAATTGCGAAATGTTTTATCAAAGACAATGTGATTTGTCACAACATTTGAGACAAATTCACAAAAGAAGATCTATCAAAATATAAAAATAAAGAATTTCAAGATGGAAGAAAGAGAAGAAATGCAATGATTTCGGAAATGATTAACAAATGTTTTCCAATGTCACAATTTAATTCGATGATTAAGAGTTTTAATTCGGCGATTGAAGAAGCGAAAAATCGACCGGATCCCAGTTTGATTTTGAAGAAAACTGAGGAATTGCAGAAGAATGCGATTGATAATGCGTTTTCCAAGGATATTCGCATTCAGGAGTTGAATGTGAGAGATTTTTGATGAGCGGCAAAGTTACAATAACTTCTCTGGCTGAATAAAAAGGGGTACCCCTTTTTCAGCTCAAAAATGCTTCATTTCGGAGAAAATTTTCATTTTTATCACGTTTTAAGTCAATCGAAAATTCTAACAAAAAAAAATACGTTTCAAATTTTTGATATACTATACTATCAAATATTTGTTTTGATATACCAATTGTAATCAAAAAAAATTAAATGAATATTCTGAAATTGCGGCTTCTGCTTCAGCGGCCACGTGGAAATTTAGAGGACCTCTGAGGGTCGCCACGTCATAGCTATCCACGTGGCCGCTGCGCGCGGAAGCTTGCGGTTTACACTCGCTCCGCTCGAAAAATCGAATTTCTCTTGCCGGATCTGAAAATTTCAGTGAAAACCAAGATTTTTTTGAGTTTCCACTGAAATTTTGAGATCCCGCGCAGGCAAATCTATCGCCATTTTTTTCCGAGCGAAGCGAGTGTAAACCGCAAGCTTCCGCTTCAGCGGCCACGTGGAAATGGCTATGACGTGGCGAACTTACAGTATCATGAACCACGTGGCCGCTGACGCGGAAGATAGTGCCGCTGACGCGGAAGCTTGCGGTTTACATTCGCTTCGCTCGAAAAATCGAATTTCTCATGCCGGATCTGAAAATTTCAGTGAAAACCAAGATTTTTTTTTGAGTTTTCACGAAATTTTGAGATCCCGCGCAGGCAAATCTATCGCCAATTTTTTTCGAGCGAAGCGAGTGTAGAGACCGCAAGCTTCCGCGTTAGCGGCACTATCTTCCGCTTCAGCGGCCGCGTGGAATGGCTATGACGTGGCAACCCTCAGAGGTCCAATTTCCACGTGGCCGCTGGAGCGGAAGATAGTGCCGCTAACGCGGAAGCTTGCGGTTTACACTCGCTTCGCTCGAGAAATTGTATTTCTCATGCCGGATCTGAAAATTTCAGTGAAAACCAAGATATTTTTGAGTTTTCACTGAAATTTTGAGATTCCGCGCAGGGAAATCAATCGTCAATTTTTTCCGAGCAAAGCGAGTGTAAAACCTGGCTTCCGCGTTAGCGGCACTATCTTCCGCTTCAGCGGCCACGTGGTTTATGATACTGTAAGTGAGCCACGTCATAGCCATCCACGTTTTTCAAATCTGCAAGCAGCGGGCATCGAACCCGTGACCTTCTCTAGATCCCAAATCCCATCTCTAACCACCTTCGCCATTCCAGAAAACTCGTCGTGCCGCAATCTACAATCGTCCTTCAAATTCTTCAAGTTCTTCTTCTAGTTCATCTTCATCTTCAGATGACGAAGAATCGTGTCATCGAAAAAATCGAATGAAAACAAATTCTCAATCGAATTCCACAATTAGTGATTTAGAAGAAACAAATGAAAAATTGACAGAAGATGATGTGATTTTTATTCGAGAACACTTTAATAGTCAATTATCAGACAAATTACGACAAATTCGAATCAAAACTGAACATGTTGGAGATGAAGCTGAAAATGGAGGAGAAGCTGAAAAAAGAAGCTGAAAAAGAGGCTGGAGAAGAAGTGGAAGATAATAAGGAAACTATTTTGGAAACCATTCCGGAAATTGTAAAAGAAGAAGAGGAGGTGAGCATTTTGGGCGAAAATTGGGGATTTTTATCAAAATTTGGGTGAAAAATGTGAGAAAAATTGGAATTTTTTTATGAAATTTTTATTGAAAAAACACTTTTTTACAAGAAAAATTGCGAAAAATGCGATTTTTCTTGTAAAAAATGGCCTATTTTCGGAATTTTTAGAGCATTGCTCAGATTAAGTAAATGATTTTTTTAATCGATATTCGATGAGTTTTGGCTCAAAAATTTTCCATATTTTTTATGATTTTCATCAAAATTTTCCAATTTTCATGATTTTCATCAAAATTTTCCATATTTTCAGTCAAAAATGGCTGACTTTCGCAATTTTCAGAGCATTGCTCAGATTAAGTAAATGATTTTTTTTAATCGATATTCGATGAGTTTTGGCTCAAAATTTTCCAATTTTTTATGATTTTCATCAAAATTTTCCAATTTTCATGATTTTCTTCAAAATTTTCCATTATTTCAGTCAAAAATGGCTGATTTTTCGGAATTTTTAAAGCATTGCTCCAGATTAAGTAAATGATTTTTTTAAATCGATATTCGATGAGTTTTGGCTCAAAATTTTCAATTTTTCATGATTTTCATCAAAATTTTCAATTTTTCATGATTTTCATCGAAATTTTCCATATTTTCATGATTTTCATCAAAATTTTCCAATTTTCATGATTTTCATCAAAATTTTCCATATTTTCAGTCAAAAATGGCTGTTTTTTGGAATTTTTAGAGCATTGCTCAGATTAAAGTGAATGATTTTTTTAATTCGATATTCGATGAGTTTTGGCTCAAAAATTTCAATTTTTCATGATTTTCATCAAAATTTTCCATATTTTCATGATTTTCATCAAAATTTTCCATATTTTCATGATTTTCACCGAAATTTTCCATATTTTCATTCAAAAATGGCTGTTTTTCGGAATTTTTAGAGCATTGCTCAGATTAACACCTTTTTTCAGCCAATTCCGCCACAACAACCTGCCAAATCACTTCCCGCAATTGCAATTCCCGATTCTTTTCCCTTTCCCCCTCCACCTTTTCTTCCCGCTCCCCAAAAAACTCCAATAATTCCACGTCCGCAATTCTTCAATCAAGAAAGAGAAAAAGAAAGAGGAGAAGAGACGCAGAGAAATGAGAGAAGAACATCGAATTATGACCATTGCTCAGATTATCGGAGAAGAGGAAATTCTGGAAATCGGGGAAGATTTGATAATAATTATTCCGAATCAAGATATTCGACAACACCTTCGAGCTCGAATTCTGAAAGTAGGAGAAAGAAGGTGAGAAAAATGAGCGAAAATTCGATGAAAATCATGAAAATTGAAGCTATAAAAAATAATTTTCTGTAACCTGAGCAATGCTCTGAAAATTCGCGATTTTCTGCTAGAAATTCTGGGAAAATTCGATGAAAATCATGAAAATTGGAGTTTTTTGAGCTGATAAGCATTAAATTTGATATAAAAAATCAATTTCTGTAACCTGAGCAATGCTCTGAAAATTCGCGATTTTCTGCTAGAAAATTCGGAAAAATTCGATGAAAATCATGAAAATTGGAGGTTTTTGAGCTGAAAAGCATCAAATTTGATATAAAAAATAATTTTCTGTAACCTGAGCAATGCTCTGAAAATTCGCGATTTTCTGCTAGAAATTATGGAAAAATTCGATGAAAATCATGAAAATTGAAGGATTTTGAGCTAAAAAGCATCAAATTTGATATAAAAATCATTTTTCTGTAACCTGAGCAATGCTTTGAAGATTGTGAAAATTCAATATTTTTGAGCTGAAAATGAGCAAATTTTGATGAAAATCATGAAAATTGGAGGTTTTTTAGCCAAAACTCACCGAAATCCAGATTTTTCTGGAATTTTTTATAACCTGAGCAATGCCGCAATAATATAGAAGATCTAATATTTTTTATAAAATGAGCAATGGCTTTTATTAAAATCTATCAATTTTAGAAACCCCTCAGATCATGATTTTTCACAATTTTTTTTGTATAATCTGAGCAATCCCTTGAAAACCCGTGTAAAAATATCAATTAATTAATTAAACATAAAATTGTACGTTTCAAAAATTGCTCTTTAAAAAATAAAAGAAATTCAATTTCGTTCCGCACGTTTTTCTGCTGATTTTATCTAAAATTTATCGGATTTTTTATTTTTCAATGAAAAATCCGAATTTTGGCAAATTTCCAACGGAAAAATCAATATTTTCTTGCAGATCTCCATCTTCAAATCGTCCTTCATCTTCCTCTTCAAATTACCGATTTTTTCTTCCCAATCTTCTTCTTCTCATCGTTCAAGAAATCATCATTTTCGACCATATCAGGTACTTTTTTTCGCTATTTTTTTGAGAAAAATCGGAAAATTCCATTATTTCTATACAAAATTCCATGAATATCTAATTTTTTGACCAAAAAATGCTTCCAGAATCGTCAACATCACTAAAAACTTCTTCAAATTCCCCAATTTTTCATTTTTTTTTCTAAAATTCTTCATTCTAGTTTTGTTTTAGTTTGTTGATTTTTTTAAATTATTGAATTGTTTTTGAAAATTTAATTCTTGTTTGGTTTTTATATGCATTCTTATTTGTTTTCTATTCTTTTTTTGAAAAAACTTTCTAAACTACATTTTTTGCACAAAAAAATATATGATCCTAGCCGCGATTTTCAGCCACAACTACATGCTATTTGCAAACAATGCTAGATTTTTTCGACGTATTTATTTCTGTTCAGAAAAATGTTCAGTATGTTTGGTATGCCGGTTGTTCACAGATGACACTTTGACCATAATCAGCACTAAGCCAATTCATGCTGCTTCCTTGAAGATCAGGACGTGCTCCATCTTTGCTTTGATAAGTGCGGCACTGTAAAAACATCCAAGATTTGAGAAAAAAACCACCACAACAATCTCACCCCATTCACATCGTAACATTTTACCCAGGCATCACATGAACCACCACAAGAACCAGTTCGAAGAGAACGTACAAATATATACTCGGAATAACTTTCCCATCTTGACAGATCACCTTTTTTGCTTAGCGCAAAATGTAATAGCATCATTATATCCTTTATACTGAAAATCAATAAAATGCGCATTTCATAGTGTTTAGAGCCTAAAGCCCCCAACCGTAAACCGCAAGCTTCCGCGTTAGCGGCCACGTGGATGGCTGCTATGACGTAGCAAATTTACAGTATCATAACCCACGTGGCCGCTGACGCGGAAGATAGTGCCGCTAACGCGGAAGCTTGCGGTTTACACTCGCTCCGCTCGAAAAATCGATTTTCTCACGCCGGATCTGAAAATTTCAGTGAAAATCTCAAAAAAACCTCGGTTTTCACTGAAATTTTCAAGATCCGGCATGAGAAAATCGATTTTTCGAGCGAAAAGCGAGTGTAGACCGCAAGCTTCCGCGTTAGTGGCACTATCTTCCGCTTCAGCGGCCACGTGGTTTATGATACTGTACGTTTGCCACGTCATAGCTATGTACTATCATAGCCACGTCATAGTTACGTGGCCGCTGAAGCGGAAGATAGTGCCGCTAACGCGGAAGCTTGCGGTTTACACTCGCTCCGCTCGAAAAATCGATTTTCTCACGCCGGATCTGAAAATTTCAGTGAAAATCTCAAAAAAACCTCGGTTTTCACTGAAATTTTCAGATCCGGCATGAGAAAATCGATTTTTCGAGCGAAGCAGTGTAGACCGCAAGCTTCCGCGTTAGTGGCACTATCTTCCGCTTCAGCGGCCACGTGGTTTATGATACTGTACGTTTGCCACGTCATAGCTATGTACTATCATAGCCACGTCATAGTTACGTGGCCGCTGAAGCGGAAGATAGTGCCGCTAACGCGGAAGCTTGCGGTTTACACTCGCCCCCGCTCGAAAAATGTGCCAGAGAGATTAAAAAAATGTGGCAGAGGAAAAAAGAGTCAGCTAGTCCCTCGTAAATATTTCGAAAATGAATGAATGTCTGTGTGTGCGCGCGCGGTCGCGGTGCGGTCGTAATAAAATCAATATCGCCAATTTTTTTCTTTGTTTTTCTTCGACCGCATCGCGACCGCCGCCTACACAGACCTTCATTGATTTTCGAAATATTTACGTTAGCTGACCCATTTTTTCCTCTGCCGCATTTTTTCAAAATTCCACAATATAAGCCGGGAAGCAATTTTTCTGGTTTTCCTGTATAAAAATTATTCATAAATAGTATTTCCAGCAACTCGAATGGTGGTTTTGACACACAAATATTATCGGAAATCTCATCGGTCACGCGCTCCACCGAAATAAACACGCAACGCAGACCGCGCCGCGCCACAATACACACACAAATAAGGGAGGGAATTTGAATCGTTACCTTATTTGTGTTTGTTGTGGCGCGACGCGGTGCTATTCGTTGCGTTTATTTCGGTGGAGCGCGGTCATATTATCGATGAGATTTTCGATAATACACAGAAACCCAAAAAATGTGGCAAAAAAAAAATCATAACCAATAATACTTACTTTTCCATCTCCATATTCGCTAAGTTGGAAATATTTATGACAAACTGTTCCAATTTGACGATGATAAGGAGTCCAGTAATTCTTGCACATTTGAGGTTGACGATTAACATCTTTTTCATAATGCAATCCACAAAGCATTGGAGAATGAATAGCAAGTGGTAATGCTTCGAAACTCAAACTATTCGATTTCTTTTCTGGGAAATAAACAAATGAATATCTAACAGGGTTCAACTCGCGATGCCAATTCGCATCATAATCCGAATCGCGCAAGTTCGCTTGATTCTCACAAGAAATTCCAATCTAAATACAAAAACATATTCATTTTTTTGCTCTTTTTATTATCCTGAATGAACTTACAACTTTTTTGTTTACAAAGTATATTTGACGACGGTAATTCTTGTGATAATCAGTATAATAGCAATAAGCAAATGGTCCAAATGCGCGATTGAATGATTTTTTTGACTTCCGGACTCAACCGCTTGGTATTAGCCGGTTTCAAATTGAGAAAAGTTCCATCACTGGTTCCAAGAATTGCTTTCATCGAAGCTTCGCAAACATCTTTATGGGAGTATGGATAACCAGGGATTAATCTGAAAAAATAGAAAATTTTTAAAATGTGGGATTCGATTCAAGATAAATATACTCGGGAAAAATCCCGCAAGTGCCGGCAAAAAAATTGCAGTAGAGCCGCAATGGCTGCGGGTGAAGCCGCCGTTGTTGCGGGGGAAAGACAAAAGGGAAGTGTGAGAGAGCACAGGCAGACAGACAAAAAGTAGCGAGCGTCTGCGCTCTCTCACATTCCCGTTGTCTTTCCCCCGCAACAACGGCGGCTTCACCCGGCATTGCAGCTCTACTGCAATTCTTGCCGGCACTTGCGGGATGTTTCCCGAGTAGATATAAGGGCTGATTCACGAAGGAAAAAAAATGTGTTTTTTAACATCGAAAGATCAATTCACGAAAAGTCGAAAAATGTCGAAAAAACATTAGTTTTTCGAGTTTTTCAACCAAAAATGATGACAAATCGATATTTTTTTCAAGCTTCTGGAGTAATTTCTGATTAAAATTGACCTCGGAATTCACTTTCCAGAAGGTTTTGCTGATTTTTCGTAAAATAAAAAAATTCAAATTTTGATGATTTTTGAAAAAATTCATAAAATAAAGCAAAATAGGGTTCTCAAAGCTTATTTTCATCAGAAATTACTCCAAAAACTTGAAAAATATCGATTTGTCATCATTTTTTGGCTGAAAAACTCGAAAAACTAAAGTTTTTTCGACATTTTTGACTTTTCGTGAATTGATCTTTCGATGAAAAAAAAACTTTTTTTTTTCGTTCGTGAATCAGCCCTAAAAAAACTTTCAAAAAATGAATAACTACTGTAGTTTGCTAAATGTGTGCAAACACCGCGCAGGCATTTTATTTGACGCGCACGTTTTTTTTCTTTTTCGAGCGTTCTTCTCACATGTTTAAAAAATGGCGATTCCTTGTGCGCGATCTCAAAATTGCAGCAAAAATTCAAAAATCTTGGTTTTCAGCGGAATTTTCAGCTTTTTTAGCAAATGAGTATTGTCATTCCGAAAATAAAAAGAACCCCCGTTTGAATTGGCGGTCACGTACAGTAGACTAAAAATGACGTGACACATGCACATCAAACTGGTTGGCAAATAGCCAACGTGTAAATTTCGCATTTTATTTTTTCAAATAGACTCCAAAATTTTGCGAAGTCTACTGCAGTCTTGGTGTCCTAGGCCATTTCGGTTCTCTTCCAAGTTCTTATTTTTTCGGAATGACAATATAAGAATAAACCCAATATTTCAAATCAATTGCTAAAAAACGATGTCCAACAAGAAGTTTTCTGATTGAATTGCCAAAAACATACGCTGGTGTATAATGCGAAGCACTTCTCCAAACAGCCATTGCACCAACCAATTGTGTTGGATGATACAATTCTGCAAGTTTTTTAGCGTTTATGCCAAAACTGAGAATTGTTTCAGGCGGTTTATACATGCACATTGCGAATGCTTTGACTGTCTTGTCCAATTTGATAATTGTATTTGGCCCAACATCATAATGAATACCATAGTTAAAAAGAATCACATAATTCTTGTTTTGATCTTCGGCTTCAGTTGAATTTTGTCCAACAAACATCGATGATAATTCAAGAGTTTTATCGGGTTGCACAAAATACATTGATAAATCATCACCAAACGCAAACTCGAACAATTCTCCAAGGTGTTTTGAAATTTGTACAATTTTTGCGCCTGAAACCGAATCTTCGCAAGTCTTTTCAGCTTCCTCATAAGTATTGAGATCGTAGAATGGGCGATAACACATTCCACGAATTTGCTGATAGTTGTTAGAGCATTCGTAGACATTTTCATAGGTGCAAGAGACTCGATTTTCGACAGCTTTCCATTCAGCCAAAGCGAATAAACCCCATCTTTCACAATACATTTTAGCCTGATCCTGAAAACAACGAAAATCGTTAAAGCGTTGGTTTTTTTGTGGGTTACCGTATCAGTTGCAGGAAAATCCATCTCAATTGTGCATCTGTCACCAACTGGATTTGGAATTGGAACTCCAGAATCATCCGTTTCGATGGTTTGTGTCACAATTGCCTGATTGAATCGACTACAAAACTTTTGGAAGCTTTGATCTTGAATTTGTTGAATCGAGCATTTTGTGAAAACCAATACAAATATTACTAGATTTTTGATAAAAAAATCCATTTTTAATGAGCTCTGACTGGCTTAACTTTGTTTTTATAGCAGTTTTTGCCACGTCATTTGGTTCACGCAAAGTTTAGATATTTATAATTTAAAAAATTAACATTTTTCTCTCCTTGACATTTCTAAAGAATGGTAAAATAATGTGCGAAAAATTTCTAATCAGAACCTACGGGATTTTAAAGAGGTTAATTGATGAAAATGGCGCGAAAATAACAATTTTTAAAAAATTTTTCAAAAAAAAATTTCAGAGAGTGTGTGGACTAGAGAGAGCGCAGACAGAAAAAACTCGGCCACGGCCACGCTCAACATTTCCCTCGTTTTTCTTTTTTTTTCGCCGTTTTTTCGATTTTCTCGTGATTTTTCCATTATTACACCGGGTTTTACTTGAACACAACAAACAAAAAAGAAGAAATTGGGGTTCTTCTTTTTTTTCTCATCAAATAATATACTTATCTTGTTTATTTACTTGAAAATTGACATTTTCATCGATTTTCGGCCAATTTTCATTGTTAATCGAATTAAAAAACCGAAAATCACGTGTTTTTTGAATTTTTTGTTGAACAATCGCCCCAATTTTTCATTGAAAATCAGAAAAAATCGATTTTTCAGCATGCCTCGCCCGGCTGGTGTTCCGCAACGCAAAATGACATATTTTATGCCGAAAAGTGGTGAGAATTATTGATTTTTTTCGGGAAAATGGGGGTTTTGGTGAGAAAATACCGAAAATATCGATTTTTCGTGAAATTTCCCGTTTATTTTGAGTATAAACAAGGCTGTGTTCCTTTAAATAGGTCTCGACAAGAAAACTTCCAATTTAAAGGAACATGACCTTGTTTGTGCTCAAAATAACCGAAATTTTTGGAAAATTTTGAATTCCACGTGGAATTTGGGTTCGAAAAAGGGTAAACAAGGCTATGTTCCTTTAAAAATTGAATTTTTCGTGGCGAGACCCATTTAAAGGAACATAGCCATGTTTATAATCAAAAAATCCGAAATTTCATGAATATTTGGAAACATGAATGAACTTCAGTGAAAAATGAGTAAAATCGGTTGTTTTGGGTATAAAAAATATACCTATGTTCCTTTAAATAAGTCTCGTCACGAAAATCTCAAATTTAAAGGGACATAGCCTTGTTTATACTCAAAATAACCAAAATTTCATGAAAAATCAGGTAATTTGACTCTAAACAAGCCTATGCGCCTTTAAAAATCAATATTTTGCCCCCAAAATTGGCCATTTGACCTTTGCCCATCCCAAAAAATCAATCATTTTCCAATAAAAACAAAGATGATATAATATTCCCCCATTTTCTCCCACTTTCTTATCAATAATCACAGAAAAACAAACAATTTTCGTTATATTTTCGCCCCAAAATTTTTTTTTATTTGACAACACACAAAGTACAATTTATTTCCAATTTTTTATTGGGAAAATCGCAGTTTTCTATTTGAAAAATGCTACAATTTTCGAGAAATGGTGAGTTTTTTGCTGAAAATTCGAGTTTTCGCTACTTTTAGACGCCATGCGCCTTTAAATTCAGATTCCCTGTGAAATTTGGGATTTTTTGAGCATAAACAAGGTCATGTTCCTTTAAATGGGTCTCACCACGAAAAATTCAATTTTTAAAGGAACATAGGCTTGTTTACCCTCTTTCGAACCTAAATTCCACGTGGAATTCAAAATTTTCACAAAAATTCGGTTATTTTGAGTATAAACAAAGTCATGTTCCTTTAAATGGGTCTCGCCACGAAAAATTCAATTTTCAAAGGAAAATAGGCTTGTTTGTATTCTTTCGAACCCAAATTCCACGTGGAATTCAAAATTTTCAGGAAAATTCGGTTATTTTGACTATAAACAAGCTCATGTTCCTTTAAATGGGTCTCGCCACGAAAAATTCAATTTTTAAAGGAACATAGGCCTTGTTCAACCTCTTTCGAACCCAAATTCCACGTGGATTCCAGGAAAAATCAATATTTTCCAGATAATTCGGCAAATGAGCAAGTCCGCGTGCCAAATGTGATTGCTCTGGTCGGCCTTCCGGCTCGCGGAAAAACCTACATCTCCCACAAACTTTGTCGATATCTGAATTGGATTGGCATCAAAACGAGAGGTACTGTAGTTTTGGCGCGGGAACCAAAAAAATTCAAATTTTTTTGCAGCCTTCAATGTGGGCGAGTACCGTAGGAAAGCGTGTAATTTGGGCGAAGAAGGAGAATTCGAATTTTTTTCGCCGAATAATGAAAGAGGACAGAAGATTAGAGAGTGAGAGAGTGCTAGAGACGCAGAGAGAATGATTTTGATTTTTACAGTGAATGTGCTCGATTGGCCATTGAGGATATGGGAAGATATTTGGACAACAAGGAGGGAGAAGTTGCGGTATGTTCCTTTAAAGGGTCTTGAAAAAAATTCAGCTTGAAATTTGGGTCCGGAAGAGTATAAACAAGGCTATGTTCCTTTAAAATTGAGATTTTCGTGGTGAGACCCATTTAAAGGAACATAGCCTTATTTGTACTTAAAAAGTTCGAATTTTCATAGGGGATTCGGAATTTTCAATAGAATTCTATAAAAAATTCTTGATCTTCATGAAAATGCGGTGATTTTGAATAGAAAAAAGTCGATGTTCCTTTAAATGGGTCTCGTCACGAAGACCTTCAAATTTAAAGGAACATAGCCATGATTATACTCAAAATAACCGGAATTTCATAAAGAATTTGGAAATTTCAATAGAATTCAATAAAAAATACTTGATCTTCATGAAATTTGAGATTTTTTGAGTATAAACAAGCCTATGTTCCTTTAAATGGGTCTCGCACCGAAAAGGTTGATTTTTAAAGGAACACAGCCTTATTTAGTCTCAAAAAATCTCAAATTTCATGATGAGTCCTAAAATTTTCTCGAAATTCCGGTTATTTTGAGTATAAACAAGCCGATGTTCCTTTAAATGGGTCTCGACAAGTAACCTTTAAATTTAAAGGAACATAGCCTTGTTTACACTCATTCTACTCCATTTTTCTCACCGAATTCAAATTTTCTTCCAGATTTTGGATGCCACCAACACAACTCGAGATCGCCGCAAAATCCTGATGGAATATTGTCGGAAATATGATGCATCAACCACCATTTCGTGTGTTTTATGTCGAATCGGTTTGTGATGATCCGGATATTATTAATTCGAATATTACGGTAAGTATTTGGGGTGGAATTTGCGATTTTTTAGGTGTAAATATGGCTATGTTCCTTTAAAATCAAAGGATTTCGTTTCGAGACCCATTTAAAGGAACATAGCATTTTTTATGCTCAAAATAACCGAATTTTCGTGAAAATTTTGAATTCCACGTGTAATTTGGGTTCGAAAAAGGGTAAACAAGCCTATGTTCCTTTAAATTCCGATTTTTCGTGCCAGGACCCATTTAAAGGAACATAGCATTTTTATGCTCAAAATAACCGAATTTTCGTGGAAATTTTGAATTCCACGTGGAATTTGGGTTCGAAAGATAAAGTAAAAGGTAAAGGTAAAGGTTCCTTTAGATTCCGATTATTCGAGCCAGGACCTATTTAAAGGAACACTGACCGGATCAGACGATTCGGACACGGAGTACGGGTGGTGTACGTCTATATGGCCGAATTTTGGGGAATTTGAAGTCACCCTGTTGCCGCAGGGGACCGATTTACCTTGCGTAGCGAACTACTACCCACTTACGACTGGGTGGATCGAGGAGGAGCGGGCACCGGGTATCGAACCCGTGACCCTGAGATCGCCAGCAGCCAATTCCACGTACCACTGAGCTACCTCACCCCCTTATGGGTAAACAAGCCTATGTTCCTTTAAAAATTGAATTTTTCGTGGCGAGACCCATTTAAAGGAACATGACCTTGTTTATGCTCAAAATAACCGAAATTTTAAGCTGGAAAGTATGCAAATAACATGTTCATTGAAAAACATTCGAATTTTCAATTAAGTCGCTCGTTTCCCACACATAACACCATACAATGTGCTGGAACTCCAGATGGCACGAATTGCTAAAAAAAAAAACACACAAATCCACGTTTCACCATGTTGTTCTAACTCACTTCCATCTCTCGCAAGATATGCTGAATCGTAGGGTGTTACATAGGTGACACCCGATTCTACAGTAGTCTCGATTCCCTGTACAGAATCAAGCAAATCATTGGGAGACGTAGTATAATTATCGGTCCAAATATATCCTTGTGATCCACATCCTGCAGTCAATTTACATGAATCACTTCCACAATTACAGGAGGGTTTTAGAGAGGCGCCAATCCACATTCCGTCTAGATTCCAGTAAGATAATGTGCTCATGAATGATTGTTTCATTTCTTCATTATCGATTGATGATGGAACTGCTCCAAAAGAGGAACATTCTTCTTCTGCCGATGCTTTGTTCATTTCAAGAACGCCAAGAAATAATAAGCACCATCCACCAGTTTCTCTTGAAACGTAGCTCCATCCTGGTTCACATTGGGTTCTGTTTCGACATCTTGCACGACACGAATCCACCGATTGAAGAAACATCAACATGAACATCAACACCTTCACAATCATTTTCTGAAGTGATTCCGATCTATTGAGCGAGCCTGGCTTTTATGCAAGACATTTCCAGTTTTGCCATAAAAATTCCATTTTTCACCGGGGAAAAGATGTGGCACAATAATGTTTTATTGGACCGTAAATTGCCGTGAATGTTTTATGTTTTATGTGTTTTTGCGCTTACGAAACTACAGTACCTCAAGAAAAAATCTGATTTTAAAGAATCGAAAATCTCATCGGTACCACGCGCTCCACCGAAATGAACACGCAACGCAGACCGCGCCGCGCCACAACACACACAAAAATGGAACGATTCAAATTCCCTCCCTTTTTTGTGTGTGTTGTGGCGCGACGCGGTCTGCGTTGCGTGTTCTAGAGTCAGAGAAGCTTCACTATGTTCCTTTAAATTCCGATTTTTCGTGCCAGGACCCATTTAAAGGAACATAGGCTTGTTTGGATTCAAAATAACTGAAAATTTCAAATTGTCCATAGAAATCCGGTTTTTTTGAGCCCAAACTTGAATATGTTCCTTTAAATTCCAATTTTTCGTGCCAGGACCCATTTAAAGGAACATAGGCTTGTTTGGATTCAAAATGACTGAAATTTTCAAATTGTCCAAAGAAATCCGGTTTTTTTGAGCCCAAGCTTCACTATGTTCCTTTAAATTCCGATTTTTCGTGCCAGGACCCATTTAAAGGAACATGACCTTATTTATGCTCAAAATAACTGAAATTTCGTGAAAATTTTGAATTCCACGTGTAATTTGGGTTCAAAAAAGGGTTAACAAGCCTATGTTCCTTTAATAATTGAATTTTTCGTGCCAGGACCCATTTAAAGGAACACAGGCTTGTTTGGACTCAAAATAACTGAATTTTTCGGCCAAACTTCACTATGTTCCTTTAATTTCGTGCCAGGACCCATAAATCCTCAATTTCCAGGAAGTCAAAATCAATTCGCCGGATTACAAAGGTCATATGACTGAAGAAGAGGCGAAAGAAGATTTTCTGAAGCGAATCGAAAATTATCGAATGCAATATGAACCGCTGGATTTGGAATATGATGAAGATAAATCGTATATCAAGGTAAAATTGCAGAAAATTTCGAATTTTGCGCGTCAAATTTGGTGTTTGTGCAATTTTTCGTCATTTCTAGTGTTCCTGTAGGGTGTTTTGATGTAAAATTCAAATTTTCTGCATTTTCACGTCAGGTTTAGTGGTTTTTTGGGAAATTTGAGGTTGAACATGAGAAATGACGCAAAAATGCAGAAAATTTGAATTTTTTGCGTCAAATTCGGTGTTTTCTTGAGAAAATTGCAGAATTTCTGGGAAAACACCGAATTTGACGCGCAAAATTTCAAAATGAACCAAAAAACCTGAAAATTACTCAAAAATTCATCATTTTTTGACCTTTGTCCCTTTAAATTTCAACATTTTCCATATTTTCCTTATCAATTTCCATCCATTTTTCAGGTTATCAATGCCGGCAAATCATTTTATGTTCATAATGTAAATGGTCACGTTCAAAGTCGAGTCGTCTATTTTCTAATGAATATTCATCTATTGCCAAGAAGTATTTATTTGTCAAGAGTTAGTTTTTTATGTCATTTTGAAAGTTCTAGAAGGTTTCATGAATTCTCATACTGTTTTTCGAATTTTTCATGAAATTTGGCGATTTTTGAGACCCATATTGATATGGTTTTCTTGATTTTTGAAATTTGGTGCCAAAATGGTGGATTTTCCAAAAATTCATCAAACTATATCAATATGGGTGTCAAAAATCACCAAATTTTATGAGAAACCCGAAAAAAACTTCTAAAATTCATGAAACCTCCCCGAACTCTCAGAACAAATATTTCGAAAAAAATTAGTTTTCATTCTGAAAGTTCTAGAAGATTTCATGAGTGCTAAAGGTGTTTTTCGAATTTTTCATGAAATTTGGCGATTTTTGAGACCCATATTGATATGGTTTTCTTGATTTTTTAAATTTTGGTGAAAAAATGGTGCAACTTTTCAAAATTCACCAAACTATATCAATATGGAGCTCAAAATTCACCAAATTTTATGAAAAATCCGAAAAACACTGCTAGAACTCATGAAACCTCCCAGAACTCTCAGATCGGTGTCAAAAATCACCAAATTCCATCAGAAATCTTGAAAAAACTCTTTTTTCACCCCAAAATCCCTATTTTTGCAGCACGGCGAATCAGAATACAATAGAATCGGAAGACTTGGCGGCGATTCTCCATTATCTGAAAATGGCCTAAAATATGCCGGAAAATTGCTCGAATATTTCGCCAACGAAAAATTGGATGATTTCCGCATCTGGTCATCGCAAAAGATCCGCGCCGCACAAACCGCGTCGCATTTGAAAGATTTGGCTGAGCACACCGAGTTTTGGAAGTGTTTGGGTGAGTTTTTGGGGATTTTTAGGGGATTTCATGGGTTTTGTTCGGAATTTTTTGGATTTTTCATGAAATTTTCGTGATTTTTCATTAAATTTTGATGATTTTTGACGAATTTTTCAAAAAATTCACTGAAAAATTCAATTTTTGCAGACGAAATCGATGCTGGAATTTGCGAAGGTCTAACGTATGAAGATTTCGAATCTCGATATCCAAAACAATTTGCGGAAAGAGACAAAGACAAATATCATTATAGATATCCAAGTGGAGAAAGTTATGAAGATTTGGTGGCCAGGTGAGCGGTTTTGGGCGGCTGAAAAAATGGGTCTGGGAAGGTTTTTGACCTAAAAATCGTGATTTTTGGGCAACTTCTGGCCAGAAATCGTGTTTTCTAGCGAATTCTGGCTAAAAATCATGGTCTTTATTGAATTCTGGCCAGAAATCAGGTTTTCTAGCGAATTCTGGCTAAAAATCATGGTTCCTTTTAGAAATTCTGGCCAGAAATCATGGTCTTCAGCGAATTCTGGCTAAAAATCATGGTTTCGACCTAATTTTGGACAGAAATCAGGTTTTTCACCAAATTCTGGCCAAATATCATGGTTCTTATTAAATTCTGGCCAGAAATCATGTTTTCCAGTAAATCCTGGTTAAAAATCATGTTATGGACAGAATTTTTTACCAGAAATCATGTTTTGGACAGAAATTTAGCCAGAAAACCTGTTTTCAGCTGACAGAATTTTTTCAAATTTGGCCAGAAATCTTGTTTTCAACTGATCCTGGCTAAAAATCATGGTTCTTCTTAAATTCTGGCCAGAAATCATGTTTTCGACTTAAATTTGGCCATAAATCATGTTTTTAGGCAAATTCTGGATAAAAATGATGTTTTGGACAAAAATTTGGCCAGAAATCTGTTTTTGAGCAAATTCTGGCCAGAAATCCTGTTTTTCAGCTAATTCTGGCTAAAAATCATGTTTTCGACCAAATTTTGGCCAAAAAAACTGTTTTTGACCTTATTTTCAGCCCAAAATCCAAATTTTCAGCTATTTTCAGCCCTAACCTCATTTTGTTTCCAGACTTGAACCTGTAATAATGGAATTAGAACGACAATCAAATGTTTTGGTCGTTTCACATCAAGCTGTTCTACGGTGTATTTTGGCGTATTTCACCAATCAGAATCGAGATGATTTACCGTATTTAAAGGTGAGTTGTGGCATTTTTTTGGCGCCAAAAATCAAATTCGAAATAGTTTTCTGATAAGACAAGAGACGCAGACAATTGTCAAAGTCACAGAAATTTTCTGACCAAAAAATTTTTGCAAACATTTTTTTTTGGTCACAAAATTAAAGGGACATACCGTATTCGTAGTTTAAAAAAATCCCAAATTTTTCTCTAAAAATTAAAGACACACAATCCACTAGAAATGAACAGAAATTGAGTTTGTTATTCTTTCATAACATATTTCAAGTAATCGGAATTCATAAAAATCAAGAAAAAATTTTGAGTCTGGCAAAAGTGAAAAAAACAAAATAATTGTTTTTGAAATCGCTCAGCCGACGGAAATTTCGAAAGTGTGTGCACACAACGAAGCAATAGAGCGCACATGCTGTTTTTGTCATTTGAAAATAAAAGCGGGAAATCTGTTTTTTCTAGTGGCTGATGTGTCTTTAAAGGGACATACAGTAATCCTTCTCAACTGAAATTATCATTTTTCACTAAAAAAATTGATTTTTTTAAAGGTACATACAGTACTCGCCCTCAAAATTATCGATTTTTCATATTTTTCAAATTTTAAAGGGACATACATTACTCTAATTTTTCAACCAAAAAAAAACACGAAAAATTGAAGGGGCATACAGTAATCCTTTTACTTGAAATTTATCATTTTTTCCACAAAAAAATCCAATTTTAAAGGTACATACAGTACTCGCCCTCAAAATTATCGATTTTTCAGGTCCCTCTTCATACCGTAATCAAACTAACACCAAAAGCCTATTCTTGCGAAGTGGAAATGTTCAAATTCGACATTGATGCGGTTAATACATATAGGGAAAAGCCTAAGTAGGGGCCTAAAAAGGCCTATTTTTGGGCCTTAAAAGGGCCTAATTTCAGGCTTTTTTGTACATTTTCTATTGCATTTTCCCCTAATTTTTTAGTGCCTTTTTTCGTTGTCAAATAGCTCAAACTTCGAATAAAAATTTATTGTATTTATGTTTCTCTGCGTCTCTCACTATTTCGTCGATAAAATGCGCTCTATTGATAAAAAATTCGCAAAGCCTCATCGTTTTTTCGCCAAAAAATCGATTGATTTGCGACGATTTCGAGTTGGCGATTCGGTCGACCCAATAAATGAGATTTGAGAAGTTCGGAAAGACCTTGAGCCAGACGAGGATGTGATGGATCGGGATGGAACAGGTGCGTTTTTGGAGCCTGCAAATGGGGATTTTCGAATTCCTGGTGATTTTCTGAGCATTTTGAGATCCATATTGATATGTTTTGGTGAATTTTGAAAAGTTGCACCAATTTTGGCGTTAAAATTCAAAATTCACCAAATCATATCAATATGGGTGTCAAAAATCGTCAAATTTCATGGAAAACCCAAAAAACACTTCTGGAACTTTCAGGCCGAAAATTTCAAAAAAAAATTATTTTCATTCTGAAAGTTCTAGAGAATTTCATGAATTCTCACAGTGTTTTTCGAATTTTTCATGAAATTTGGCGATTTTTGAGACCCATATTGATATGGTTTGGTGAATTTTTTAAATTTTGGTGTCAAAATGGTGCAACTTTTAAAAATTCACCAAACTATATCAATATGGGTGTAAAAAATCGTCAAATTTCATGAAAAACCCAAAAAACACTTCTAGAACTCATGAAACCTTCTGGAACTTTCAGGCCGAAAATTTCAAAAAAAAATTATTTTTCATTCTGAAAGTTCTGTGGATTTTGCACAGTTTTTATAGTGATTTTCGAATTCCTGGTGGTTTTCTGAGCATTTTGAGACCCATATTGATATAGTTTGGCGAATTTTGAATTTTGGTGTCAAAATGGTGCAAATTTTCAAAATTCACCAAACTATATCAATATGGGTGTCAAAAATCATCAAATTTTATGAAAAACCCGAACACCGAGGTTAAAACTCATAAAACCTCCCAGAACTCTCAGAACGACAATTTCGAAAAAATTATTTTTAATTCTGAAAGTTCTATGGATTTTCCACAGTTTTTATAGTGATTTTTGAATTCCTGGTGATTTTTTGAGAATTTTGAGACCCATATTGATATGGTTTGGTGGAATTTGAAAAATTGCACCAATTTTGGCGCCAAAATTCAAAATTCACTAAACCATATCAATATGGGTGTCAAAAATCACCAAATCTCGTGAAAAATTCAAAAAACACTACTAGAACTCATCAAACCTTCTAGAACTTTCAGGCTGAAAAATTTTGGTGTCAAAATGGTGCATTTTTTCAAAATTCACCAAACCATATCAATATGGGTGTCAAAAATCGCCAAATTTCGTGAAAAATCCAATAAACACCATCAGAACTCACCAATTCCTCAACCAATTTGGGTAAAATCGTCAAAGTATCAAAAGTCTGCAGGACTTCAGTGATTGGTACAATTCCAATTCTCGCCTGTTCTCCAAACGCATTTCTTTGTTGTCGCACACTTTTTTGGGCGGAGCTTCGGATTCCGAAAATCGGGCGATTCCAAGAATCCCATGAATTATAGTATCCAATTCGATACGGTAGGGAATTTGATAAAAGTTGAGATGAGACACGATCACAAGTTGACCAAACTGCACGATCGAAAGATTGAGGATCGTAGCCGAACTGCAAGGGATACTGTAGGTTAGAGAAGAAGGGGGAAGAGTGTCTGGTTGTCTGGAGTCTCTAGGGATACTGTAGGTTTCAGAAGATAATGTACTCTCTAGGACCCTGGCTTCTCTGGACTCTCTCAAAATGTTGTACTCTCTAGTTTTCTCTAATTTTTGGCAGAGATGTCTGGACTCTCTCAAGTCTATGTGCTCTCTAGGGACCCTGGCTTCTCTGGACTCTCTCAATATCTCATACTCTCTAGCTTTCTCTAATCTTCTGTGGTCTCTCGAGATACTGTGCTCTCTTGATTTCTCTGGACTCTCTCGAACTGACGTGATCTCTATATTTTTCTAATTCTCTATAATCTCTCAAGATTATGTGCTCTCTAGCTTCTTGGTTTCTCTGGACTCTCTCAAATCCCTACACTCTATAGCTCTCTGATTCTCTGGACTCTCTCAAACTCCTACACTCTCTGGCTCTCTGATTCTCTGCACTCTCTCGATATACTCTGTTCTCTAGCTTCTTGGTTTCTCTGCCCTCTCTCAAATCCCTACACTCTCTAGCTCTTTGTTTCTCTAGACTCTCTCAAACTAGTGTGATCTCTATATTTCTCTGATTCTCTATACTCTCTCAAGATTATGTGCTCTCTAGCTTCTTTGTTTCTCTGCGCTCTCTCAAATCCCTACACTCTCTGGCTATCTGATTCTCTGCACTCTCTCAAACTCCTACACTCTCTGGCTCTCTGTTTCTCTATAGTCTCTCAAGATACTGTGCTCTCTAGCTTCTTGGTTTCTCTGCGCTCTCTCAAATCCCTACACTCTCTAGCTATCTGATTACTCTGAACTCTCTCAAACAAACTTGATCTCTGTATTTCTCTGATTCTCTATACTCTCTCAAGATTTTGTGCTCTCTAGCTTCTTGATTTCTCTGCGCTCTCTCAAATCTCTACACTCTCTAATTTCTCCAATTCTCTGCACTCTCTCAAACCCCATACACTTCTGCTCTCTTGATTTCTCTGGACTCTCTCAAACTAATGTGATCTCTATATTTCTCTGACTCTCTATACTCTCTCAAATCCCTACACTCTCTAGCTCCACTGTTTCTCTGCGCTCTCTCAAATCCCTACACTCTCTAGCTTTCTCTAACTTTCTGTGGTCTCTCAAATCCCTACACTCTCTAGATTTCTCTGATTCTCTGCACCCTCCCAAAACCTCATAATCTCTCACCTTTCTTGGCACCGCAAACACAATTCCATCCAATTTCGAAGCTTCTTCTCGAATTTTCGACGCCCAATACTGGAAAAAGAGATTTTCAGCGAATTTTCCAGATTTTTGGGTATTTCTAGGTGAATTTTCATGATTTTTATATCAAAACTCATCTGAAAATCAAATTTTCAGCCAAAAATCACGCATACCTCAGCCAAAATCGGATGTTCGGCCCATCTATGAATCGCCGAAACATCATACGAATAATCCGAATTCTGTTCAATTCGCGATTTTTGAATTTCGCGGTTACTACTATTTTCAACACTGGAAATCGACGATTTCCGGATATTTTCAGCAATTTCAGTCAAAAGTTGACCACTTTCAGCGCCATAAAAATGCGGGTAAAGTGGCAAGAAAATGAAGCGATTTGGCCGGTTTTTTCTGGCAAAAAATAGGTCAAATTTTCATTTCCAGAGTAAAACTACACATTTTCTCTTACTTTTTAATCTCGTCAAACTTTTCATCCAAATTTTTTTGGCCAAATTTGAAAATTTGCGAGACTTTGAAGGGTCCAAATTCAGGAACCAGAGTGGATAAAGAGGTTTCGAGATTTTCGGAGAGTTTTTGGATTTGTTGCTCGATACTTGGCACTTTTCCATATTCAGATATACAATCGGAAATTCGAGAATTTGTCAGAATTTGAGAGGGAATTAGGCTGCAAAAGGAGGGAATTTTGATATTTTTCAATGAAAAATTGAATATTCACCATTTCGCAAACCCGGGCAAGTTATAATAACTCAGCGATCGTTGCAGCAAAAATTCCTTGGCATAGAAATCGGTCCACGGTTGTCCGATGTGCAGCAAAACTACTTCGGTTTGAGTTCCCGAGTTTTTCTTCAAAAAATTCCAATTTTTCCAAAAAACCCCAAATTTCCCAACTTACCAATGCGTTCTTTGAAGCTGCCAGAATTGTTCTAGCCACCATTTTTCACCTGAAATTGCGAAATTCCAAGAAAAATCGAAAATGAAAAGAAATTCGAGCGGACGGTGTGAAGAGAGTGTGCGAAAACGAGAGCGCACAGACACATGGCCTAGGAAACCAATGTTTCTCTCGGCCAGCGAAACCTAGTCTTTGTTTGTTTTTTGTTTTTCGCGTTTTTCGTTTTTTTGTCGAGGAAAAAACAGTTTTTGACCCAAATTCTAAATTCTAGAGGAACTGTATAATTAGAACATTGTAATTGACTATGTAATTCTACAATAAAAATCTATTATACTCCACAAAATCCTTTTGCTTTTCACAAAACAATGAACTTTTGTTTACCCCTGCTCATATTTGGAAAGAGTGAGTGTGTAAACAGAAAACACTGTATAATTCGAACACCCGATTCGATTCTCCCCTTCTTCTCACTATAATATCGATTTGTCATTTCTTTTCTATTGTTGTGCCCCCCCCCCAAAAAAAACCGGAATTCTGGCCTGTTGGCTGAAATTCGTTTCGTCTTCATATATTTTTATATATTGACCTGATTTCCCAATTCAACTTGTCCTAAATCAATGTTTACTTTTTTCACACACACGATATTTACTTTCCATAAGTATATTCGAACATTTTTTTCGTAAAGTTTTAAATTTTGTTTTTTTTTGTTGTTGTATATGCCAAAAATCTCAAGTTTTCATAGGAAAATGCAGATTCATCTGTGTTTTCACATAGAAAATGGGATTTTTAGCAAAAATTTGAGCTATGGCTGAAAATCTCAAGTTTTCATAGGAAAATGCAGATTCATCTGTGTTTTCACATGAAAAATGGGATTTTCAGTGAAAATTTGAGCTAAGGCGGAAAATTTCAAGTTTTCATAGGAAAATCCAGATTTATCTGTGTTTTCACATGAAAAATGGAATTTTTAGCAAAAATTTGAGCCATGGCTGAAAATCTCAAGTTTTCATAGGAAAATGCAGAGTCATCTGTGTTTTCACATGAAAAATGGGATTTTCAGTGACAAATTTGAGCCATGGTTGAAAATCTCAAGTTTTCATAGGAAAATGCAGAGTCATCTGTGTTTTCACATGAAAAATGGAATTTTTAGCAAAAATTTGAGCCATGGCTGAAAATCTCAAGTTTTCATAGGAAAATGCAGATACATCTGCGTTTTCACATGAAGAATGAGATTTTTAGCAAAAAATTCGAGCTATGGCTGAAAATCTCAAGTTTTCATAGGAAAATGCAGATTCATCTGTGTTTTCACATGGAGAATGAGATTTTCAGGAAAAAATTTGGGCTATGGCTGAAAATTTCAAGTTTTCATAGGAAAATGCAGATTCATCTGTGTTTTCACATGAAAAATGGGATTTTCAGTGATAAATTTGAATTTAGGGAATTAAGTAATTTATAAAAGGTTCCATAGATTGAAATCAACATAAAAATTTCAGAAAACCCTCGAAGTCTAAATTAAAATTTACATAAGTAAGCTCCAAAACCTATTTTTGCTCCGAAATCGAAAATTTCAACCTCTCCTGAGCCAAAATCCAATTCTCTTTCACTAATTCCTCCAATAATTTCCTTCCGTTCTCCCATTTTGACCACCCTCTCCAGTTTTTTCCCATCTCCATCCATAAATGACTAATTCGGTGCTCCTTCTGGCTGGCTCTGTGGCTGGCTGGTCACTCTCTTTTTTATTCAAATTAGTTTAGAGAGAGCTGAGAGACGCAGAGAATTAGAGATACCTTGAAGTTCTCTCTAGCTTGCAGGCAGCCTATTGCTATTATTATCATGGATGGATGGAAAAGGAGAAGGGACCATAGAAATTGGGATAGAGCGAGAGAGAGAGAGAGGATTAGAGAAGCAGAGAAGAGGGAATTATTTAGGAAAAGAAAAAAGATGGAGAAGAGGTTGTTTTGGACCTTGTTGTTGTTGTGGTCATTTATTTTTGAGAGGCCCCCCGAAAATCGAACATTTTTTGAGGTTTTTGGTGAAAAATTCAATATTTCAAAGCCCCACTTACAAAATCATTGATTTTTTCTAGAAATGACAAAATTTTGAATAAAGAAAAAACGTGAAACGCTGTGACGTGGCAAATCAAAAATCATTTCTTGTTTTAACCACAAATCTCTGCCGCATTTTACAAAATGATTAGCCCCGCCCATAAAACCGTGCCGCAAGCCTGCAAGTTACAAAAGTACTATTTACTCTGGTTAAAGGAAATCTCAAAAACTCCAGGATAAAAAGACTGTGCGTGTACCATAAGCGTACCAAAGATCAACCAAAATTTCTGTGCCCCAAATTGCATCTATTATCGAAAATCTTATCGGTACCATGCGCTCCACCGAAATAAACACGCAACGCAGACCGCGCCGCACCACAACACACAAAAAAGGGAGGAAATTTGAATTGTTCCCTTATTTGTGTGTGTTGTGGCGCGGCGCGGTCTGCGTTGCGTGTTTATTTCGGTGGAGCACATGGTACCGATAAGATTTTCGATGAAAGCTCCGCCCACAAAACCCTGCCCTTCCTCTGTCTCCTCTTCATTTTTTGTCCGAATTTTCATAGATAAGCCACTGGCCCGTCAATCATTGGTATTATGTTTTTTGCTGACCAAAACGTATACATTTTGGTTGGTTTTATTTTTTTTGCAAAATTAGTCATCCCGACCCCAAAAACTGTGGGAGAAAACATAAATTATCATTATATTTATTTACTCTCTCTCTGTCTGTCGTTTTTTTTTGCGCCAAAAAAAACTATATTTTTTGCCTCGTTCGCACAGAAAAAAACCAAAGTTTTCAAGGTCTTTTTGAACATCTGCCTAGATAGTTATGTTATATAAGTAAGTATCGTTTACTCGAGTTTTTTTGTGGGTAAATGCTGTGTACTTGAGGAATTTTTCGTTTCGTCAGGTCGAAGATTGTGAAATATTAGTGCATTATAGTTCGAAAATTGTAGGGTTTTGGTATTTTTTGAGATAAAACCGGTTTGCGGCATAGTTTTAGAGGTGGGGCTTATAGTTTTGATGAAAAATTTATGAAATTTGAGTCAAGGCACAGTTTTGTGGGCGGAGCTTAATTTTCCAGCTGAAATTTCGTTATAAAATTAAGCCAAGGCACAGTTTTATGGGCGGGGCTTCATTTTTCTCCGCTTTTTTTCACATAAAGTTTTTTGGACGATCTTTGACTGTGACTGAAAACTTGTCAGGAAAACTGAAATTCCAGCGCGATTTTCAGCAACATTTTTGCGAACACGAATATCTAATTGTTGTTTTTGAACGACCTCACCAAACAAAGAAAATGATGGTTTTCGTGCTGTCCTTCAACAAAAATACTCTTCTCGTTTTCTCTGTGCTCTCTGCTCTCTCTATCCCTCAAATTTTTCATTTGCTATTTGTTTTTTTCTTTTTTTGGCTGACCTTATCACCTCAATCAAAAATTGTGACTCATTTTTATCGCCTGTTCGCTGGGAAAAATAAAAATGTATAGATTGATTTTTTTTCAGAGGAGAAAAACACAAACCAAAATCATATATATATATATATTTAATCTAATGAAAATACTATACTAACTTATTCACATATCAATAGAGAACCAGGAAAATGTCCATGACACGGAGCACTATTGGGGAATTGTCCGATTTTGTGCAACGTGAGTGGTTTGGGGTGAAAAAATGAGCAAAAACTTGATTTTTCCAATAAACTTGCTAAGAGAAATATGCCGGGTCTGAAAATTTCAGAAAAATTGGGAATTTTCAGCAGAAACTGAGCTTTCTGCTGAAAAACCCGGAATTTTCCTGAAATTTTCAGATCCCGCGCAGGGGAACCTATCGTCAATTTTTTATTTGAAAAAATGAATCGATAAAAATTGCCGGATCTGAAAATTTCAGAAAAATCTCGAGATTTTTAGCAGAAACTCAGTGTTCTACTGAAAATCCCCAGATTTTCTGAAATTTTCAGATCCCACGCAGGGGAACCTATCGCCAATTTTTTATTTGAAAAATTGCCGGAGCTGAAAATTCCAGAAGAATCTGGAGATTTTCAGCAGAAAATCTCGGAATTTTTCTGAAAGTTTCAGATCCCGCGCAGGGAAATCTATCGTCAATTTATTTTTGTCAAATTTCAGACAAGCCCTCAATAATTTTGGGTAACAAATTTTTCGATTCTCGTTGTGTTCTACAAGTCGATGTTGCTCACAAAGCTGACAAATTCGAGCCGCGCATTTTTGTCATCTCGAAATTTCGCATATTTTTCTTGATCGGAAAAACGACGTCATCGCTGAAAATTGAGAAATCTTTTCATGTTTTGACAATTCGATCGATTCATTTGGTTAAAGAGGATGAGGTAAGATAGTGGAATTTGAAAATTGAAACTTGAAAATCAAGATTGAATTTGAAACGTGACGAAAATGACGTGGCAGCGTGACATTTTTCAATTTTTAAACAAAAAAACGTGGTAGATTTTTCATTTCTCGAAATTTTCAATATGAAAAGAGGTGAGGAATCTGTAAAATTAGAGCTATCCAAGAATTTTGCCCCGAAAATTATTAAAAATTAAGTATGCCGGATCTGAAAATTTCAGTGAAAACCAAGATAATTTTGGATTTTCACTGAAATTTTGAGATCCCGCGCAGGCAAATCTATCGCCAATTTTTTTTCGAGCGAAGCGAGTGTAAACCGCAAGCTTCCGCGTCAGCGGCACTATCTTCCGCTTCAGCGGCCACGTGGTTTATGATACTGACAAGGTTCGCCACGTCATAGCTATCCACGTGGCTGCCAAAGCTGAAGCTTGCGGTTTACACTCGCTGCGCTCGAAAAATCGAATTTTCACGCCGGATCTGAAAATTTCAGTGAAAAACATGATTTTTTTCGAGTTTTCACCGAAATTTTGAGATCCCGCGCAGGCAAATCTATCGCCAATTTTTTTCCGAGCGAAGCGAGTGTAAACCGCAAGCTTCCGCGTCAGCGGCACTATCTTCCGCTTCAGCGGCCACGTCATAGCTATCCACGTGGCCGCTGAAGCGGAAGCTTGCGGTTTACACTCGCTTCGCTCGAAAATCGATTTTCTCGTGCCGGATCTGAAAATTTCAGTGAAAACCAAGATTTTTTGAGTTTTCACTGAAATTTTGAGATCCCGCGCAGGGAAATCTATCGCCAATTTTTTATCGAGCGAAGCGAGTGTAAACCGCAAGCTTCCGCGTCAGCGGCACTATCTTCCGCTTCAGCGGCCACGTCATAGCTATCCACGTGGCTGCCAAAGCTGAAGCTTGCGGTTTACACTCGCTACGCTCGAAAAATCGATTTTCTCATGCCGGATCTGAAAATTTCACTGAAAACCAAGATTTCTTTGAGTTTTCACCGAAATTTTGAGATCCCGCGCAGGAAAATCTATCGTCAATTTCTTGTTTCCAGATTTCAATTTCAATCGATGACGGTGTGCACAAACGTAAAATCAACATAAAATGCTCCGACTCAAAACGGTCTCTATATTTCTCGCCAAATTCTTTCCGCCATCAAACACTATTTCCCCGATTTCGGTCTACAATTAGCCAATTCCATCGAATTATCCCCTCCAACTCTATATTCGGAATTCACGCATCTTCCGCTTGCCTCTCCGCGTCCTTGTCATTCTTTCCGCAGAAGTTATGCCGCATTGTGTGATTTGTATGAACAACCGTATAGAGAAGAAGTATCGTGGGATGTTGAGAAAATATATACAGCCAATAGGTTGCATGATTTGAAAATTGATGATTTTTCGCATTTATTGCCAAGGTACTTGAAACAAATCATGAATTTTGAATCTGGCCATGTTTTTGTACGAAAAATGAGAGCTATAACTAACTATAGTTATGACGTGGAATTGCTGAGGACCTCCGAGGTTGTGGAAACCTCGGAGATCCTCTAAAATTCCACTTCATAGCTACACTTGCTTCGCTCGAAAAATCGATTTTCTCATGCCGGATCTGAAAATTTCAGTGAAAACCAAGATACTTTTTGAGTTTTCACTGAAATTTTGAGATCCCGCGCAGGCAAATCTATCGTCAATTTTTTTTCGAGCGAAGCGAGTGTAAACCGCAAGCTTCCGCTTCAGCGGCCACGTGTATGACTATGACGTGGCGAACTTACAGTATCATAAACCACCACACCTCGGCCAAGCCGTGGCTGGCCAGAGTACAATTTTTGGAAAAATCATAATTTCAGTTTTTAGAGGTCAAAAATTGAAAAATCTCAATTTTTAGAGGACAAAAATTAGAATATTCACAATTTTTTGTACTGTAAAAAATTAGCGTACAATTTTTTATTGTGGAAACCACGATTTTGGCCGAGGTGTGTAAACCACGTGGCCGTTGAAGCGGAAGATAGTGCCGCTGACGCGGAAGCTTGCGGTTTACACTCGCTTCGCTCGGAAAATCGAATTTCTCACGCCGGATCTGAAAATTTCAGCGAAAACCAAGATTTGTTTTTGAGTTTCCACTGAAATTTTGAGATCCCGCACAGGGGAATCTATCGCCAATTTTTTTTCGAGCGAAGCGAGTGTAAACCGCAAGATTCCGCGTCAGCGGCACTATCTTCCGCTTCAGCGGCCACGTCATAGCTACCACGTGGCCGCTGAAGCTAAAGCTTGCGGTTTACACTCGCTTCGCTCGAAAATCTGAAAATTTCAGTGAAAACCAAGATCTTTTTGAGTTTTCACTAAAATTTTGAGATCCCGCGCAGGCAAATCTATCGCCAATTTTTTCCGAGCGAAGCGAGTGTAAACCGCAAGCTTTCGCGCTAGCGGCACTATCTTCCGCTTCAGCGGCCACGTGGTTTATGATACTGTAAGTTTGTCACGTCATAGCCATCCACGTGGCCGCTGAGGCGGAAGATAGTGCCGCTAACGCGGAAGCTTGCGGTTTACACTCGCTTCGCTCGGAAAATCGAATTTCTCATGCCGGATCTAAAAATTTCAGTGAAAACCAAGATTTATTCTTGAGTTTTCACTGAAATTTTGAGATCCCGCGCAGGAAAATCTATAGCCAATTTTTTTCGAGCGAAGCGAGTTCAATATCGATTTTCTGTCAAATCTAACCTCAAATTTCACAAAAATTACGATTTTCGGGCTCAAAATGCTCCAAATTTCCCCAAAAATCCAAAAAATTGCAGAGATCTTTTGCCAATAGTCGGTGTTCTGCAATATTCCTCATATTTTACGGGTCTAATTTGTGATGCAATTCGAATTCCTTCCGATGTTATTGATGTTATTCTGAATGTCATCCGGAAATCACACAATTTACATAAATTGCAATTGAGAGCATGTGCTTTGCCAAAGTGAGTATTTTTGGGTGGGAAAATTGGGATTTTGAGTGGGAAAATTGAAATTTTCAAGATTTTTAACCCAAATTTCATGAAAAATGGCCCTCTAGTCAAATTTTGTATCAAAAAATTACCCAAATTATTTTTTTTCCCAGAGATTTCATAACTCTTCTCTCCTCCTCAATCCATCATAATCCAAATATTTCGCTCGAAATTCTGGATTTATCCAAAAATGCATTAGATGATAAAAAAGGATTCACCGCATTTTCATCGATTTTGCCAAGATTAACACAATTAAAATCGATCAATTTGGCCGAATGCCAATTATCGGATAAATGCTTGAATTTGTTGTGTTCCGGATTGTATAAGTGAGTTTTTTTTTTTGGGGAAAAAATGGGTTTTCTAGAGCATTTTGACCTAAAAATCATGAATTTTTAGCCAAAATTCATCTTAAAAGTATTTTTTAAGCTAAAATTGAGATTTTTAGTGAAATTTTGAGAGCTGAAAAGTCAAAAAAATTGAATTTTTCAAATTTAAATTTTAAAAAAATTGCTGAAAAAACCTTTTTTGGCTGTTAAAAATTCTTAGATTCTGAATTCTCAATTTCAGCCTAAATTCACTGAAAATTTGAATTTCACAAAAAAAACACGCTGAAAATTTGGTTGAAAACCTCTGAAATTTTTATATAAAAAAATTGCTGAAAAAAAACCTTTTTCCAATTTTCGGCTGTAAAAATGAAAAATTATTGATTTTCTTGGATTCTCAATTTTTAATCACAATTTCAATTTCAGCCTAAATTCACTGAAAATTTGAATTTTACAAAAAAAAAATTTTTTTTTTATAAAAAATTAATTTTTGCAGTGGAATGACAGCTTGCAAAAGTGGAGGAATGCAACTTGCTGAATTGAATTTGGCTGGAAATTTGGTGAAAGATGATGTAAGCTTTTTTTCTTATTAATTTCAGGTTATTTTTTGAAAATTAAAGGAAATTTGGAGTTTTTTGATACCAAATTTCACAAAATTTCAACCTGAAATTCAATTTCAGATCTCCTCAATAATAAATCTTCTATCAATTTGCACTTCCCTTCGAATTCTCGATTTGTCTGAAACTGGAATTCAATTGGATAAAATCTGGAATTCTCTAAAATACGGTGGAATTCAAATTGAAAAACTCATATTATCCGGATGTAATTTGAGCAAAAAAAGTGATGGAATTCAAACGGCAAAAGAATATTTCTCAATGGCTTTGAATTTACAACATATTTCATTTAATAATACATCAATGCCTAGTGAATATTTGAAAGCTGTTTTATTGGGATTGGCTGCTAATCAACAGGTATTTGAGGGAATTTGCGATTTTTGAGACCAAATTTGACCTAAAAATGTCATTTTGAACCATTTTCATAGTGTGGCCGAGGTTTTTCAATTGGAAAACTAGTCCGCAGCGTTCTTTTTGACCTAAAAATGTCTCATTTTGAGCCATTCAGTCATTTTCTTACTGTGGCCGAGATTTTTCAATTGGAAAACTAGTCCGCAGCTTTTTTTTTACCTAAAAATGTCTCATTTTGATCCAAAATTCGGCCATTTTCTTATTGTGGCCGAGGTTTTTCAACTGGAAAACTAGTCCGCAGAGTGGAATTGTTTTTCAAGACCAAAAAATGTCTCATTTGTTCCAAAATTCGGCCATTTTCTCAATTGTGGCCGAGGTTTTTCAATTGGAAAACTAGTCCGCAGCGTGAAATTGTGAATTTTTGACCTAAAAATGTCTCATTTTGATTCAAAATTCAGTCATTTTCTTAGTGTGGCCGAGGTTTTCTCAATTGGAAAACTAGTCCGCAGCGTGAAATTTTTTTCAAGACCGAATGTCTCATTTTGATCCAAATATCTCATTTTTGAGCCATTTTCTCAGTGTGGCCGAGGTTTTGCAATTGGAAAACTAGTCCGCGCACCGAACTTCTTTTTTACCTATAAATTTCATTTTGTTCCAAAATTCGGCCATTTTCTCAATGTGGCCGAGGTTTTTCAATTGGAAAACTAGTCCGCAGCGTGAAATTTTGAATTTTCAAGAGCGGATTTATTTTTGACCTAAAAATATCTCATTTTGAGCCATTTTCGCTTAGTGTGGCCGAGGTTTTCAATTGCGAAAACTAGGTTCAGCAAGTGTATTGAATTGCTTGAATCGGTGACCTAAAAATGTCGTTGTGAGCCATTTCCTCACTGTGAGAGAGTTTTCAATCTGGAAATGGATCTAGTCCGCAAGCGTGTTCTACAATCACTTATGATGATACAATGTCATTTTTATTCAAAATTCGGCCATATCGGTGGAGCCGAATTTTTCGAATTTGGAAAACTAGTCCGCAGCAAAACATTGTGAAGTTATCAATAAAACTATTGTTGGATATGTGTGAAATTGTATAGTGTGGCCGAGGTCAATTGGAAAACTTTTCCGCGGGAGCGGGAAAAATGTCATTTTGAAATTTTCATATTGTGGCCGAAATTTTTCCAATTGGTAAAAAACCGATTTTCAAGTGGAAATTGAATTAAATTTTCAAGAACGAATTTCTATTTGACCTGAAAATGTAATTTTAATCCAAAATTCGGCCAAATTTTCATTGTGTGGCCGAGGTTTTTCAATTGGAAAACTAGTCCGCAGCGTTACTGTAGTTACCTAAGAATTACTGTACATTTAATTCAAAATTCGGCCATTTTCTTACCGTGGCCGAGGTTTTCAATTGGAAAACTGTAGTTCTCTCGTAAAATTGTGAATTTTTCAAGAACCGAATTTCTGATTTTTCGTAGAATTCCGAGCATTTTGACACCAAACACGGTTAATTTTGTGAGATGCACCATTGGAAAACTAGTCCGCAGCGTTCTTGCTGACGCTAAAATTTTGGTACCAAAAATCTCTGAAATTCTACCGTGTTTAGTGTCACCGCAAAAATTTAAATTTTTATATAATATTCGTGATCTTCATACCATTTCGCTTGGATTTGGATTCGACTTGCGAAAAAGGTTCAGCAAGTGTATTAGATGCTTGCATCGAAATGCGGAATTCGTTGTGAAAGTCTTTCACTTCGAGATAATAATCTGGAAATTGATCTACAAGGTGTTCAAAATTATCAGAATCCCATGGAGAATATGAATTTCAAATTTGATTTCTCGCAAAAAAATTTTGTTGGCGCATTTCCGGTGCTGACGCGAATTTTTTGTAGATACGACAAAACAGTCAGCAAAAGTTATCAATAAAATTTGATGATATTTCTAATAAAATTCATAGTGAGGATGGGGTAAGTAGGGTTCTCGAAGCTAAAACATTTGTTTGAAATTCGTGAATCAGCCCTATTAGAAAATTCCCTAGTGGAAGATCTATTGAAAAATTGCTGAGAAATGGTTAAAAATTATTGATTTTCGTGGCGAAGATTCTGAATTTTTAATCAAGAATTTCACTGAAAATTTGAATTTCACAAAAAAAAGGCTGAAAATTTGGTTGAAAACCTCTGAAATTTCAAAAAATTGCTGAAAAAGAAAACTTTGCAAGGTTCTCGACCTAGAACTATAAAACTGTCTCAAGTTCAAAACTTGGTGCAAGGATTACTGTAGTTGAAAAAGTCAGACTGCAAGATATTTAGATTCAGTTGTAGGGTTACTGTAGTTCTCGAACTGCAAGGTATACTCTTCAAGTCAATATATCACTGTATCAATATCAATCGATAATAATCACATTGGAACTGCATGGATGTATTTTGATTTGGCAACATCGATGAAAATCAATCATACATTGACATATCTACCGTATCCGGTTTTGGATGCTTTTGAGACAATTCAGTTCGAGCCGAAAGATCGAGAACTATTTTGGCACGAACAAATTCAGAAAATTGTTTGTATCGAAGATCGAATGGCGAAAAGTAAAAAATGTCGAGGAGGCGAATCAGATTAAAAATCGGGAGGATTTGAGAGCAATTCTGGAGGGACAAGATCGATATTCAGGAAATTGTCGAGGTAATTTCTGATGGAAAATATGCGCAAGGAGATATTTTGGTGAGAATTTTATGAATTTTGCACCTGAAAAATGTCATCAAATTTTAAATTTTTTACTGTAGGCAAAACCTGTAGATCTTAAGCGCGAAAATTTTCATCAGAAATTTTTTGAGCCTAAAGGATTATCGTTTTGTCATCATTTTTAGGCTGAAAAAGACGGAAAATTTGGACCTACAATTTCTGAAATTTGGGACTTTTCGACAAAATAACCTTGGCTTCTTACTGTTAGGAAAAACTGTAGAAAATTTTTAGGCGAAATCTGAAAATGTGGTTGAAATTTTTTGACGTCCCAGATACGCCTAGGGTTACTGTTTTCTGGAAAATTTAGGATACTGTAAAAATTCTTGTAGTTCAGAATTTCTAGATTTTGATCTGAATGAAAAAATGACAATTTTTCTAGAATATTCCTGGAAATTTGGGATTTTTAAGACAAAATAGACCTTGGCAGGTTCTTCGAAGGATACTGTAAATTTAGGTCGCGAATCAAAATTTTGGTGCATTTTTTGAGCCTAGTAGGATTCTTTTAAATACTCTCGGACGGCAACAACAACCCTCAAATCACTTGATATATCAGGAAACCTGAAATTTTTGGCAATTTTCGGAGCACGAATTCTATCAAAAGCTCTTCAAGTCAATATATCACTTCGATCAATAACAATCGATAATAATCATATCGGAACTGATGGATTTGTTGATTTGAGGCAACATCGATGAAAATCAATCACACACTGACATATTTTGATTAATCCGGTTTTGGATGCTTTTGAGACAATTCAGCGATTTTTTCGGAAAGATTCGAGAACAATTTTGGGCATTTTTAAGCAACAAATTCAGACCTTGTTTATATCGAAATCGAATGGCGGTGGGAATTAGGCGGGAAAAAATTTCGGGAGGATTTTTTGAGAGCCCAGATACGTCTAGGGAATTACTGTAGATGTTTCAGAGTCGAGGAATCTGTGGAGAATATGCGCAAGGAAAATTCGATTCTCAGCTCAAAAAAAATTCTTGGGCCTAAAAATGTACAATGACCTCGAAAATTCCAAAATTTTTGATTAATTTTGAGCTGAACATCCAGATATTTTAGAAAATTCAGAAAATTCTGGAAATTTGGGATTTTTTTGAGGCCAAAATACGTCCTAGGGTTACTGTAGATGTTTAGGCGCGAAAAAAAACTAAAAATTTGGATTCTCAGCTCAAAATTCTTGAAAAATTCAATTTTTGAAAGTTTTTTTTGAGAAAATTTGTTTAAAATTAAAATTCTAATGTAACTGAAAATTCATCCAAAAATCCTCAATTTTCTTTCCAGCGATGGAACCAAAAGATCTGAACAAATTGCAATTTCGCGCCTTACAAGAAGTTTGGTTGGAACAAGCGAAACAAGTATTCAGCGATTGGAAATGGCGAGAAATTTGTGAGAATTCGGAAGCATCTTCAATTGGAAGGAATTCTTCAGTTCGGAACTGCATCAACTTCATCACCATTTACTCCAAAAAGACAACTAAATCATAGACCGAGAAGTATTTTGGTGCAACAAAATTGTGGAAGAGGATTCGATAGAAGTTGGAGTCAATCTTGATCTACCACCAAAACCATCGGCACTACAACATTTATCGAAAGCTAGACCGAGAAGACGCGGAAGACCATCGCAGAATGCTGTATTACGAGAAGAGGAAGGAGATGATTAGCAGTACTAGTACTAGTTTGATGGAGGAGGAGGTTTTTGCGGTGCGGATGCCGCCGCCGGCGATGTTGCCGCAGAGAATGTCGCCGCCTGCGATCTCGCCGAGGTCTGAGGATCGCCGACAAATTCGACGGATTCGCCGCCGCCGCCATTGCCGCAGAGAAATCGGTAAGGGGGGAACGGGAAGTTCCGCGTTTAGGCGGCCACGTGGCTCACTATGACGTGGAAACCTTATAGCCATCCACGTGGCCGCTGAAGCGGGTTTAACAGTGTTGCTTCCGCGTTAGCGGCAAGTTCGCTTCAGCGGCCATATTGCTATGACGTGGCGAACTTATAGTATCATAAACCGCATGGCCGCTGAAGCGGAAGATAGTGCCGCTGACGCGGAAGCTTGCGGTTTACACTCGCTTCGCTCGGAAAAAAATTGGCGATAGATTTGCCTGCGCGGGATCTCGAAATTTCACATGAAAACTCAAAAAATCTTGGTTTTCACTGAAATTTTCAGATTTTCGAGCAAAGAGTGTGTAAACCGCAAGCTATCAAATTTAGCAGCCACGTGGATAGCTAGGACGTGGCAAAAAATATGAAAACTTCCAGGTGGCCGCTAACGCGGAAGCTTGCGGTCTACACTCGCTTCGCTCGAAAAAAAATTGACGATAGATTTGCCTTCGCGGGATCTAAAAATTTCAGTGGAAATCCAAAATTATCTTGTTTTCACTGAAATTTCGATGAAATTTTCGATGAACCGCAAACTTCCGCGTCAGCGGCCACGTCGGACAAAAAAAACACGTGGCCGCTGAAGCGGAAAATCTGTGAATTTCGCTCGAAAAATCGAAGAAATTTCAGTTAAAACCAAGATTTTTTGAGTTTTCACTGAAATTTGCGTTGAAATTTTTTGAGTGTAAACCGCAAGCTCTCGCATAGCCATCGCGGATGGCTATGACGTGGCGAACGTACAGTATCATAAACCACGTGGCCGCTGAAGCGGCAAACTTACAGATAGTGCCGCTAACGCGGAAAAGCTTGCGGTTTACACTCGCTTCGCTCGAAAAATCGATTTTCTCGTGCCGGATCTGAAAATTTCAATGAAAACCAAGATTTTTTTGAGTTTTCACTGAAATTTTGAGATCCCGCGCAGGCAAATCTATCGCCAATTTTTTTCCGAGCGAAGCGAGTGTAAACCGCAAGCTCTCCGCGTTAGCGGCACTATCTTCCGCTTCAGCGGCCACGTGGTTTATGGTACTGTAAGTTCGCCACGTCATAGCCATCCACGTGGCCGCTAACGCGGAAGCTTCCGGTTTACTCGCTTCGCTCGGAAAAGCAAACTTTTTCTTGTTGAAAATTCAAGTCCGAGAGAAGTACACGAAAAATATGAATCGCTACGAGACCCAATAGGATTTTATTACGTTTTAGGAAGCTACTTCTTTACGTAAGAAAATCCTATTGGGTCTCGTGGCGATTCATATTTTTCGTGTACTTCTCTCGGACTTGAATTTTCAACAACAAGAAGTTGGGTTTTCCGAGCGAAGCGAGTGTAAACCGGAAGCTTCCGCGTTAGCGGCCACGTGGATAGTTAGACGTAGCGAACAGTACTGATATTCCACGTCATAGCTATAGCTCCGCTCGAAAAATCCTCGCATCCTCATTTTTCTCCAATTTCAGAATTGGACCCGGCGGAGCTCCTCCACCAATTCTTCCACCAAAACCCGAACCCCGTCAACGTGGCAATTTCATAAGTGGAAGTGGCTCATCGTCACCTACAGTACTCCATTCACCAATGCTCATCTCAACCACCCAAACTACAAATACTACGGTAGATCAAGAAGCGGATGATGAAAATGCGAATTCGCGAAGAAGTGTGGCTGATATGGCCAGAATTTTCAATAAGTAACCTGAATTTTGAGAAAATTTTGAAAATTATGTATTTTTTGAGGTCACACACTCTTTGTTTCTTGTATTATTTTTCTTGTTTTTTTCCCCAAGCTTTAGCATTTTTATTTTTTTTCACTTTGGATATTTTAATGCGGTTATTTATGTTATGAAAATTTTATTTATTTTTTGAAGAATTTTGGAAAAAGGCCGTTTTTGAGCGGTGAAATTTTGAGAGAAAGTTGTCCGAGAGAAGTACACGGGATTTTGAAATCGTGGCAAGACCCTGAAGTACAATTTGACAGAGAATTGCTAGTAGTCCGAGAGAAGTACACAGAAAAACGGCAATATTATCGAAAATCTCATCGGTACCACGCGCTCCACCGAAATAAACACGCAACGCAGACCGCGCCGCGCCACAACACACCGAAAAAAGGGAACGATTCAAATTCCCTCCCTTTTTTGTGTGTCTTGTGGCGCGGCGCGGTCTGCGTTGCGTGTTTATTTCGGTGGAGCGCGTAGTACCGATGAGATTTTCGATAATACAAAAAAATTTTGTCCGAGAGAAGTACACGGTACTTCAAATCGCTACGAGACCCGATTCTATGCCTCTTTAAAACTTCTGACTCAAAAAATGTATTGTCGGTTTTCAAGGCGCATTTGGTCTCGAAGCGATTTATGAATTTTTCGAAAGTTGTGTACTTCTCCCGGACTACTCAATACTATATTTTTAGATGCCAAAACGTGGCTATAATCCATCAACAAGTGAAGAGGACAAGATTCCAATAGTCGAAAAATTGTATCGAGAAAATCAGGAATCTGATTTCATTGGTGGCGGATTTTGTGATGACGATGATTTGGTGGAAGAAAAAAGAGAACAATTTGCAGAAGCGCGACAAAAAAGAGCAGATGAAAGAGCAAATAAAATACTGGCACCGGAAAATTGCGAGAAATGCCAAAATCCACTTTTGGATAGTTGGTTATGGCAAAGATATTCGTGCGCAATTTGTGATTCGTGTCGAAATGAAAAAGGAGAACATAAATTGTTGGCAAGAACTGAAGCCAAGAATTTGTATTTATTGAAGGTGAGGAGAGTTTCTTCTCCTCGAGAACTACACACAATTTCGTACTAGAGCTGTAGTTGAAAAACTCAGACTGCAAGGATTACTGTACAATGTTCAACATCTCAGACTACAAGATAGATTTAGTTGTAGGGTTACTGTAGTTCTCGAACTGCAAGGTATACTATACCCGTTTTTGGCGCGAAAAATTTTCGAACATTTATGCCACGTGGATTTTTCCAGCATCGCAATTTTTATAATGGGCCGATTCACGAACAGAAAAAAAGTTTTTTTAACATCGAAAGATCAAAAAATGTCGAAAAAACATTAGTTTTTCGAGTTTTTCAGCCAAAAATGATGACAAATCGATATTTTTCAAGCTTCTGGAGTAATTTCTGATTGAAATTGACCACGGAGTTCACTTTCCAGAAGGTTTTGCTGATTTTTCGTAAAATAAAAGATTTTAAATTTTGATGAATTTCGAAAAAATTCATAAAATAAAGCAAAATAGGGTTCTCGAAGCTTATTTTCATCAGAAATTACTCCAGAATTTCCAGAATCTCCAGAATCTCTGGACTAATTTCTGATTGAAAATAAGCTTCGAAAAGCCTATTTTGCTTTATTTTATGGATTTTTTCGAAATTCATCAAAGTTTAAAATTTTTTATTTTGCGAAAAAATCAGCAAAACCTTCTGGAAAGTGAATTCCAAGGTCAATTTTAATCAGAAATTACTCCAGAAGCTTGAAAAATATCGATTTGTCATCATTTTTGGCTGAAAAACTCGAAAAACTAATGTTTTTTCGAAATTTTTTGACTTTTCGTGAATTGATCTTTCGATGTTAAAAAATTTTTTTAAACATTTTTTTTGTTCCCTAGTAAGAAATTGTGTAGTTCTCGAGAAGAAATTCGAAAAAAAACCCATAATTCTAGATATTTTTCAGGATTGCGATTTGGACCTGCGAAAACCGATTCTACGATTTTGGGCCAAGAAAAATCCGCATAATCCGAGATATGGAGATATGAAATTGTATCTTAAATTACAGGTTTTTTCTCCTCTCCCCCCAATAAATTTACAAATTAAAAGAAAAAAATTAATTTTAGGTTGAAGCCCGTGCAATCGAAGTTCATGGAAGTCTGGAGCAAATCGAGCTCAAAAAAGAGTTGAAAGAACAAGCGAAAGAAGTTCGATCGGAAAAACAATTCGAAAAGAAATTGAAAACATTGCGCCAGCAAATTAAAGGCGCATCGAGTCACACGACGAAAATCGCTTCGGGACCACACAGACATGTTTTTGGAAATGAAAAACATATTGGAAATGATTTGTGGAAAAGAACGTGTGAGACTTGTGATTATGAAGAGGAATTTGAAAAAATGTGAAATTCTTGGATCTCTAATTATTTTTATTGAATTTATTTGTTTGTGAATGAAGTTTTTTTTCGAAAAAAAAACGTTAAAATTAGTGAACATATACATTTTTAGGTACCTAAAATTTGCCTGTTTTTATTTTTCGGTTTTTCTGGGCTCTAGAAATCCTGAAACTTTGCTTTTTTGAAGAAAATAGGCCTTTTCGCGAAAAAAAAACAAAAAGAAGTCCAGGAGAACTACACAGAATACGGAGCGCGTCGAGACCCGTTTGAATAAATCTGTGCGCCTTGAATCCGTTTTTTTTTTCGTTTTTGTTTTCCGGAAATTCCCCGCTTCCCCTCGAATTTCACAAGTTTCAGATGGGTTCTCCGGAAGCAAAACGTCGCAAACTCGAAAACGAACCAATTGGTTGGTTCGATTTGCCAGAAAAACCGCGAAAAATCATCATTGACGCGATGCATCCGAAAACTCGCTGCATTTTCACAATTTGCTCGAAAAAGTGCGAGGAAGAGGCGAAATTGTCGGTGAATTTCATGTATGAGATCAGTGTTGAGGGAGAGCGAAAAGAGAAGAAATTGAAAATCAAACATCAGACAACTGGATGGAATTGTGATTATCAATTGGAGTTTGTTGAGAATAAGAAGAAGAAAAAGAATGATTCGAATTCGAATCCGAGTTTGGGGCCTCAAACCAAAGTTATTTACAAAAAGTAAGCAATTAGTATTTTAGAACTTTGTAATAAATATTTTTGTTCAGAGACATTTACAAGGCAGCTGTGAAATGGGAGAAAATCGAAAATGGAACACCAGATGCTGTTAGACTCAAGTATTTCCTCGATTATTTCCAAAAATACGAGAAATCTTTGAAAAAATTGGAAATTAACGACAAAAGTATTTCACTTTCCTCATTCAACATCAAAAATTGCACAAATTTGGAGAAAATCACCGCAAGACACGGAGATGTATTCAAAAGCGATTTTATGACTTTCGAGCAAGTTAAAACCATCAAAGATGTTGATATTTCTGGAACTCCTCTTACAATTGATCAATTCAAGAAATTAGAAGGAAAATCATATGGAATTATGTCGGATGAATTCACTGAGAAGAAATTGAATGATTATTTGAGATTATTGAAAAAAGGAGAGATTCATCGAAATATGGAATTTGTTTGTATTCTTTTCGATAAAAGAAAAAGACGTTTGATGGATGGAAAAGTGATGGAAGGATTAGATGTTTATGATCAATGGGTTAAAAGAGATGGAAAACATTATAATAATATGGAATTGGATTATAAAAATGAAGAGGGAAAAAAATTGAACACTGAAGTTTTGCTTCAACAATGTTCAATCACAATTCAAACTGATCCAAAGTGAATATTTTGAACTTTTTTTTGTTTTACTTTTATCTGTTTGTTTTTTTCTGTTGTAAATTCTAAAAATAAAAATCTGTTGGCGCATTTTCGGTGCTGGCGCAATTTTTGTAGTCTTTGGCAAAACTTGTTTTGGTTAAAAAAGTTCAATCTGCTGATCAAGATTTGGTCTCTACAAAATTATTTCTCAAAATTTTATTGAAAAAAAAAGCGATGATTGGTATTGAAGATGAGAAGATGTTTCGAATGTGTTCCCTCAATTAAACTCGCTCGCTCTCTTTTCACACATTACTTCCTGGGGGCTTGAATAAGTACTTAATCCACCAGAACGCAAGTCTCCGCCTTTACGTCCATCTTTCCACTGCACGTTGGTACACTGAAAATTGAACATATTGTCATTCCGAAAATAAAAGAACCCCTGTTTAAATTGGCGCTCACGTACAGTAGACTAAAAATGACGTGACACATGCATATCAAACTGGTTGGCAAATAGCCAACGTGTAAATTTCGCATTTTATTTTTCAAAAGACTCCAAAATTTTGCGAAGTCTACTGTATTTTGGTTTCCTAGGCCATTTCGGTTCTCTTCCAACGGTCTTTTTTTTTCGGAACGACAATATGATTATTATCAAAGTAAAAAAATTTGCCAAAAAAAGAGAAGCCAGAAATTCAAATCCCAATTTCCCCAAGTACGGTATTCCTCTGCGTCACTAGCACCGTTTCGAGACCACACCATTGGGCAGAGAAACAAAGTCAAAGACGAGCATATGGGTCTCGCAGCGACTGAAAGAAACACCGTACTTGGGAAGAGTATCATTTGAATTTCTGGGCTCCGTTTTTTTTTGCCAAATTTTTTTATTTTGATAATAATTGTTCTGAATTTGACCGAAACGTTTCGATGATAATCAATTGTTTAAAAACAAATAAAATATTACCCCATACACACTGGTACATTTAACATAAGGATCGCGACCACCTGAGTCGATACGGAATTGTAGCAAGTGCGAATACTCGTTATACGTGTCCCATCTTGACATTTCATATCCATTATCACGACACCATTGAAAACCCCTATCAAAATCCAAATTCTGAAAAAACAATCTTTGTTATGCCTCGCAAAAAAATCAGATTTCACTTACTACGTCGAATTTTCTGTGACAAATGGTTTCATACGTACGTTCATAAGTCAACCATCCAGTAGGACAAATCGGATTCGCTTTATGTTCATCTCTCAAATAATGCAATCCACAAAGCATTGGAGAATGAATAGCATGAGGGAATGCTTCAAAACTCAAACTATTCGATACGTTTTGGGGATAAAAGACAAAGGAATATTTGAATGGTCGCAAATTGCGCTTCCAATTCGCATTATAATCCGATTCCAACAAGTTGGCTTGAACAGGACAAGATCTTCCTCTCTGCAAATTACGATTATATAATGCCGTGTTGGACTACATATAGTTGGACATTGAATAAATGTCATTTTCATGGTTTTTAAGCAAATGAGTTGAAATATTGAGTTCTAATGTTATTCATATGATAAAATGGTCTAAGACGAACAGAATCATATAAATTTTGATGACTTTACCTTATCCATAAGTGATTTAGCGGCTCTTCGACTAAACGTCATCAAAATTTATATGATTCTGTTCGTCTTAGACCATTCTATCATATGAAAAACATTAGAACCCAATATTTCAACTAATTTGCCTAAAAAACATGAAAATGTCATTTAGTCGATGTCCAACTATAGTAGACACCATTCCATCAAACTCACCGTTTCCTTACTATTGAAGTAAACTTCACGAACCAGATAATCCTGTTGACGATGTTTAGTCCAATAATCACAATAAGCAAATGGTCCGAATGCGCGATTGAATGATTTTTTAACTTCTTCGTTAAACAATTTGGTATTAGCCGGTTTCAAATTGAGCAAAGTACCATCACTGGTTCCAAGAATTGCTTTCATCGAAGCTTCGCAAGTATCACTATGCGAGTCTGGATAACCAGGGATATTTCTGGAAATAAATATATATATAAAATTTAACTTGTATTTAGAATTCCAGAAATAACATACGATGGTGTATAATGTGAAGCAGTTCTCCAAACTCCCATTGCACCAACCAATTGTGTCGAATGATACAATACTCCGAGTTTTTTAGCTTTCGCTGCAAAACTGAGAATTGTTTCAGGCGGTTGATACATACACATAGCAAATGCTTTGACTGTCTTGTCCAATTTGATGATTGTATTTGGCCCAACATCATAATGTATACCATAGTTAAAAAGAATCACATAATTCTTGTTTTGATCTTCGGCTTCAGTTGAATTCGATCCAACAAACAGCGATGATAATTCAAGAGTTTTATCGGGTTGCACAAAATACATTGTCAAATCTCCCGGATAATAGGCTTCAAGCAATTCTCCATGATTTTTCGACTGAATCTTCAAAATCACGGCTCCCGAAACCGAATCCTCGCAAGTCTTTTCAGCTTCCTCATAAGTGTTGAGTTCATAGAATTGTTGATAGCACATTCCACGAATTTGTTCATAATTGTTGGAGCATTCGTAGACATTCTCATAGGTGCAATGGACACGATTATCAACATCACGACCCCATTCAGACAATACAAATCTTCCCCATCTTTCACAATACAATTGAGCTTCGCCCTATAAAATTATTGTCAAAATTTAAAACAACTGGACTTCGTCAGTCGCGTGCGGCTGTGCGGCGCGGTCGGAAAACAATTAATAATTCATGTTTTCCGACCGCGTCGCACAGCCGCACGCGCGATTGACGCAACTTACCTCATCTTTCGCATAAAAATCCAAAAACACTTTGCATTTATCACCAACCGGATTCGCCACCACATTTCCATTATCATCTTTTTCAATCAATTGTGATGTTAAGGCTTCCTCCGAATCTATTACAGTAGTTATGAAAGCTAGCATCCTGAATTCGTTGATGTGAGCATTTTGTGAAAACCAATAAAAAGATGAGTAGGTTTTTTTGTTAAAAACTGCATGTTTCAATGGGAGACTGACTAGTTGAACTGGGCTTTTATTGGAGTTTTTGCCACGTGGAATTTGTTTTTTGGGGGACACGTCATTTGGAACACGTCGAAAATAACTTTTTTTGAATTAATCAACATTTTCATTTCGAAAAAAACAACAACAACAGTTAAACAATGAAAAAATCAACAAGAAGAAGAAGAAGAAAATCGTCCAGCTTTGAATTCCTCATAAATTTTCAGCAAATACGTTTCAGTTCTCGCAACAACCGCCAAAAGTGCTGCAAAAAAATGGGAATTTTTTTTGAAAAAAAGTTGAAGAATAAAAAGTTACCCTGCTCAAAATGTCTCCAATCAACTTTGGTCGCCTCGATATTTTCGCGCATCGCAAACATTGCCGCAGTTCGACATACCGCAACTAGTTCCGCTCCGGAATAACCTGCAAAAAATTTTTTATTTTCGAAAATCTCATCGATACCACGCGATCCACCGAAATAAACACGCAACGCAGCCGCGCCACAACACACACAAAAAGGAGGGAATTTGAATCGTTTCCTTATCTGTGTGTGTTGTGGCGCGACGCGGTCTGCGTTGCGTGTTTATTTCCGGAGATTTTCGATAATACCTTCAGTTTTATCAATGAGTTTGGCGATGGTTTCATCGAAATTCTCAAATTCCATTTTTTTTGGTTCGCATTTCCAGAATCGCTTTTCGCGTTTCGCGACACGGTAGACCAACATGAATTGCGCGATCCAAACGACCTGCAAAAATCCACGATATGGCCTAGGGCCCGACAGATTTGTTTTTCTAGGCCAGGACCTCGAAAAAATCAATATTTTCTCCAAAATCCTCCCTTACCAGGTCTCAAAAGTGCGCTATCCAATTGATCAGGTCGATTTGTGGCGGCCAACAAAATCACTCGACTCGTTTTCTCCAATCCATCCAATTCGGTCAATAATTGTGCCAAAACTCGATCCGAAACTCCTGATGATTTTTCCGAACCTCGAGATGAGCCAACTGCATCGATTTCATCGAAAAATACGATTGTTGGGGAGACCTGACAAGGAAAAAATTGAAAAAATGGGGAAATTTTGAACGATTGTCAATAGAGCGCATTTGCATTTTCTAGAAGAAAATGTGGTTTTTTCGCGGTAGAGCGAAATTGCATCATTTTTCGATTTTCAGCTGGGAATTTCAAGCTTTTCCATCGAAAAATAAGATTTTCAGCTGAAAAAAAAACGTGGCCGAGGAATTCAAATCTGTCGGTTGCTAGGCCACATCATTTGGATTTCTCGGCCACGTTTTTTTTTCGAAGGAAAATCGAATTTTCGGTCATTTTTCACTGCAAAATCGGATTTTTAACTGAAAATTGAGAATTTTCAAGTTTCTAGATCAATTTCGGGTCAAAATTCACTTTTCTCTTCAAAATTCAGATTTTGCTCACCTGTCTCGCCCTCGAAAACAAATCCCGAATCGCTTTTTCCGAATCTCCGACCCATTTGCTGAATAATTCGGGTCCTTTCACGGCCAAAAAGTTCATTTTTGCCTCGTTGGCAAGTGCGCGAGCAATTAGAGTTTTACTACAGCCGGGTGGTCCATAGAGAAGAATTCCTGTAACAAATTCGAGCTGAAAATCGATAATTTTCAGATAGCAAATGGCGTTGGTTCCATTTCGTAAAGACAAATATTTGGACATATTAATTGTGAGTTTTTCGCGTGCGGCTGTGCGTCGCGGTCGAGAAACAATCGATTTTTGCGACCGCGACGCAGAGCCGCACGCGACTGACGCAATTATTTCCAGACATGCTCATTATCCGGTCAAATAACCGCAATCAACAGTGAAAATGGTCAAATCCTGTGGAGATTTCAAGAAAAAGAAGGCCCATTTTTGAACGGAAGCCTAAGTTCAGCCGGTGTTTTTAAAATCGGCGGCGAAAATGTTCAAATTATGCCGACTTTGGATGGTAGAATCTATATTTATTCGCATAAATCGAATTTGATTCAACCATTATCGATTACTATTGAAAAATTGCTGCAGGTATGGATTTTTGGGGAGAAAATTGGTGAAATTTTCAAATTTTAGGTGGATTTTCACACGAAAAACTCAAATTTTCAGCTGAAAAACGTTTTTCGAGAAAACGTGGCCGAGGAATTCAAATATGTCGGTTGCTAGGCCACTGCATTTGGATTTCTCGGTCACATTATTTTTTTCGATGGAAAATCGGATTTTCGAGCTTTTCGTTGAAATTTAGGTTATTTTTTGAGGAAAAAAATATTTTTCATTGAAAATTGGGGAATTTTCAAGTTTTTGGTGAACTTTTACACGAAAAACTCAAACTTTCAGTTGAAAAACGTTTTTCGAAAAAACGTGGCCGAGGAATTCAAATCTGTCGGTTGCTAGGCCATTGCATTTGGATTTCTCGGCCATGTTATTTTTTTGGAAGGAAAATCGAATTTCCGAGTTTTTCGGTGCATTTTAGGTCATTTTTTGAGGAAAAAAAGATTTTTCAGTGAAAATTGGTGAAATTTTCAAGTTTTGGGTGAATTTTGAGGAATTTTCACACCGAAAACTCAAAATTTCAAAAGATTTTCGGCTGAAAAACGTTTTTCGAAAAAAACGTGGCCGAGGTATTCAAACATGTCGGTTGCTAGGCCATTGCATTTGGATTCCTCGGCCACGTTATTTTTTTCGAAGGAAAATCGAATTTTAGGTCATTTTTTGAGGAAAAAAAAGATTTTTTCAGTGAAAATTGGGGAATTTTCAAGTTTTTGGTGAATTTTGAGGAATTTTCACACCAAAAACTCAAATTTTCAACTATTTTCAGCTGAAAAACGTTCTTCGAAAAAACGTGGCCGAGGAATTCAAATCTGTCGGTTGCTAGGCCACTGCATTTGGATTTCTCGGCCACGCTACTTTTTTCACTGAAAATCGGGTTTCTAGGCTCATTTTTCACCAAATTTCTTGCAGTCAACCCTATCTTCCGCTTCCGAATCAGTTTGCGGCGGAACAACGATAAAAACCACCAAAATCGACGCGGAAACCGGAAAAATCGTCGAAAATCTCGACGAGAGCCGCAAAATCTTGCTTTTGAAGAGGATTTCGCGGAAAATCGCGGTTTTTGAGGCTGAAACTGGCGTCGAAAAATGGAGTCTATCAACTGGAGAATTGGAATTGAGCAGCACATTTAATATGGGCTCAGAAAATGGCTCGAAAATTGAAAAAACTATCGAATTACGACCTCCTGATGGAATAGTTAGCCGAAATGATTTGGACAAAAATTGGACAACTGATATAAATGGGCATATTGTGAAATGCTGGAATTTGGTTGGAAATCATATAAATGAGGTGGGGGGAAAATTTAAATTTTTGAATTTCGCGCCAAATTTTTGAATTTTACAGATCAGCCTCTTCAACCCATCCAACATTTTCACAACCGCCAAAAATCCAAATTCAAATCCAATTTTATACATGGGGACTTCAAATGGTTATCCATTTATAATTCAAAGTGAAAAAGCCAAGAAAATTGTGGAAAAACAATTTTTGGATGAAAAAAATGAAAAAAATGTGGAGGAAATTGGAATATGTGAAGATAGTTTGAGTAAGTTTTGCGGGCTCAATGCTGACGCAAATTTTGTAGTTTGAAAATTTGCAGAAAATGAAGGCTACCGAAAATGCGTCAGCATTGAATTCTAGATGATTTTATAGGGAATTTGCTGACGCATATTTTGCAGGCTACCAGAAATGCGTAAGCGTTGATTTTTATCTCATTTTATAGGGAATTTGCTGACGCATATTTTGCAGGCTACTAAAAATGCGTCAGCGTTGAATTCTAGAACATTTCATAGGAAATTTGCTGACGCATATTTTGCAGGCTACCAAAAATGCGTCAGCGTTGAATTCTAGATGATTTTATAGAGAATTTGCTGACGCATATTTTGCAGGCTACCAAAAATGCGTCAGCGTTGAATTCTAGATGATTTTAAAGGGAATTTGCTGACGCATATTTTGCAGGCTACCAAAAATGCGTCAGCGTTGAATTCTAGATAATTTTATAGGGAATTTGCTGACGCATATTTTGCAGGCTACCAGAAATGCGTCAGCGTTGAATTCTAGTTGATTTTTTTATGGAATTTGCTGACGCATATTTTGCAGGTTACCAAAAATGCGTCAGCGTTGATTTGTATCTCATTTTATATGGAATTTGCTGACGCATATTTTGCAGCCTCCCTTCTCAACCGCTCCATCAAATGCTCAAAATTCTCAAATGCGCCCCACCGCACAAAAAATCTCGCCATTGTTTTCTTCAACTCAAAAAATAGTGCTCCGATTCTAATTGGCTCCGAAAATCTTCGCTCAACATCTTTGCACAATTCGGGCGATTATGGATATTTGGTGGTTTTGGAGCAGCGATTTTTGGGGCTCCGCACGATTTTCAAGGTTTTGAGCTCGAAATTTGCACATTATTTTAAGTGGGTGCAATTTTTTGGATTTCAAAAATTTTCAAAAAAAAATTTTCAGATACATTTTCAGCTCATTGCTCAAGTTATATTTCATCAAAAATCGTCCAAATTTCTCAGTTATCATTCCAAAACCGGCTTCAAAAATTCTGCTTTTCGAAAATTCTCAAAAATCGATAGAACCCCCCGCTTTTGAGAGCCGATTTGAAAAAGAATTTGAAATTGAGAAAATCATTGGGTCTGGTGGATTTGGTGTGGTTTTTAAGGCAAAACATCGATTGGATGATATTAGTTATGCTGTTAAACGAATTGCTGTCGAGAATACGTGGGTTTTTTGAATTTTTGGCAAAAAATTAAAATTCTCATTAGAGCGCATTTGATTCCTGGTGTTTTTCTGAACATTTTCATATATTTTTCAAGCTCTAAAACTAATTTTAAAGCTAATTATAGCAAATGCGCTCCATTGAGAATTTTGAAAATATTCAAAATTTTTGAAATTTTAATTTTTTTACCAAAAAAAAAGAGAAGTTAGGCTAAATCCTCCAATTTTTGCAGCGAAAAATCACGTTCACGTGTAAAACGCGAAGCCCAAACTCTCGCAATTTTCGACCACCCTGGAATAATTCGATATTTCTACGCGTGGGAAGAAAAACCGCCAAAAGGATGGCAAAAATCGAGAGATCAAATGTTGTTTTTGGAAAATTCGAGTAGTATTGAAATACCGAGTACAATTGGAAAAAGTACGGTTTCGAGTGATGGAAATAATAAATATGAGCAATTTTCGATTGGAAAAGGAGATTTTGAAGAAGAAAGTGATTCGGATATTGAATTTTATCGGGAAAATGAAGAAAATGAAGAAAATGAGGAAGAAATTGAGCAAGAGGTAGGATTTTTGAGAAATTTCAGATTTTTTGTGAAATTTCAGCCTGAAAATGACAAAAAAAAACAAAAAAACGGGGTTTTTTCTTTACAGAGTCAAACGTGCTCCACCGAAAACAACCGGCAAATCGAAATTTTTCAAAATTCTTCCAATTCTTCTCCAGTTTATTTCTACATTGTAATGCAATTATGCGAAAGTCGAACACTGGCAGATTGGCTAACTTCAGAAAATCAAAGAGATTTGAAAATCGCGAAAAATTGGATTCGACAATTGACTGAAGCGCTGTGTTATTTACATGCAAATGGGTATATTCATCGAGATTTGAAGGTAAAGGGGCTTTTGGGGGCCTTTTTAGGCCCGAAATTTGGAAAAATCTGAAAATTTAGGCCCCGAGTGTAAACCGCAAGCTTCCGCGTTAGCGGCACTATCTTCCGCTTCAGCGGCCGCGCGGATGGCTATGACGTGGCAAACTTACACTATCATAAACCACGTGGCCGCTGACGCGGAAGATAGTGCCGCTAACGCGGAAGCTTGCGGTTTACACTCGCTTCGCTCGAAAATGCATGAAAAATTCAAATTTCTCATTTTCCCGCCAAAAAAATCTCCATTTTTTCCAGCCTGGCAACATATTTTTCGCCATTTCTTCAACAAACTCGGAAAAACGACTGAAATTGGGTGATTTGGGTTTGGCGACGAAAAAATTCGAGAATTTTGGCGGCAAAAATCAGGGAGGAACACGGACTTATATGGCTCCTGAACAGGTTTGGATTCAAAAAATGAAAAATAATAATTTTAGCTCGAAAAATCGCATTTTTCAGCTGCAAAACCGTCAAATCTCGCAAAAAATCGATATTTTCTCACTTGGGCTAATTTCCATCGAATTATTGATTTATTTTCCGACACAAATGGAAAAATTGGCAGTTTTCAGGGATTTACAAAATGGAAAATGCCCCGAATTATTTCAACAATTTCCCGCGGAAATTTCAGAATTTCTTGGTTTTTTGACAAATTTCGACGCGGAAAAAAGACCGGAAGCGGAAGAGATTTTGAAATCTGATTTTTTGAATTGAAAATTTAATTTTTTGTCTGTGAATAGTGCGTATTTGAAATGAAATTTATGATTTTTTTTCGCAAGCAAAAAAAAAATAAGATTTCAAAAATTTTGAATATTTTCAAAATTCTCAATAGAGCGCATTTGCTATAATTAGCTTTAAAATTACTTTTAGAGCCTGAAAAATATATGAAAATGTTCAGAAAAACATCAGAAAGCAAGTGCGCTCTAATGCAAATTTAAAAAATCTGTCGAACACGACTTTTGTACCCAGAAAAAAAATAAGAATTCAAATTTTTTGAATATTTTGAAAATTCTCAATAGAGCGCATTTGCTATAATTAGCTTTAAAATAGCTTTTAGACCTTGAAAAATATATGAAAATGTTCAGAAAAACACCAGGAAGCATGTGCGCTCTAATGCAAATGTTGTTTTCCCTTCACAAAAAACTAACCAGCTGGTGGATCAATTCCAAATCTCTCAAATGCTTCCGGATGTTTTTGTGGCCAAATAACTGCTTGTTGAATTTCGAGTTTCAATTCGTGCATTCCACCAATATCCGCCCAACTCACATTTGGAACCTGCAAATTTTCAGCCAAAAAATTACAGAACCTAAATTTTTCCAGAGATTTCATTCTGATTTTCAGATTCCCCATACAATTTCGAGTTTTTAGACACCCATATTGACGTGGTTTCCATGATTTTCGAAAACCGCGCCGCGTATGCCGGCTGCGGCGCGGTTTTCAAAAATCGTGAAAACCTGGCTAATATGGGTGTCTAAAATCCTTAAATTTCACGGGAAATCCAAAAATAAAGGTCTTGGGGCCTCAATTTAGACAGAAAATCCAGTTTTGAAATTTTCAGTCACTAAAAAAACCGAAAATCATTTTTTCAGAAAAATATATCATGTGGGGTGTCTAAAATCCCCAAATTTCGTGGGAAATCTGAAAATGAAAGTTTTGGCGGCTGAAATTAGCTCGAAATCCCAGTTCTGAAATTTTCAGCCTTTAAAAAATCTCGAAAATTACTGTTTCAGAAAAATATATCATGTGGGGTGTCTAAAAACTCGAAATTTCACCGGAAATCCGAAAATATAGGTCTCAGGAGCTGAAATTAGCTCGAAATCTCAGTTCTGAAATTTTCAGCCACGAAAAAAAACTATAATTTTTTTTTTGAAGGAAAATATACCATGTGGGGTGTCTAAAATCCTCAAATTCTACAGGGAATCCGAAAATTTCAAAAATTTCCCACCTCCAGAATAAATTGTCGAATTCCAGTGGGTCGAATCCTTTTCCGCGCCTCTTCAAACCTTCCAATCTCACTATTTTGCTTCGAGAATTTGGCGGTTTTTAATAGAGAAACCAAGTCGCCGCCCGTGAATCCGTGAGTTGTTTTTGAGATTTCGCGCGCAATTTCGGGGCTCAAATTTGGCGCCAATTTTTGGAGAATATCAAATCGCTCTTCTTGTGTTGGAACTGTGATTTCAGCCTGAAAAATTGGGGATTTTTTGGGCTTAGGCCTAGTTTTTTAAGGCCTGAGATCTAGGCTTGAAATAGGCCTAAAAATTAAGACCTTTTCAGATAAAAAGGCCTAAAATAGGCCCAAAAATCCTACCTCAACCGGAAATCTGACTCTCACTCCAATATCCAAATTTTCAGCAGATCTAACCGATAAAATCACGCAAATCTGTAAATTTTCCAGATTTTTTTGCTGAAAAATTGAAAAAAAAATTTCAAAAAGTGACTCACATTTTCATTTTGCAGAAATTCGTTCAAATTTTTCACAGCCTTTTGATTTTCCTTGTCAATTTCGTTCAAATCCAGAAAAATGATTGAGGGACTTCCGACAATTTCAGACAATTCTTCGCAATTCTGAAAATTTGAATTTTTCGAAAAAAAATAGAAAAAAGGTCACGTTTGAAAATTAAATTTTGAAATTTAAAATTTTTGGCTCCAAGAATTCTAGGATTACTGTAGAAATTTGATCTACAAAATTTGGAACTATTCTAGGGTTACTGTAGCTTTTTCTCTCCAAAAATTCTAGGATTACTGTAGATTTCTTCGGCCTGAAATTTGCAACTATTCTAGGGTTACTGTAGCTTTTTCTCTCCAAAAATTCTAGGATTACTGTAGATTTCTATGGCCTGAAATTTGATCTACAAAATTTGGAACTATTCTAGGATTACTGTAGCTTTTTCTCTTCAAAAATTCTAGGATTACTGTAGATTTCTTTGGCCTGAAATGTGGAACTATTCTAGGGTTACTGTAGCTTTTTCTCTCAAAAAATTCTAGGATTACTGTAGATTTTCAGCTGCATAAATTTGATCTACAAAATTTAGAATTATTCTAGGATTACTGTAGCTTTTTCGCCCCCAAAATTCTAGGATTACTGTAGATTTCTTTGGCCAGAAATTTGATCTACAAAAGGCCCCTAAAACGAACAGGATTACTGTAAAATTTCCCGCCAAAAACTACAGTACCTTAACATATGTGGCTCTCAAAATCGTGGCCATTTTCCTCAAAATCGTCGTTTTTCCACTTCCCGCCAATCCCCAAACCAAAATCGAACACGGCATTTCAGAATTCTTCAAAGGCGCTAATAAATAAGTGTCAAAAATCCGCAAAACTTCAAACATTCCTCCAATTTCAGACAAATTTTCAGACGGAGAAGCTGTGGACGAAAATTCCAGAATTTCCAATCGATATCCAATTTTTGGCGCTAGAATTTGAGCCGGATTTGGAGCCCCATCCAATCTCAAATTGCTCATTTCAGCCTCGAATCCAATTTTGGGCAAAACCGCCAATTTCTGTCCCAAATACCGAATTTCCAGCCAATTTTCAGCCGCCAAATATGAATGTGAGAAGTACATCTGAAATTTTTTCAGCTCGAAAATTTGAAATTTTCAGCTCACCTCTAAAAACTCTCTCAATGCTTCAGAAGATCTCAGAGTTCCCCTAACTTCCACACTCAAATTTTGGCATTTTTCCAAGTTTTCCAGTTTTTCTACAGTAATCATACGTTCACGTGGAATAATTTGGCTTATGACGTGGATTTTGAGAAGAGCAACCTTGAATTTAATTAATTGGGTAATTAATTAATTAAAATTCGCTAATTACTCACCTCTTTACACGGCCAAACCACTCCAATAAAACTCAAATTCTCATATAAAATTCGAACTGGGCTTCTCGCCTGAATCTCTAGATTTTCCATGGTTGTTGGGTTGAGAAGAATTGAATGTTCCTTTAAAAATGAGGGTTACTGTGGACGCGGAAGCTTGCGGAACACCGCTTCAGCGGCCACGTAGATGGCTATGACGTGGCGGAATTACAGTGTCATAAACCACGTGGCCGCTGAAGCGGAAGATAGTGCCGCTAACGCGGAAGCTTGCGGTTTACACTCGCTAAGCTCGAAAAAAAATTGACGATAGATTTGCCTGCGCGGGATCTCAAAATTTCAGTGAAAACTCAAAAAAAATCTTGGTTTTCACTGAAATTTTCAGATCCGGCATGAGAAAATCAATTTTTCGAGCGGAGCGAGTGTAGACCGCAAGCTTCCGCGTTAGCGGCACTATCTTCCGCTTCAGCGGTGGCTATGACGTGGCGAACTTACAGTATCATAAACCACGTGGCCGCTAACGCGGATAAGCTTGCGGTTTACACTCGCTCCGCTCGGAAAATAAATTGATAATCTACATTTTTGATAAAATTTGAGCTCAAAATTGCTTCATTTCGGCTTTTTGAGTAAAATTTTGATTCAAAAATTCGAATTTTTCAAAAACAAAAAAAATACGTTTCAAAATTTTGATATAATTTTTTATCGAATATTTTTTTCAATAATACTTCTGTACTCTTTGTTTTAACTGAAATTTTCAGATCCGGCATGAGAAAATCAATTTTTCGAGCGGAGCGAGTGTAAACCGCAAGCTTCCGCTTCAGCGGCCACGTGGTTCATGATATTGTAAGTTCGCCACGTCATAAACCATCCGCTGAAGCGGAAGATAGTGCCGCTAACGCGGAAGCTTGCGGTTTACACTCGCTTCGCTCGAAAAAAAATTGGCGATAGATTTTCCTGCGCGGGATCTCAAAATTTCAGTGAAAACTCAAAAATTATCTTGGTTTTCACTGAAATTTTCAGATCCGGCATGAGAAATTCGATTTTTCGAGCGAAGCGAGTGTAAACCGCAAGCTTCCGCGTCAGCGGCCACGTGGATGGCTATGACGTGGCACACGTATAGTATCCAAAAGCCACGTGGCCGCTGAAGCGGAAGATAGTGCCGCTGACGCGGAAGCTTGCGGTTTACACTCGCTTCGCTCGGAAAAATGGCACGAGAAAATCGATTTTTCGAGCGAAGCGAGTGTAAACCGCAAGCTTCCGCGTCAGCGGTACTATCTTCCGCTTCAGCGGCCACATGGTTCATAATACTGTAAGTTCGCCACGTCATAGCCTACCTTTTCCCATCCAACAGCATCTGGCGGCAAAAAAGTCGAAGCTTTTTCAATCGACGTATTGAATCCTCGCAATTTTTGTCGCTTCGCATCAATTTCAGCGATTTCTTTTTCAGATTCTCTACAATTTTCAGCTTTTACTCCACAAAAATCCTGATGCCTTTGTGTGTCTTTGGCCAACAATAAAATATCGCATTTTTGACATACGACAATTTGCGGCTTCTTTTTACTACTTGCTGTCGACATTTTGAGGAAAAGCTGGAAAATTTTTTGAAATTTAGCATTAAAAACGTGACCAGAACAAAAAAATTGCGAAAAAAAAAAGATTTTTCAAGGTGAAAAGCTCATTTCTCACCTTAGCACCTTGTAAAAACAGTTATCATATGTGTAGGTCAAAAAATAGCGAATTTTTCGCTGAAAATTCATGTTTTAGCGACAAAATCGCTGATTTTCACGAGAAAAATCAGATTTTTGCGAATTTTTCGCTGAAAATCCCAAAATTTTGCAGAAATCATGGGATGCACTCACAGCAAAAACTCAAAATCGAAAAAATTCGCCGGGGCGCCGCCTATTCTGAATCGCGATCAAAAACCGCAGCAGAATACGGTGGCGCATTTTGACGCGGCGAATCAGAAACAGTCGCAGGCGAGTTTGTCGCGAAATATTCTACTCAATAACAACAACAACTCGATAGATCATCATGGAGAGACGCAGAGAAAAGGTGGATTGAGACAATTGAAGACGGTGAAAATGGAGGCGATAGAGAAGGAGAGGGATAGAGACGTAGAGGAGGAGGAGGAGGGGGTGGCAGAGAAACGAGGGTAGGTTGGAGACGCAGTGAAAATAGAAAAAGGCAGAATCATACAGCTAGAGAGCATGAGAGACGCAGAGAAATCGCGACGGACAGAGTCAGGCGCAGAGGTGTAGAGATCAGTGAGAGGCGCAGACAGTTAGACACTATGATCAGAGAAGCAGAGTCTCTCTAGATATGGTAGGGTCAGACAACCAGAGTGACTATAAAATGTAGGAAAGACTATAAGAGGTCATGTTAGAGTTTAGAGACATAGGGAAAGGCAGAGACGCATACACATTCAAAAAATGATAGAATCAGACAGCTAGAGCCTGAGAGATGAGAGACGCAGACAGTTAGACATTATGCGTACCGAGAAATTCAGTCAGAGACGCAGAGTATCTCTAGACAAGTGTATGGCTATAGTCAGACAACCAGAGTAACTATAAAATGTAGGAAAGACCGTGCTGATGGTTAGAGACGTAGAGGAAGAGCAGGAGGGGGTGGCAGAGAAACGAGGGTAGGTTAGGGACGCAAAGACATCCAAAATGACATAATTAGCCAGCTAGCGAGCATGAGAGATTAGAGACGCAGAGAAATCGCGACAGACAGAGTCAGACCACCAGATACTATGAATATTAGAGACGCAGAGGGGTAGAGATCAGTGAGAGTCGCAGACAGTTAGACACTATGATCAGAGAAGCAGAGTGTCTCTAGACGGGATAGAGTCAGACAACCAGAGTAACTATAAAATGTAGGGAAGAACAATCAAGACCATGCTGAAGGTTAGAGACGCAGGGGAAGAGAGATGAGAGACGCAGACAATCAGACACTACGAATACCGGGAAAATCAACAGGGCATTTGTCAGAGAAGCAGAGTGTCTCTAGACGGGTTAGAGTCAGACAACCAGAGTGACTATAAAATGTAGGAAAGTCCGTGCGAAAGGTTAGAGACGTAGAGGAACGAAGGAGGTTCCAAGTTAGACGGTTAGAGAGGCAGAAAACGCTAGAGCGAGTCAGAGTCAGACGACCAGAGAACAGAGTTAGAGACGCAGAAAACTCTATTTTTCCAGGCAAATTCCGGATGATTTACGCGCGGAAAAAGACGATGACGCGACACAAAACGGACAATATTTTGCGGCTGAAAAAAAACCGGCGGAAATTCAAAAATACGCCCCGTCCGCCTATTATCCATTCCCCGACAAACAAAATTCACCGGAACGCAACAAAAAAGCACCCATTGCTCAGGTTATGGAAAATATGGGAGCGGTTAAAGTTGGCAAGAGAAAGGTGAGTCTGTAATTCAAATTTTCAGCGAAAAATCTGAAAGCCCCAGAAGCTGAAAAATTTCAGATTTTTTTCTAGGAAGTGCTAAATCTTCGTGACAACAAAACAGTGGCAATCGGCAAGTTTTTTTCAAAAAATTTCAGACAAAAATAATTTGAATTGGTAATTTCAGCACCAACAACAACACAAAAAATCTACCGACCACAATTGACTCAAGAAGATCTTGATTATATCAAAAGATCGGTTCAACAAAGAAATGAAAGGTATTTATTTCGACTTTTTTACATGGAAAATCAATCAATAAATGGCTATTTATAAATAATGTTTTTTTGCAGACGTGCTTACATGATGCAACATCGTAATGAGTCAGATGACACATTATATGAACTCGAAGCTCGAATGCCTGAAAAAGATTATACAAATTTGAGAGTTGTATAATAAATATTCGACATTTTCACCATGAAATTGCTCAATTTTGATGGGAATTATCGATTTTTTTTGGACATTTTTTGATGAAAATTCAAAATCTTCGAATTTCTCCTCGAGAACTACACAAGAAAAATCCAAAAATTGGGCATAGCTTCCGCATCTCCGCCGATTTCCTGTTGAAAATATGATGGCTAAAATTCCAGCATATTTTCAACACGAAAACGACATTTTCAGATTCTTTTTTGGACCAAAATTCATCTCAAAATTTCGAATTTTCATGTGAAAACGCAAGTAAACCTGAATTTTCCTATGAAAATTTGAGATTTTCAGATGAATTTTAGTGATCTAAATTTCAACAAAGCTCCAATTTTTCATCCAAAAATTCAAAATTTGGGCATAGCTTCCGCATCTCCGCCGATTTCCTGTTGAAAATATGATGGCTAAAATTCCAGCATATTTTCAACACGAAAACGACATTTTCAGATATTTTTTGGACCAAAATTTCGAATTTTCAGATGAATTTTGGGATTTTCTATAAATTTTAGTGATCTAAATATCAACAAAGTTCCAAATTTTCATCCAAAAATTCAAAAATTGGGCATAGCTCTCGCATCTCCGCCGATTTCCTGTTGAAAATATGATGGCTGAAATTCCAGCATATTTTCAACACGAAAACGACATTTTCGGACTCTTTTTTTTAGCCCAAAATTCATCTGAAAATTTCGAATTTTCATGTGAAAACGCAAGTAAACCTGAATTTTCCTATGAAAATTTGAGATTTTCAGATGAATTTTGGAAGTTTTCTATCAAAAATCTTCAAAAAACCTACAAAAAATAAAGAAAACAACGCAAATTTATTGAATAACCGCATTTTTGATAAATTCGGCAAGTTCTCGCATTTCTTGTGGACACGATGAATGTGCCATTGATCCATAAATATGCAATTCGACGTTTGGATTGAATTTCTTGATTAATTGTTCGGATAATTGACCAATTGAAAGAGGAACCAGGAAATCGGCTGCACCATGTCCCAAGAAGATTTTTGTGGAATTATTGGCGGTGTAGGACTGTAAGATAATAAGCTCTAAAAACTGCCACGTCATAACTCACTAACCCCTGGGAATTTAGTTCTTTGCAAAAAGAACGAACTGAGTCCAACAATTCCTCCCAAAGTCTTCGAATAAGTCAATCCGGAATAAATCGCCAATGCTCCACCCATCGAAAATCCGCCAACAATAATTTTGTTGGCTGGGATACCGGCTGCAATTTCAGCATCGATCAAACTATGAACGTATTGTGCGGCGGCTGAAATGCCAGAATCATCTTCTCGTGCGGCGGCATCCAAACCGAATAAATCATACCAGGCTGGCATACGCATTCCCATGTTTAGGGTTACTGAACGTTCAGCGCTAAAAAACATTACTTGAGGAATCTGGAAACTTGTGTAGTTCTCGAGAAGGAACATTTTTCAGAACTTGTTCTCGAGAACTACAAAAACCTTATCTTCGAATTTCTCTACGTTCTCCTCGAGAACTACACAAGAAAAATCCAAAATTTGGGCATAGCTTCCGCATCTCCGCCGATTTCCTGTTGAAAATATGATGGCTGAAATTCCAGCATATTTTCAACACGAAAACGACAATTTCAGATATTTATTGGGCCAAAATTCATCTGAAAAATTCGAATTTTCATGTGAAAACGCAAGTAAACCTGAATTTTCCTATGAAAATTTGAGATTTTCAGATAAATTTTGGGGTTTTCTATGAATTTTAGTCCCCCTATTCAATTTTTTCTGAAATTCTCAGTTTTAAGTACCTGTGTGGACAGATAACTTTAGTGTTATCCAATCGAACTTCCGATTTGAAAGCATCAGCCCAACCGTGTCCTTGATCTCCCAAACCATGCAAGAAAATCACCTGAAATTAATTTCAGGTTAGATTTTTTGAGTTAGGGGAAGAAACTTACAGTAGCTTTGTGCTCTCCTTTTGGTTGAACAATTGATGGAGTTCCTTGAGAAATTGAGCCCATCTGAAATTTGAAAAATCGATATTTAAATTTAAATTCAAAAATTGGCGATAGATTTGCCTGCGCGGGATCTCAAAATTTCAGTGAAAACTCAAAAAAATCTTGGTTTTCACTGAAATTTTCAGATCCGGCATGGGAAAATCGAGTGTAAACCGGAAGCTTCCGCGTCAGCGGCCACGTGGATGGCTATGACGTGACGAACTTACAGTATCATAAACCACATGGCCGCTGAAGCGGAAGATAGTGCCGCTAACGCGTAAGCTTGCGGTTTACACTCGCTTCGCTCGAAAAAAATTGGCGATAGATTTGCCTGCGCGGGATCTCAAAATTTCAGTGAAAACTCAAAAAAAAATCTTGGTTTTCAGTGAAATTTTCAGATCCGGCATGAGAAAATCGATTTTCCGAGCGGAGCGAGTGTAAACCGGAAGGTTCCGCTTCGGATGACTATGAAGTGGCGACACTTACACTATCATAAACCACATGGCCGCTGAAGCGGAAGATAGTGCCGCTAACGCGGAAGCTTGCGGTTTACACTCGCTTTGCTCGAAAAAAAATTGACGATAGATTTCACTGCGCGGGATCTCAAAATTTCAGTGAAAATCCATAAAATCTGGGTTTTTACTCAAATTTTCAGATCCGGCAAAACTTTTTTCTATATATTTTATTACAAAATTTTCAATTTTTGAGCCAATTTCCCAAAAAAAAACCAACTCTTTGTGAATTTTCCTCGTCCGACGACGAATTGTTTGTAAAACAAAGTGAACGAGATGAAAGTGAAGACCCTGAAGAAGAAAAACAGCTTATAAACTGAAAAGCTGAAAAAGGGCAAGGGAAATCCTTATGAAATATTAATAATCACAGAAAAAATGGGGAAAATATATAGAGAGAATTTTTTGAGAAGCTTTCTAACTACAAAAATATTTATTTTAAAGCTATACTTATATTTATGACGTGGAAGAATTTTCAGTTATTTTCGAATTTTTCAAAAAGCTTGAAAAACAACTAGAAACCTGATACCCTATTCCATTTACTCAAAAATCCAAATAAAATAGAATTTTTGCCACGTCATAGCTATTTTCATCTAAAAAATTGATTTTACTCTATTTCTTTCTATATTTTTTGGTTAGCAGTAGTATTATTATAAAAAGAATGAAAAACATCCGGATTAGTTTGTGCTTGATAAATTTTAGAAGAAGACGAGAAGCTAGCAGAAAATCAAGCAAAAAAGCAACAAAATCGATTTTTCTACGTTTGAGTTGTTTTTTTGTGCTCAATGAGCAAATAAGAAAATTGCCATCTTTTTACTCATCTCATTAACCCTTCGTGTTAAGCATGTAAAATGAGGAGCATTTTTTTTTTGAAAAAGCTTTTTATTTGAAGAAAAATGGGTTAGGATTTGGTTTTTCAAAATTTGAATTTTTTTTCAAATTTTGCAAAAATATGAGCAAGGGGCTTTAGAGTTGGAAAATTTAATTTTTGAACTGAAAATCTAGTTTTTCATAGGCTAATACCGAAAAGCCCCTGAAAATCATGATTTTTAGCCCGAAAATCGCGTTTTTAATTTGAAAACTCGAAATTTTCAGTGTAGAGCTTGATTTTCAGTCTGAAAACCCAACTTTTCATCTGAAAACACAAGTAAACCTGCATTTTCCCATGAAAAATCAATATTTTCGTGATATTTAGCCCGAATATCCCGTTTTTCATCTGAAAATACAAGTAAACCTGCATTTTCCCATGAAAACTCGAAATTTTCAGTGTAGAGCTTGATTTTCAGCCTGAAAACCCAACTTTTCATCTGAAAACACAAGTAAACCTGCATTTTCCTATGAAAACTCGAAATTTTCAGTGTAGATCTTGATTTTCAGCCTGAAAACCCAACTTTTCATCTGAAAACACAAGCAAGCCTGCATTTTCCTATGAAAACTCGAAATTTTCATGATTTTTAGCCTGAAAACTCGACTTTTCATCTGAAAACACAAGCAAGCCTGAATTTTCCTATGAAAAATCAATATTTTCATGATTTTTAGTCCGAATATCCCGTTTTTCATTTGAAAACACAAGCAAGCCTGCATTTTCCCATGAAAACTCGAAATTTTCAGTGTAGATCTTGATTTTCAGCCTGAAAACCCAACTTTTCATCTGAAAACACAAGTAAACCTGCATTTTCCCATGAAAAATCAATATTTTCATGATTTTCAGCCCGAATATCCCGTTTTTCATCTGAAAACACAAGCAAGCCTGCATTTTCCCATGAAAACTCGAAATTTTCAGTGTAGATCTTGATTTTCAGCCTGAAAACCCAACTTTTCATGTGAAAACACAAGCAAGCCTGCATTTTCCCATGAAAAACCGGATTTTCAAGCCAAAAATCCATTTTTTGCAACACAAAACAAAGAACATGCAACAAAAAAATGTCCGGGAAAAAATTGATTTTTGACGCGCCGAAACTTTTTTTTTTTTTTTGATAAAAAACAAAGAGAAAACAAACCTATTATTGCTGCTAAAAATGTCCTTGATGGGGACGAAAAAGAAGTTGGAAAAGAAGAAGAAGTGGAAGAGCTTATAACTCTAAGGAAACCTGAAATTAATAAGGAAAGAGTTTTTTTAAAGAACAAAGCGGGTTAGTTTAAAGGGACACATGCATTTTTCACAAATTCCCTTGAGAAATTCATATTTTTTTGTTAAACACACAAAACCTGCAAAAAACAAACACCGTGTAACACTTCTGGCAAGCATCCAATTTCGAGCAAAAAACCAGAAAAATAGATTTTCAAAAAGAAATAACGTTATTTTTAAAAAATCAGGTATTTCCATGGTTTACAACCAAAAAACTTTTAAAAATTCTCTTTTTTTGAAAAATTTATTAGGCAAACATCGAATTCTGGTCTAAATGATACATTTTAAAGGCGTCATCGATTTTCCAGAGATTTAGAATTTTCTGGAATTCCTCTTCGTATCCAGAAATATCGAAAATACCAATGGCAGAAATATAGGGATGTTTTTGTAGAATTCTTCCCAAGATTCGTTTGGTGGACGCGGAAATTAGGGGGATTCCTTGAGAAACGCAGATTTTTTCAACATCACACATGTTTTTCAGACCTGAAAATGTATTTTTTATATTTTTTGTTCAATTCTAAGAAAAATTGTTCACCAACCTCTTCTCGCTTCCTCCTGCCAATTCATATTTCTCGCAACAATCACCGCTTTAATCCGGCCACTTTTCAAATATTTCAAAATTTCATGAAATCCCATCACAATTCGTCGTCTCGCCATTCCTTTCACCTCATTCTCAAAAACTACATCTCGTTTGAGTTTCAGGATTTTCAGCAAATTCAGCACATTTTCATCGAGTTCGGCAAGAATTTCGAAACTTTGCATGCAATGTCAACGAAAAAGAGGAGAATATAATAAAAACAACATTGTGCGGTGGAGCGCGTTTGTTGCATTCAACTTTTTTTTTAGGAAAAGCAACAATTTTGGCGATTTTTTTTTTGAATAAAAACTGAAAATTTAAGATTTTTTAAAAACCCCAGAATTTTCCTTGAAAAATCTATGAATTCTCAGGTTTTTGCATGAAAATCCTCCAAATTTCATACTTTTTCATTTCATTGCTTTAAAACTTCCCAATCTTCCCTGTAAAGCCCATGAAACCACCAGAAAACCCACCAAAAAAAATTTTTTGAAAAAAAACGAAAAATTGTCCGGGAGAAATACACAAACAGTCACATCGCGCCAGGACCCAATCCAATAAATCAATGCGCCTTTATTTTATTTTTTCATTTTTTCTCATTTTTCCCGCAAAAAAGCTATTTTTCAGCCGCTTAAAAAATGGAATCAAATTCGCAATACGCCAGAAAAGACTATTGGGACGAGCGCTTCAAAACCGAGGAGAATTTCGAGTGGTTAAGTGGGCTCAAAGATTTTCAACACATTCTTCAGCCAATCATCCCATTTGACGCAAAGTATGTATTTAGGTTCAATGGAAAATTTTTTGAAAAAAAAAGAAGATTTTGTATTCAGAATAGCGCACATTGGATGCGGCTCAAGTCAAGTATCAATGCAACTTTATGAATTAGGCTATCATAATATCACAAATATCGATTATTCCGAAGTTTTAATATCGAATTGCAAACAGAATTATCCACATATGAAATGGATAACTGATGATATAACAAGTTTGGAAAATCTAGAAGATCAAGAATTTGATATTGTTTTCGAGAAAGCCACAATCGAGGCGATTTTAGTGAATGAAAAAAGTGCATGGGAACCGTCAGATTCAGCACTTCGAAGTCTTGAGAGCATTTTCAGCTCAATTTGTAGGATATTAAAGCCAGGAGGTTATTTAGTTTCATTAGAATTTTCTAATTCTTCCACTTTAATTTTCAGGTCTATTCATCTCAGTTTCTTTCACTCAACCACATTTTCGAATTCCCGCTTTGCTTCGAGAAAAAAATTGGAGAATTTCAAAAATGTTTGAATTCGGCGAACATTTTCATTATTTTGTCTATGTTTGTCAGAGAAAAAATGTTGAAAAAGCAAAAGAAGAAGAAGAATCGGAGTTAGCTGAAAAATATCGACATATTGCTAAATCTTGGCTCAGAGATCTATAGATAAAGTTTTTAATTAAAAAAACACAAAAATTTATGTAGGTATTATATCAAAAATCTCATCGGTCACTTCTCCTCGAGAACTACAGCAAATTCCGCTGCGCCATGAAAAAAAGTGTAGCTTGTGTGCTGTCTAACTCATTTTACACGCATTAAGTTTTCTGAAAACTGTTTTTGTAGGAAATATGTCGGTTTTTTTTTAAAGAAAATCCCCTCACCATGATGCAGCCGTTCTTGAGATTTTGGTGAAAATACGCGGTACTCCACGCGCTCCACCGAAATAAACACGCAACGCAGACCGCGCCGCGCCACAACACACACAAAAAAGGGAGGGAATTTGAATCGTTCCCTTATTTGTGTGTGTGTGTTGTGGCGCGGCGCCTCTACCGTTGCGTGTTTATTTCGGTGGAGCGCGTGGTACTGAGATTTATGATAATAGAAAATAGGTACAAATAAGTACCGACTTCTCCTTGAGAACTACACAAATTCCCCGCCGCCAGAAAAAGAGTGCGGTAGAGCGCACTTGAGACTTTTTAATTGTAAAAATCTTTATTCAATTCGATTTTTCAACCGGATTATCTCCATTTTCTTCAATTTTCTTCTGTTCTTCCCCTTCATTTTTTGGCGCTTCTTCAGATTTCTTCTCATTTTCCAATGTTTTTTCGGTTTCAGTATTTGTCAACAAATTCGGTGTCATTTTGCTCTTTTTCACTCTTCGACTTCCGCCATCCGCAAAACTTGGCGACAAAAATGTTGAATCGCATTTTTTGAGGTCCGGTGGAGCGCGTTTCGATTTTTTCTGAAAGAATTTCAGGTTTTTGGCAAGATTTTAGATAAAAAATGCGTACCGTTTTCGAAGTTTTCTCCAAATCTTCAACATTTTCCGCCGTTTTTTCAGTCACAGTTTCAACACTCAATCCAGTCGGCACAGTCTTTCCTCCACCTTTTTTCATTCTTCTACTTCCACTCATTTTCTTCTCCGATAACTCTGGCAACGGTTCAATCTTACTATATTGTTCCGCATTTTCTTCGGGTGCCAATTTCTTCAAAATCTCCCAAAATGTTGGTCGTAGCTCCGGATTTTTCGCAAAACATTCAGCCATAATACTATTAATTTTCTTGATAGCTTCAGTGTTTGCTGGATTTGCACAAGGAACTTCTAAAGGTGGATGTTTTTGTCGAATAATATCTTTTGCTTGAGAATTTGTAAGTCCAGGAAATGGATCAGTGATACAATTTGTGAATATTTCCCACATTGTAACTGCAAATGACCAAACATCAGTTTTCGTTGTGAATATTGCAGTGTCAATTGTTTCAGGTGCCAACCATCTAATCGGAACTTTAATTTTCGCAGCTTTCACTTCAGTTTTTCCACTTTCTGATAAACCAAAATCACTAATTTTAACTTCCATATTTGCACCAAGTAATAAATTACGAGCAGCTAAATCACGATGAATAATCATTGTTGATGATAAATAAGCCATTCCACGAGCGGTGTCAACTGCAAATCCTGTCAATTTTTCAATTGGGCTAACTTTCTCCTTGCGAAGGTGGCTCTGAAAATAATTTTTTTAAATCAATCGAACCTTATTATCGAAAATCTCATCGGTATTTACGCGCTCCACCGAAATAAACACGCAACGCAGACCGCGTCGCGCCACAACACACACAAATAAGGGAACGATTCAAATTCCCTCCCTTTTTTGTGTGTGTTGTGGCGCGGCGCGGTCTGCGTTGCGTGTTTATTTTGGTGGAGCAGCATACCTGCATACATCCATTCTTAGCTAGTTCTATAACAATCATCAGTGGTTCTTCCATTGGCGCAACTCCAATAACTCTAACCATATTCGGATGCGATAAAGTTCTCATAAGTTTCGCCTCTTTCACAAATCCCCTCAACATTGATTTCTTCGGATTTCCCTTCATTTTCTTCACCGCCACATCAATCGGCTCCTCCCCTTTTTTCTTCAATTTTCCTCTCCAAACTTGTCCAAATGCACCGGCTCCCAATTTATCGATCAGCTCAATTTCATCATGTTGAATATAGTATTTTGCTTGTCGAACAGCTCGAACAAGAATCGCTGTGGTTGGTGCTAATTGATATTTTTGAGTAACCAACCAATTGAGCAATTCAACCAAGTGTCCGAATTTTTGCGGTTTTTCGAGCTGCAAATCATTTTTGACGGGAGGTTTTCATAGATATTATCGAAAATCTCATCGGTACCACGCGCTCCACCGAGATAAACACGCAACGCAGACCGCGACGCGCCACAACACACGCAAATAAGGAAACGATTCAAATTCCCTCCCTTTTTTGTGTGTGTTGTGGCGCGACGCGGTCTGCGTTGCGTGTTTATTTCGGTGGAACGCGATGAGATTTTCGATAATAACTCACCCTTTTTCAACGTCCATCCGCCATTTTCAAAGAATAATGGAAAATGTCGAGGTTCTTGTTTGAAAAGAACTGTGAGACAGAAGAATGGCTTCGATTTTTCCGTCGTTTTTCGAACCAAAAAATCGCCGTCGGTCTGGAAAATAGAGGATTTGTGCATTTGTGCGTCGCGGTGTTTACACTAGATAGTGATTTCAGAGCATTTTCACCATGTTAGAGGCATTTTCAGAAAAAGTTGAGTATACCATCTGATTCGTCTCGTCGAGATGAATAAGGAAAACTGTTTACTTTGTACTGAAAAACGCTTTGTCAAAGTAGTTAGAGGCTGAAAATCAAATTCTCAGAAAATCAAAGGCGCACACATTTTTTGAAAGAGTGAGGTCTCGCAGCGATTTCAGTTTTTCACGTTTTTCTACGTGAAAAACGAATTTTTAAGACTTTTACTATACTTATTCGAAGAGAAGAGATGAAATTACGTATGTATGATTGTTTCGAAATTTTCCTAGGGTTCCTAGGAGATAGAACCGGGCGCCGCCAAATGCTATTACTGTACCGACGAATTTTGTTCAGGAAAAACAGGCGTTTCATCAACTCCGTATCCCCTCCTTTCATAATTCCACTACGCATCAACGCCTCACCGTCAAAAGTGCATTACATTCTTCTCTTGGCATAACTCCATGATACCATTCCCTTTCAATTAGTTTTTTCGACCAAAAAGCCATAGGTTTATCTTCTAAAACTGCACTTCTCAACGAATCATCGATATTATTTTTGTTGGGTTTTGCTCCTTTTTATTGTTCGAATACTTCCATCATCAATTGTTGTTGCTTGTGCTCTTCCGCTCAATTGTTCTTTTTCGCGAATTAGAGATGTTGGAGCAGCCGCCGGTTTTCGTTGTCTTCTGCTCTAAAAATCGAGCATTTCGGTGTCAGAATCGGAACTTTTCAAAAATGTATTATCGAAAATCTCATCGGTACCACGCGCTCCACCGAAATAAACATGCAACCCAGACCGCGCCGCGCCACAAAAAACACAAATAAGGGAACGATTCAAATTGTCTCCCTTTTTATGTGTGTTGTGCACTTCGTTTCAACCCTGTGTTGGGACGAACAAATAGAGAAACCGCAGCGCAGACAAAAAAGAACCCCGTAAATATGAATCGTTTAAAGGAACATGGACCATCGCTTCAGGACCCATCAGTTGGCTGGTTGCCAGCCTTATAAAATTTCGCGGTTTCTTTCGCACTCTGCATGCTCTCTCTGTCTCTATTTGTTCACCCTGAAACGAAGTGTGTGGCGCGGCGCGGTCTGCGTTGCGTATTTATTTCGGTGGAGCGCGTGGTACCGATGAGATTTTCGATAATATTCTACTCAAAACTCACACTCGGCGATATTTTCGATTTACGTTGTGATGCATCATTGTTTGGATTGACTGCAAAAATTCTACTTTTATTTTTTCCCCATCTAACTCAAACCTGTCATGATTAAGATGAAAATATGTAGAAACCACTATGGGTGAAAAATGGACAAAAACTGAGACATTTTTGAAAAATTCCACTTTTTATACACAACTCGGACGTGTTCACGTGATTGACCTAATTTCAATTTTTTTGAAGAAATAAAATGAAAATCTTAAAAAAAAATATGCCTTGAAAAAATCCGCAAACACTACGCGCAAACTCTACAGTACTTCCCGGGAAAAGTGTAACGGGAACCCTTTCGAAAAAAAAAACAAAAAATGAATTTTGAAAATTAAAAAAAAACTGCTGCGAACAGTTCGATAGAGCGCACTTTCTTTGTTGGTTTCTCTATTCATAAATCCTAGACCCGCAAATGTGAATACACAGTGTAGATCACGCGGGATTTTTCAACAATTTTTCGTTGTTCTATATCGATTGGCAGCCCACACGAACATTTTTGAAATTAATTTTTTATTTTGTCGAAAAAATCACACTAGATCTCTTTTTTTTCAGGTTGGACGCTCACTTCTTGAAATATTTCATTTTGTGGAATTTCGTGACTCCAATTTCAATGATGAAAACAAAAATGGATTTTGAGGATTTGATTCTTATACAAATGGACCTCATGTCAGGTTAGTTTATGGGTTTTGGGTGAAAAAACACAGTGAGTTGTGTTAAATTATATCAGGTAAGTTTGGGGTAAAAACGAAAAAAAAATAATGGTACTGTAGTTCGCAACAAATGTGCAAACACATGCACACAATGCATTTTATTTGACGCACATGTATTTTTGTTTTTTTTTGGGAAGTTTCCTATTTCTTGTGTTTTTCTCACTTTTCAGCTTGTATTAATATATTGTCTTGCTTGTGATTCAAAGAAAAACATTTCAGCTCTCAAGAATTTGCTTAAACAATGCCAAGAAAATCGAGAAAACGAAAAATAGCTGGAGATAAGGTTTGTTTTGAATTCGAATTTTAAAAAAGATCCGAAGAATATTTTTTTCAGAGTTCCTGCCAAGAAAATGATATTTCGTGGTTTGATTTACCATTGGAGATGCGAGAAGTGGTAATTGATGGAATGGATGTGAAAACAAAATGCAAATTCTTGCAATGTTCGAAAAAATGTGAAGATGAAGTGAAAGAATCGAAGAATTTTCTAACATCTATCAAAATAAACAATTCAAATCATCCAGAAATTCATATCGGACTTGGAAAATTGCGTTGTTTTCATTATTGCTTGGAATTTATCGATATTTTAAGTTTATCGCAACCTCAAATAATCGTTGTTTATAAAACGTAAGATTTTTTCGCCAATTTTTTCTGATAAAAATTCTGTTTTCAGTGTTAATCGTTTGTCTTATTTCAGTAAAGAGGATCGAAATGATAAAAAAGAAATAAAATGGATGAAGATTGAAAATGGAAGAGCAGAAGAGGTCAGATTGAAATATCTGACAGAATTCGTTGAAAAATATTGGAAAACAATTAGAAGATTCGAAATTGATGTAAGAATTGAAAGCTAAAAATATGTAAATTGCAATTAAATGTTTCTAGGACGACAAATTCATTGATTCGAAATTCGTTATGAAACAATTGCGAAATCTGGAATATATCGAAAGTTATTCGGAAGATATTCGAGAAAAAGGATTGATGGATTTAGAACAAATCAAGAAAATCGATTTTTGTATTTTGCAAGAAACCGAATTCACATTTGAAGAAGTGCTGCAATTTCAAGGATCTTTGTATCAAATCAAATCCGATGATTTTGATGAAGAAAATATTGGGAGATATCTGATGATGTTGAAAAATGGAGAAATTCATCGAAATCTGGAAAATCTTAGTGTCGATTCAATTACTTATGATAATTATTATGTGGATTGCAAAAGAATCGCAAAACTTGTCGATGGATTTAATTACAGTGATAATGATGTTGATTTGTGGGTTTTGCTTTTTGAAAAAAAAAACAACTAAAAAATTGCATTTTTACTTTTTACAGCACTCACTTTCGATTTCTCCTAAATTATGAGAGAAAATCAAAATGTTATTGTTGTTTTCTATATTCAAAATGTGGTTTCAATGTTAAAATCGAAGATTATAATTATGACCAAGTTATCGCAAATCGTCGGCCTTTAATTGATTGATTCCCATTTTTATGATGAAAGATGAAAAACGGTTTGTCTTTTAAGATTTGTTAATTTTTTGCTTGTTGTTATATAAATTGTTGTTTTTCTATTTTATGAAAAAATTGTCACTTATTATCGAAAATCTCATCGGTACCACGCGCTCCACCGAAATAAACACGCAACGCAGACCGCGACGCCACAACACACACAAAAAAGGGAGGGAATTTGAATCGTTCCCTTTTTTGTGTGTGTTGTGGCGCGACGCGGTCTGCGTTGCGTGTTTATTTCGGTGGAGCGCGTGGAGTACCGATGAGATTTTCGATAATATTTATCCTGCCCACAAATTAAAGAAAACAATCAGGAATGATTGTGAACATTATATTTGACAATTTTTTGAAACGTACAAAAACATGTGAAAATTTCTCAAATTAATTTATTACCAATATTTAAAAAAATCAAGTTTCTTGCGCTTTTTTAACCATAACTGAAACTGAACTCGATTTTTTAGAAGGCGGTGCTAAATTTTCTTGATTTCCCAAATTTCTTCCACAAAAAAGTTGTTTTACAAATGCATTATAATAATCAGAACTCCGCCAAAAATACACATAAAAATTGCAAGAATATGAGATTAGACCTATAAGAAATTATTTAGGATATTTCAAAAATAATAAAAAATTTAAAAAAATTACCTGGAATAACAGCATAAGTTGATACAGTATCCGGATCAATTGGTGCATTTTTCATATTTGTGAAAATGACAATAAGAATTGCGGATAAAACTGAGGAAATTGAGAAAATCGCGGCGCCCACGATTACTGTATTTAGGATCTTTTTTTGAATTTGCAAGTTTTTCTTGTTTTTTTGTTTGAAGGCTGAAAATTCACAAAATTTCTGATTTTCTGGTACCTTTTGCAGTTCTATTACGGTATATACCGTAGTTCTAGCAACATTCTATTCTCAGGCTACAGTATACCTTGCAGTCTGGTTTGAAACATCGATTCTTGAAAATTCTTGACTACAGTAATCTTTGCAGTTCTGATTTTGAGACTACAAAAGAAATTGTAGTATGAAGCTACAGTAACCCTTTGTCAGTTTGGGATACAATTAGGCTACAGTAATCCTTGCAGTTCGGAAAACCCTCTGATTTTGAAACGTTGTAGTTTGGTCTACAGTAACCCTTTGTCAGTTTGGGATAAAATTAGGCTACAGTAATCCCTAAAGCTACAGTACCCCCAGTAATTTTCTCCCTGATTACAGTAAACTTACTACAACAATATACAGTAACATAAGTATAAAAATAAATAAAAAGAGTTGCAACTGCGCCCCATAGATTATATTGATTCCACCAATATGACACATTTTCTGGCATGGAATACGGTAGAATACATGAATCAACCATTATTATTGTTGAATTTGAATTTGAATTTGAATTTGGTAAATTCAAAAAACTCGAAATCAAAAATATTGCAGCTATAATCAAACCAGGTATTAACATTGATAAAATATATTTGGATTTTGGAATTTTCCGATAAAAAATACTGTAATTGATTGCGATTAATCGATCGATTGCAAGAATGAAAATCATGTAGACTTCGAGAGGTTCGATTAAAATATAGGTTAGATTGAAGTAGAAACATTTGCTGGAAAATTTGGCTTTCTTATCAACGAAAAATTCTCTGAAGTAAAAAACAGCTGCGTGGCCGAGTGGTTAGCGCGCGCGCGTTGTAAAATTTTATACGCGGGTTCGACTCCTCCCGCCTGCGAAGCTTTTTTTCTTTTATTTTTTTTTTCTTTTTTTTTTTTGGAAAAAAAAAACCAACTTCAGTGTAGTTTGTCCCAAATCGAAAGTCATTCTCAAAAAGCTCTGAAATTCGTTCAATAAACAAATCGTATCACAAATCGCCAAAATCGCCAAAAGAATTCCGCATTTGTGTTGAAGATTTTTATTGCGTCGAGTTGCAATTACGATATTCAAATTGCCGAAAATCCCGAAAATTGCGAAAAATAGAAGACAACTTCGAATTATTGAAATATCGGTTTCAGAAGTCATTCGATCTAGAAAAAAAGAATACGTAATGTTTTTCTTTTTCTAGTTTATTCATGATTTTTCGGAGAAAAATGCAAAGATAATTGGATTTTCCGATAAGTTCTAGATGTTTTATTGACCAAAAAGCGTAAACTATAGTGTAGTCTGATGTGTCACACAAAGAAAAACATCATTCTTATCCACGAAAAATTGGAATGCGAAAAAAGCGGGGTGGCCGAGTGGTTAACACACGCGCGCGTCATATTTTTGAACGCGGGTTCGACACCCACTGCCTGCGAACTTTTTTATTTTATTTGAAAATCAAAAGAAATAAAAAAAAATAAAAATTCTGTTTTGAGCTTTAGAAAAAAAACTCGTTATTATTTATTCATAATTATTGGGACGAGTAGAAAAAAAAGAAGAAAAATTGCAGTAAACAACTATTTTTAAAGATTTATAGAAATAAATTGAATTATTTTTCTCACAAGCTTTTGATAAAAATTTTTACGCTCGTTTTCCGCTCGCGGAAGCTTGCGGTAAAACTAGAAAAGTTCCAAAAACTACACATTTTTGTTTTGATGATGTTTGTTTGTTTTTTTCCTTCCGATCAAAACTCAAAGCCTGTGAAACTATAAAAATTCCAAATTTTAATGTGCAAATTAAATTTTAATTGAAAAATCTTCCATATAAAAAAATCCAGGGAATCTTATTTCATGAAAAACATGAAAAACTCGGTCCTGATTATTTTAATTTTGCTCAATTTCGGTCAATGTTGGGAGAGTTGTGATGAAACATCCGAAGATTCATATGAAATTCGTGAAAATCGCAAAAAATGTCCGAAAAATTGGCGAGAATTCGAAAGAGGTTCTGGTAGATGGTGTATTCGGGTATTTGCGGGAATTTTGAATAAATTTGAAGCGGAAGCGAGATGCGAAAACTATGGAGGAGTTTTGAGTGGAATTGAGAATTTGGAGGAGCAGAGTTTTATTAATTGTGAGTTTTTAGGCTTCTAGAAATGCGTCAGCAAACTTTCGAGCTCCTGGAAATACGCCAGCAAATTTTCCAGCTTCTAAAAACACGTCAGCAAACTTCCGAGCTTTTGGAAATACACCAGCAAATTTCCCAGCTTCTAGAAATGCGTCAGCAAACTTTCCAGCTTCTAAAAACACGTCAGCTCATTCCCAATCTCCAATTTTTCCAGCGGAAGGCGTTAAAATTCTCCAAGACCAAGGTCTTCCATCTGGTTCACTTTGGATAAATTTGATAAGAAAACCCGAATGTCGAAATGAAAATGATGCGAAATTAGCAAGATGTAATGGATCACTTGGATTTCAATGGTATGATAAATCGACATTTAACACAAATATGATGACGTGGAGCAGTTGGAATCCTGATAATGCTGGGTAATTTTGAATATATGACCATTAAACTTGAAAAAAATCAATAATCTTTTGCAGTGGCAATCAATATTGTGCCTATATGTACCTTCTAAATACACAATCTCCAGGTGACGGTGTTGAATTCGGTTCAATGGATGATATACCGTGTGAAACGGCAAGAACTGATGGAAATTTGTTGCAATATGTTCGAGCATATGCGTGTGGTATGAAACCAAGATAATTTTATTGATTGGGAAATGAAATTTTGAAGCGCATTTTCTTGGTTTTTGAATAAATTAAAAAATTTTCCAATTCAGGGGTACTGTGCGCTCTTTTGTGTGCATTTTCTGCAAACACCACACATGTCGCACACATTTTATTTTACGACAGTTTTTCATTTTTTGTCTTTTTTTGTTTTGCCCAACGAAATCGCATGTTTTATATGGCTACGAATTTGCGAAAACGAAAAATACGATGTGAATCAAAAGAGGAAGAAGAAATCTATGAGAAGAAAATGAAAAATGAGGTGAGTTCAACGTTTTTTGTTAAATTTCGAATTAAAAATGGATTTTCCTCGATGAATTCGTCGATAAAACTATTAAAAAATATTTGGAAATGTGGAAAAATGGAGAATTGATTGGAAATAATATCGATTTCATTCAGGCGAGAACACCACTGAATCTCAATCAAAATATCGACTTTTATGCGGAGAATTTGAAAAAAGATGATAAATGTGAGGTTTTTGTCAGGGAAAATTGTATTTACTTCAAATCGATTTTCCGTGATGGAGATGTGATTTTTTATTTGAGCCCCACCTTTTTCACCATTAAAAATTAATACAATTTTTTGTTGCTGATGAATTTTTTATTGACTTTTTTGATTGAAATCCTACTTTCGGATGATAATTGGATTTTTTGAAATGCCAAAACTTGGCTAAGAAGTTATTATGGCCAAAAAGCTATAAAAAACCATTTACTACAATTTTTGTACTAAAATTTTTACATGATTTTTTACGTTTCAAAAATGTGTCAATTGATTTTTTTGAGACCATACAATGCTACCGCAGATATTCTTAAATTTGGTTCGTCAAAAAAAAAAATCAATTGAGATTTTCAGGAAATTTAAAACATTTAAAACAAGAAAACGCGCTCCACCGCACTTTCGAAAACCGTGGGCGGCAATTGAATTAATTCATAACATTTCAATAATAATGATAAGTTTATATTTGTATAAAAGCAAATTTAACGAAACTAAATCATGGGAAAAATGTTTCTTATTTTTTTCCTGATAAAATCAGTCGAATCAAATGAAGAATTTCTGATCGCAAAAGGTCAAACCGAATTCGTCGCCGAATATTCGTATTGTGGAACTGATGACAAGACAAGAAACTATATTTTTGGAACAATGTGGAGTGGAACTGAAGAATCTTTGAGTTTTTGTTGTGCTAAACATGATGATTGTTATGACAATCATTTGGGAAAAGATCGTTGTGATTTGAAATTCAAATCATGTGTCAAATCTGCGACAAACTTTATTCGAGCTGGAGCTTTCTATCGAGCTGTTTATTTTCTCGGATTTTCTGCTTACGAAAACGCTGATTGTTAGTTGAACTTTTTTTATTATCGAAAATCTCCGGAAATAAACACGCAACGCAGACCGCGTCGCGCCACAACATACACAGAAAAAGGGAACGATTCAAATTCCTCCCTTTTTGTGTGTGTTGTAGCGCGGCGCGGTCTGCGTTGCGTGTTTATTTCGGTGGAGCGCGTGGTACCGATGAGATTTTCGATAATACTAAATATTTTTGTGTATTTCAGCAAACGAGGGTCCAATTTATCAATTCACTGATGAAAAATTGTATGCACAATTCAACATGGTTCGAAATTCTTGTCCACAACATAAACATGCATTTTCCTCGTGTGTTATACAATTTGAACTTTGCTCAAATCGTGGAACTCAAAATTGCGCTGAAAAATTGGCTGAAAATCTTTCAAATCTTCAGAATCACAGAATTTCTGAATGCTCACAAACAATCGCTTCTTTCATAACGAATAATTTGAATTAACAAGTTTTTCCAAATAAACTTTTTAAAAATATATTTCACAAAAACTAAAACCAAAAAATTTTATTCACTATTTCCATACATTTTTTCCCGTCGTAGTTCATGAGAAGAATCCATATTTTTCTTCAGATGATTACAATCATAAGGAAACGCAAAATCTCGATCAAAAGTATAAGCTCGATATAACAAATAAAAAAAGCAGCAAAGGTTCAACAATTGAAAAGTGGAAAGGATGATATATCGAATCTTCGGGCTGAGAATCAAGTGATGTTTTTGATTTCTAGAAAATAAAATAAACATTTCTGAAGCTTTCTTATTATGTGTGCAAAAAAAATGAGAACGAAAAATAATTATTTTGAAAAAAATATCTACCGTAGTTCTTCCCCTCTCGTTTATTTTCGTCGCGACGAGACCATGTGTGTTTCGGGTGCTGCGCCTTTCAAAAACTACGGTGTTTTTTGTTTTTTTTTTTTCGGGTCTTCGAGGTTTTCGATGTTTTTACATGAAATAAAGGCAAAAATCAACCAAATTGATAACAAAATGAAGAATAAAGAAGGTTCAACTCTGTTTAAAGCAGAAAATACTATGAAAGGAGATTTTAAAGTACTTTATAGAAGAAAACCCCGTTCTCCTCTTCAAAATTGCGAAAATGAAGCAAATTCATTTTTGAATTTGTTCTAAATCCCTTCCTCCTCGTTTCTCAAGTTTTAATTCCTTCTTTTGACCGGTAATAGCCCCAAAACACCCTAAAGACGGCCTTTTTTCGATGCAAATTAAAGGCGCATCGATTTTTTGAAGGTGTGTGTCTCGTCGCGACAAAAACGAAGGGGGAGGACAGAACTAGGGTCACTTTTTTTTTTTGAATTTTTGTTTTTTTTGCACACATAATACAAAACTCACTTTTCTCCTTGATCTATTGAATCCTCAAATTTCAATGCGAAATATTTGGTAGTCCTTTTTCAAATAAGTTGAGACAATCAACGCAAACATCATACTCAACAAACTAAAAATAATAAACTTGCCAAGCAATGGAACATTCGTAGATCTCGGTAAATTATCCGCCACAATTCCCAAAATAAAAGTCATTGTCATAATATGTGTCAAAGCAATTGTTAATCGATCAATTTTGCTGGTATTTCTTAAAAATACTCCAGCCAAACTGATTGAATTAATTATGAATGTTGGTAGAATAATCATGTATAAATAATAGATTGGTTTTCTTTTTCAGATGCATTTTGATGATTCCGTATTTACTATTTCCACCGGATTTCTCATTGAACAGCCAAGCCTCGATTTCACGTGTTGCATTTGCCACTGATAAAACATCCCATTCTGAATTTCCCAGAAAACATGACTCTATATCACCTGCAAACAGAGAATTTTGGGAATATTGTTGAAATCGAGTTGAAAAATGTGCTCGTTTTTATTTAAAAAAATAAAATGGATAGTTTCGTCAAAGTCGCGTGCGGCTGTGCGTCGCGGTCAGGAAACAATTAACCGACCGCGACGCACAGCCGCACGCGACTGACGAAGTAATGTTTTTACGCCAGCCACATTTTTCCATTTTACCTGATAACTTCATTTCAAAAATCATAAAGTCTGAAAGAAAAAACTGGAAGAGCAATTTGAATTTCGCAAATTTGAGTGTCGAATGGAAAATCGGTCATATCAAAGTCACACGAAAATGTGAGTTTTAAAGGGACATGTGAGAAAACGGTGCCGTCGTAGTAGATTTTTGCCATTCGATAATTTTGATCACGGTGTTCTACTACTTCACTTCTGCAAGTGAAAAAAAACAATAATTAAAAACGAGTTTTCTCTATCCCTTTTTCGTCTCGCTTCTCTTCTGCACACACGCTCTCTCTCTCGTTTTCTCTATCCCTTTTTCGTCTCGCTTCTCTTCTGCACGCACGCTCTCTCTCTCGTTTTCTCTATCCCTTTTTCGTCTCGCTTCTTCTTCTGCACCCACGCTCTCTCTCGTTTTCTCTCAACTAACTCACGCAGCAGAAATCAACATAGGCGGCGACCAAACTTTATCCAATCGAACATGCAAACTCTTAAGATCATTCCAATGTGTAACATTCCATTCTAATCTCGGATCATGCCAACTTTGAATAATCTCCGTAACAACAGTGACCTGTTCCTCTTGCGCATTTATATTCAACAATTTGAGACGAAAAACATCGATAAAATAAACCCAATTTGTATTTCGCTCATATATTGCACTTACTGTTGTGAAATCATCACAAATTGGAGAGATTTGATTGTCGTAATCTTTGAATAACACTTTTTCAAATTTCAGCATTCCTGGCAGAAATTTGACTGGAAAAAATGATAATTTTTGGAGAGAGAATTCGCTTGACTCACTATAATTTGGTGTATAATTCTGGTATCTGTTCAAAAATCGATATTGATTCACATTATCCCAAACATCGAAATAGGGTGGCATTGAAGAAATGATTCCACTTGGCGCATTCAAAAATTTTCTCGCAAATCCACATTCAAAAAATGAGAATAGCAAAAAATATAGAAATTTTATCATTTTCGGGTGGCAATTATTATTATTTTGTTATCATATCATTCCAGATATTTGCTTTTATAGTAGTTTCAGTTAAAAAATATTATTATAGTTATTTTTTTGATACAAAAATTATTAATGTCTTTGATAAGCGCGTTCTTTGTTTGCAAGGTTTTTATCTGGAAAGAACTTATAAAGTTCTGGAAAAAATATATTTTTTCAGCATGAATTTCAATTTCAGCAAAAATAAAATAACTAGGTCCTGGCCGGGTTCGAACCGGCGATCTTCTGCGTGTAAAGCAGACGTGATAACCACTACACCACAGGACCGCATGGGAAATTTGTTTGTTTTGTTCATCATCAATTCGCAGAGAAACAGTGCGATGGAGCGCGTTTGCTCGATCACAAAACAAGACTTGTGAAAAGTACTTTCAAAGCTTTTTCCTGTTATTCCAACCGGTGATTGCTTTTCGTTATATTCTTCGAAAACAAAAGATTATCTTCTCTTTTGTATTAAAAATGAACTCCTCTCAAGTGGCTCTAATTTGCCGTGTAAAACAAATTGATCAAAATTTCAAAAATCTCGGATATTCTGTAAATTCAATCGGAATCTTCGCCAATTCCTTATTCATGTTTCTAATTCTCAAAAAATCTCCAATGAGTCTGAAAAACTACTCGATTTTGTTGTTTAATTTTGCGATTTGCGATTTTTTCAGCTCATTTTGTGCAATTCTTCAATTACAAAAGTGAGTTTGAAAATTCAAAGTTTCCCGCCAAAAAAATCCACATTTTTTGTATCTAGAACCGTATTTTCGGGCTGGAGTCTAACTTATATATTTCACGGTGTTTGCGGCTATATTTCTCCATATTTTTGTTATTTTCTTCATACGTTTGTCTGTCATTGTTTTGCACATTCACAATGGATTTTGATGGTTTCATTCATTTATCGATTTTTTATTCTACAACAAGTTTCACCCAAACATTCGAGTTTGATTAAATTGTGCATTTTGGTGTATATTCCTTCGTTTTTGTTTTTGGTGGGTTCACAAAAATACACATTTTCAGAAAAATGCTCAAAACATGAAAAAATTTGGCGATAGCTTCGCCACCGCCCGAAAGCGATAAACACACAAAACACACGAATATATAAATTTCTTGTGTGGCCGACGGTTGGCGGGTTGTGTGTGTCGCCATTGTTTGTGTGTGAAAGGGGCGGAGCTTAATTAAATGAACGCGTTTTTTTCGCCTGAAAATCAAGTTTTGAGTGAATTTTGATGGGAAACTCTAACTAAAAAAATTTCCAGACCTTCTACATGCTGGAAGTGGATGATCCAGATTATCTGAAATCCCTAATAGCCCTCAAATATCCTCAATATTTCTACAATAATCCAATAATTTGGCCAAATTTAACAATTTCGGAAATCGAAATATTACCTCAAAAATCACGGCGATTTCAATTATTTACATGTGTTTTCCATGTTTTCCAATTTATGCAATCATTATTTATTTTCGTCGAAAAACGCTGAAAATTTTGAATTCTTCGACTTCGGGAGGAATATTTATTTCACAAAAAACTCGAGAATTACACAAACAATTAATTCGAGCTTTGACTTTTCAAGCAATTATTCCAATTTTTTGGCTTTCCGCTGCTTCGATTTATCTTTTATTGTTGTTTCGAATTATTGAGGGAAGTTTTTATGAGAATTTACCATTTCGAATTATGGAATTGATGCCAATGACAACTCCAATTGTATCTATTTATTTGGTTAAACCATATCGAAATATTATTAAAAATTGGATTGTGAAAAGTGAAATTGTTTCAAAACCCAATTCGATTATTGTTTCGACGGCGGCTTCGAATTAGAATTTTTTTTGAAATTATTTTTTTCAAACTTTTTATTTATTTTCAAAAAGATACATTTTTTGCATTTTCACATGCTTTTATTTGTCTGGAAAATATATGTTTTGAAAGCATTTTTCATGTTTTTTATTCTGATTCAGAAAGGAAAAATGAGATTTCTTGTGTCGTTTTTGATTTACGGATATGTTTTGGCGAAATTTACTCCAAGTCAAGAGCAGAAGAAATTTGCGGAAAAAATCGGAAATATGTGAGTTTGTGTGAATTTCAAAAAAAAAAATTGCCGATAGCTTCGCCACCGCCCGAAAGCGATAAACACACAAAACACACGAATATATAAATTTCTTGTGTGGCCGACGATTGGCGGGTTGTGTGTGTCGCCATTGTTTGTGTGTAAAAGGGGCGGAGCTTATTTGAGTGAGCGCGTTTTTTTCGCGCGAAAATCAAGTTTTCAATGAAAATTCTGATGTAAACTTTGAAATTTCGATCCAATTTTCCAGGCTTCTCTCACAATCAAGTGTCGAAAATCCAAATTCGATCCACATCGGCCTACAACTCGGAAAACACTTGAATTTCTCGGAAAACGCAAAAATTTGCGATGAATTGGACATGAATGAAGCGGGATTCCTGGAATATTTGGCACACGATCGGAAGATTTTCAAAAAAATCAACAAGACTTCGGATATTGTTAATATCAAATACGCGACTCGCGAGATTTTCGAAATCCAATTCAATTTGACCAATAAAATGAACTACATTGAGACGAAAACTTTTGAGATTTTTGCCGCTGGAAATTCGATTTACAAAATTCAAATGGGCGGAGCTTGTTCGGATGCAAATCGAATTAATCCAGCAAATATTTATAGACGTGGAGGAAATGTTGAAAAATTAGATGGGAAAGGGTTTATTGAAATTGTTAAGAATATGTGAGTTAGGCTAACTTTAGCGCTAAAAATTTAGCGTCTAATTAGACGCTAATTAAAAAAATCTTGCAGGCTTCCCTTCAATGAAACTTCGATTCGATTTTCTAAGCAATTATTGGCTTTTATTGAGACAAATCCGAATGTTGAGGAGAGTTATAACTTGAGTAAGTGCGCTCCAGCGAAATATTTATTTTTTCGCGTTTTCCCTGTTGAGTTAGGGCTCATTTTGAAGCCCTTAAAATTCTGAGCAAATGCGCTCCACCGAAATATCGATTTTTGCAGCCGAATTCTTGAATTACATGAAAATCTTCAATGATCGATACGAACATCTCAAAAATGCGAAACAAACTGCGGATTTCAAAAAAGCTGAAGAAATTGTGATTCTCGAGGAAAATGATATGATTGTTTTTAGGATTTTGACAATTTTCAAATTCAAATATGGAAATGGAAAAAAAAATGAGGATTTGTGGGATTTCAAAAATTCAAGCTCTTCATGTGAGTTAGGCCTATTTTTAAGCCTGAAAAGCCCTAATTTTAGGCCCAAACCTAAAAAGCCTGAATTTCAGAACAAAGACAAGGATAAAATGTGGAAAATCTACAAAATAATTGTTCGTCCAATCTCAAAAATCCACTCAAATCACTCGATTTTTCGACCAATTCAAGTTTTGATGAAAAAAATTCACCGAGAAATTGGAAAATTGGAAAATGAAAAAGTGGCGAAATTCAGCAAGGAAATGACGAAAAAATTGGAAAAAGTCGAATTTTGTGGAGTTGAACTTGATGTAACTCGTGAGTTTTTTTTTTTGAAAATTTAAAAGAAAATTGGAGTGTGGAAAAAAATTTTGCAGCTGGTAACTTTTCAGTGGATTTGAATGGCTTCAAGGATTTTACTATTGTGAGTTTTTTTTATAATTCGAACATGTTAATGTTACTGTAGCTCATTTTCAAGAGATTTTTAAGCGCTAAAAATTGGAACTAATTTTGAGCTACCGTAATATTTTAAACTGGGAAAATATTAAAAATTTTTCATGACGAGAATAAAAAAAAATAACCTAATTCATAATAAATTTTTTTATTTCAAAACATTCAGTCATTGGCAATGTATCGTAGTTCATCTGTAGCTCTTTCGGCGGCGTTAATCTGATTTGTTTGATTAGCAATTTTTGATTTTTTCTGGCCAATTTCTTGAAGCAATCTCTATAAATCTCATTTTCTTTTTGATTTTTGTTTTGAAAAAAAAAACGCACTTTTTCTTCTTTGTAATCGGCTATATTTATGACCGCAAAACATTTGATCATGATGTTAAATACAAGAATTACAACATATCCGCTGATAATAATCCAGTTACAAATATTCATTTTATACAAGTATTTATCAAGTTGATGACATAATCCATTTGGTAATTGTTGGTGACATAAAAAATCAGATATTTTGAAAGACTCCTGAAGAAAAAAATTTAGAAGCTTATTTTTGTTGTAAAATAAATCACTTACATTTATAGAATTCACCACATCTTCAGAAGTCTCTGTGATATTTACAAAAGTAGAATGTATAAAATCATCAACATCAGCTTTCACATTTTTTCAACTTGTTTAATACAATTGGAGCATTTTCCAATAGCTTTTCCAAATCTTCTTTGCGCATTTTCAATTCGTTGAAATAATCATTGAAATTAACATAACTCCTTTCTTTTTCCATACAATTTCTGTTCCTCTCAAGTTTGTGTTGTTGAAATTCTAATATGTGTTTGAAATTTAAAATCGTTTTACTATCATAAGAAATGTGGATATTTTGAAGATTATTGGAAATGCTTTCACCTTTCGATTTACTAATATCCAAATATTTTGCAATATTTTTGGCATTTAAAAATGGAGAAATCTTTGAAAATAATGTTTGTTGTTTTGTGCAATCACTTGTTATTGTTTTAATATTGAACATTTCACCGTCAAAATTGTAATATTTTGAATCCGGAATGTCATAATCTGATTTCAATGAACAATCAAATGAGAACAATGATATTCCAATTGATGCCAAAATTGCAAAAATAATCAATCCAATAATAATTAAACTTGTAATTGTCATAATAATTTTCAAAATTCGATCGAAAGCTTTTGGAGACAATTTATCAAGTTGAAAACAAATAAATGAGCAAGTAATAATAATAAATAATAAGAAACAAATAGCCAAAACCACAATTGCAAATATCAAATATTGTAATTCAGTTGAATTTCTTGAATTAATTCGATCATCATATGATTTTATATATGATTCATCTTTATTTTCAATTGATATTTTATGATTTTTCAACATATTTGTCATATTATTTGAATATAATCCAATATTTCCTTTTGATAATCTTCCAATTTTTGATGCTTCTTTTATTACAGTATCATTAAATATTGATATTGCTTTATCTATTGGTTTTTTGATTTTTTTGATTGCATTTTTGTGAAGTTCAATTGGATTATTCAATAATTCCAAAAAATCGCTTTTTTCCGTTTTCAAATCAGTTGATACATTACATTTTTCAATTGCTTCAAACATTGCTTCATATGCCTTATAATCCGAGTCTTTCCATTTGGTTCGAATCTAAAATAAAAACTAATTTGTTCGCCATATTTTTAAAAGAAATATGTAATTTCGAGAATTATTCTGATTCGAACAAAATTCACGAAATATCTTCATAAATTATATTTATTTTGAAAGATTTCATAAATTTTCAAATTTCTTTTCAGATTCAGTTCAAATCAACTCATTCTCATTAACTTACATTTTTCAAACTCTCAAAATCGATTTTTTCGTAAACAAAATTTGATAAATCAGATGGCAAATCATCGAATTTCACATTTTTTGCAATTTCCGGAAATGTTTTAACAGCTTTTATCGCTTTTGTCACAGAGCCTGTTGTTTCTGTAAAAATACTCTTTTTTTTCTCATATTTTTTCGAACGGATTTATGATAACTTACTTGATTTGTGATCAATAATCATTTGTTTTTCGCCATTTTCATCAATTTTTGATTGTGAAAATATGAGTGCTAAAACAATGCCAGCAATTGCAACTAATAATAATCCAATAACGACAATCGAATATATGTGACACTTTCTTGTTTTCATTGAAACTTCGATATTTTTAGTCGGTTCAACATTTGTTTTTGATGTTGTGCTGACCGGTGTGGTCATTTTTCCTCACGGAAAATTCAGAAAATGTACGAATTTCACAATTTTTTCGATTTTTTGAGGCCGCATTGCGTCACTCATTAATAGGTCACGTTTTTATGTATTTTTTAAACAACATTTTTCTATTCACCAAAATCACAAATTGTCGCGAAATACATGCAATCGTGACGAGCCACAGGGGGGGGTTCACAATTTTCAAAAATCTCTAGAAATTTCTTCGCGAAAACACACAGCAGTCATACTCAAGAGGGTGTGCACCACAAATGCGCCATCTTGTAAAAGATTGACGTATTTTGTGTGTGTGTGTGTGTGTGTGCGCTCTCCACGTGCATTTCAAAATAATTTAGTTTCGTTTTTGTGTTTTCTAGGGTTTTTCGTTGTTTTCACAGGGATTTCTAGGAAATCTCTGTGTTAATTCATTAACTCATCTTTTTGTTATTATTGATACACTTCCTCGTGAAGTTGTATCTGTATTTTCATTGTTTATTTTGGCTGAAACATAAATTTTGGCCTAAAATCCGTGTTTTTGTTGTTTTGCCTTGCTAGTGGTTTAAATCCACTGTCATCTTTGACGTCAACCTCCTTGAAATATAAAGCAATGGAGAACCGGGAGGTGCAACTCAGCGCGTATTTCGTGTCAAGGTGGCGCGTAGGATTTGGTGTTTGCGGGCAGTCGGTGTTGGCACACACTCTTATTTTTTTCGTTCTTTCTTATGGGGCTATTCAGATTAGTTTCTCAACCGAAAAACAGGAGGAGAAACTCTATTCAGATTGCGGGAAAAAAGGAGGAGAAACTGAGTTTCTCAACCTACCTAAATTTTGATTTTTTCAGCATATAAAATGAAATTAAAAGAATAACTATTAGGTTTTATTGATAAATTAGTGATTTTGCACGCATTCCCCATTACTCAGTGCGCCAATAGGCGATAATCACTGACGCATTTGTGTGTGTTTTCACTCTGTTGTCTGCGCCTCCCTCACACACACACTATCTCGCTTTCACGTTTTTTTAGAGTTCGCATAACAAAAACATGATAAAACATTATCTTTCCGGGGATTTAAAGAAAAATGATATATGAAAAGAAAGAGCAGATGACGAGGAATACAATGATATAAAAATTTCTGGTCTAAAAGTTAGCGTAGCGATAAAAAATGGCCACTGAAGAAAAAAGTCTCCGAAACCTGTACTTTACAGGTGCTATTCTTCTTCAAAACCAAAAATAATCGAGAAATGCAACCTAACTTTTGTTCAGCGTGTTTTTCTGTATCGGAAAACATAACGTTATACGATCACCAATTTTGGTTTCGATTCTGAAACGGGCGGTAGATTTTCGTGAAATCGTCTGTGTTTTTTTGGAAGTTTTGGTCTATTTTGGAGCTGAGTTCGAGCATTCTCTCATGTTTTTCTCTTAAAAGTTATTAAACAAACCTAATTTCATGTTAATTTGTAAAATTCCAACTCAAATTCATCATTAAACGTCTTTTTCGCTTGAAATTGCAAAATCGTCTGAAAATTTTTCGAAATTAACAAGTGAAAGTATATTTTGTCATTTTCTGGTGAATAATGCAATATTTACTTATTTAGTCAACATTTCATATCAGGTATATCAAAGTTTTGGCTTTTACTCGAGAAAAATATGAAATAATCGAAGAAAATAGCCAAAAAACAGCCGTTTCCCATAGGCAATTTCACGCCAATCTAGAGAAGTACCCAAGACGGTGACTTGAGCACGATTTATTCACATCATGAGATGCGCAAAGACTTTCTGAACAAAAGTTAGGTTCGAATATTTCATAAAATTTGGTGTACATCGAGAAAATTTATGGTTTAACTTGAGCATTCACAGAGAAAACGACTGAATCACTTCATTTACCCCAATTTTCATTGATAATTTCAATTTTTGATATAAAAGTACTTATACCATTAGATTCCTCGTGTTTTTCTCTACATTTTCATATATACATTTATACATAACTCTTCCGGAGAGAGCTATTCTTTGCGATTGTTTCAAGGCGTGTGTTTCATCAAAAAATGTGTGTGTGTTTGATGAAACACACACAAAAAAAGAAAAGAAAAAACAAGCAAACACACAAACAGTTTGCTGGCGCACTGAGTAACGGGGAATGCGTGTTTTGAAGTGATTTTTGCTTCAAATCGCTTCAATTGTGTATTTTTCCGTGTATTTTTTGGTTTTCGATGAAGCATATCGGTTTTCACGTGTCAAAACGACCAAAACTTGGTTTAAAATCAGTTAAAACTTGAAATTCGAATAAATTGCACAATTCCCAATAGTTTCATATATAAATTTATTATTTTATGTTCTTATAAAGTTAAATTTAAGTAGGTTGAGAAACTCAGTTTCTCCTCCTTTTTCCCGCAATCTGAATAGAGTTTCTCCTCCTTTCTCCTCCTGTTTTTTGGTTGAGAAACTAATCTGAATAGCCCCATTAGAACTTTAGTTTACTTTGTGATGGTAAAAAATTATTGAAAAATAAATACTATGTACAATTTCATTCTCTTTATTCATTTTCTGCCCAGAGTATTTACTCTTTCCCAAGTTTTCGCATTCGCCTTCTTCTTCGCAATTTCTTTTTCTTTATTGCAATTTTCAAGTTTCTCAGCATTCGTAACAATATCATTGTCCAACTGATTCAAATTGTTTTGCAGAATCTTTAAATTTCATTTTGAACATTTTTTTTTTGAAAAAAACTTACCTCGGCTCTATTTGCATCCTTGCGAATGTTCGCAAAACATCTGATCATGATGTTAAATACAAGAATTACAACATATCCGCTGATAATAATCCAGTTACAAATAATCATTTTATACAAGTTTTTATCAAGTTGATGACATAATCCATTTGGTAATTGTTGGTGACAAGAAAAATCAGATATTTTGAAAGACTCCTGAAAAAAGAAATTTAGAAGCTTATTTTTGTTGTAAAATAAATCACTTACATTTATAGAATTCACCACATTTTTCAGAAGTCTCTGTGATATTTACAAAAGTAGAATGTATAAAATCATCAACATCAGCTTTCACATTTTTCAACTTGTTTAATACAATTGGAGCATTTTCCAATAGATTTTTCAAATCTTCTTTGCGCATTTTCAATTCGTTGAAATAATCATTGAAATTAACATAACTCCTTTCTTTTTCCATACATTTTCTGTTCCTCTCAAGATTGTGTTGTTGAGATTCTAATATGTATTTGAATTTTAAAATCGAACCATCATCATCAAAAGAAATGTCGATATTTTGAAGAATATTGGAAATGCTTTCACCATTCGATTTACTAATATCCAAATATTTTGCAATTTTTTTGGCATTTAAAAATGGAGAAATCTTTGAAAATAATGTTTGTTGTTTTGTGCAATCACTTGTTATTGTTTTAATATTGAACATTTCACCGTCAAAATTGTAATATTTTGAATCCGGAATGTCATAATCTGATTTCAATGAACAATCAAATGAGAACAATGATATTCCAATTGATGCCAAAATTGCAAAAATAATCAATCCAATAATAATTAAACTTGTAATTGTCATAATAATTTTCAAAATTCGATCGAAAGCTTTTGGAGACAATTTATCAAGTTGAAAACAAATAAATGAGCAAGTAATAATAATAAATAATAAGAAACAAATAGCCAAAACCACAATTGCAAATATCAAATATTGTAATTCAGTTGAATTTCTTGAATTAATTCGATCATCATATGATTTTATATATGATTCATCTTTTGTTTCAATTGATATTTTATGATTTTTCAACATATTTGTCATATTATTTGAATATAATCCAATATTTCCTTTTGATAATCTTCCAATTTTTGATGCTTCTTTTATTACAGTATCATTAAATATTGATATTGCTTCATCTATTGGTTTTTTGATTTTTTTGATTGCATTTTTGTGAAGTTCAATTGGATTATTCAATAATTCCAAAAAATCGCTTTTTTCCGTTTTCAAATCAGTTGATACATTACATTTTTCAATTGCTTCAAACATTGCTTCATATGCCTTATAATCCGAGTCTTTCCATTTGGTTCGAATCTAAAATAAAAACTAATTTGTTCGCCATATTTTTTGAAAGAAATATGTAATTCGAGAATTATTCTGATTCGAACAAAATTCACGAAATATCTTCATAAATTATATTTATTTTGAAAGATTTCATAAATTTTCAAATTTCTTTTCAGATTCAGTTCAAATCAACTCATTTTCATTAACTTACATTTTTCAAACTCTCAAAATCGATTTTTTCGTAAACAAAATTTGATAAATCAGATGGCAAATCATCGAATTTCACATTTTTTGCAATTTCCGGAAATGTTTGAACAGCTTTTATTGCTTTTGTCACAGAACCTGTTGTTTCTGTAAAAATACTCTTTTTTTTTCATATTTTTTTAAATTGAAACATACTTGATTTGTGATCAATAATCATTTGTTTTTCGCCATTTTCATCAATTTTTGATTGTGAAAATATTAATGCGAATACAATTCCAGCAATTGAAACTAATAATAATCCAATAACGACAATCGAAATCATAAAAGATTTTTTAAATTTCGATGGAACTTTGGTGTTTTGAGTCGGTTCAACATTTGTTTTTGATGTTGTGCTGACCGGTGTGGTCATTTTTCCTCACGGAAAATTTAGAAAAATGAACGAATCTCACAATTTCTCGGTGTTTTGAGGCCGCATTGCGTTTGGTCACGTTTCATAATTATCAGAAATTATTTCTAATTTTTTCCAGGACGACAACGAACTGACCCTTTTGACTCAACTTCCCGTAAATTATGCCGAAAAAAATTGAACTCGGTCATATTTATCATCAAAAATCGACAATTTTCGAGGCGATTTACGAGCCGAAATATGACACTTATTATGTTACTCGAATAATTGTCAAATGTGGAAGGAACTAATTTTTTTTGGGGGGAAATTATAAATAAAATTAATCTATTTTCAGATGTCTTCTGAGAAATGTGCATTTTCAAACAAGTTTTCGGACTCGTTGATTTCAGTAAACAATTTTCAGACTTAGCTTAACTTTGTCGGTGCGCAGAAGCTTGCAAAAAATCAGACTTTTCATCAAAATTCACTCAAAACCTGATTTTCAGGCGAAAAAAACGCGCTCATTTAATTAAGCCCCGCCCCTTTTACACACAAACAATGGCGACAAACAAAACCCGTGAACCGTCGCACACACAAGAAATATATATATTCGTGTGTTTTGTGTGTTTATCGCTCTCGGGCGGTGGCGAAGCTATCGTCAAATTTTTCTTGAAATTGCCTGTTCCAGACATTTTATTTATCTGAAAAAAATTTTTTTTTACTAGAAAATTTATGTTTTTGTGATCAATGAAATTTATATTTTTTCTATGAAAATACAATTTTCTTTGTGTTTGGTTTGATTCAGAAAATTATAAATTACTAACTTTTTTCCCAATTTTCAGAATGAAAATGTTGTCTGAAAATGTATGTTTTTCCAAATAGAAGTGCTAATTTCCTAGTACTAAAAAAATGAAAAAGCTATAATTTTGTTTTGATAGAAAAATATATACTTCAATTCTAAAATTGGCTCTCATGCGCAGCCAATTTGTCTGAAAATTTCAGAAACTCTCATATTTTCAGTAATTTTCAAATGATTTCCCCCGAATGTGTACTTTTTCTCAATTATTAGAACCCTTGGGATCAAAACAATGATTTGTTTTTCAGAAATTCTCACATCACAAAGAAAAGCTGAAAATATCAGCACAGAAAAAACAACAATTCTAGAATTTTTTTTGGTTTTTATGATTGTTTTTTGCTCAAAAATTTTTTTGCAGCCAAAAAAATGTTCGATTCTCAAAATCTTCGATTCATGACTCTTATAAATACTTCAATAATCGATGAAAAAAATATGACTCGGATTTTTGAAATCGGATTTAAAATTGAAATTGGATTGCTGTTTTTGAAGTGAGTTTTTGTTAACCGCAAGCTTCCGCGTTGCGGCCGCTTCGCGGAAGCTTGCGGAAAGAATCCTGAAATTAATTTAAGTTGGCTGGAGTTCCTGTATCTTTTTTATTTATTTTTATTCATTCGTGCAATGCATTTCAATCTGAATTTTCTTTTTATTATTTACGGTGGACAATATTTTTGCTCAATGTTGGCTCGATTTTTTATTATTTTATATCAATTGGGATACGGTATGCTTCCGCAAGCTTCCGCGCGGCAGATAAACCTTGAAAACTTGATTTTCAAGCGAAAAAAACGCGCTTAATCAAATAAGCTCCGCCCCTTTTGTACACAAACAATAGCGACACACACAACCCGCCAACCGTCGGCCACGCAAGAAATTTATATATTCGTGTGTTTTGTGTGTTTATCGCTTTCGGGCGGAGGCGAAACTATCGCCAATTTTTTTTGAATTGAATATTTTGAGAAGATTTTTTTTTCAGAAAACTTTGAATTCCTAATTTTTGGTGCTAATTACATCAGAACAATCGGTGTTTTCATAGCAATCAATATTTTGCCAATATTTTTGGTCGAAAGATGTATTGCAACATTTCTGATCAAAAATTATGAGAAATCCAAAAAATTTCATATTTCCATATTAATTTTGTTAATTTTCATCCCGTTTTGTGTTTTTTCGGGACTTTCATATATTAATTGTTGGATTTCATTGATTTTCAATATTTTCGGGTTTTTGGTGAATAATTTGATTGGATATTTGGGTATTAATTGGCTGCGCGAATATAATGTGAAAAAACATCAGTGAGTAAATATTGAATTTTTTTAATTTTGAGAAGCTTTTTGAAAATTTTCCAGACTATTCCATCAAAATTACATGTTAAGCGAACGTTTTCAAATCGCCGAAAACATAAAAATGCTAAATATTCTGAAAAAAGTGCAAATCTCAATTCTAATCTTCAACATAATTTGCACATCAATTCTTCTCATGGATTATTTTCATATCAATCCAATTCTATTATATTTTTCATATGTTTTTTTCAATATTTGTTTGACAATTTATGCAATTATTGTTCCAATTATTCTACATTCTTCAATTCCAGAATGGCAAAAACATAGTTTGAGAATGATGAAAAAAATTGGAGGAAAACGGAAAAGAGATTTGATTGTACCAAAGAATACTTTTGGAAAACAAATGATTTATGATAATCATAAACAGGAAACTGATATTTATTTTTCGCAATTTGAAGGGGTTTTGAATCAAAAATAAATAAATTATTATGGTACGTTTTTTGAACATTTTACATGATATTCGAGTATAAAACTTACACATTTCAATAAAAACAATAAATTCTCCAATTTCAAACATAGCTAACCCCAAATCGATCGAATTCCTCATCAGAATCTTCAAAATATTCCAACAATTTGCAATGTCCATCTTCTTCTTCAAAATCTTCTTCATCTTCATCCTCATCTGAATCTCCTTGATCTCCTCTAGCATTATTCAGAACTCTTGCAATATGATCAACTGAATCCTCATCAAAAACATCAGGAACAGTTCCATAATCTTCGACTGCTGGTGGATTTATATCATCGCAAATATGAATGAAGAAATTGTGTTGGGTGTTGTGGATTTTGGCGATTTTTCCAGGCCGAGCTGGGCTTCGCAGTGCAAATTTCATCCTGGAAACAAAATGAAGGATTTCAGATGCTTCTGCTCTAAAAACTCACATAACATATGGATATTCATGAAAATTATAAACCTTCAAACCATCCACCAATTTCTTATTATCCAAAACAAAATGATGAATTTTCAAATGCAATTTTCTCAAATTCTCATGAATCTCTCCGTTTACCCATTTCTTCAAATATTGATTGATATCTTCGGTTGAAAATTCAGAAGGATAAAGTGCAATTTTGTCAGCTTTCAATTTTAGAAGTTCATGAAAACGTAGCTTTGCATCATGAAGTTCGATGAGTTTCGGGATTTTTGAGAGCTGCAGAAAAAATATTGATTTTTTATTGAATAGCCTTTCAAATGAAAATCTAACCATATCTACTGTGACACATTCATGCCATAATAAATCATCTCCTTGTTCATCGCATAAAATCGAAACCTTTTCCAAGTTCTTCGTGTTCAGCAAATTGAACTCGCCGAAAAATGGGAATTCTTCCATAACATTGATTTTGGAAAGATTTGAGACTTGGTCTGAATTTGTCCAACAAATCTTTCAAATACTTGATCGCAACCTTTTGATAATTTCCTGCTTCTTGTTTTACCCAAACCAGGCCTAGATCTTTGTCTTGATCTTCTAATTCATCATCATCTTCTTCGTCATCTGAATCGCTTTCATCTTCTTCTTCTCCGTCGGTTTTAACACTGGAAAAAACATCTCGGGAAAACATTCGCAACCTTGGCGCTAATTTGCGACTCGATTTTTCGTTGGCGCAGAAGTGCGACCGTTTTGAGCGAATGTGCGACACTTTTTGGTCGCAGTCGTTGGCGCAGATCTGCTTAAAAGTGTCGCTAACAATTTCAAAACCTGCGACACACTCTCTCGAAAACTCGAAATTTGAGAAAACGGTCGCAACTCATTAGCAGATTCACGACCGCGGTCGCAAAATTAGCTCACTCGTTGCGACACGTTGTCGCAGATTCGCTGAAAATGGCCGCAGATCTGCGCCAACATGTCGCGAATCCAGCGAATCTCTGCCCGAGATTTTTTCGGTTTTTTTTTAGAAAACCTAATCTAAAACTTACAAATACATGATTTCCGTGTTATTTTCTCTAATTTTTCTGAACCAAATCATATATGAAATCTTATCTTCTTCATGAAAAACACGAATTCCAATAACATTTTCATATTTATTATTGACTTCAATTCCATAAACATAATTTTTCGATTGCAAAGCTTCAGTTGTGCTTGATTTCGAGCAAGTTGAGAATAAACAGCGAGTTTTTGCATCCATCAAATCGACAATGTTTTTTCGAACAGTTTCTGGAAGCGATTTCCATTCGGTTGGTTTCTATAGAAAAAATGTATTGTTTAAGTAAATCGAAACTTTTGAATGAAAACTCACTTCTGCAGCAGTGCTCGATGATTCCACAGCTTTTCGTTTTCTGGATGGCGCCATTTTCAGCAAAATTGGCTGCGAATTCTCTGAAAACTCGAAAAACTGCTCAGCATTTGCAGATGTAGCTAAATCATATTTTGAGGGTTTTCGTAGCTGAATCGTAGAACCAACTTGAATCTCCAGCTAAATCGAAGCAAAAATTTAGCTCAGTGTTTCTGACCGATTTCTCAGCTAAAACACACATACGTTTTAGCTACTGTTTTTTGGCGCGCAAACATGTTTTCTTCGTTTTGTTTTGTTTTTCGACGATTTTCGTGGCCTAAAGCCTAGATAAATGCTGACTACATATTATATCGTCTACGCGTCAGTGTTTTATCGATGGAGAACGAGTAAGTTCATCTAAAAGTTACGTTTTACGTTGAATTTTTGCAGAAAAACAGTCAGTTTGTTGCGTTTCTCGAAAAAGTGGAAAGTGATGGTGAAATCTTCAATAAATTAGGTAATTCCAACAAAATTTTCAATATTTCACAATTTTTCCCAATTTACAGATGTCAATAACAAAGAAAAAAGCCGGATGTCATGGATTTCGACCAATTTGGCTCCTAATAGGTTTTTGGGAAGTTAAACCGCCAGATGGAGTCGCAAATATGCACAAACACCACATCGTCATGTTTTGCAAGCCTACCGCCCTATTGGGAAATTGTAAATGCTGCTTTTCTATCCCATATTCGGCCGGTCCAGGATCCAGAAGCTATCAAACAACTGCGAGAAAAATAAGTGTTTCTGGTGAATAACTGACTATAATTTCATTTCCTTATGTTATTGTATGTTTCAATACGAATAAATGTTTTATATTTGCAAGTTTTCTAACTACGCCAAATACAGAAAGAAACCCGCATGAGCAGTATTTCGCAATAAACAGGAAAACAGTTTTCGTAGCTAAAACATGCGTGTGTGTTTCGTAGCTAAAACAGACTTCGGTGTGTGTTTGTAGCTAAACCGCACACTGTTCGTAAATAAAACGCAAGTGTCAAGGGCTGCGATCGGTTGAGCTATGAATTAGCTACATCTGCAAGTGCTGAGTGAAAATTTTTCGCGAAAACGGGCGGTTGGCCGAGAAAATTTGGCCTAGAAACCGACTCGGCCACGTTTTTTCATTTCGAAATTTTTTCATTTTTTCCCCGCTCAAAACATTGTTTTCTTGTTTTTTTCGACTTTTTTGGGTGATTTCGACTTTAAAACACTATTCATAATTGTCGAAAATCTGAAGTATGTTCTCGAAAAATGAAAAAAAAACGAGCCGTTGCCCTAGAAACTGTCTCGGCTACATTTGTTCATTTCGAAAATAAAAATGTGTTTTTTTGCGAAAAATATTTTTTCTTACGTGACCGTGTAATTTTTTTTGTTGCCAACACGATTTCTTCCCCTATAAAAAGCCCTCTCCCGCTCACTTTTTTTCACAATTGCTTCTTATCAAAGAGAAATTGCTTATAGAGATGGCGAACACTGTTCCAGCTGACGTTCAAAAGAAAATCGAAGAGGTTGGTTGGTCAGGGATTTTCAGAAAAGGGATTTTCAGAAAAGGGCTTTACAGACCCCTTCTTCATAGCCATAAAGAACACAACCATAAATAATCGTCTAATTTCCAGGGTTTCGCAAAATTGCAAGGTGCCGCCGACTGCAAATCGCTCCTCAAAAAACACTTGACGAAGGAAGTCGTCGACAAGAACAAGTCAAAGAAGACACGTTTGGGAGCCAGTTTATTGGATGTAATTCAATCGGGTGTCGAGAATTTGGATTCAGGAGTTGGAGTTTATGCTCCAGATGCTGAAGCCTATACTCTATTCTCGGATTTGTTCAATCCAGTCATTGAGGAATATCACAATGGCTTCAAATCGACTGATACTCAACCAGCAATGGATTTGGGAGAGAAAAATGTATTGTTTGCAGAGAATCAAAATCAAAATGAATATTTGTTTGTTTTTTGCAGATTGGTGATTTGGCTGATTTGGACCCCGAAAACAAATTCATCGTTTCAACACGTATTCGTTGTGGTCGCTCACTTCAAGGATATCCTTTTAATCCATGTTTGAATGAGACCAATTATAAGATGATGGAATCAAGAATGAAGGAAATCTTTGCCGGAATCACAGATCCAGAATTAAAGGGAACATATTATCCATTGACTGGAATGGATGAAGAAACGAAAAAGAAATTGATTGCTGATCATTTCTTGTTCAAAGAAGGTGATCGTTTCTTGAAAGCCGCCAATGCCAATCGTTTTTGGCCAACTGGTCGTGGAATATTCCACAATGAAAAGAAGACATTCTTGGTTTGGGTGAATGAAGAGGATCATTTGCGTATCATTTCAATGCAAAATGGTGGAAATGTTGGCGAAGTTTTGGGTCGTCTTATCAAAGGATTGAATTTGGTGGCTGCGAAAGCGCCATTCTCAAGACATCCGAGATTGGGTTGGTTGACATTTTGTCCAACAAATTTGGGAACAACAGTTCGTGCTTCGGTTCATATCAAAGTTCCAAAGATTTCGGCGAAAGCGGATGAATTTAAGAAGATTTGTGATGAGATGAAACTTCAAATTCGCGGAATTCATGGAGAACATTCAGAAACCAAAGATGGTATTTATGATGTTTCGAACAAACAACGTCTTGGACTCACTGAATATCAAGCTGTTAGACAAATGTATGATGGAGTCAAGAAATTGATTGAATTGGAAAAGGCTGCAGCATAAATAGATGGAAGAAGAATCATGGTAGATAATTTAATTTATTCAATATTTTTAATGAATATGTGAAGATTTCACTAATTGCAAAGTTTAGACAAATTGATGAGCACAATCTGAAACTGAGAAAACTTTTTGGTTTGGTGATTGAAGAAATTCTTGAGTAAATTGGCACTTGTAAAAGTCTTCTGAACTTTGATTCTTGGAGAAAAAGTTGAGCCAATCTAAAAAATTTCTTCTTTTTTTGAAAAAATTGGAGAAACTAACTTCAGGCCATCTTGATTTGCTCCCGGGTACAAAAGTGAAACGGATTTGAAATTTTGTAAATTTGGAATCTCATTGAGAATATCGGCGAAAAGTCGGCTGGCAACTTTGAGATTGTCAGCATAAAGTGGAGCGACGGATAACTTGTTGCGTTCGACAATTCGAATTGTACTGTAGCCAACGATTTTTCCGGTTGATTTTTCGAAAGCAACCTGTATTTAAATTAGGAAAGATTATTTGTCCTGTGAATAGTTTTTCAAATCTTACTTTTGTAAAAGTGTTCTTCAAATTGAACCAAGCATTTTGAATATTTTGTCGTTTGCGAGAACAAATTGTCAAATCATATTCATTCAATAATCCTGAATCCACATTTTTCCAGTTCTACAAAATCTAATGTTTCTTTTTTTTCAATCAAATATTCTTACCTTAGTTTCATACAAATCCGATAAATCACTTGGAATTGATAAATCGGCCAATTTGATTGTTGTGTAAACATGGAAATAAGGCGCGATTTTATCGAATCCATAAAACTTTGAATATTTTTCGACCATGTTTGTGACTGGATTAATTAATGCTTGTTAATCAATACAGAATTTTGAATTACCTCCTGATAATGTGACATTATCATTTCCAACAATTTGCATAGCTTTATCGAAGATAATTCTTCCATAGGATCCTCCTCGATATTCTGGTAGAATATAATAACAAGCGATTGAATATAGTGGTTTTTCACCATCAGAATCCCATCTTGCGAGAGAAACCGAGCCGATCAGATTTTTTGATTCTAAAATTCATGGAATTAGAAATTTCTTTTTCAAAAAACCAACCTTTTTCAAAAAGCGTGAAAAACCAAAGTTGATCGAAATTGTTTCTCCAAAAATCATAGTCTCCCAATTGAAATGCCCAATCCTCAGTTTCACCACTCCATTTCACAATTTCTTCGAAAACCTCTTGCGATGGATTGATGATAATTTCAGTCTCCATAGAACCTGTTTTAAAAAATTAAAATAGATTGATAGAAGTTGTTTAAATAGAAAAGTGTTATCTAAAAATTTCCAGCAAAAAAAACTACGAAAAAAAATTCTTTGTTAGTAGTTGACAGAAAACTGATAACGTCTGGAAGTTTTTTCAGACATTTTTTTTCTGATAATGAATGTTTGATTTTTATATGAAGCTGGTGAAAAGATCGACGACAAAATCAAATAAAACATGCAAATTTATACAATTTCTATGGGAAAAATCGATTTTTTGTTATTATTTTCAGAACAATTGTGTACTTTTAAAAATTGATTTTCGCGAAAAAAAAACCTCTTTTCTCACACATTTTATTTTCTTTCGTTCGACTCTGCTTCTTTTGCTCTTAAAATTTGTTCTTTTTAAAGCAAAAAACAAACACATTTCAATTTATTTGTCTCAAAGCCACGTCATATTATAATTTTTAATTTTCTTTTTTTTTTTGTTAAAAATGGGTTTTCTGGGAATTATCCGCATATCTCCTTTTTAAAAAGAAAAATTTAAGTCCTACATTTTTACACCAACCCGTACGGTTCAAAAAAATATTAATATATATTTTCTCTGGAAATCTTTTTTTCATCAAACATAAGCCCAAATATTATCCAAAATCATCTCATCGGTAAACACGCAACGCAGACCGCGCCGCGCTAGAACTCACGCACAACGAATGGAGGAAATTTGAATATTTCTTATTAGGCTCAAGCAGGCTTAATTTTCACAACTCTCTCAATTTATAATTCTAGAAAAAAGAACGTGCCCTAAATATTTAACGTGTTCTAGATGACGTGTTCGAGAATGCCAAAAAATTTGTTTTTTTTTAATATCACTCATTTATTTTTCTAATAAACCTGAAAGCGGTTCAATTTTTTTGTTTTCATCTTGGTAAGTGGGGGACTAATTTACGCTGATATGATGCTCCAGACATCCAAAAAATATAAAAAATAATGTGTTTTTTTTCAGAAATCAAGATTTGCCGCTCGAATTATGCCAGTTTCAAAACAATTGATGGTATCAGAAGTTGACATACTTCATCAAATGGCGTCAACTGGCACATTTTGCAACAAAGTATGTTTAAAAAGGTTTTACACCATTTTCACCATTTTGGCGCCAAAATTGACAAAAAAACCAAAATTGTATATCTCATTGCACGGTACTTTTATCAGAAATATTTGAATTTAATTTTTGCAGTTAGCATTATTAATGCACATATTGGAAACGGATTGTGAGGATATTGCTCGAAAATTGAAAGAAATCAAAAAAAAAAAATGACAAAAGACGACATTCATTACAAATTGACGGAGTCAGAATACCGAGGAATTTTTGGGACATATTCAACAGTTAGTTTCTCGAAAAAAATATCTTTTTTTATAGAAATCTTAATTTTTCAGCCAGTCAACTACTATGTTTTTTGTTTATTTGATATACCAAATTTGCGAATATCTGCGGTTACGTTGTATGGTTTGAAACAGCATTTGCCAAACACGTTAATCGAGGCTATCATTAAATCATACAGTTCAAATCCAAAACATACATTCGAAATGGTGAAACAATTAATCAAAGATGTTGCTGAAGGAAAAATGTCGAAAAGAGGAGATATGACAGAAAGAACAAAAGTATGTGTCGAAAAATTCAGAAAAACATAATCTATAGTTATGGTTTCAGGTATTTGAAAGTATGGAAAAGGAAGAGCGATTGAAATACTTCTTGAGCAAAAAAATTAACTCCTCGATTGGTATTGAATACGTATTTAGAAATGAAGCGATTGAGGGAGAATTAGAAGATTTTTTAAAAGTGAGTTTGACAACACACGATTGTCCTATTTTGAAAAATATGACTCGTTTCAGAAATTTGAAAAAATTATCCTGGAGAACCACTATTCGAGACCTAGAGGATATTCGAAATAATTTGCTAGGAACTGAACAGGAATCGTTCGATTATGAAACAGATTTGGATTCAACAAGCGGAGAGGAAAATGAAGAATAGAAAATATTTTCATAAACTTGTTCAAAATATCGATTTCCAAATTTTTTAAAGGTGTACTTCGAGAAGGCCCTCAAAAAGAGTCTGCAATTGCGCGACGATTTGTGTGTTTGTAAAAAGTGTGTGAATTTGTGTTGTTTCACGTTTTTAAGTTTTTTTTTAATAAATTGTTTTAACAGCTCTCAAAATTTATCAGCTCGTACAGGTTTTTTCTAGTATTCTCTGAAGAACGTCCAAAATCCCACTCGGGAGCACTCAAAAGTTTTAGTTTTCAAATTCCCACACATATGGTAGAAGAAAAATGGCCTAGGAACCGACTCGGCCAATTTTTTTTTATTTATTTTCTTTTTTCGCGAAACTTTCCCGTAAAGTTAAAAATCGCAAGAAATTATGGTCTTATACAAGTTTTTGACGGAGTTTACGATTTGAAAGTGAGTTTATTTATTTTTCATTTGTTTTCATCTAAAAATACGTTATTTTCAGTTGAATACGAAGCCATCTCAAAGAGACATGGACCAATAATCGACCGATGGATTTTTTAAAAAACCTGACATTATTCCATATATGAAAATGAAAATGAAATCGGAATATGTGAGTTTTTTTCTTGGGAAAAATTTCATAATGAATTTGTTTGAAAAAGATTGGGAGGAAGAAGTAAAACCAATCGAATTATTTTCCATAGAAATGAATTAAAATTGAAATTTTCGAGTTTTTCAATGGTTTTCCTCATAAACTATCCAAATTATCCATAAATATTCCATTTTTTATTATCTCGATCACTTTTTCTACTCATTTATTGACTTGTTCAACAACAAAATATTAACTCGAATTATTTTCCATAGAAATGAATTAAAATTGAAATTTTCGAGTTTTTCAATGGTTTTCCTCATAAACTATCCAAATTATCCATAAATATTTCATTTTTTATTATCTCGATCACTTTTTCTACTCATTTATTGACTTGTTCAACAACAAAATATTAACTCGAATTATTTTCCATAGAAATGAATTAAAATTGAAATTTTCGAGTTTTTCAATGGTTTTCCTCATAAACTATCCAAATTATCCATAAATATTTCATTTTTTATTATCTCGATCACTTTTTCTACTCATTTATTGACTTGTTCAACATCAAAATATTAACTCGAATTATTTTCCATAGAAATGAATTAAAATTGAAATTTTCGAGTTTTTCAATGGTTTTCCTCATAAACTATCCAAATTATCCATAAATATTTCAATTTTTATTATCTCGATCACTTTTTCTACTCATTTATTGACTTGTTCAACATCAAAATATTAACTCGAATTATTTTCCATAGAAATGAATTAAAATTGAAATTTTCGAGTTTTTCAATGGTTTTCCTCATAAACTATCCAAATTATCCATAAATATTCCATTTTTTATTATCTCGATCACTTTTTCTACTCATTTATTGACTTGTTCAACATCAAAATATTAACTCGAATTATTTTCCATAGAAATGAATTAAAATTGAAATTTTCGAGTTTTTCAATGGTTTTCCTCATAAACTATCCAAATTATCCATAAATATTCCATTTTTTATTATCTCGATCACTTTTTCTACTCATTTATTGACTTGTTCAACAACAAAATATTAACTCGAATTATTTTCCATAGAAATGAATTAAAATTGAAATTTTCGAGTTTTTCAATGGTTTTCCTCATAAACTATCCAAATTATCCATAAATATTTCAATTTTTATTATCTCGATCACTTTTTCTACTCATTTATTGACTTGTTCAACATCAAAATATTAACTCGAATTATTTTCCATAGAAATGAATTAAAATTGAAATTTTCGAGTTTTTCAATGGTTTTCCTCATCAACTATCCAAATTATCCATAAATATTCCATTTTTTATTATCTCGATCACTTTTTCTACTCATTTATTGACTTGTTCAACAACAAAATATTAACTCGAATTATTTTCCATAGAAATGAATTAAAATTGAAATTTTCGAGTTTTTCAATGGTTTTCCTCATAAACTATCCAAATTATCCATAAATATTCCATTTTTTATTATCTCGATCACTTTTTCTACTCATTTATTGACTTGTTCAACAACAAAATATTAACTCGAATTATTTTCCATAGAAATGAATTAAAATTGAAATTTTCGAGTTTTTCAATGGTTTTCCTCATAAACTATCCAAATTATCCATAAATATTTCAATTTTTATTATCTCGATCACTTTTTCTACTCATTTATTGACTTGTTCAACAACAAAATATTAACTCGAATTATTTTCCATAGAAATGAATTAAAATTGAAATTTTCGAGTTTTTCAATGGTTTTCCTCATAAACTATCCAAATTATCCATAAATATTCCATTTTTTATTATCTCGATCACTTTTTCTACTCATTTATTGACTTGTTCAACAACAAAATATTAACTCGAATTATTTTCCATAGAAATGAATTAAAATTGAAATTTTCGAGTTTTTCAATGGTTTTCCTCATAAACTATCCAAATTATCCATAAATATTCCATTTTTTATTATCTCGATCACTTTTTCTACTCATTTATTGACTTGTTCAACATCAAAATATTAACTCGAATTATTTTCCATAGAAATGAATTAAAATTGAAATTTTCGAGTTTTTCAATGGTTTTCCTCATAAACTATCCAAATTATCCATAAATATTCCATTTTTTATTATCTCGATCACTTTTTCTACTCATTTATTGACTTGTTCAACAACAAAATATTAACTCGAATTATTTTCCATAGAAATGAATTAAAATTGAAATTTTCGAGTTTTTCAATGGTTTTCCTCATAAACTATCCAAATTATCCATAAATATTTCAATTTTTATTATCTCGATCACTTTTTCTACTCATTTATTGACTTGTTCAACATCAAAATATTAACTCGAATTATTTTCCATAGAAATGAATTAAAATTGAAATTTTCGAGTTTTTCAATGGTTTTCCTCATCAACTATCCAAATTATCCATAAATATTCCATTTTTTATTATCTCGATCACTTTTTCTACTCATTTATTGACTTGTTCAACAACAAAATATTAACTCGAATTATTTTCCATAGAAATGAATTAAAATTGAAATTTTCGAGTTTTTCAATGGTTTTCCTCATAAACTATCCAAATTATCCATAAATATTCCATTTTTTATTATCTCGATCACTTTTTCTACTCATTTATTGACTTGTTCAACAACAAAATATTAACTCGAATTATTTTCCATAGAAATGAATTAAAAATTGAAATTTTCGAGTTTTTTCAATGGTTTTCCTCATAAACTATCCAAATTATCCATAAATATTCCATTTTTTATTATCTCGATCACTTTTTCTACTCATTTATTGACTTGTTCAACATCAAAATATTAACTCGAATTATTTTCCATAGAAATGAATTAAAATTGAAATTTTCGAGTTTTTCAATGGTTTTCCTCATAAACTATCCAAATTATCCATAAATATTCCATTTTTTATTATCTCGATCACTTTTTCTACTCATTTATTGACTTGTTCAACAACAAAATATTAACTCGAATTATTTTCCATAGAAATGAATTAAAATTGAAATTTTCGAGTTTTTCAATGGTTTTCCTCATAAACTATCCAAATTATCCATAAATATTTCAATTTTTATTATCTCGATCACTTTTTCTACTCATTTATTGACTTGTTCAACATCAAAATATTAACTCGAATTATTTTCCATAGAAATGAATTAAAATTGAAATTTTCGAGTTTTTCAATGGTTTTCCTCATAAACTATCCAAATTATCCATAAATATTTCAATTTTTATTATCTCGATCACTTTTTCTACTCATTTATTGACTTGTTCAACATCAAAATATTAACTCGAATTATTTTCCATAGAAATGAATTAAAATTGAAATTTTCGAGTTTTTCAATGGTTTTCCTCATAAACTATCCAAATTATCCATAAATATTCCATTTTTTATTATCTCGATCACTTTTTCTACTCATTTATTGACTTGTTCAACAACAAAATATTAACTCGAATTATTTTCCATAGAAATGAATTGATCAAGCCAATCAATCAAGCCAAGTTTTCAGTAAATGCAATTGCTAAAACGAGTTATGAAAAACTATTCAGGTAAGTACTAGTTCCAGAATATAAGATCTTTCATTTACATGAATTTTATTTAAAGAAATATACAACTTTTAAGCTACGATTCAAAACAGGTCAAAATTAATTTTTTTTAATACTATTTTCAACACATGTGCAAAGAGAGAACTTGCAAAACTTACTCTGAACCTTTTTTGAAGCAAAAGAAAAAAAAAATTAAAAAACCCTCGTTTGAAAATAAAAAATTGCCGCGATTGTGTGAGCGCAGTATCACGCGGAGTCTCGTTGTTTTACTTTTATTTATTTTTGGTTTGTCGAAAGCAATAAACCTAAGGAAACCGAATAAAAATTGGAAAAATCTAGCAAATTTATTGAAATAAATGTTACGTTGTCCAAGTTAATCGAACTTGGATTTCGCTGGTTGACAAGGATTCAAGTGGATAAAACCACTCTTTACAAACAAGAAATAAGACAAGAGTTTGAATTACAATCGATTTATTGATCGCAATTCATTTTATAACAAGATGGGGACGGTTTAAGACCGTCCCGAGATGAAACAAACTATAAAAACCTACAAAACAAGGAAAAACACCAAACTCTCTTCGAAAACTTGAAAAAGAAAGTAAAAACCGAAGAGGCGCACCACAAACGCGTCAGTGCTTTGACGTTGGCGCGTTTTGTGTGCACTCGCGGCTATTTGAAAAAGGATTTTATTCACACGACTGTGACTTAAACACGTAATTTAACATTTAGGTGAACATTTGAGCACAGAAGTGTTTGAATAGGCTTTGAAACTTCAAAAATTGGCGAAATCTTGAAAATCGCAGAATTCGAAGATTATTTTGGCGAATCATCACTTCGTTGAGCCTCCACATTCATCAATACCGAATATTGACATTGTTTTCTAAAATTAGCAACAATTGAATCACTTTCAGATTCATTTTTCAATAAAATTTTGAATTTCGATGGGTTCACAGCCAAAATCGTTACTCAGAGATTCGCTGGCCATAAATTTTTCATGATAAATTTTTCGAAAAAAAAAATACGTTTCAAAATTTTGATAAAATTTATTATCAAATTTTTTAGTAACCAAAAATTCTCAAAATTTGGATGAAAATTCTGAAATTATCGATTTTGGAATAAAAATACATGGAATTTGTAAGCCCCTCTTTGGTTCGATTGTGACGTATGCTAAAGTGTTAAATTTCTATGAAGATTTGGAGAAAAAAATAGTAATTATTCTTTCAGATTTCCAACGAAAAATCACTGCGACAACAATTATCTGTTTTTCGCGATGACATCGAGCAGAAAAATAGTGAATTGGATCGTTGGAAAAAGAGAACCTGTGAATTACAAGCACTCACGGATGAATTGAATGAGAATGTTTCCGACTTCGAACAAAAGATGAATAGGTTGAAAGCTGAATTTGAGAGAAATGGAACAGTTAAAAGCGCCAACAGTTTTCTGGCTTTAGAAATAAGAAAAAATCAAAATCAGCCGGAAACGGAAGAAAACGTCTCAAAACTCAACTCTCAAGTATCTTCGTATATGAAAATCATAAAAACAATCGAAGATTACAAAGAAGTTTGAATGTTGTTACTATGGAAAGAGATGATTTGAAAAGGAAAGTGGAGCGATTGAATGGATTGAATGCTATATAAAGTTTTGGTATTTTTCATTTTTCTAGCTTAGATTTTTACAAAATTTTTATTTATTGTTGTTGATATATATTGTAATGCAAATGTCCATTTTCTTATTATATTGTAATGTTTATAATATTTTTAACGTAGAACTTCAATTGTATATAAAATAGTTCTTGATTTTAATTTTTGATGTTATTTGTTTTGGAGCCAATGGAACGTAGAAATGGTGATCGAGATAATAAAAAATGGAATATTTATGGATAATTTGGATAGTTTATGAGGAAAACCATTGAAAAACTCGAAAATTTCAATTTTAATTCATTTCTATGGAAAATAATTCGAGTTAATATTTTGATGTTGAACAAGTCAATAAATGAGTAGAAAAAGTGATCGAGATAATAAAAATTGAAATATTTATGGATAATTTGGATAGTTTATGAGGAAAACCATTGAAAAACTCGAAAATTTCAATTTTAATTCATTTCTATGGAAAATAATTCGAGTTAATATTTTGTTGTTGAACAAGTCAATAAATGAGTAGAAAAAGTGATCGAGATAATAAAAAAATGGAATATTTATGGATAATTTGGATAGTTGATGAGGAAAACCATTGAAAAACTCGAAAATTTCAATTTTAATTCATTTCTATGGAAAATAATTCGAGTTAATATTTTGATGTTGAACAAGTCAATAAATGAGTAGAAAAAGTGATCGAGATAATAAAAATTGAAATATTTATGGATAATTTGGATAGTTTATGAGGAAAACCATTGAAAAACTCGAAAATTTCAATTTTAATTCATTTCTATGGAAAATAATTCGAGTTAATATTTTGTTGTTGAACAAGTCAATAAATGAGTAGAAAAAGTGATCGAGATAATAAAAAATGGAATATTTATGGATAATTTGGATAGTTTATGAGGAAAACCATTGAAAAACTCGAAAATTTCAATTTTAATTCATTTCTATGGAAAATAATTCGAGTTAATATTTTGTTGTTGAACAAGTCATTAAATGAGTAGAAAAAGTGATCGAGATAATAAAAATTGAAATATTTATGGATAATTTGGATAGTTTATGAGGAAAACCATTGAAAAACTCGAAAATTTCAATTTTAATTCATTTCTATGGAAAATAATTCGAGTTAATATTTTGTTGTTGAACAAGTCAATAAATGAGTAGAAAAAGTGATCGAGATAATAAAAATTGAAATATTTATGGATAATTTGGATAGTTTATGAGGAAAAACCATTGAAAAACTCGAAAATTTCAATTTTAATTCATTTCTATGGAAAATAATTCGAGTTAATATTTTGTTGTTGAACAAGTCAATAAATGAGTAGAAAAAGTGATCGAGATAATAAAAAAATGGAATATTTATGGATAATTTGGATAGTTGATGAGGAAAACCATTGAAAAACTCGAAAATTTCAATTTTAATTCATTTCTATGGAAAATAATTCGAGTTAATATTTTGATGTTGAACAAGTCAATAAATGAGTAGAAAAAGTGATCGAGATAATAAAAATTGAAATATTTATGGATAATTTGGATATATCTAGAACACAAGCATTATTTCTAGGGCTTGTTCTATGGTTTGGACTATTTCAGAGCATTAGGTCCCACATTTTCCCAACAAAAAATTAAAACAAAATTTGAATTTGAAAAAAAATCGATACTGATTATGACGTGACCTTTTATTTTTACGAGACATCTTTGAAATTCCCCCACACCTTTCGACCATTTCTTTATAATTCGATTATGGATGCCGTTGTTGAAAATCAAGTGCTCTCCAAAATCAGTGAAAAACAAGATGTGTTATTAGAATTACAAAAAAATCGAAGAATCAAATTAGTGAGACAATTGAAAGAGCAAGATGTGAAGACTCGTCGTAAGTTTGCCGGCTGCTCAAAATCGCCGACTTTGAAAATTATTTGTGCAATACAATATTTTCCAGTTCAATTCGTAGAATCATATGATTACAATATTATTCGAGGCTTAGAGGGGGATGCTTTGTTCCGGAAAATGGAACAATTTGATGTTATTTCACTTCCAAATTGTTGTCCACTGAATATGCATCGGATAAATAATCAAAATGTGAGTTTGCAACAACAACAAAAACGTTTTGATATTACCAAAATGTTCATTTTCAGCAATGGATTTGTGACCACAATAATATCAATGTACTCGAAGGAACTATTTTTGAAGGATTACATTTTCCGATTGCTGAAATTCTCGAAATACTCTTACGCTATTGCGATGGGTAAGTAGATTGAGTTTTTGAATCGAGAAAAATGAATTAGAATACGAAAAGTTAAAAGAATGTTCGGTGGATTAGAAAAATGTATCAGTATTTCTTATTTCAGCGAAAAACAATATGTTATTGATCGTGATTACAATAAAACAAATGTAAAACTGGTATGTCAGATGTTTAGAAGAGCGAAAATTTTGTGAGTGTTCATTCAAGTTTTTACATATGATATGTTTCTTACAGAAAATATGTGAAATCGAATGAAGGCAAACTTAATGCATTTTTTCAAAACACGCTTCATAAAAAAATTATCGAAAAATATGGATAAGGAATATAGGGAGTTTTTGGAATAGCGATTTTGCTTGGAAATAAAACATTTTGATTGAAATATTTCTCTTGTTTTTTAGAAACTGTTATTACATTTGAGCAATAACCTGATATCAATTTTTTTCTATAAATCAGGCCAGTCATTTATTTTTTCTTCATTTTTCGAAACTTCTGAATATTTCAACTTAATTGTGAGTATTTTTCAAAACTAAAATCGAAAACCGGCCAGTCAGCGCGCTGCTAGCGGCAAACCAAAACGAAGGTCATTTGTCGTCAGATAAAATGTTTTGTACGTGATTAATACTCGGTAGTAAAAAATAGCCTGTGGCGCATTTTCATAGGTTTTTCAAGATTACTATAGCTTCGGAGTTGATATAACTTTAGAACTACTAGGTAAACTGTGTACAAACTGCAAGGAGTACGGCAACTCAACATTTTTCAAAAAATAAACCAAAAACCCTGAATTTTTGAAATATTGCAATAAAGTTTTTAAATACCACAAACTCTAGAAAAAAACAAATTCAATAAAAATCAGATGCTTCAGACTTTTTCTGAATTCTAGGTCCCCCGTTTTCTAAATTTTACCTTAAAGTCTGATGTTTTTGAGCGGAACAAACATTTCAAAAAATAATTTTCTTTTCTTCAAAAAAATGTGCTGGTGCTGAAAAATGTCAAGCTAAAAATTGAAAAAATTTGAAGAAAATTCGATGCTCATTTTTCCGTGACCTTCTATATTTTACGTGAAACGAAACGAATATTCCGGTCATTTTTTATAATAACTAAAATGGCAAATGATAATTTGAACAATCAACTTTTTATAAAAAGCAAATGGATACGATTCAACGAAACTGCTTTTAATAGCGTCGAAGAGGATATAGGAGTTATGGCGAGAGCATATGAAAGAGAGGAGAGAAGTAAGTTCAATCAATAATAATGGGATACTTCAAGAAGAAAAACATTTTTTTCCATCAATTCATTAAATTTCATGACTGATTTTTCCAGTGCGAAATGAAAGATCCACATTCTCCAGTTTGCTGGAATTATCAGGAAAAGAATTGAAGATGAAAATTTTCGACATCAATCTGTTACCAAATAGCCGACAATGTCCAATCTGCGGACAAGTTATTCTGATTACAGAAGTAGCGGCAGATAAGTTCTCAGTAAGTAGTGATAAAGGGTTATGTTCCTCTATAAAAAATTTCAGTTTCGTTGTTGTTCCAAGCATTTGGCACCGCGATCGAAAACACTATTCGACAATTCGAATTTGAAATTCGAATCTATAATAAAGATCATTTGGTATTTGTCTGGAAAGTAAGTTACATTTGGATTATCAAAAATGATTACTTCATTTTTCAAGATTTGATAATGCACAAATTCACGCAAACACAAAGTGCGCAATAGGAACAATTGAAAAACTAAGAAAGAAATTGAGTTTCTTCGAAATCGCGTAAGTTTTTGGTTGGAAATTTATGTAGACCAAATTAGTTCTTTCTATGAAATATTATCGAAAATCTACCACGCGCTCCAACGCAGACCGCGTCGCGCCACAACACACACAAAAAAGGGAGGGAATTTGAATCGTTCCCTTATTTGTGTGTTTTGTGGCGCGGCGCGGTCTGCGTTGCGTGTTTATTTCGGTGGAGCGAGTAGTACCGATGAGATTTTCGATAATACTAATTATATTTTCGAATTCTACAATATGATTATTTCAGCGCCGAAATGCCACAAGAAACTATTTTCGATCAATTCATTAGGGCGATAATAGCAAAAAATTTGGAAATGGTCGGAAAGAAAAATGAAAGTGAATGACTTTTTTGAATGAATTTTCGGGAACTCGCAGTAGTTTTTTAATGAATTTGAAATAATTAACAAACTTTAAAGGATTGGTGCTTTTTCACTCATTTATACGAATCTTCGTCACAAAAGTGTTTCAGTTTGATGACCCCAGGCTTATGCCATACACTGTGACGCATTTTTGCGTACATATCTGCATTTTGTAATCAATAATTCTTCATTCAACCAACTACAGTAACAACAGATTGATTTTTAGTAGTAAAAGTAACATCATCCGCATTTTTTTGTTCAATTCGACACCCAAAAATCTGTTTGAACCCTCTTCGAAATGGTGTAATAAAATACAAATACAAAACCGCTGATAGAACAGGAATAAGACCTTCGGAAGCCGAAATCATACTTTCACACGCCTCATTTCTCACTTTTTCCCGATGCTTCCAATCCGAACATGAATAAACCGATGACAAAAAATATTGGAAGACAAGCTTGTAAAGTGAGAGCGGTTAGAAGTTGACGATGGAGCGCTTTTGTTTCTTTTCGCAAGTGTTGTGCGGTTTTTTCCAGCAGTTTTACGATTCTCCAACGAATGAAGACGACTGCAAAAATTTTGAATTTAAAAATTTCGAAAACCAAAAAGAGGAAAAAATCGGCGCATTTGTGGCCGAATTCCCGACAATTCTCGGCCACCGCAATACTTCGGCCACCCTTTTTTTCATTTTTTTTACCTGAAAACACAACTGGAACGGGGCAAAAAAACATATTAAATTTGGGAAATAATCCGGTAAATTGTCTCGTATTATTATTTCCAGTTATCTGATTTATAGTAATTGTTGTATCATTCGGATAAATCGATAAATATAATTGAAGAAGAAGTTGAGAATCGGCTTGATTGAAAAGAAAACAAATAACATGTAAAAGGGCTGGAATATAGGTGAGAAACATGAACAAAATTAGGGATTTTTGTTTTGGCGATGGGTTTTTGAGAATATAATAACGGTAGCTGAAAGATAGAAGGAGAGAATATTGAGAATAGATGAAGAAGTGAAACATTAGGGCACATCTGCAAAAATTTTTTGTGAAATTTCTGAATTCTAGCTGCACAACTAATTAAAATTCTAATGAATCAGACACCAAAAATCTTACCCAACAAAACAAAAAGTGGGGCCCAAAAATTGACAAAATCCATAGGAGACCTGAACAGTTGTAGCCGAAACCGGAACCAATCTTGCCATCACAAAAATCGAGCTAAAACTCGCAAAAATATCATTAATTGCACAATTTATAATTAGTGTGGAATAGGATTTGAGAGAACTCGGAGATTTTGTGATTGCCAAATATAGGAGGAAACTATTTAGGGTAACTCCGAAGACTGCAGTGAGACAACTGAATAATTTGAAAAATTAGAACTTCCATTTGAGTTGAGTTGGCTGGAAATCTGAAAAATAGAAGTTTTCTGAAAATCTGATGAAAAAAATAATGAATTTGATGTTTGGGCGAGGAAATTAGGTTTTTTTTCTTTTTTTTTGGTGAGAAAAAAAATCATAATAATAAGAATTAAAGAGTGTCTGAAAAAGCGGGAAATTTTTTAGTTAGCTTCTTAAATTACAGGTTTCCTTGAGGACATTTTTTCTGAGAAAAACCCTTGAAAATTTCTCGGCCTGAGAAATTTTCACTTAAAAACACTGTCTTTCCATCAAAATTCACTCATAAACCCTGAAAACCTGATTTTCAAGCGAAAAAAACGCGTTCATTTAAATAAGCCCCGCCCCTTTTGCACACAAACAATGGCGACACACACAACCCGTCAACCGTCGGCCACACAAGAAATTTATATATTCGTGTGTTTTGTGTGTTTATCGCTTTCGGGCGGTAGCGAAGCTATCGTCAAAAATTTTGTGAATAGGATATATTTTGAGAAGTGACTTCGTAGAAGTCGGTTGAAAAATTTCACTTTTTTTGTTGTGTGTGTTGTGGCGCGGCGCGGTCTGCGTTGCGTGTTTATTTCGGTGGAGCGCGATAAGATTTTCGATAATAAGCGTCTCGACATTATAAAATCATCAATTCTCTCACAGACATTTTCCAGACTATCAGTTTTTTTGTTTTTAAAAACGTGTTGTCTAATCATTTCATTTCAAGAAGAAGAAGTGAGATCTTTCCAAAAAATAGAAATGATATTCAACATTTCTCTCGCAATTCTTCTATTCTCTCAAATTATTCAATGTATGGACCCAAAGACATTTTATGGACCAGATGAGAAGCAGAAAAAAATCGTGAAAAGTTTGTTGGATTCAATAAATGCCAATGATCGACATGGTGCAATTGATCATTTTGCTCCAGAATTTCAAATCGAAGAAAGAGGTTTATCAATTAAAGAAATGGATCGACATGAATTTGTTGATAAGCTAATGAAGGAACGTCCACATCATTATAATGCCGCTGGAGTTTTGTCTGGTTCGGTATCTGATATGATGGCTGGACATCAAAGTGTGAGCAGTGGAGGTGAAATGCGTTTCGATTTTACGACTCGAAAAGATTCGATAGGCGCAGATGTGTTAACACAAGGATCATATGAGACATTAGCCAGAAAACCATTTTATGATTTTGAGCCGGTGACAACACCAAATCCATTCGATCAACCTTCAACATCAAATGCTCGAAAATGTACTTTTCGGGATTTTGATAGAGGAAATGAAGATTTTTGCGATTATATGGCAGCTCGAAAACGACATCAGAGAAAAGAAAGAGAAGAAGAAGAAGCTCGACGACTTGCTCAAAATTCTGATTGTGTGGAGCCCACTCGTGAAGATTATGAGAAATGCTTGAGAAAAGGAAGTTGGGGTGGATAAATAATTGATTGGTTTGGGAAATAAAGTTATTGCAAAACCTAGAAATCTTCATTTTTCACTCAAAACCTGATTTTCAGGCGAAAAAAACGCGCTCATTTAATTAAGCCCCGCCCCTTTTACACACAAACAATGACGATACGCACAACCCGCCAACCGTCGGCCACACAAGAAATTTATATATTCGTGTGCTTTGTGTGTTTATCGCTTTCGGGCGGTAGCGAAGCTATCGCAAAATTTTTTTTGATTGGAAATATTTCGAGAAGTGACTTTGGAGAAGTCGGTTGAAAAATTCAAGGATCCTGTGTTTCCTGAAAAAATATTTTTGGCGAGATATTTGATTTTTTTTTGAAAAATATAAATTTCATGAAAATGAAAAAACATTGGCATTTTTCAATTTTCGAATAAAGCTGAAGAAAATTCTGAATTTTCTCATTGAAATCAAACTAATTTCGCAAAAATAAGAATTTATCTTATAAAAAATACGCTAACCACGGCCAGAAGATTTGGATTCTCTTGATGTTGAAGGCTCTTGATCATAATGATATGAATTATCCGATGTTGAAGGTGTTGTAGATGTCTTACGTGGAGTTACCCTATGAAATCCACTGATATACTTCATACGACCATCATTCAACTTCAAGGCCAACAATCTAGTCTCCATTTCATATTCATTATTCGAACTTTTGAATTTGATACCATATTCATTTGAAAGATGAGTTCCGGAAATATTCAAAACTATCAAGATCAATAATCCATTTTCCCTGATTCATCAAGTTCTGATTGAATTCAGTTGATGAAATTTTTGATTGCTCAGATGATAGAGTTATTGTTATTGTTGCACTATTACTGAATAACTTATTTGCTCCCACCAAATTTCGATTTTCAATATTTTTCTGAAAACGAAGAAGCTGATTTCGCACATTTTTTGCGTTCAGAACAATGTTGATTTCTTCTGGAGTTGGAGGAAAACAGAAACATTGGGAGATTATTAGGGAAAGAAGAAGAATGACGATCATCTATTCTAGAAGATCACAAGTTTTCTTTCAGTTTTTCTCAGAATAATCTATGAGGAGTTTTGTTAGATGTTGGTTTTCTCACAGACAATTTTCAGACATCTATGGAATGTTTTTTTTGTTCAAATCAATAATGAAACCTGCATCCACTTTGAGCCCAAACATTGAAAATCAAAAGATTACTCAGCTTAAGTTTATGAACGAAAAGTTTATTGGATTTTTCAACCATGGCTACGTTTTTTCGATTTCCCCGATCCTCTTGATGTTGAAGGCTCTTGATCATAATGATATGAATTATCTTGATTATCAGAAGATGAAGGTGCTCCACGAGCAGGTGCTACTGTAGTTGTCTCACGAGCATACATAAGATGCTCCCCACCAACATATTTCTGCCGCCCATCAGGCAATCTTAAAGATAACAAACCAGTTTCCATGTTGTATTCATTATTCGAACTTGGAAAACTAATTCCACGTTCATTTGGATCATCAGTTCCAAAACACGCTACATTATTCATATCAATATTCCAATTTCCTTGACTAATCAAACCTTGTGCAAAATCTCTTGGTGATCTTTCGGTTCCATCGTTGTCATGAATTCTAGCACCTATGCTGAACAATTTGGTTGCTCCCTCCAAGTTTCGACTCTCCACATTTTGACGAAATCGATTGAGAAGATTACGAACATCTCGAGCTTCTTCAGTATTATCGATACTTCGAATAATCATACAGATAAATTGGGAGAATATTTGGATAAGAAATAGAAGAAGAATAGTGAGAGAAATGGGAATCATTTCTATTGATCGATCACACTGATTTCTTCAGATTTTTTTGAAAAAAATTTTGCAGTCTTAGCTTGCTTTTTGTTTTGATTTTCTCATAGACAGAACATTCAGACATCAATAAAACTGTTTTTCGAAAGCTTCATGTACATTAATTATTTGGAGAATGAAGAGGAGCTTCTCCTGTTGTACTCATATATTGCAAAGAATGATCACTTATTCGATTTCCTCTTCCAAAACAACAACAACATTTAGCAAATAACACCCTAAGTCGTTGAAAATTGGCAACTGTATATGTAATTGGAAAAATAAAATTGATAGTTGTCAGATCATTGCACACAAAACTCTTGAAAACCTCATCTCGACCATCATTTTCAACGCGAATCAAATAAATCACCAAAGCGGCACTATATTTTGAAATGAAAGAGAAGATAAAGGGTAAATTCTGATAGATAATCGATAACTCGGCTTTTTTTCGAGTCTCTGATAAAATGTGACGGTTTTGATGGATTTTGAGAAGTGTTAGAATGAACAATAATAATGCGATTGATAAACAGAATGGTTCAGGAAGAATGTAGAAGTGTAGAAGTGTGTCATATGAATAATCTGTACTATCACAAGATGAAGTACGATTTGTAATTAGTTGATAAATTGGGCATACATCAGGAACACAGCTAAATAATGGAGATATTCAGCTTATTTTCTCAAAACGTTGAGAAAACCTATTCAGAAAGGCTGAGAGAATCACTATTTAGCTAGGGAAATTCAAAAAAAAAGTGGGCGGAGTTTTTGCATAAACGTGAAAATCCAATCGATTTCTCCCTTTTTCGTGCAGAAATCACTGTGTTTTTTTCTAATAGAAAAATGCAATTCCGAGGAGACGCAGACAGTCGCTGGTCTCGACACGATGTGTGTCTGCCACACACTATTTCTCTCCCTTTTTCGACGAGAGATTTGTCTGCACACGTTAAAGTCTGCGTCTCCCTCGAATTGCAAGAAAAAATACAGTGAAATATCAAAAACCACAAAAATCCGGGAAAAAAAAAACAAAAAATACCGTAGTTTTTGAAAGGCGCAACAACTGAAACACACAGGGTCTCGTCGCGACGAAAGAACTACGGTATATAATTTTTTTTCAAAAAAATATTTTTCTCGTTTTTTCTCCGGTTTTCTTGTCAACGTGAATTGAGAAAATAAGTACTTGAATATCCCCGTCAATCTCGAAATAACAGGAGAAACAATTTGAAAATAATTGAGAATAAGAAGAAGAATTAGCCATTTTCCTTGAACAAATTTGACCAATATTTGAATATCCGAGATTATAATGAATCTCTGAATCGCAATCAATACCAAAAATCCGGTTTCGGAAAAAAAATTGGCGCGAGAAGAATCATTGAAACAAGAAAAACCCATAGATTTGGATAGAAAACTGAATAAATTGCAATTGCATAGGAACTCAAAGAGCATAGTGTGGTGATTAGAATATAAACAAAAATCCATTTATAAATTCGATAAATTGCCGATTTTTTGTCTTCTTCTGGAGTTGTTAGAAATAAATAAATGTATGGAATAACCATGGAATATATCAAGTATAAAAATGACGAATAAATCGAGTTATTTTTGAAATTTTCGATTTGGAATGGAACTGCAAAGCCCATTTTTGGGAAAAAAAATGAAGAAAGTTTTCATATTTGACATGAGAGCAATTATCTTTAATAAGTAGTTTTAAGGTTTGCTCTTAAATGTCACTTTGTTAAAAAAAAATATTTCCTATTCAAAAAATTTTTGGCAATAGCTTCGCTACCGCTCGAAAGCGATAAACACACAAAGCACACCAATATATAAATTTCTGGTGCGGCCGACGCTTCGCGGGTTGTGTGTGTCGCCATTGTTTGTGTGTAAAAGGGGCGGGGCTTAATTGAGAAATTGCATTTTTTTCACTTCAAAAAGTGAATTTTGATGAAAAGTCTGATTTTTTGCAAGAAAAATAGAGATTTTCATCCAGAATTATTTCTGTGCTTTAAAAAACAGGTATTTTTTCTAGAAAAATAAGTACAGTAGTCTTTGCAGTCCTGAATAATTAAATAATTAGAGAGGAACTTTTGAATAAGCTACAGTATGCCTTGCAGTTTGGGATTCCTTTTTATTTCCTCAAAAATATGGGATTTGTGAATAATTTTTCGAAATTGATTTATAGAAAAGATTATCTCAATTTTTGTTACAATTTTTATTCAAAAAAAAAAACTTCGAAGCGTCTCGACATACTAAAAAATTCTCTCACAGACATTTTAGTTTTATTTTTACCAAAAATTTTTTTCACATTCAATCAAGAAGAAGCGAGATTGTAGAAATGATATTCAAAATTTCTCTCGCCACAATTCTTCTATTCTTCCCAATAATTATTGAATGTATGAATAATGAAAAAGATGAAAAACTTCTCGAAGATTTCGCAAAACAACAAGGTGTTAAAGAGTTGGTGAATTGTATGATGGATGATATAAATATGAGAAATGAATATAGTGCAGTCGATCATTTTCACCCAAATTTTCGAATGGAACAAAAAGATCGACCAAATGATCTACCAATGGATCGACATGAATATGTTGATTCTTTGATGAATACCGGGCCGCACAGTTTAAATATGGCAAATATGTTAGCTATTTCACATTCTGGTTCGATGACATTCGGTTTTCAAAGTGTTAACCCGAAAAATGAATTTTTTCGACGTTGAATAGTCGAAAAGATTCTCGAGATAGAGATGTATTTGTAGATGGAACTATGTTGTCATTTGGTAGAGATAAGAAACCTTATGATTTTGAGACAACAGAAGAGCAAGAACCTTCGACATCCGATAGAAAGATGAATCCATTGATTCGTGGAATGGAGGGATTTTCAATTTCAGATCATCAAGGAAGAAAATCAAATCTATTAGTTCGTGGATCGGAAGGACCTTCAACTTCGGATGGAAGGCGAAGTAAATTTTGGGATTTTGACCCAAAAGCTCAAAAGTTTTCTGAATATTTGGATGATCGCCGGAAAAAGGAGAGAAAAGAGAGAAAAGAAGCGCGGCTCAGACAAAATGCGGATTCAGAAGATTCGGGAAGACTTGATCATGTTGAAGGATTTTTGAAATCTTTGGAAAAGGGAGGAGGTTTGGGTTGATACTTGTTGTTGGTTGGGTGAATAAAGTTTTTGCAAAATATATAGCCTAAGAAGATTGCGCAGAGTTTTGCGCAAAAAATTTAAAATTCCAGGAAAATCATTTTTTTGTGTTTTTCGAAACGTGAATTTCTTACGTTTCAAAAAATTTTTTGATAATTTCTGAGTTGTTGATTGGCTGATATATACAATTATATTTTTTGACACACTTCATCAAATGGAATATTTTATAATATTTAAATATTTGATGTGAATTTCATGAAACGTATATTTTTCGGCATTTTTTTTCGAAATCAAAGCCCCGAATATTTTTCTCGATAGAAAAAATATTGGGAAAAAACAGAAGTAATTTTGTAAAATCTCAACGATTTTTTAAAATTAAAATTCCACAATTTCGATATTTCAATCTCCGAAATGTGATTTTCAAACTTCAGATTTAAAAAAATCAGAAATTCATGTCAGATAAATGTTTACAGTATGTGACTACAGTATTTCTTCAAAATTGATCTCTGAAACATTTGAAAAATTCTGACAAGGATTACTGTAGCCTTGAGATAAATTTCTAAAATAAATATACTTGAAACCATAAGGAGTACTGTATCTTAGAATTTGAACTGCAAGAGTCACTCGCGTTTCAGGAAATTTTCTATAATAATGTTTTCAAATGAATTTCGAAATATTTCTAAAATAAACAAACTTATTATCAGTTTAGAAAAAAACATATTTTTTCACCAAAACAATTGGTAAGACGATAAGAAAAGAGTAAAAACATTCAAATGTTTTTTCTTTCGATATTTTTTCTGCTTTTTGTTCAATAAAAAATATTTTGAACACCTTTTGAGAAAAAAATCCGTTTTTTTTTGCAGAATGACTAATGAATATAAATCTGAGTCAACTTTCAATTCTCGCAACTGGGATGGAAATTTGAAAGAGATCGGAACTATCAAAGTTCAAGAATCGGAATGGTGAGGACAACAATTAATTCATGTCAGATTACCAGTTTTGATTACAGGAAAATCGCTGTCAAAAAATCAAATATCGGTGGAATTTGGTATCTTACATATTGCTTAACTCTTCCAAAATCCAAAAACGAAAAAATGATTTACAAAGAATTCAATGTGAATTTCACTTTGGTTGATCAAAGTGCAAACAACATACATTTCCCAACCAATTTGAATTTCTCAAATCAATCTGAAAACGAATTGAAAGAAGTGACATTTTTTGGAACAACTTGGGATAAAATCTACAGTGAGACGTATGTTGGTCCAAATGGAACTAATATCTATAGATATAACAAAGGTGGCAACAGTATTATTATCCAAACTGAAGTTGCTGTTACTTCTCATACTTTCTCTAACAATATTCCTGGTGTTACTGATTTAACCCTCAAAGTTGAAGATAATAAATTCTACGTCAGCAAAAAAGTGGGTCCATTTCAATTTTTTTGGGATGAAAAATGAAAATAATAGTGTTTCAGGAATTATGTATGAATTCCGAATATTTCTATGAATTGTTCGTTGTTCAAAAATGCGAGGACAAAGTTATCGAAATCAATGATGTCAGTTTCGATGAACTTGCGATGTTCTTAATTGTTCTCGATCCAAAGAACATGCTTGTATCGGAAAAGATCCTGAATAGTTTGAAATGTAGGCTCTTTCAATCAAAAAACGGAATTAATTTTTTTTCTTAATTCCAGCCGGTGATTTCGAGAAATATCTCATTTTGGCTGACCGATTCGAAGCCAAGATTATTCATTCGAAAATCGCATTTGCGATGTGTTTGATGTTTGAAATTCAGCCAAAATCCACAACCGCTTTTGATTATTCAACAATTCGTTTGAAATGTTTGAAATTCGCTGATAAATATAATTATATCAATATTTTGGTTGGTTGAGTTTTTATTCGAGAGGGGTAAATTATTTTATTTGTTCTAGGATCATTGCCTGAACTCTTTTTGATAATGCAAAACAAATCAAAGATGCTTCAAAATCCGAAGATTTTACTGCTTTGAGCGCCGAAACAAAAGCTCGTGTTCTTTATCGGGTTTTGGATTTTGTTTAAAACAATTGAGGAATGTTTTAAATATTTAAATTATTCCGTTTTGTTTTTGGATTGTTTGAAAATAAAGTTCTTGTAAATAAAAATTTTAAAATTGACTTGCGGTAATCGTTTAATTTTTTTATTGGAAATACAAAATTAATGATCAGCAACTCAAAAAATAAATCACAAATTTTCGAAACTTAAAAAAATCACGTTTCGTAACAAGAAATCCAGTTGTTGTGTTTTCAAAGATTTATTGTCCAAATATTTTCAATTTTTGTAGTTGAAGCTACAGTATCTGAGACACAGTACTCCTTGGGTACAGTAAATTTTGCAGTTTGTAAACTACAATTTTCTTTGCATTCATTTTGAAATCTACAGTAATTCTTGATACTGGAAATTACAGTACCCCTTGCAGTTCAAATTTTTTTTGAGTTTGGATTTTCTTCCACTCACATAATCTATCATAAATTTTTTCATCGATTTCTCTTCTCGGCTAGACATAACAAGATTCTCACAGACATCCTAATAAATTCATCAAAAATCGAGAAATTCTAACATTCTGATTTGGGATTCAGAAGAAAAATGAAACTATTCATCATTCTTTTTCTTTCAATTATTTCAATTGAATGTGGAAAAGAAAAAAAGAACAGAAAAATCTGAAAAAACAAGGAAAACAAGAAGCTACAGCTATATTGAGAAAACTCGAAGGACATCTTCAAAATGCCAAAATCATGAATGGTCCAAATCAAGAATACAATCTCGCAAAATCAATGTTCATTGATGATTGTATGATTTCAACTCCAAACAAAAGTGCACCAATTGATGCATTTCTTCAAAGTGTTGTATTGGGTAAACAATTTCTGATCAATTATGATTCATTGGTTGTATTAGTTAAAGATGATTACACGATGTGTAGTTTTGAATTTGTGAATTCGAAATTTACATTGCATATTGATTTAATTATGAAAAAGCAAAATAATGGTGAATGGAAATTTGTTGAGGGAAATCATGGAGGAATTTGGAAGCGGAAAGAAATTGTGCATACTGATCAAGAAGCTGGACCTTCTTCTTCTTCGGGGCGAAAATCGGGATAATTTTGAAGTTTGATAAAATGATTTTTCTCAAAATTAAAATTGTTTGGAAAATTTTACAGCAGTCCTACCCTAGGCTCATTTTTCCATTAAAAACTTTTCGTGGCGAGATATTTTGATTTTTCTTCGGAAAAAACACCGAAAATTCGTGTGTTACGAAACGTGAATTATTTACGTTTCAAAAATTTGTGAGTTTTTCCTCGTACAAGAATAAATCATTAAACTCAACAATGGTTTCCTTGACTCTACAAAACTACTGTAGCTTAGAATTCGGACTACAAAGTTTACTGTAGCTTCTTCGAGAGGTTCTCAGGGTTTTATTAATTTTGAACTGCAAAGGGTACTGTATCTAAAAATTCGTCGCAAGACCCGAAAATTCAGATTTTTGGAGATCAATCTACGAAAAAACACTCACTTTTTTAGCAGAAATCCAACAGATTCTGGTGTTTTTGCACACATTTATTGCCACATAATTGAACTGATTCACAAATAAAAATATATAAACAAAAGTTGGCACATTTCAAGCAAATTCCAAAACGCAATAAAGAACGCGAACTTTGGTTTCCGAACTCATACCAATAAAATCTTCACATTTCGAAATATCCTTGACTTCTTTTACACTTCCAAACGAATTCAAACAATGCTCCTGGAAAAATATTATAATTAATTTTTCTTTGAATAAAAAAATCTTAGCTTACCAAAATGTTGGTGTAATTATATTTATCAGCAAATTTCAAACACTTCAAGCGAATTGTTGAATAATCAAAAGCGGTTGTGGATTTTGGCTGAACTTCGAACATCAAATTCATCGCAAACGCGATTTTCGAATGAATAATCTTTGCTTCGAATCGGTCAGCCAAAAAGAGATATTTCTCGAAATCACCGGCTGGAATTTAATTGAAATTATAGTGGTTATAGTCTGCACAAAACCATGTTTGTGGTCTATATAATTTCAAAATGCTTACATCTAAGACTGCTCGAAAAATTTGGCGATCCGAGCGTGCTTCTATGATCAAGTAGGATTAAAAACATCGAAAAATCATCGACATCAACATCTTGGATTTCGATAACTTTGTCCTCGCATTTTTGAACAACGAACAAATCATAAAAATAATCCGAATTCATACACAAATCCTGAAATAAGAATAAATTCATATAAATAATAAAAAATATGATCAACCCACTCTTTTGTTCATATAGAATTCGGTATTTTCTACTTTCAAAACAATATCAGTGACACCCGGAATATTGTTGAAGAAATTATGAGAAGTCACCGAGACTGTAGTTTTGATGGAAATATGATCATTTTTTCGATATCTGTCGACACTGGATCCATTCATATCAGAACAAGTTTCATTGTAAATAGTTCTCCACGATTTCTCGTTAAATGTCACTTCTTTAACATCATTTTCGATAATATCTTGATTCGAGAAATTCAAATTGCACGTCAAATTTTTGTTATTTCCAGTTCGATCAACCACCATGAATTGTACATTGTACATTTTATTATCCTTTGTTTCGTTTTCGATTTTAGGAACAGGCAAGCAAAATGTTAGATAGTCACTTCCATCGATGTTCGTTTCTTTAATACCAATTTTCCTGTAATTAATAAATGTTATGAATAATAGATTAATTGAATAACTCACCATTTCAATCCTTCTACTTCAATTTCTCCGATCTCTTTCAAATTTCCAATCCAATTAACATGGAAACACTCCGATTTGTAATTATTACTCACAACACGGTTAGTCATGCTGCAAAAATAAACCATTCATCCATTATTCTGAAAGAAGTATTCGTATTTTTCCGATTTTAAAAATAGTTGAGCTGGTTGAAAACCAAATATAAAATAATACAGAAAAGTTGAAAAAATAACAAGTTTATAACAGGGTTAACAGAAGCAGACAATAAAAACAAAGTTTTTAAACAAAATCCAAAACACGATAAAGAACACGAGCTTTTGTTTCGGCGCTCAAAGCAGTAAAATCTTCGGATTTTGAAGCATCTTTGATTTCTTTGGCACTTCCGAATGATTTCAAACAATGCTCCTGGAATAAATAAAAGAATTTTTTTTGAATAACAAAAATCTTAGCTTACCAAAATGTTGGTGTAATTATATTTGTCAGCAAATTTCAAACACTTCAAACGAATTGTTGAATAATCAAAAACGGTTGTGGATTTTGGCTGAATTTCAAACATAACATTCATTGTAAGAGCGATTTTCGCATGGATAATATTCGCTTTGAAACGATCAGCCAAAACGAGACTTTTTTCGAATGCACCAGCTGAAATTCACTTTTTCATATGTATTGGATTACAGGCGAGATTTTTAAATACCTACATCTAAGACTGCTCAAAATATTTGCCGATCCGAACATGTTTTTATGATCAAGAACAATTAAAAACATCGTGAAATCATCGACACTAACATCTTGGATTTCGATAACTTTGTCCTCACATTTTTGAACAACGAACAATTCGTAGAAATATTCCGAATTCATACACAAATCCTGGGAAAATACACTTATGGGGCTATTCAGGTTCTATTCTCAACCAAAAAAGGGGAAGAAACTGAGTTTCTCAACCTACTTAAATTAAAGTTTTTTAGAACATTAAAACCGAAAAATACACGAATATGGAGCGATTCGAAGCACAAAACCACCCAGAATCACTAATTTATTAAATGAAAATTTAAGTAGGTTGAGAAACTGAATTTCTCAACAATTTTTTGTGTTTTCTGAACATACATAATTTCTCCTGCTTTTTTTGGCTGAAAAACTAAACTGAATGACCCCATTATATGAACAATAAAAATATGATCAACTCACTCTTTTGTTCATATAGAATTCAGTATTTTCTACTTTCAAAACAATATCAGTGACACCAGGAATATTGTTGAAGAAATTATGAGAAGTATCCGGAATATTGTTGAATGAAGTATGAGAAGTAACAGAAACTTCAGTTTTGATGGAAATATCATCAGAACCTTTTCTATATCTGTAGACAGTTCCACGATATTGATCATAGTAACTTTCATTGTAAATAGTATCCCACAATTTCGTAGTAAATGTCACTTCTTTAACATCATTTTCGATTATATCTTGATTTGAGAAATTCAAATTGCTCATCAAATTTTTGTTATTTCCACTTTGATCAACCACCATGAATTGTACATTGTACATTTTATTATCCATTGATTCCTTCTCGGTTTTTGGAAAAGAAATGCAAAATGTTAGATACCAATTTCTACCGATTTTCGTTTTCTTTATCCCAATTTTCCTAAAATGAATAAATGTTATGAATAATAGATTAATTGAATACCTCACCATTTCAATCCTTCGACTTTAATTTCTTCGATCTCTTCCAAATTTCCATTCCAAAGATAAGCATTGAAAGTAGTCTCTGTTTTATAGTTATTAGTAACAACTCGATTAGTCATTCTGCAAAAGTACAACTGTGTTTTCACACATCTCCAAACTCCAATAATAAATAATAAGTAGCCGTTGAAAACAGCTCAAAAATCAAGTAAATTAATTTCAATAAGAACATTTGTATTATTATTCACATTATCACAATTTGCAAAAAATCTATATAAAATTTATACAATTGTTTCCAAAACTCGCTGAAGAATCAAAACCTTGGTTGATTCTTTGAGTGTTTCGAATCCCGAAACTTCCGAAAATGTTTTGATTTCGTTCGAAGTTTTGAAGCACTTCAAGACGAAATTCTTTAAAAAAAAAATAGAACAACTCAAATATTTTTAGGAGAAGAAAATCTCACCATAAAATCCTGATTCATCTCATATTTTTCAGCAAACTGTAAACATTTCAAAAAATATTCAGACTTCATTTGATATTCCTTGTCATTTTCATGATATTCGAATACAGCTTTGAGTTTTGCAACATATTTCAGATTAATTGAGTTGATTTTGAAGCGATTCGCCAATTCCAAAGAGTTCTCCAATTTTTCAGCAGGAACATCAAGGCTAGGATGCATTAAAGCGAGAAGAAGCATAAAGGGGCCCAATTCAATGTCAGGGATTGTGATTTTCCGGATTTCTTCTTCTCCTTTTCGCTCAACAACAATTTGATTATAAAAATATTCCGAGGAAGCGCAGAGCAACTGAAAATGAGAAGAAAATTGATATTTTTAAAATTAAAATTTTCAAAAACATACTCACTCCCTTATTTACATTCAATTCAAAAAGATTGTTAATATTTATTACAAAATCTGTATAATGTTCAATGTTGTTAAAATGTTGATAAATAAAGTCAAAAGTTGTTTCAAAAGAAAGTGTATCACATGACAAATATCCATAATTCGACAATAGAATTGTTGACCAATAATAGCTTGAAATCGAAACTCCTACACTATTTTCCGATGTCATTAAATATTGTGTCGCATTGAAGTTCTTTGTATCATGATTGTAATGTCCTGCAATCAAAGTGTTACACGGAGTTTTCAAAGAAAAACCAACTCAAAAGCTTGAATTGCAAATTATCGACAGCACTTATCCAAACTCCATTCATCTCACAGCATAAAAACACATGCAACTTGTTATTGTCATCCTTGGCTTCCAATTGAATTCCAATTCTCCATTTGACACCGGCGATATCGAATTCCTCGCTTCGTCTCATTTTTCCATCCCATTCGCGAATTTTGTCGAAACTGGCTTTCAGTTTGTTTTTCGATTTTATAATTGGCAGATTCATCTGGAGTTTTGGCAAAGCAGAGAAAAACGCGCGCGCGAAGAAAAAAAAGAAAATAAGTGCGCGTCAATTAAAATGCCTATTCGGTGTTTGCACACATTTCGCAAGCTACAGTAATACTTTCCTGAATTTTATCGATTTTTCAAGTTTTATTGCGCGTGGAGAGTGAAAATTCATGTAGGCAAGTGCTCAGTGAAAATTATGAAAAATTTATTATTTAGATTTAAGTAGATAAAAAAGTGAGAAAATGTATTAAAGTGTTTCCAAAACTCGATGAAGAAGCATGGCTTTTGTCGATTCTTTGAGATTCTCGAATCCAGAAATTTTCGAGAATTGTTTTATTTCCTTCGAAGTTTGAAACGTGTTCATCAGAAAACTCTCAAAATTAAAACAATTGTTAAGGTATTTCAAATAATTTAAAAATTCTGTGTCTCACCATAAATTCCTGATTCATTTCAGCTTTTTCAGCAAACTGTAAACATTTCAAAAAATATTTTGGCTTCATTTGATATTCCGGATTCTTTGAATGATGTTCAATGACTGCGAGGATTTTCGAAGCATATTTCAGATTAATTGAGTTGATTTTGAAGCGATTCGCCAATTCCAAAGAGTTCTCCAATTTTTCAGCAGGAACATCAAGGCTTGGGTGCATTAAAGCGAGAAGAAGCATAAAGGGACCAACTTCAATGTCAGGGATTGTGATTTTTCGAATTTCTTCTTTTCTTTCTCGCGCAACAACAATTTTATTATAAAAATATTCAGAGGAAGCGCAGAGAAACTGAAAAAAATTGATATTTTTAAAATAAATTTTTCAAAACTCACTCCCTTATTAACATTCAATTCCATTTGATCAATATTTATCACAAAATCTGTGAAATGTTCGATTTTATTGAAATGTTGATAAATGAAGTCGAAGGTGATTTCGAAAGAAATCGAGTTACTTCTTACATATCCATAGTTTGATGGACACATTTTTGACCATTGAAATTTCGAAATTTGAGTTCCCACAAAACTATCACAATTCATCAAATATTTTGTTGTATTTATTTGCACAATGTCTGGATTGAAATACCCTGAAAACAGTTATTTTATAGGTTTTTATCCCTAAAAACCCACTTAAAAGTTTAAATTGCAAATTATCGACAGCACTTATCCAAACTCCATCCATCTCACAGCATAAAAACACATGCAATCGCTTGTCAGAATTGATCGGCTCCAATTCGATGCCAATCATCCATTTGACACCTGCGATATCGAATTCTTCGCTACTTCTCGCTTTTCCATCCCATTCGTGAATTTTGTCGAAACTGGCTTTCAATTTGTTTTTCGATATTATAATTGGCAGATTCATCTGGAGTTTTGTTTTGGCAAGGAACTCGGGAATTTGACGGCGAAGCAGAGAAAAAAAAAGAAAAAAACGTGCGCGTCAAATAAAATGCCCGCGCGGTGTTTGCACACATTTCGCAAAACTACAGTAGTTGTTCATTTTTTTCAAAGTTTTTTTTTTGTCAAAAATTCGAATTTTCCGATTAAAATTAAAGAGAAATCGCATTCAAAACAAAACATTTTATAACAAATAACAAATAACAAAAAAAAAAATCAAAATTTGAGATGTTGTGTTGTCGTAGCGAAGAAAGAATTCGAAATGATAACTCCAATTTGTTTTCCAGTTTTTGAAACAAAGTTGAAAGTGCAATAAACTCTGAAAAATAAACATTTGCTTTTTCATCATAGATACATAAACATCAATAAAGCTTACCCATTATCATTTTTGAAATCCGAAACATTCAACAATCCCTCGATCATTTTCGCATAATCAACAATATTTTCATTCAATCGATTAATCACCAAACTCGTGTATGGAACTTCGTCATTTTCCAGCATTTTCAAATATTTCTCCACTGTTTCTTGAACAAAATCCTGCGAAGCAACAGTCAGAACTTTTCCTCGAAATTGTAGAATTTGCTCGAAACTGAAAATCGCATTCGCCATCATCACAATTTTCAAATTCATCAGTTTTTCAAAAATCAACAAATGCATTCAATTGATCCATTTCTATACGTGGATTTGGACCACCGAAATCGAGAATTTCCAAGGTTTTCAAGTCTTTGATATTGAGATCGTTGATTGCAAAATCTTTGTCCTAGAAAATATTCACATTTTTTCCAAAAAAAATATTTTTTCTAGCTGATCACGATTATGCTATCTAAAATTGCAGAACTCAACTTCTAATATGAGTTATGACGTGGCAAAATGGAAAACTAGCTTCATATTATCGAAAATTCATCTATACGCGCCCACCGAAATAAACACGCAACGCAGACCGCGCCGCGCCACAACACACACAAAAAAGGGAACGATTCAAATTCTTTCCCTTTTTTGTGTGTGTTGTGGCGCGGCGCGGTCTGCGTTGCGTGTTTATTTCGGTGGAGCGCGTGGTACCGATGAGATAAGTCCAGAATTTTCCAACTTTGCCGCAATTTTCATGAAACTTGAAAAACTCACAAGAATTTGCAACATTTTGATGCTATTTTTGTAAGTCTCCAAATATTCCATAAAATATTTTCTTCGCAAAACTTCCGGATTTTCGTGAACCAATTTCATCCATTTTTTCTCACCACCTTGATCATTATATTTTCTATACATCAAAACCGTCATCTTCTCTTCTCCGCGAACTTTGAGAAAATCCAATGAATAATCTTGTGAATCCTCACCATCTTTCTCAAATTTTATCACCAACATTTTCTTCTTTTCCTCGTTTTTCTCCAATATTTTGATGGCATATAAATAATTATTCGATGATTTCGCTTGTTTTTCACATTCTTTTGAACATTGCACAAATTTGCAGCGAGTTTTCGCGTCCATTTTATCGATTACATTTTCTCGTATTTTCAAAGCTAAATCATTCCATTTGAAATTTCGAGACATTTTACCTGACAAAAAGTTGTTTTGATAAATTTCTATTCAAAAAAAAAAAAAAATATTTAGAACCGATTTGAAGACGGAATCATGACAAATTGTTTTAAAAATCATATAAAATTTATTGGATATTTCAAATTATTCTTTCTTGAATTCAACTTTAATTTTAGACGAATAATATAAAACATTAATCATTCCAGACTTCTTTGCTGAACTTGCAAACCGAAAACTTAATTCATGCTTGAAGTGATTCATCTCGCTTTTGAAAATATCTAATCCTTGAATAATTCTCTCATGATCCAGACTTGAAAAGTTATCTAATCCAGTCGGGTAATAAAAATCAAACATTTCGACATTATCGTGAATTTCTCCATTTTTACATTTGATAAGGAATTCGTTCATTCTCACGACAAAATCAGCAACATCAACCGTTAAATATTTTCCTTGAAACTTGAGAATTGTTTCTAACTCGAGTTTATCGAGTGAAATGAAAGTGACAGTTTCGATGCGAAGGATCTGAAAAAAAAACACATTTATTCAATTTCCTAGGAATACGCCTGACAGGGTCAACAAGTTTGGAGAAAAATGAAAAACCAACTTGTTTATAATCGGTGAAACCGCATTCAATCAATGATTCTAGACTGTCAAACGAAAAATCGACATAGACTTCTTTCAAATATCTCAAATTTTTGATACTGACACCTTTTACTGATTCCAAATCAGCAACATCCTGAAATGAAATAATATATGAAAATTCTAGGGTTGGAAAAAAATACACGAATACACGCTTTTTTATAAATTGCTTGAGAAGAGAAGAAAACCGTGTATTCATGTTAGGGCTGTAAATAGTTCACACGAACACACCACACACGCGGCGAGGCAGCAGCGAACACAATTTCACACCAAACACGAATACAGGGCAAAAGTTTATCCCATGCGATTTAACCCATTTTCTTAACCCATGTCGAAAAAATTTTCCCATGTTGTGATTAACCCATGTTGATTTAACCCATGTGTTTTTGGTTATCCCATGTTCACATTTAACCCATTTTTTCAGTTAACCCATGCTTTTCTGGAATTCTTTTTTATCCATCCTTGAATGGGAGCATAGTTCAAACTCGATTTTTGAGCTGTACTAGTACGGATATTAGGCTTAGGCTTAGTAAAACGCCCAGAAGGGTGCAATTTTGAACTAATGACGTTTGCGTAAAAATTTTTCCTAGCATGAGTATTCAATTTTCTGAAATTTCGATTAGTTCAGTTCAAAATGGCACCTTTCTGGACGTTTTACTAACACTGGTGCTGGGAGTTTGACCAAAAGTTGGTCAATTTTTGGTCAACCTCCCAGGACCAGTGAAGCCTAAGCCTAAAATCCGGACTTTTACAGGCCAAGAATCGAGTTTGCACTTATCTGTCATTCAAGGCTTGGGCTTCGAAAAAATATTGCCCTCCAATGTCAGGTTCTGAATACGGCATGAGCATGGAATAATTGCAAAAAAATGGGTTAAATGTGAACATGGGATAACCAAAAACACATGGGTTAAATCAACATGGGTTAATCACAACATGGGAAAATTTTTTCGACATGGGTTAAGAAAATGGGTTAAATCGCATGGGATAAACTTTTGCCCACGAATACACTATAGAAGACACTGCACACGAACACACTGTTTTTTCTGTGTGTGTTTGGTTGAAAACGCATGCAAAAAAAGGGCAAATACCGGATGGGTTCGCGAAATGCCTCCGCAAAATGACTTCGCGCTGCCAAATCGAAAAGCCTCCGCGAATTCTAAACGACTCCGCGCTCGATATTTCAAAAATGTCTAAATGCCTCCGGGGCTTCAAAATGACTCCGCGCTATCAAATCAAAATGCCTCCGCGAATTCTAAATGACTCCGCGGTGAAACTTTCAAGAATGTCAAAATGACTTCGCGAACAAGGTGTACTTTTCAACACATTTTTGGCCAAAAAGTTGATTTTCAATGAGAATTATTATTTTCAAGGCGTTCACTAAGCCTAAGCCTAGAAACTTAGACGATAGTTTGGTTATAAATACAAGTTCGGATATTAGGCTTAGGCTTAGTTAAACGCCCAGAAAGGTGCAGGAAACATTCAAAACCACATTTAAATACGCCTAGGCCTAAAGTTGGAACTTGAACAATCAAAATATTGAAAAAAATTTCTCCTTTTTTGAGGCTTAGTAAAAATCTGGAAAATAACTATTTGAATTTGTAGCTCAAAACGTGTTGAAAGACCTTGTGTTTTTCGGCACACCAACACCACTTTTTTACAGCCCTAATTCGTGTACCGTGTATTCTTGTATTTGGCTGCGCGTGTATCCGTGTACGCAAATACACTGTTTTTCCAACCCTAGAAAATTCTCTAAAAACACACAAAACTCACTCTCAAACTGAATCTCTTGATACTTTTTCGATAAATTTCTAGATAATTGTTCAAATACTTCTTTAGAACATCGTTTGGTTTTCCTTCTTCAATAGTTTTCCATCCCATATTTTTTTTTCTACTATCGGAACTGAAAAAATTTTTTTTTGTCAATAAATGTAATTATAAATTCTCACGGTCGACAGATAACAGTTGTCTTAAGCTCATCAAATTCATCGAATTTCAGTGTGAAATCTGAATGTCTTTTTCGATCATCAAAAGAAAAAGACAAAACGTTATCAAAAAACGATACATCGATTGAATGCAAATAATTCTTTGATCTCTTGGCTTCTGTTTCACACAACTTTGAACATCTTGCGAATTTGCACCTTGTTTTCACATCCATTTCATCGATCACTATTTCTCGCATTTCAAATGGTAAATCGAACCATGATTTTGAATATGGCTGAAAAAGAGAATACAATTTTTGAGATAAGGAATTCTATTTCAAATAAGTAACTCACATAAGAATAAACATGTCCATTTTTTCGAACATCTTGACGAAGTTTCAACGTATATTCGAGAAGTTGGCTCGGCGAATATTTTCGAAGTTCTTCATCAGAAATATCCATTTTGATCTGTTACTTATAGAAAAGTGAGATGCGTTTACAGAACACAAATGTCGTTGGGCGCGCTGCGGTCAAGCGACGCGTGCTTTAAAAACTTTTGGACCGCAACGCGTCCAAGACATTCGTGTTCTGAGAAAATTTGAAATTTTTTAAAGACACAAGAAACACTGGAAAAAACAGATTTCCCGCATTTATTTTCAAACGACAAAAGCAGCATATGCGCTCTATCGACACACTGTGTGCAAACACTTTCGAAATTTCCGTCGGCTGAGCGATTTCAAAAACAATTATTTTATTTTTTCACTTTTGCTAGACTCAAAATTTTTTCTTGATTTTCATGAATTTCGATTACTTGAAAGGTGTTATGAAAGAATAACAAACTCATTTTCTGCTCATTTCTAGGTGCTCATGTGTCTTTAACTGTCTGAAAATCTTTCTTGGAAAAACATATAATTTTCTGAAAAATCTGTAAATTTCCCTCAAAATAAAGAAAGTGACAAAAAGGTTTGACACAAGAAAAACCACAAAACTTCCCAAAAAAAAGAAATTTCATTTTAAAAACGCCTAAATTATCACAAAAACAAGTAATAAAAAATACAAAATACAATTCATTTCCAGACAAAAAAAAAAGAATAAAATAAAATCGGGGATAGTTTCAAATATGTTTGCAAGCGGTTTTGAGCCATTCATATTCACGAGTTTTTCCATTTTTCAACAATTGTTTTCCAGTTTTTTCAAGCACTTCTGAGTGATATTCATTGAGCCAATTTATTTCGGATTCAGTGAAAATACTTTTATCAATTATTGAAGTTTGGATTGGGACCAATGTCAAAGTCTGAAACAAAAAACATGGCTTAAAATCCACGTCATAACTCATTGCAATTTCTGACAAAGAGTTCAAAAAAACCAACTTTAAATCCCAAAAAGTTGTCAGCTCCCGATGGTACACTAGTTTTGACAGTTTCATAACAATTTTCGATACGAATTCCATAGCTTCCTGGCAAATAATAACCGGGTTCTATTGTGATGACTTGTCCAACTTTCAATTCTCCGCCAGGACGAGCGGCTGCTGTTGATATTCCGATTCCGACTGGAAAAATTAGGAATTTTGAAAAATTGAAAAAAATGGGGAAAATATATTCAAATTTTGATGAAACTCAAACTCAAAATGCATTCACGAACGAAAAAAATGTGTTTTTTAACATCGAAAGATCAAGAAAAGTCAAAAAATGTCGAAAAAACATAGTTTTTCGAGTTTTTCAGCCAAAAATGATGACAAATCAATATTTTTAAGCTTCTGGAGTGATTTTTGATGAAAATAAGCTTCGAGAACCCTATTTTACCACATTTTATTAATTTTTTCGAAATTCATCAAAATTTAAAATTTTATTTTATGAAAAATCATCAAAACCTTCTGGAAAGTGAATTCCAAGGTCAATTTTCATCAGAAATTACTCCAGAAGCTTGAAAATTATTGATTTGTCATCATTTTTGGCTGAAAAACTCGAAAAACTAATTTTGACCTACAATGTTTTTTCGACATTTTTTGACTTTTTGTTCGTGAATCAGCCCTATTTACTCCACAAAAAATTGAAGTTGAACTTAAATTTCTGGAAAAATGAAAGATATATGTGGCCGAATTCCCGCCATTTCTCGGCCACGTAAATCTTTCATGAATTCGAAAATTTAAATTTTCGTTCAGCTTCAATTTTTTGTGAAGAAAATAAATCCAATTTGAGTTTCATTCATCAATATTTGACTATTTCAACAAGTTTTTTGACAAAAAACTACAAAAAAATGTTTGTTCAAATTTCAATTCAAAAACTAACTAGGTCCTTCATGAACATTCAAAAAGTGTCCAACACCGTGTCCAGTTCCGTGCGAAAAATCCAATCCTTGTTGCCATAATGCGTGTCTGGATAACGTGTCCAATCTTCCGCCCATAATTCCACTCGGGAAAACAGTTTGAGCCAATGAGATGTGGCCTTTGAGGACAAGAGAATTGGATTTGATAAATTCAGATGATGGATTTGTATACCAAACAGTTCGGGTGACATCAGTTGTTCCATCTCTGAATCAAAAAGTTTGAGATTTATCATTTCTCAGGATTTCAGTAAGATTTGAAAAGAAGATTGGCTCATTTTTTTGAAGTTTTCTGAGTTTTTCAAAATTTGAGCATAGCTTCCGCATCCCACTGAAATCCTGTCAAAAATTATGAATCCCAAAATTCCAGCCGAAATCCTGTTTATTTTCAGTCTAGCTGAAAATACAGAGGATTTTGGTAGAATTTATAATTTCAGACAGGTATTTCAGAATCTCTAGAAATGGGCCGAGCCAAATTTAGGACACACACCTTTTCAAGCAAAATTTGAGCATAGCTTCCGCATCTCACTGAAATCCCGGCAAAAAATTATAAATCCCAACAAAATCCCTCTGAACTTCCAGTCTAGCTGAAAATACAGAGGATTTTGGTAGAATTTATAATTTCAGACAGGTATTTCAGAATCTCTAGAAATCGGCGGAGCCAAATTTAGGCCACGCCCCTTTTCAAGCAAAATTTGGGCATAGCTTCCGCATCTCACTGAAATCCCGGCAAAAAATTATAAATCCCAAAATTCCAGCCGAAATCCCGTTTACTTTCAGTCTCGCTGAAAATAAACAGGATTTTAGTAGAAATTCTGGAATTTATAATTTCAGACAGGTATTTCAGAATAAAGCTTTTTCAATATTTCAATACCTATAATGCGCTCCAGAATCAACCAAATACACATTTTTCGAGTTGGCCTTTCTTTGTCCATCTTCGCCTTCCGGATGATAATGCGGAAGTGCCGCGTGGTCTCCAAATGCGGAAATTGTCGAAAAACTGCGAAAAAACACGGTGTAATTTGGAGCCATGAAGATTTTCTCACCTCAAATCCACATATTTCTCCTGTCGCGATCTGATTGTATCAAGTCGTTTGGCCAATTCAATTTCCGAATATTCATTTCCAGCCAACATTTCATTTTCGAACCAAACCAAAAACTCGACAAGCGCCGCACTGTCACGAATCTACAGAAAATTTTTTTTTTTCAAACTGAGAAAATTTTCCGGGTAAATTTACATGACTTTGTCGCATTCCCTCCATTTCAATGTCGTTTTTCTGAGCCTTGGCGATCTAAAAAAAAACAATTTTTGAGAAAATTTTTTCAAAAAAAAAATGTAAAAATGACCTGGGCAAATGACGTGTCGGTGACAATATTATCAACGCCAAAAATCGATCCGATCGCATAATTTGTGGCCGGTGAAAGATGGATCTGAAAAACAAGGGAAATTGTAATTTTCTTTCAAAAGTTTTAGACCTACTCTTTGATCAGGTGTTGTGCTATTCCAATTTTTCAAATACTCAAAAGTACTTTCATACGGTTGAATATCAACTTTTGAATCAATCAAATGTTTTGTCGAAGTTTCATCCAATTTCGATTCATCAATAAATAATACAACTTTTTCGGCTGTCACTAAAAGATATGAATATACCAATGGATTGTAGGTGATATCGAATCCACGTATATTCAAGAGCCCTGCAAAATGAGCATTTTTTTAGAAGAGAAGAGATAAAAATGAGCTATGATGTGGCAAAATTGAAAAAAAATATTTTCAGCAAAATTTTAGGATCAAGGTTTTTCTACCACATAACTTTTTGGGTTACTTGAAAATTCCAATTCAGGTTGCAAATCTCCTACTTCTCGTAACTTCAAAAGGTTTCATTATATTATCGAAAGTCTCATCGATACCACGCGCTCCACCGAAATAAACACGCAACGCAGACCGCGTCGCGCCACAACACACACAAAAAATGGAGGGAATTTGAATCGTTCTCTTATTTGTGTAGGTTGCGGCGCGACGCGGTCTGCGTTGCGTGTTTATTTCGGTGGAGCAATGAGATTTTCGATAATATAATGAAACCTTTTTTGAAGTTACGAGAAGTAGTAGATTCGCAAACTGAATTGGAATTTTCAAGTAGTCTAAAGTTTAACCCCAAAAGTTAATTTTGCTAAAAACATTGTCAAATTTTCGAGATTTTCCAATTTGCCACGTTTTCAAAGCAAAGCAAATCAAAAAATCTTACAAACAATATCATCTAAAACTGTATAAATCGCAGCGGTACACTTTTTCTTGACCAATTTCTCGCGCAATTCCTTGATCTTCACCGATGTCTCCTTTCCATGCTCTTGTTTTGTTAGAACCGTGACCTGAAAACAACAAATTATTTGTTTTAAGTTCAAAATGTGATAAGACAAATATAACATTATCACCTTTTTATGTCCCAAACTTGGTCGATTTGCCCAAATTGGATCAACTAAATTACCATCAACAGCGACGAGATGTATTCCAACTCCTTTCAGCTTTTTTCTCATCGTTTCAGCCGAATCAAAACTCAACAATGTTGGATCGAAACCAACAAAATCGCCTCTTCGAAGTTCGGAGATCAGAAATTCGGTGACTGTGATCGAATCGGGCTCATTCATCGTCTTCATTTCCCATTCTTTTGACAATTGTCTATTTGCTTGCACATAATATCGACCATCTGTCCATAACAATGCTTTTTTTGGAGTTATAACAACTTGCGCGTTTGAGCCACTGAAGTTGGAGAGAAATTTGACACGGAAATCGTATTCGGCAAGGTATTCACTCTGAAAATCATTTAGATTTTGAAAAATCAATATTTATATTTGAATTATTTTGCTAACAAGGTCAGGTTCTGAAATTTTGATGAATCGTATCGAAATATACCAAATCGACCATGCTGATCACGAATCCGAAGTCAAAAAATGCCACAAATGCATGCGAGCACTTTTCTTGAGCTCCAAAGTTAGAATTGAGTTTTGGTTTTTGTCCATTTTTACCATTTTCCCGGGTAAAAAATCAATTTTTATAACATGAATAATGATTGTTCACCACATTCAAAAACCTATCAGCTTTTTAGTTTTTCAAAAAATATGAAAAACCAGCTGAAAACTGTAATTTTAAAAAATGCACAAAAAACTTTGGAACTTTCTTAAAAATTACAGTTTTCAACTGGTATTTCATATTTTTTGAAAAACTAAAAAGCTGATAGGTTTTCGAATGTGGTGAAAAACCCTATCCAAGTTAGAAAAGTTGAATTTCCACCGGGAAAATGGTGAAAATGGACAAAAAGCAAAACTCAATTCCAACTTTGTAAGTAGCTCCAGAAAAGTGCTCACAGGGATTTGTGGCAATTTTTGATTTCGGATTCGTGATCAGCATGGTCGATTTAGTATATTTCGATATGTTTCATCAAAATTTCAGAACCTGACCTCATGCACTTCCCTTGTAAAATAGTTTGAATTGACCAGAAGAAGTCACAAAAGTGCTCCAGGAGCTGGTTAAAAATAAAAACAACAGAGGGACTAGATTCACATCCTACATATTTAGTCCCCGTGCTATTTTTCGAGCTTCAATTATAGTTGCACATCGACTAAATGACATTTTCAATTTTTTGAGCCAGTGAGCTGAAATATTGGGTTTTAATCGTATTCACAGAACATCTATGAATAGGATTAAACCCCAATATTTCAGCTCACTGGCTCAAAAAGTTTGAAAATGACATTTAGTCGATGTGCAACTATAATTGAAGCTCGAAAAATAGCACGGGAACTAAATATGTAGGATGTGAATCTAGTCCCTCTGTTGTTTTTATTTTTAACCAGCTCCTGGAGCCCGTTTGTGACTTCTTCTGGTCAATTCAAACTATACATTTTGTCTTTCGCTTGCAAATATTTAGCAACTTACATTATGTGCATCGGTGCTGGGCAAAAAATAAGCGGCTAGCGCCGAATTGTTAGTAACTTTCCGCACATTTTCGGCGTTGAAAAATCCCCGAACACTTGCCAATTTGTCAACCATTCTTGGTCTAGAAAAAATCAAAAAGAATGTATAAATAATCAAGGTTTCGTATCAAATAAAAAACTGATAAATTGTCATCTTTGGCTTCTCTCCGGAAAGCAAACAATGCAGAAAAAACGAACATTTTTCAAACAAAAAACGGCTGCTAAAGAAGAAGCAGGCGGAGTGTCGTTGAGAAACATTCACCTTTTATGTGTTGAGACTTGCGAGAAAACTGGTAACAATAGGAATAAGAATAACCAAGAGGTGAAGAATGCATATAGAAAATAGGAAAATTTCATTTTCTTTGAAAAACTGTTTCCAAAAAAAGTTTTTTTGAAAAAACGCAATCGTTTATTCAGGTTGTTAACAAAAGAAATAGGACGATTTTTAGGCCAAAAACACATTTTCAAAGGCTCACGCATTTATTTTTCTCACGTGGAATATTTTCATACCTTTTTTCCATTGGAACTGAAGAAGCTGGTGGCATCGATAGTATTTAGGAATGAAAATGAGTAAAAGGCGTACAAGAAATAGGAAAACTTCAAAAAAATGAACAACTGAGTGGAAGAAAAAATTTTCCCGCATTTTTCGAAAAATTTTTTTGATCTACCCCAAAAAGTCTCAAAAAATTTTGGGGACTAGTGATTTTTGACATTTTCCAATAATTCCTTTGAAAATATATACCTTTTGGTGATTCGAATTGTGGAAACTGGTACGAATAGGAATAAAAGGCAAGAGATGAAGAAATATGAGAACTTCATGTTCTCAAACAAAAATAGAATTTTTTCAGAGAAAAAACAACCAGTTTTCAGGTTGTCAAAGGGAGAAATGGGGCGTTTTCTGGAACAAAACACGTTTTGAAAACCAAAAAAAAAATGAAAAAACGTTTTCAAGGCTCTTCTATTTATTGAAAATGGTCTCACGCCGAACAGCTTTTTGTGTATTTCTCCCGGACTTCTTTTTGTTTTTTTTCGTTTTTTTCTGTTTTTTTTTGTTTGTATTTTTGTTTGTAGTTGAATAGCTTTATTATAGAATGAAACATGAGAAAAATTAGTGAGATTGATAAATTAGAACCCGTAGAAGAAAACAAAAGTGGCGAATAAAGTGAAAATTGTGGATAATGAAGTAGATGATTGATTGACTGATCGAAGCTCTGAAATTAGGATTTTCGTTGGGAAATTTGAATATAATGTTTTTGAAAGTGTTTTATCATGCCTGAACGAGAGTGTTGTTGCGTATCATGATGTCTACGTGCAATTCCACCAGCCGCATTTGTCGGCTTCACCCAATCGTATTCCGGTGGCGGTGGAGGCGGAACTTCGTCTGCAAAAACACGTTGAGTTATGAGGTTGCAGTGTTTTTGCGGACAGGTCTATCTAACATGCAAAAAAGGAAAGCTTTTCACAATAAATACTTTAATCATGCTTAGAAGTACCCAAAGAATCTTCATCATCTACAGTGATCCCAAAATTCGTAGCAGATCCTTAAAAAAAGTGAAAAAAAAGGTGCACAGCAAGCAAGAAAGTGGAAAATGTAGGTGGAGAAGCAAAATTACCTTCAGGAACAACATTTGTGTTCAAATAGTGTGTTTTGTCATTATGATGTTTGTGATGGTGGTGATTATGATTTTCTGTAGACAAATTTTGATTAAATTTCTCTATAAAATGTTAGGGATTCGACTTACGAATTAGTTCAACTTCTGAATGACTGATTCCATTATCATTTTTGGCAACACATCGATAATTTCCAAAATTATGATGATGAACATGTCGAATTTCGAGAATATGAACAGTGTGATATTGTCCAGAAGTTGTGTGCGACTAAAAACATCAAATTTTGTATGGAGTATGGTTTTTTGGTAGATATTATCGAAAATCTCATCGGTTACCACGCGCTCCACCGAAATAAACACGCAACGCAGACCGCGTCGCGCCACAACACAAACAAAAAAGGGAGGAATTTGAATCGTTCCCTTTTTTATTGTGTGTTGTGGCGCGGCGCGGTCTGATGCGTTGCGTGTTTATTTCGGTGGAGCGCGTGGTACCGATGAGATTTTCGATAATATCGACTGCTAAATTCAATTTTGAACATGAGTTATGACGTGGCAAAATTAGAAAATTCCTAACTTTACGAGTTGTAAAGTCAGAAATTTTCTAATTTTGCCACGTCATAACCCATGTTCAAAATCGAATTTACAGCAGATTTTGACACTAAGACACTAATCTCTGGCATGCTTACCATAGAAAAGTTATTATTCTCATAAATCGTCTCTCCATCCTTCTCCCAACTCATTTGTGGTCTCGGCCAAGCTTCTGATGTGCAAACTAATCTCGCAGTTGTTCCGAGACCCGCGTGAACTCGCGGAGATTGTGCTTGAGCCAATGGTTTGACTGAAATTGTTAGTCTAGGGTTATGGGCCTATGCAGAATAATATTTTGTAATAAAAAACATATTTTTCCTTTGCAGAAAACGTCGAAAAACAAAATATACAATTATAGAGTAGAGACAATGTGAATTTGAGAGACTGCAGACAGACAAATTAGTTTTTCGCACAAAAAATACAGAAAAACTTATTTGTCTGTCTGCACTCTCTCAATTTCACGCTGTCTTTACTCAAAAAATTGTATATTTTGTTTTTTCGACGTTTTTCTGCATAGGAAAAATATGTTTTTTATTACAAAATATTATTTTGCATAGGCCCATTATAATTAGGTTCTTTGACTTACATGATACCATTAATTTAACTGTTAGCGAATCATCTGGAGGAATTCCATTGTTAGCAACACAAATATATTCACTCATATGTGCTCGACTAATTCTTGATAGCTCCAAATTTGGACCTTGTGCGACGCTTGCTGCAAAATTATACATTTTCAGACATGAACCCGGCTGTCTATAATGGGAATAAATTACGATGGAAATTCGATTCTATGAGCACTTTAAGCACGGGTGGAACATATAGTACAGACTTTGTTATTGGACCAACAACATGGTTAGTATCATAAATACATTTTCTTTTATAAATGTTTAAAGGTGGAGTCCGAGCAAAAAAATAAGTTGTGCTCACTTGAAGGAGCATGTTCTAATTAGTACATCCCTCGAAGGATTTTTCATGAAAATCGGTAATGACTGATAAACACAGCGCCAAACTACTTGCATATTTGCATTTTTGCATTTTCTCAAGCCATTTTACACGGTGTTTCACTATTTTTCGAATTTTGTAATTTTTTAACCAATGTTTGAGAAGCTTCCAGAAAAAATCCTTCGAGGATTGTGCTAATTAGAACATGCTCTTTCAAATGAGCACAACTTATTTTTTGCTCGGACTCCACCTTTAAATAATTTTTAGGAGAATCTTTATTAAACGGATGAACTCTGATTTTGGACTTTCTCTACATCTCGCATCGAATTCATCAAATGATAAAAGTTGGCTTATTGAAGCTGATGCGGATTTAAAAGTTTTGAAACAAACTGATGAAGGAGATGTTCTAACAAGAAGTTACAAGCATTGTTTTCTCGGAAATCAACAATGGGGATGGTCAAAATTTGAAACGTGGCAAACTATTTCATCTGCAAAATATATGGAAAACAATTCGATCACAATCGATATTGATGTTGATATCAAAGTATACGATTTCTCACAAAAAATCCCGAATTTTACGGATTTAACAATAATTGTTGCGGAAACTGAATTTCCAATTAATAAAGGAGTGAGTTTTTTCAACGAAAATTAAATGAAATATCACTTTTTTACAGGTTCTCTGCTCAAAATCAAAGTTTTTCTATAACTTGTTCATTACTGAAAACTTCGAACAAAACATCTACAAAATTGATGATATTTCACTGAATGATTTTCGCATGTTTATTGCATTTTTCTATCCAGTTTTCGATTGTGTTGAAAGTAAGTTGATTTGATTTTGAAAAAAAAACCCAATATTTCTTAAGCCTCCAACTACTCAAAAATGATCGAATTAGCAAGAAAATATGAGGTCGGAGATATCCATCAAAAATGCGAGAATTTCTTGATCTCAAATGAGAGTACTAATCTTCTCAATAAATTCAAATATGCTGACAAAAATGATTATGGAAAACTTATGGTAACTACTTTTATTATTATTATCGAAAATCTCATCGGTACTCCACGCGCTCCACCGAAATAAACACACAACGCAGACCGCGTCGCGCCACAACACACACAAATAAGGGAACGATTCAAATTCCCAACCTTTTTTGTGTGTGTTGTGGCGCGGCGCAGTCTGCGTTGCGTGTTTATTTCGGTGGAGCGCGTGGAGTACCGATGAGATTTTCGATATTACTTTCCAAGCAAATTCGAATCTTTCAGAAACACTGTGTATCGCAGTTGAAAACCGGCGAAGAAATCAAGAAAATCAGAAAAACTGTTGAATTTGAGAACTTCAAGGATACCACAAAACTTCGAATTTTGAATCGATTCTTGGATTTTTACTAACTTGTTAACTTTTTGTAATCATTCATGAACTCTTGTTATTTTTCTCATTGAAATTAGCCGGGGTTCTTAAACTCCCTGAAAATACCTAATATCGAAAATCTCCAAACCTCACCCAATACCTGGAATCCCAGGTGGGCAACTGAAAAAAAATTTTGTAGGTGGGTAAAATTAAAAAAAAATTCGAAGGTTTTTTCGAATTTTTCGTCGAAAAAATTTCACTGAATTCTATAATTTTCTCTTGTTGGTTAGAAAATGTTACTTCCAACGATGTTCTTTGAAAATTTTCAGAAATTAGATTCATTTCAACTATTATTTTTCCGATGGCCAGCTGGAAACATCTAAAAAATACGAAAAATTCAGTTTTTCAGGTTTTCTGACTTTTTTCCTAGTGGATCAATTCATCTGAAGAAAAAATGAATTTCGCGACATTTTTTGTCGCGAAATTGCAATTCGTGAAACGACACGAAATAAACACAAAAATAAAGGAGAAATATTAAAGGGACACGTAATCCCTGCGAGACCCAACACACGAAAAAAGAATTTCCTCTTTTATTTTATTAATTTCGTGTCGTTTCGCGAATTGCAATTTCGCGACAAAAAATGTCGCGAAATTCATTTTTTCTTCAGATGAATTGATCCATAGGAAAAGTTTGATGTTTTGTTTCTTAATATTAAAAAGTAAGTCGATTCCCAGCTAGTTTCACTTTTCTCCCACCTGCAAACTTTTTCAATTTTTTGCAAACCTATCACCTGGAGTAAAATACTGGTCATTTTCGATAACTCATGTCAAAATCATTTTTTCAGAAATTTTGAAAAGCTCAAATGAATCTACAAGCAAAAATAATGTTAGTCCCAAAACAAACTTTTTGCTCAAAATCACTCCGAAAGCTCAAAAAGTTTGAAGTGTGAAATCACCCAAAATGCTCTAACGTTATAAGAGAAATCAGGTCATCGGTTTTCTCGTCCTTTAAACAAAAAAGTAGCTGGCCATTGTTATTTGTAGCTGGGAACTAGGCTTAGGAAGCTACTTAGTTAATTCCACACGCAAATATTCACTCTAAATACTGAAAAAGCTGAAAATGAAATTCAGTTTTTTTCACAATGTGAAATAAAAAGAAAAGTAGGTGGCACAGAAGTGTTTCTTGTCTTGGAAATTCGCCTCCTCGTTCTCAACAGGGTCGGTGGTCTCTTGAACGCACGTGGCGTGGAGGGTGTGGGTTCGAGTCCCACCAGGGGCGCGAGGGAAATTAGGAGGGGACATAGAGGGAGAGGGATTTGAGGAAGCTTTTGCTATTTTAACTGAAAAAAAAAAACGAATTTTTTTTTTTGAAAAAGCTCGCCATGGCGAGCGCTAGGTGGGCAATTTTGGAAAAAAACCAGCTGGGCATTTTTTCACGCACTACTCCAGGTTCTTGGGTGAGGTTTGGAAAATCTCATCGGTACCACGCGCTCCACCGAAATAAACACGCAACGCAGACCGCGCCGCGCCACAACACACACAAATAAGGGAGGGAATTTGAATCGTTTGTGTGTGTTGTGGCGCGGCGCGGTCTGCGTTGCGTGTTTATTTCGGTGGAGCGCGTGGTTGCCGATGAGATTTTCGATAATAATAACTTGATTTTAGTAAAACTATTTCAGTATTTTTAGGATGATGAATCCATTGATAAAAAATGGGAATAAAATTCGATGGAAATGCGATGAGATCACGTATATTGACAAAAAAGGATTATTAAGTGATGTTCACAAAATCGATCAATTTGAATGGAAAATCAAAATCACAAAAGACGAGTCAAAATATTACGGTGGAGTCGGGATTTTTATGAGTTTAGACTTTGAAAATTCCGCCAACAAAACGTGGATTTGTGAAATTGACGCGGAAATCGTTTTGGTGAAACAGGAAGATAGAATTCAAGGAAAATCGATAAGCAAAAAGTTCAATTTTTGTTTCGATCAGAAACATCCACTTTGGGGATTTCCGAGATTCACTGATTTGGACACTTTTATGGAGGGTGGATTTATTGAAAATGACGATGAATTTATTGTTATTGAAGTGTTTTTCGATTTTAAATATGTTGAATTTGGCAAACATATTCCAGGATTCACAGATTTGATTGTTTCTGTTGAAGATGCTGATTTTTATATCAATAAAGGGGTAATAAAAAAAAACACAAAGTTTTCTGAAAAATCGGAATTTTTGCAGTTTCTCTGCGCGAAATCCAAATATTTTTTCGACATGTTAGTCAACAAAAAAGTCGAAGCCAACATCAAAATCGACATTTCACCGCGTGAATTTCGCCTAATTCTCGCCTCATTTTATTCGTGTTTCACAATTTGCGACGACAATTTCTACATGGCTTTCGATGCCGATGAAACCGGGCCAAAAATCAATCTTGTCGATTTGGCGAATCGATTTGGAGTGCCGGATTTGCATTATAAATGTGAACAATATTTGATAACTCAGAAGGAGGATAGTATGAGTTTGATACAGAAAATCGAATTGGCCGAGCAAAATGATTATGAGAATTTGATGGTTAGTTAGATATTTTTGAAGTTGAGGAAATAATGTTTCGTGATTTTTTCAGAAGCGCCTTGTATTATGTCTAAAAACAGCGAAAGATGTTAAGAAAATCAAGGAAAGTGAAGAATTCAATGGTTTCAAGGATACCACAAAAATCCGAATTCTTGCCAGATTATTGGATTTTTATTAGGCTTTTTTTGAAATAAAATTAATTCTAGTAAATTGTTTTTTAAATGATGATCAAGAGTATTTTAGCTCTTGCAAAATATCTTATCTCAAATAAACAAGCTTGAAATCAGATTTTTTTTTTCATATTTTCAAATGATTTACGGGTTCTCATCCGTTTTCAAAATACTTTTCTTTTTCCAAAAAAAATAAAATTCGTGTAGATTTTCCATGAATCCAATCATCAAAGATGAAACAACAATTCGATACACTTCAAGAAATATTCTAGAAACACACGTTGTCAAATTCAAAAATTCACATTTGCCAAAGAATAGATGGTAAGCTATTTTTTTTAATGAAACAAGTTTTAACTGTCAGGAAAATCTGGATTTCAAATGAAGAAACTAATACTAACACAAGACAACGCGTGTTGGCAATTTATTTGAGTTGTGATTCGAAAAACATGGAAGATCACAGAGAGACAATTCATTGGATTTAAAGCACGAAAAAGCCGAAAATTTTTGCCTGTTCATGTCCTCATTTTATCCAACGTCAAGTGTTGTTGATAGTTTGAATTTCAAAATTTTGTGCGAAATGGCCGAAAAATACAAATCTTCATCGCTTCACAGGAAAATCGAGAAATTTCTGTGTGAAACTTCGGAAATCAGTTTGATTGAGAAGATTAGAATTGGAGATGAGAATGGTTATGAGGAACTTTTGGTGAGTTGAATTTGAATTCAGAAAATTTGGAATTGAAATATGATTTCAGCGAACTTGTATGCAAAACTTTGAAGACAAAGAAGACCTCGAAAATTTTCAAAAATCAAAATTATTCAGCGATCTCAAAGAATCTTCAAAAATTATTGTTATCAATCGTCTTTTCGATTTTCTTTAAAATGCACATTTTTCTTCTAATAAACTCACTTTTTTTGAATTTTTTATGAGGAAAAAAACGGTTTGATTACCCGTAAATATTGATAATTTTTAAAATTGAAAATTCATGAAAAATCTGACATGAACTATGTAGAAAATGAATCCGATAATCCGGAGAGGAATCACACATCAATTCAAACTTTCGGATATTTCAAACAAAGGAACATATTCAGGAACTTTTGAAACGGACAAATTGAAATGGTAAGGAATATTTTAATCTGAGCAATTCTGGGAAAATTACCGAAGTTGGAATTTTTCTATTTTTCGTTAATCTGAGCAATGCAAAAAAACATTTCAATTTTTCTAGGAAAATCCACCTCGGAATCGACACAACAAATGGTAAAAAACAAACATTTGTTCGCCTGATTTATTGCTCCGAAAATGCTCAAGATTCTCGCTGGATTTGTGACGTCACCGCAAGTATCGCCATCTCAAAAAAACACCCGCAAAATCAGAAAATGGCGGAAAATTTGGTGACATGTTTCTATGGTGTCGACGGTTTATCAAGAAATGTATATTTTCCAACAAAACTCACCAAAATACTCGGATTTTTCGAAAGAGATCACACAATTTATATTAACCTCGAGATGCATTTTAAATATTTCGATTTTTCCCAACAAATTCCCAATTTCACAGATCTCAAATTATTGGCCAGAGATAATACCGAATTTCATGTGAATAAAGGAGTGATTTGTGCAAAGTCCGAATTTTTCTATGACATGTTTGTTAATCAAAATCCGGCGGAGAATAATTATCAGTTTTTCGATGTTTCTTTGCCATCTATTGCCTATTTTTTGGCTTTTTGCTATTCGAGTTTGGATGGTTTTAGTGAGTTAATTAATTACTAATTGAATAGCAAGTTAATTTTGCAGCCGATGTAATGGAAACAATCCATTTGGCATCATTTTACCGTGTTTCTTCGCTTCGTTTAAAATGTGAAAAATATTATATTGACTCGAAAATTAAATGCAAATTGGAGCGAAAATTGTGGATTGCTGAGACTTTTGGATTGGAACAAGTTATGGTAAGTTAGCCGGGAATTATGAATTTCTTCAAATTTTGATCTCAAAAATTCCTCTTTTTCAGACGCACGCCCTAAAATCCGTCAAATGCCGCCAAGAGCTCAAAGCTCTCCAAAAAACTCCAGAATTCACCAAATTCACCGATTCGACAAAATGTCGCATTTTGGCACGTCTTCTCGAACTTGTCTGAATTTTTTTCTCTAACTAAATTAATCCCTGTTAACCATTTCTGTCATTTCTTATGAAATTTTGAAAATTGTTAATTTTTGCTGCTTTTTAAAATTTGCTATTGGTTTTCATGACCAATTTTTATCTATGTACATTTTATTTTTAAGGAGATTTTTGGGAAGAATTTTCAGATGAATCCAGTTGTCAAAAACGGGAATCGATTGAGATGGAAATTTGAGGATATTTCGAGACTTAATTCGATTGGAATTTCGAGCAAAACATTCAATATTGGAGAAGAGTATTGGTGAGCAAACTAGATATTTTTGAGGGGGCAAAATTTGATGGAAATTCAGATTTTTCAGTTCCAAAATATTATTGAAAAATCGATAAATTGGGTCAACAAAAATTGACAGAAGAAATTTTCAGCTAAAAATTCTTCCGGAAATCTCTAGAAAATCATATTTTTCAATTCAGGAACATCAAAGTGCGTGTAAACGACGAACAAAAACAAAACAGTCTTGCAATCAGCCTCTCATATTCCTCAAAAACCGAAAAAGACAAAAGATGGTTATGCGAAGTGTCCGCCAAAATCAAATTAATGTTGCGAAGTGGAAATGTGACTAGAGAATTGAGATATTGTATGCACGAGAAGGCGAAAATTCTGGAATTTCCGAGTTTTGAACAATGGGATGAGGTTATATTTAACATGTTTCCTGAGAATGATTCGATTGTTATTGATGTCGATTTGAATTATAAAATGTATGATTTTTCGAAGAAAATTGAGAATTTTACGGATTTGACGATTCTTGTTGAGGGAGTTGAATTTTATATTAATAAGGGGGTGAGTTTTTTGTCCTGAATTTCATAGCTACAGTATTCTTCAAAGCCTGCACATCTAGCATGAAAATTTGATTATTTTAGCGCCAAAATTTTGATCTACAAAGGCTGATTCACGAAAAGTCAAAAAATGTCAAAAAAACATTAGTTTTTTCGAGTTTTTCAGCCAAAAATGATGACAAATCAATATTTTTCAAGCTTCTTGGAGTAATTTCTGATTAAAATAAGCTTTGAGAACCCTATTTTGCTTTTTTTCAGAAATTCATTAAAATTTAAAAAATTTTTTTATTTTCCAAAAAATCAGCAAAACCTTCTGGAAAGTGAATTCCAAGGTCGAATTTTGATCAGAAATTACTCAGAAGCTAAAATATCGATTTGTTTCATCATTTTTGGCTGAAAAACCTTGAAAAACTAATTTTTGACCTACAATGTTTTTTCGAAAATTGATCTTTCAATGTTAAAAAAACTTATTTTTTTTGTTCGTGAATCAGCCCTACTACAGTAATCTTCAAAACCTGCGTATCCAAAGGGAAATTAAATGAAAAATTCTGAAAAATTCTCAATTTTTTGCAGTTTCTCTCCTCAAAATCCACCTATTTCTACAATAAAATCGTGACCAAAAACGAGCAAATCGATATCGCATAAAAATGGACGAAATTTCAGTCAAAGATTTTTCGTTTTTTCCTCGCCGCTCTTCATCCATTTTTCAACACCAATTTCAGTAAAGTTATTCTAACTTGAAAGGAAAAAATTGGGAAGTTTTCAGAAATTCTCTACGAAAAATTCATCGGAAATGGCTGCCAAAATACGGAGTTGCAGCTTTTCATCAAAAATGCGAACAATTTCTGGTCTCAAATTCCGAAATTAGAAATTATTGAGAAAATCAAATTGGCTGATGAAAATGATTATCAAGAACTTTTTGGTAACTTTTTTCCCATTTTTTGATTTCAAAAAATTATTGATTTTTTTTGTAGCAAAAATGCATCGATTCACTCAAAACTTGTCAAGGAAATCAAAGAATTGAAGGGAAAATTGGAGTTCGTTGAACTCAAAGGAAATTACGAAATTGAAGATTTTTCTACAAATTGTTGGATTTACTGTAAATGCTGATTAAAGAATTTGTTGTGTTGATTGTTTTTTTGGATAATTTTTTCATGATGGGTTTTATCCCAGATTATCTTTGAAGATTTTCGAATCTGAATTTCTAGGCCTTTGTAAAATGAGCCCGAATTCCAGAACTTGAAAAATTGACAAATTTGACCCGAAATAATTTTTTCAGAAATTTAATAACATGAGCAATGCCTGAAATTTTCAAAAAAAAACGGTTTCGGAAAATTTGTTTTTAAATTTTGAAATTTACAGCAATAGAAATTTAATTTTAAAAATTACTGAATTCAAAAATTGATATTGTGGAATTAAAAAAATGTGGCAGAGGAAAAAAAAGGAGTCAGCTAGTCCCTCGTAAATATTTCGAAAACATGAATGAATATCTGTGTGTGCGCGCGAGGTAGCGATGCGGTCGTAATAAAATCAATATCGGCAATTTTTTTCATTTTTTCCTTCCAAAATGTTGTTTTTTCGACCGCACCGCGACTGCGCGCACACACAGACATTCATTCATTTTCGAAATATATTTACGAGGGACTAGCTGACTCTTTTTTCCTCTGCCACATTTTTTTTAAATTCCACAATAAATGAATTTTTGGAAAATTCTCATCAATTGTTAAATCAGCCTAAAAAAATTCTCAAAATTAATTCCAGGATGAAGCCAATCATCGTTAAAAACGATATCAAACTGAAATATGTTTTTCACGGAGTCGAACATCTTGGTGGAAGTGAACCACTTGACAGCGATGTTTATGACATCGAAGGGCTCAAATGGTAAGCGGAAAAGTTACTAGGGCTTTTTTTGAGTCCAATCTTGCCTATGTTCCTTTAAATTCCAAAACCCACTAGAAATGAAAAGAAAATGAGTTTTGTTATCAATCGGAATTCATGAAAAGCAAGAAAAAAAAATTTAAAAGCGAAAAAATAAACAAATTGTTTTTAGGGATGATTCACGAACGAAAAAAAATGTTAAAAAATCTTTTTTTAACATCGAAAGATGAATTCACGAAAAGTCAAAATATGTCGAAAAAAAAATTATAGGTCAAAGTAGTTTTTTCAAAGTTTTTCAGCCAAAAATGATGACAAATCGATATTTTTTAAGCTTCTGGAGTAATTTCTGATTAAAACAAGCTTCGAGAACCCTATTTTGCTTTATTTTATGAATTTTTTCGAAATTTATCAGAAAAAATCAGCAAAAAGTGAATTCCAAGGTCAATTTTCATCAGAAATTACTCCAGAAGCATAGAAAATATCGATTTGTCATCATTTTTGGCTGAAAAACTCGAAAAACTAATTTTGACCTACAATGTTTTTCGACATTTTTTGACACCTTTGTGATTTGATCTTTCAATGTTAAAAAAAAAAAATTTTTCGTTCACGAATCAGCCCTCTAGAGAAAATTAGGGTAACTGTGCCACTTTGCGGAAGCTTGCGATCATCTCACATCTCAAAAATTACAGGGAATTCTACATTTGGGGTGATTGGGGTCCAATCGATCATGTTTCTTTGGATTATAGTCAAAAAAACAAAAATTGGGCAGATGGAAGATGGTTTGCCGAAACAAAAGGAACCTATGAAAATTTCGAAGAAAAGTAATCGAGTTCGAGAGGAATATATCAGAGAATTTGAGCATTTTTACGAAACTCACGAAAGTCAAAAAGATATTCAAGTATTTTCGGAGCCAAATGATAAACGGAAGAAATTATATTCAGAAAGATGGAAGTATGGAAATCGAATTCGTTTTTGATTTGAAGTATTATGATTTATCGATTGAGATTCCGAATTATACAGATGTTACATTGATTGTTGCAGCCGAGAAGTTCTATTTGAATAAGGAGGTGCGATTTTTTGGGGTTTTGGGTCAGGATTTGGTGAAAAATTTTAAATTGAAGCCTCAAAATCTTCGGGAAACACTCAAATTTCGCTGAAAAACTAGATTTCACTCTGAAAAATGTTTCAAACTCCAATTGAGCAACCTGAATTTCAGCATTTTTTACAGTTTCTCTCCCGCCTCGACTATTTCAATGCTCTATTCAACACCAAAAAACGCCCCGAAACAATGTTCCGAAATCGAAAAAGCGAAAACGGACGAATTCCGCTATTTTTCTCAATCTTCTTTTTCTCATCCGCCGATTTCAAATTCGAAATGATGCGCCACGTGGATATTTGTGTCTATTTCTCGCCAAAAAATACGGCTCGAAAATGGTTTTTGAGAAATGCGAAAATTATTTGTTCAATCGAGATGATGCTAGAAATCATCCGGATTATATTTTCAAAAAAGCTGATGAATTTGATCTCGAAAGAGTTTTGGTGAGCTTTTTTCATAGAAAAATAAAGAAAAAATAATTTTTTTCAGAATAAATTTCTTGGATTTATGAGCGAACGAGATATCAAGAAAATGAAAGAATCTGAAGATTTTCAAAATTTCAAAGATTCCACCAAACAAAAAATCGCCAAAAAGTTGGCCAAAAATACATATTCCAGAATTTAATTGTTATTTTATTTGTTCTTTTTGTTATTGTTCTGTTAAACCTGTTGAATTTTTGCTCAAAAAAAAATTTTTTTTGTTTGTTTTTATGTTTTAAATATTTTTTTAAAAGGTTTTCTAAAAAACCAAATTTAATTACTTATTTTTGAAGTTGATCCAAAATGTAACAAAAAATACCCAAAAGGTCACTTCACCCCTTAAAAAAATGTTATTCTAACACATCTAATTAAGTGCTCTCCCCATTTTTCTTAGTAGATGCTCTTCTTATATTCTATATCTAATGGGATTGAGCATATGGTGTGAGGAAAATGCGTGGAAAAAAAGGAAAAGAAGTCAAAAATAAATAAGATGATACACTCCAATTACTAATTATTAAAATAAACTAACATTTTGGACGAAAATCACAAGGCCTCTGGGGAGGAAAAATTAGACGAGGCCGAAAAATCGGATGTCAAAAGGTCTGGTCGAAAAAACATTATAGGTCAGAATTGGTTTTTTCGAGTTTTTCAGCCAAAAATGATGACAAATCAATATTTTTCAAGCTTCTTGAGTAATTTCTGTGTTTCGAAAACAATTCAGGTTCAAATTTCAAATTTTCGCACGCAGTTCGCTGGAGCGCACTTGCATCTTTACTTTTTATTTTTCGACATTTTTTTCATTCTGATTAAAATAAAGCTTCGAGAGCCCTATTTTGCTTTATTTTATGAATTTTTTCGAAGTTCTTTAAAATTTAAATTTTTTTATTTTACGAAAAAATCACCAAAACCTTCTTGAAAGTGAATTCCAAGGTCAATTTTCATCAGAAATTACTCCAGAAGCGAAAGAAGACAAAATATCGATTTGTCATCATTTTTGGCTGAAAAACTCGAAAAAACTAAAAAGAGGCCTAGTATATTTCAAAAGTTTTTTGCCCCCTCAAATTCCATTTCCAACAAAAAAAAAAGATAAACGTTCTGCCCACTCTCCCGACAAAAAAAAACTCCAATTTAATTACGTTTTTCTCTGTGGCCCCGACAACATATTGCGCAATTTCGATTTCAATCTCCTAAAAAAACACTAATTTGGAGTGGTGTGTAAAAGGTGTATGTGTGTTAACAGATGGGATCTTTCATCCGGAAATTTTGGGCTTTTTAGGTCCCGAAAATTGATTTTCTCGCTAAAAAATCGTGATCTACGTCAAAAATTAGATGCTGTGTGGGTGGCGCAGTCGGTTAGAGTTGTGGAGAAATTAGCAGGTTAAAGGTGCGAGGGGATCGAACCTCACCCTGAACTTTTTTTTTGAATTTTTTTTTTCGAAAAAAATGTCAAAAATCGTTCAAGGTGAGGGTTCGATCCCCGCACCTTCCACCTGCTAATCATCCAAACCTCTAACCGACTGCGCCAGTTCGATCCCAGCTGCCCGCTTTTTTTCACCCGGGAAACAAATTTTTTTTTCTCCAAGAATTATATTTCTCGAGTCAAAACTCGAGAAATATAATTATTCACAAAAGCAGTAATTAGTCATGTTATAAAGAGAGCGAGAGCAAATTTAATTATTCGAGCAAAAATTTTGAGCAAATCCCCAGGAAAAACCAAAAACTCGTGGGAAAAAATAAAAATATTCGAGCAGAAGTGGAATGAAACAAAATAGATAGAAAAAAGTATCGAATGACAAAAAAGTACATGTCAGATTTTTGTTTGTTGGGGTCAAAATGAAATGAAATGACGTGCAACTTACCCAAACTCCCAAAAAATTCCCCCCAAAAAAACTAACATCCATAAGAATTGGGCTCCATTATATCGAATAATTTGTCGATCGGCTCTTCTCCAGGTTACTGTAGGTTTCGGGTTTCCTTCCGCACGGCATAACATTGTCACATTATCGCCCTCTTGAATGATATAGTCTGTCGGATTTTTTCGAGCAATTTGGGGAGGTACTGTAAAAAAACGGCTTCGAGACCCAAAATATCGTAATCACGTGGCGTAATCTACGTGGAAAATTAGGCAGGAAACATTTTTCGCTGGCGCAGTCGGTTAGAGTTTTGCGAAAATTAGCAATCAAAAGGTGCGGGGATCAATCCCCACCCTGAACTTTTTTGGATAACCTCATTTCCCCATATTTGTTTCTTCTAATTATTATTACAAATACAAAAGGGTTTCCTGTAGCTTTTGTGTTTTCCCTTTAATTATCCTTAAGGTAATTTACTCCCTTTTTGCCGTATTTTGCAAAGGAATAAAAAGAAATGGGAAGAAAAACACATTTGATTTGCATTTAGAAAGCATTTTGTGGAGATTTGGGAGGATTTCAAAAATATTCAGAATTGGACGAAAAATTGGAAAGATTTCCATAGAAATGTTCTGGATTTTTGAAAAATGCAGAAAAACGTCGAAAAACAAAATTATAGAGTTTACGCGCTCCACCGAAATAAACACGCCAACGCAAACCGCGCCGCACCACAACACATACAAATAAGGGAACGAATTCAAACTCGTTTCCTTATTTGTGTGTGTTGTGGCGCGGCGCGGTCTGCGTTGCGTGTTTATTTCGGTGGAGCGCTTGGTACCGATGAGATTTTCGAGTAGAGACAACGTGAAATTGAGAGAGAGTGCAGACAGACAAATTAGGTTTTTTGTGCGAAAAACTAATTTTTCTGTCTGCACTCTCTCAATTTTACGTTGTCTCTACTCACAATCAAAAATAATAAACTGTATATTTTTTTCGATTTCATTTCAGCAAATGTGAAAAAAACTATTTTTTTCCTTTTTTGACATTTTTTTCACATAAAAATGTTAAAAAAAATAGGAAAATAATAAAGTTTTTTGACATTTTCTGAATGAAGTTTTTTGCCACGTCATAACAGCCTCTTCTCACCTTTAACATCCAAATTTCCGCTGACAATCTGCGGTGGATCCGTATTGACTTGACACGAATAATTTCCGCGATCCGCTTCGTCGACATTTTTGATCGTCAGCGTCCATTCGTTGTGCGAATCGCCAACGCGACTGCGAACTTCGTATTTGTCGCGACTGCGAAAAACTCGCTCGTCGAATGAGATTAGACGAAGTGGCGTGTCGGATTTGACGAATGCTACCTGCAATTTTTTTTTGAATTTTTACACGGCATTTCAAAAATTGAGAGAGACGAAACACCAAATCCATTTTTTTTTCGAATTCAAAAACTTTTCCCGCGTTTGGTTTCGTAACGAATAGATCAAAAAATTTTTTTGAATTTTATTTTTTTAAAAATAATTTTTCTCGTTTTCCCGGTGAAAGACCGTGATTTGTGACATGGCTAAGGTTTCTTTGGATTTCTAGGCCATAAAACTACCCTATTGGAATCTTAGGCCATTAAATGCAGTTTTCTAGGCCACCAAGACCATGGCTTGGAATCCTAGGCCACCAAAACATCTCATCTGGTTTTCTAGGCCACCAGAGTCACAATTTTAGGCCATCAAACCCTAGTTTTCGATTTCTAGGCCACCAAATTATATTTTTGGATTTCTAGGCCATCAAATTACCCTATTGGAATCTTAGGCCATTAAATTCAGTTTTCTAGGCCACCAAAACCATGGCTTGGAATCCTAGGCCACCAAAACATCTCATCTGGTTTTCTACGCCACCAGATTCACATTTTTTGGCCATCAAACCCTAGTATTCGATTTTCTAGGCCACCAAATTATATTTTTGGGTTTCTAGGCCATCAAAATACCCTATTGGAATCTTAGGCCATCAATTTCATTTTTCTAGGCCATCAGAGTCACAATTTTAGGCCATCAAACCCTAGTTTTTGGTTTCTAGGCCACCAAATTGTATTTTTGGATTTCTAGGCCATCAAACTACCCTATTGGAATCTTAGGCCGTTAATTTCATTTTTCTAGGCCACCAAGACCATGATTTGGAATCCTAGGCCACCAGAGTCACAAGTTTAGGCCATCAAACTCTAGTTTTCGATTTCTGGGCCACCAAATTATATTTTTGGATTTCTAGGCCGCCAAACTACCCTATTGGAATCTTAGGCCATTAATTTCAGTTTTCTAGGCCACCAAAGCATCTCATACGGTTTTCTAGGCCACACGAGTCACAATTTTGGGCCATCAAACCCTAGCTTTCGATTTCTAGGCCACCAAATGGTATTTTTGGATTTCTAGGCCATCCGACCTACCATATGACTTCCCAAATGATTGATAATACACGTGAAAACCATATCTTCTCCACGGAGCACAGTTGCACTAGCCATTGAGGTTCGGAGTACTGTAGGAGGCGGAGCTCGAGAGCAATCTGTAAATTTATGGATATTTTCAGTTTTGAATTATCGGCCCTTAACCTGAGCAATGTTATTTTGGCGGCTTAATCTGAGCAATCCCAAATTTTTTGCTCAAAAAAAATTTGAATTGTTTTTTTTTCATTTTTTTCCCCGAAAAAAAGTAAGAAAAAGAAATTTATGAATAATTTATTCTTTTTTATTTTCCTTCCATTTTTCCACATATTTTTTTTTTTGACGAAATTCGAAGTGACAGAAAAATATGAAATAAATATATTTTTGAAATTTGAAACTATAGCTACTCACTCACTTTCTTCTTCTCATGATTGATTGCTCGAGACTTTTTTGGCGCCAAAAAACACGGCGTTTGAAATTTTTTGAAATTTGAAAAATTTTGGGGAAAATGCGTCAAGTACGTGGAAAAAAATAGATTTTTTCTGAATTTTCGGAACCTTAAACTTAAGGTTCTTAGGGCTAAAATAATCGAATTTAAAGCCCTTAAGGTCCCAATAAACCAACCTTCCGAAAACCAACAAGTCAACCCAGAAAACACCAAAAAATTAGTGAATCCCAACATTTTTGAGTTCAAAAAATATATGAAATCAAAATCAGTAGTATCTCAAAAATGGGCGTGGCTACTCTTTTTTTTTGCCGAGGTTAGTTACGCTCTTATTGTTGGACAAAAAAGAGCATATAATATTCCCTGTGGATTTTTTGCGCGCAACGAAATCTAATTATTATACACACACACAGCATTTTTGCTTGTATATATTTCAATAACATGTATTTTTTTTGTTACTAAATAGAAAAAGTTGTGAAAAAAAAAATATATAAAAATATGTAGAGGGGAGATGTTTTTCAGGGAAAAATTTGAAATTTTTCAAAAATTTTAGGAAACTTGGAAGCTTTGGAAACGAAACCGAAAATTTCAGATTAAAATTCTTTTGCTCACGATTTTTTTCTGAAACTTTTTTCAAAACCAGCTCATTTTTCGAATCAGCTGAATTTCCACCAGAATTTTAAATTAAAAAAAATTTAAAATCTCTGAAATTAAATTTTATTTAAATTCTGATTCTGGTGAATTTTTCTGAATTTCCACCAGAATCAGAATTTAAATAAAATTTAATTTCGGAAGATTTTAAATTTAAAATTCTGCTGGAAATTCAGCCGATTTGAAAAATGAGCTGGTTTTGAAAAAGTTTCAGAAAAAAATCTGAAATTGAAAATTCGAAATTTTTAAAATTTGTTCAATTCAACAAAAATTGAAATCAACTTTTTTCTTTATAAAATAAATCAATTTTGGATGAAAAATCCGATTTTTCCTCAAAATCCCGATATTTTTCCCATTTCAAAAAAAAACCAAGCGAACATAAATATTTCGCATTTTTTCTCCTCAATTCGACATGAAACTGACATTTTTCAGCGAATTCGAATTCGAAAAAAAATATATAAATATACGTTTTTTCTTGACATTTTTACCCTCTATTCCAACAAAAAAATAAAAAATAATAATAAAAAACAAAAAGTTCTCACAAAAAAACAAAAATAATCAAAAATTCCAGTGGTCCCTCGCATATTTTTTTTTTATTTTTCAAAATTTTGGCGCCCAAAATTTCCCACTCACCTGCCAAAAAAATCGCAATTTCGAAAAAGAAAAAGGTGAAGAACATCATTTTGATTTCCTGCGTTTCGAAAAAAGTGCACGGACCACCGAAAAAAAAAGAAGAGGTGCGCGAAAAGGGGCGTGGCCTATGAATGAGATGACAAAGAAAAATTGGGGGGACACGCCCCTATTTTCGGGTTTTTTTTTGGAAGATGAGAGAGAGTGTGGGAAATGAGGAGAGTGCAGAGAGCGAACGATGTTTGGAACTCGGAAAAATATGTGAAAATCAAATTTTTTGGGGGTACTTGGAATCAAATTTTCGTTTTTTTTTTCTTGAAAATCTGAAATTTCAACTTTTGCGATTAGATTTTCAGCCAAAAATCTGAAATTTTAATTCAACGAAACCGGAATTTTCTGCAAATTGTGGAAAATATCGAAATACACTAGAAACCTGAAAATATGAAGTTTTTTTCAGAAAAAAAAAACATCCGTGGCCGAACTATTGAGATGGCCGAGTTTCCCAAATCCTCGGCCATCTTGATAAACACGCGGAATTTTGAGCGGAATTTCAACTCGCAATTTAGAGGAAAAATCACCGAATCACGTTTGAAAGGAGACAAACAACGATTTTTACAGAGGATTTTTTTGACTCAACATAGAGATAAACGTGAAATTCAAAACAAAACTCCAGTTTCTCGGCTTTTCTGCGAGAATCTGGGGTCTAAAAAAACAACGGCTTCCACGTGGAATTTAGAGCAAAACTAAAGACAAAACCTGCTTCTTGGCTTTTCCGCAAGAAGTTGGCAACAAAAAAAAATGAAAAATTAGAATTCCTCGGCTTTTTTGTGATGTTCGATTTTGTTCCAAGTTTCTGGTGCAAAAAAATGCAATTTTGAGCATAGCTTCCGCATTCCATCAATTTTCAATCAAAATTCCAGAACTTCTTCTTGTTTGGTAAGAAAAACTCACCGAAAATTTCAAAATCTTTGGTTTTTGTTGTTTTGTGCAAGGGTTTTCGAGGTTGTTTCTGAAAAATTATGATTTTTCGTGGAAAAATCGTGTTTTCCCTCATAAAAACCAAAATTTCCCTCCTCCTTGAAGAATTCCACGTTTTCTTTTCAAAACAAACTCTTGAAAAGCGAACCTCGATCTCTCCCTTCACAGTTTTTCCAACCAAATCAAGTCGACAAAGTCGAGAGTATAACCAAAATAAGTTAAGGTAACTCATGTCGAGGTTCCTGACAATTGCAATGGCTAATGCTCAACTTAACGAAGCTTCACTATCCAGAGTTCGGCTAAGTTGAGCTGTACTTTACTCCAGGAGAGACACGTGGAAATTATTCGGAAGGTTAGGAATTCCGAGAAAACTCCCAGAGAAAAAAAAACTCATCTTTATTTGCTGCCGTTTTGTTGGTCGCCGAAAATTTGAAAGAACTGAAAAATTATCGTTGAAATAGCATTTTCCACGAAAATTTCACGTTCACGCAAAAACAAATTTGTTTTTCTATGAACTTTTTGAATTTTTTTTGTTGCTGACAGAAAAAATAGATTAGCACGTATTTGGCGTCAAGGTTGCGCGTAGGATTTGGTGTTTGCGGGCAGTCGGTGTTGACAAACACACTTTTATTTTTTTAGTTCTGTCTAAATTTTTGGGATTCGAATTTTTAGGCCATTTTTGATGAAAATTTGATTTCCTAGGCCATTTTTAATGAAAACTAGGCCATCTCCCGGAAATCCCTAGATTTTCGCAAACTTTAAGTACACTTCCACTAACTTTCCACTTGTCTAGTTTTTGTCGCGCGCCAACAACGAAAAAACCTACATCATAACTACTACTAATTTTTGCTGCGCCTGCGCGAGAAAGAAAATCAGTGAAGCGGCTGCCAATTATGATGCATTTGCTATTTACCAGCAAAACACGGCTGTAATTATCCAGGCTTTTTTCGGGACGCGCTTGTTGTTTGTTCTTTGTTCCAACCCCCGCCCCAAAAATAAATAGTTGGGTGGAAAAAAATCACCGAAAATGCTGCTGAAAGTTCTGCTAACTCTGGTGACTTTGCCGATTTTTCCGATCGCCTTCAGTTTTTTCCATTTTTTTCGATGAGATTTGGCAGATTCAACGGATGACTGAGGAAGGCATCAAGGAGTTTGATGTAAGAGGCAAATTTTTTGAAAAATAACATATTTTTCGCGAATTCAGAAGGCCAAACCCTAGTTATGACGTGGCAAATGCCGTATAGCTATACGGCATTTGCCACGTCATAACTACTTGTGAATTAGCTCAACAGCTATGACGTGGCAAATTTAGGTTTCAAACCATTTCGCTGTTTAAAGGGACATGCTTTAATTTTCCACCAAAATCTCAAAAACGGCCGCACCAAATGAAAATCTGAGTACACCATCTTTATCGCCGTGAAAAACTGCATGGAAATAAGCGTTTCGGGGTTCGTGGCGAGACCAATTTTGAAAAATAGCGCGCAAAATGGAGAGACGGGAGACAATTTGTGCATACACGGTGACGCGCAAATGCACCAGGCCAAAAAAAAATACGTGTGCTCCTCGGTTCGCTGTTGTTATACTGTATTGACTTGTGCATTTGCGCGTCACCGTGTATGCACAAAAATGTCTCGCGTCTCTCCATTTTGCGCGCTATTTTTCGAAATTGGTCTTGCCACGAACCCCGAAACGCTTATTTCCATGCAGTTTTTCACGACGATAAAGATGGTGTACTCAGATTTTCATTTGGTGCAGCCGTTTTTGAGATTTTGGTGGAAAATTAAAGCATGTCCCTTTAAACAGCAAACCAAGATTTTTTGTTCAGCAACAATATATTATCGAAAATCTACCACGCGCTCCACCGAAATAAACACGCAACGCAGACCGCGTCGCGTCGCGCCACAACACACACAAAAAAGGGAGGGAATTTGAATCGTTCCCTTATTTGTGTGTGTGTGTTATAGCGCGGCGCGGTCTGCGTTGCGTGTTTATTTCGGTGGAGCGCGTGGTAGATTTTCGATAATATAAATACGTGATATGCACTGTCTGATTTCAAAAATCAAATTAATTTCCAGCTTCTCGAAAAACAAACATGGGATTCAATTCAATCGATGATGATCTCACTAAACACCCGCGAGAAGCGAAGATCGCCCCGCAAAAATCCTCGTAAACGTCAAAATTCCCCATCCCCGTCGCATCCATCAATCTCGCCTCCCCCGAAATACGATGTGGTGGATGAGGAATGTCCGCAAGGGCCTCCGGGCTTGGCGGGCTCCAATGGCATACCAGGCGAACCGGGAATCGATGGTGTTCCGGGTCGAAACTTTGATGATGTGATGGAGGATTTCTCGGCGATTTATGGTCCAAAGTGCACACTTTGCCCTGCGGGGCCTCCAGGCCCCGATGGGCTTGATGGTTCTGAAGGGATTCGTGGTCCGCCTGGAGCAATAGGTCCACCCGGGGAGCGCGGACGTGTTGGAGCTCCTGGAGAAATCGGTGAGCCTGGAGACTTTGGAGAAGATGGTGAGATTGGTTTGGATGGGATGGTTGGGACTAATGGTCAAAATATGATGAGGATTATAAATTATAGAGGTCCCAAAGGGCCTTCAGGACCGGCTGGGCTTCAAGGACAACCTGGGATTCCCGGTGGGACTTTGAGAGCGAATATTGGACCGGATGGGCCGCCCGGGCTACCTGGCAAGCCTGGAAGTCTTGGAGAAGCTGGTTTTGATGGGCAGGTAGGTGTAAAAGGGTTAAAACCTTACAAAATTATTGATTTTTAGCAAGGAATACCTGGAGAACCTGGCTTGGATGCTCAATATTGCCCATGTCCCTCAAGAATTATGGAAATGCAAAGAGAAGTTGATCCATCTTTGGAAAATAAAAGTGGCTACGATTATTTGGAGATAGAGGAGAGGAAACGAAAAAAGAAGTCGAATAAACGATGGAGAATTTATAATTGAGATTTTCTTGATATATAATAAAACTTCTTTTCTTTTGAAACGCGCTAATCACAAAAATAAGAAGATTTTCAAAATTCAAAAATAGTTTTCACGTGAACGTGCCACAAAAAACGTTGCAGTATTTGTTTTCTTGCGAACTGAAAAAGGTTGGTTCAAAAGAAAAACACATTTTCGAAAAGCCACCGAAGAGGAGACACACAAGTGCGCTCTGCCGAACACCCGCGGTTTTGCGATTTTCAAACAACGCACATGTTTTTGTTTTTTTTTGCAGAAAAAAAAACGGTTTTTCATTTTTCTTGGCTGAAAATCGAAATTCTAATATTTTGCAGATGGATCGTAAAAATCGTCGATCATCAATTCTGAAAACGCGCACTCAACCCGATATATTCGACGAAAATGAGGAGCAAACGCTTGGAGGAGCTGGAAAAGAGCGACGAGTCAGTTTTCACAATGTGAAACATGTCAAGAATTATGACAAGGAACGCGGAAATTTTCTTCACGCAAGTCCGCTTCGTGAGAAAATTACGGATACGATGGATTCGGATGGGATTTTGACGTAAGCACGGTTTTTGCGCAAAAAGGTCAAAATTCGGTGAAAATTAGCAAAAACTGGGCCTTGCTGATGTTTCTGACAATTTTTGATTGAGTATTTTCTCACACGGAATTTGCCTCGAGAGTTTTAATAAAATAAATTTTCCCTGGTAGTTTTGCAACCCGCTGATCACTTGGCTTAAATTGCAGAACTTGAGTTATGACGTGGCAAACTGATTTTACAAATCTATAGCTTACTTCAAATTATTTTCATCTGGTAGCTGAAATATGTTATAGCCTTGTAAAATCAGTTTGCCACGTCATAACTCAAGTTCCGCAATTTTAGACAAGTGATCAGCAGGTTGAAAACTACCAGGAATGATTTATTTTATTAAAACTCTCGAGGCAGATCCGCTGTGAGAAAATACTGATTCAAAAATTGTCAGAAACATCAGCAAGGCCAAGTTTTTGCGAATTTTCACCGAATTTTGACCTTCGCATCGTTTTCAGCATGGTTTTTTCAAGTTCTATTAGAACACGATGAAAATTAGCAAAACCGGAGCTTTTCTGAGAATTTTTGACATCGACTAAATGAAATTTTCATGTTTTTTTTAGCAAATGAGTTGAAATATTGTGTTCTAATGTTATTCATATGATAGAATGGTTTAAGACGAACAGAACGATATAAATTTTGATGAGTTTACCTTATCCATAAGTGATTTAGCGATGTTTAGGTAGATAAGTTGCTAAATCACTTATGGATAAGGTAAAGTCATCAACATTTATATCATTCTGTTCGTCTTAGACCATTCTATCATATGAATAACATTAAAACCCAATATTTCAACTCATTTGCTTAAAAAACATGAAAATTTCATTTAGTCGATGACCAAAATTGTCAGAAAGGCTACGGTTTTGCTAATTTTCACCGTGTTCTAATAGAAAAACGATGCGAAGGTCAAAATTTGCTGAAAATTAGCAAAAACTTGGCTTTCCTATAGCTGGAAACGTCGAAAATTGTTAAATAGGCTCTGAAGCTCTGTACAAATCAATATTTCCATCATTTTCCAAAAATTAATTCAAAAATATATTTTTAGTCCCCGCGGTCGTCAATTAGCCGAAGATGAAACAATCCAAGTTTTCCAAGAAAATAATACAACAAGAAGAGAAACTGTTGATATGTCAATTGTGGCTGAAACTGATAATACAATGGCGATTTTTGAATTGGAAGTTGAGAGAACAATCAGTAGATCTGTTCAGAATTCGAATCCGAATCCAAATCAGACTTTGGATATGTCAATTGATAAATCAATGAATCCTGGAGGAGAAGATACTATGATGATTTTTAATTTGCCAGCAGAAGCTTCAAAACAACCTGTTCCGAATCCGAATAAGACTTTGGATATGTCAATTGACCCAACTCCAACTGGAGAAGATACCATGATGATTTTCAACATTCCCAAGTTGTCAGAAGCTCCAAAAATGAGCAAAACTATTACTGTGGCTGATGACACGATGGCCATTTTTAATATGACGGATCGCGAAGAAATGGATATGGAATTGGAGGGTTTTGAGCAGAAAATGGAGCAGGTTTGGGGGGTTTTGGGGGATTTTTGAGCGGGAAATTGTGAATTTTGACCCAAATTCACCCTGGAACCATGGTTTTTGACAAAAATCATGAATTTTGACCCAAATTCACCCTGGAATCATGGTTTTTGATGATTTCTTGGAAAATCTGATGAAAATTATGATTTTCAGTCGAAAAAATGCTTTTTTTGGCCAAAAATCGTGAATTTTGACCTGAATTCACCCTGGAATCATGGTTTTTGAAGATTTCTTGGAAAATCTGATGAAAAATATGAAATTTGATCAATTTTATGTGGAAAATGGTGATTTTCTGCAATTTTTAGCCCAAAATTATGATTTTCAGTCAAAAAATGCTGTTTTTGGCCAAACATTGTGAATTTTGACCGAAAAATATGAAGCTTGATCAATTTTGGGTGAAAAATTGTGATTTTCTTCAATTTTTAACCCAAAATTATGATTTTCAGTCAAAAAATCGTGAATTTTGACCTAATTATGAATTTCAGCCCAAATATTCCAAATTTTTCACATAGATTTGATCAAAAACCAAAAATAATCTGAAAATTTCCAGAAATCAACTGAAATTCCATCAAATTCTGAAGATATTCTGATGAGTCAAACTATGGATATCACAGAATCGAAAGAAGCTGAAAAATCTTCAGTAAAACCCGAGATTCTCAATGATACAATGGCGATTTTCAATGGAATTCTGGAGCGAAATTTGGCTGAAAATCGTGCTGAAATTGCAGAAAGATCTGAAGATTCTATGGATATTTCTGCTCAAGTTACAGCTGAAATTCCATCTGAAACTGCTCAATTTTCAGCCGAAAAAGAAGATGGAGGTGGAGAATTTGTGCCAGAAATTTCAGATGAAATGGATATTGAAACATTAATTCTGGAAGTGAATAATGGAGGTGGAGAAGGATCTTTTGTGGAATTGGAACGAGATGACACATTGAGAGGTTAGATTTGGACAAATTTCAGCTGAAATTGTGGATTTTAAGCCAAAAATTGATGATTTTGATGAATTTTGAGCTAGAAATCGTGAATTTTTAGTTGAAAATGCTGTAATTCCAGCTGAGTGAGCTGAAATTCTGGATTTTTAGCCCAAAATTACCGAAATTTATGATTTTCAGACAAAAAATGCACTGAAAATTGACATTTTCAGGTCAAAATTTGCTGAAAATCACAAATTTTATTCTAAAAAATGCTCAAAATTCATGATTTTTACCACTTTCATTGCAGAATCAACAATTCAAGCTGAAAATGCTGAAAAAGAACAAGATGAAGCTGAAAATATTCGAGCAATGATGATTGAGCCAACAAATTTGTCAGTTTTGAATTTGAAACAATCGGATGATGTTGGATTTTTGTTAGAAAAAGAAAAGACTGTTGAAATGGAACAAGAACAAGAAGAAGGTGAGCATTTTGAGCTGAAAATGTGCATTTTTGACCTGAAATCATGATTTTTTGATTAATTTCAGGTGAAAAACTGCAAATTTTGACCTAAAATTGACCTGAAATCATGAATTTTGAGCTCAAAAACCCCTTGAAAGTTCTAATATGAGCAATATTCTTGACTTTCAGGATTTTTTTCTCTAAAATTTGTCAAAACATTGCTCATATTAAATTGTCTAGGCGCCGCGCCTAGAAATCCACTCTAACAAGAAGCCACGTCTTGAGAGCCTAGTCCTAAAGTAGCCGTGCCTTGAAAACCCAAATGTCTAGGAGCCGCGCCTTGAGATCCTAGTCCTAAAGTAGCCGCGCCTAGGAATTGCTGTTTTCAAGTAGCCACGCCTTAAGAACTTAAATGTCTAGGAGCCACGCCTTGGAAACCTAAATGTCTAGGAGCCGCGCCTAGGAATTGCTGTTTTCAAGTAGCCACGCCTTAAGAACTTAAATGTCTAGGAGCCACGCCTTGGAAACCTAAATGTCTAGGAGCCGCGCCTTGAGAGTCTAGTCCTAAAGTGGCGCGCCTAGAAAGTGCTATTTTCAAGTAGCCGAGCCTTGAGAACCTAAATTTCTAGGAGCCACGCCTTGGAAAACCTAAATGTCTAGGAGGCATGCCTTGAAAACCTAGTCCTAAAGTAGCCACGCCTTGAAAACCTAAATGTCTATGTAGGAGCCACGCCTTGATAGCCTAGTCCTAAAGTAGCCGCGCCTAGGAATTGCTGTTTTCAAGTAGCCACGCCTTAAGAACCTAAATGTCTAGGAGCCACGCCTTGAGATCCTAGTCCTAAAGTAGTCGCGCCTAGGAATTGCTGTTTTCAAGTAGCCACGCCTTGAAAACCTAGTTTTTATCCAAAATTTCCAAAATTTTTGCAATTTTTTGTTGCAGCTACAACATTCTCACAATCTTTCAAAAGCTGTGTGATGGAACTCGAAAATCAATCGATAACAAATCGATCAATAAATCAATCGATAAATAATCGGCGCGAAGAAATTCAGGAAATCCAAGAGACCACTTTGATTAGTGGAAATAAGAGTTTGACTGAAATATTGTGCGGACAAGAGCCGAAAATATTGAAGGAAATGAGGAGACGCAGAGAATCGATACAAAATGAGACATCGATTTTGAGCGCAGGGGGAAATCGAACTAGAAGAAGTTTGACTTGTGTGAATTCGAGTTTTGTGGCGAATTCATCGATTAATGGAGCTGGAACTGGAACTGGAGGAATTAGAAAGGATATTTTCTATTTGGTGAGCGAAAATTGGGTATTTTTGATAGAAAATTGATGATTTTTGGTGAAAAATTCATGATTTTTGACCTAAAATTGATGAAAAAACCATTTTTCTTTGGAAAAAATGACCAAAAATTTGAATTTTTTGCAGAATACCTCAATTCGATCATCTCCAAATGTCAATTCTCCAAGTTCTCCAATCACAAAATTGCCAATTTTTGATCAAGCTGTTTCGAAGGTTGGCTGAAATTTGGCTGAAAATTTGACTAGAACCCCATTTTCCAGATTGTTTGGCTTGAAAATTCGAAATTCGCCACTGAAATGAACCAATTGGCTGGCGAAAAATTGGCTGAAATTCGAGAATCAATTGAAAAAGAAGCGGCGAAATTGGACAAGTCGAAAATTGAAGGAATTGAGAAGGGAAATATGAAAAAGGTGAGCTTAAAATTTGCAAAATTGTGTATTTTTTCCTAAAAAAATGAGCCCAAAATTGAGTTTTTTGAGCTGGAATTCGTGAAATTTCAGAAAAATGAACCTAAATTTTAAAAAGCTTAAAAATGAGCCCAAATACTTTAGGGTTTGATCTACAGTACTCCTGCCACGTGGCATTTTTTTTGACTATAGTGTTTGGGCTCATTTTGAAGCTCTTTCAAAATTTCGAAATCCAAAATTGTTTTTTCTGTTTCAGTTCACATTGGACGAAAAAGATGTGATTCGAGATGCTCGAATTGTGGCTGAAATTGATTTGCTGAAAATGCGTCTGAAATTTGCGGCTCAAAAAAAGGCTGAAATGCACCGGGAAAATGAGAAAATGAGTGGAGAAATTGAGGAAAATGAGAGGAATTTGGAAATTTTCGGAACATTAGGAGAGGAAAATGAGCGACTGGATGGTGAGTGGAATTTTTGGAGCCTAAGCCACGTGGCAAAATTTTGAAGAGCTTCAAAATGAGCCTAAATAGTATAGGGTTTGATCAACAGTACTCCTGCCACGTGGCATTTCAAAGTTGAAGCGACAACATTTTTTTTTTAAAATTCAAATTTAGGCTCTAGAAAGCCACGTGGCGGAAATTTTGGATTTTGAAATTTTGAAGAGCTTCAAAATGAGCCCAAATATTATAGGGTTTGATCTACAGTACTCCTGCCACGTGGCGAAAATTTATTTTTCAAAAATTTTTGTTACAGAACTCGAAAAAATGACGACAAATGCGATGCCGATTCACAAACTCAAAACTGAAATAATTCGACTTCGAGTTTTGAAATCGAAAAAAGATTGGGAAAAACAGCGTGAAAAAGCGAAAAAAGTGAAAGAATTTGAGAAAATAATTGAAGAAAAACGAAAAATGATCGAAGAATTGAAGAAATTGTTGGAAAAAAAGCAAATGGAAAAAGAGGAAAAAAGAATGAAATTGCAAATTGAAATTGATGAAATTATGAGAGATGCTCCAAAAACAAACTGATAACTAATTATTTTTTTTTGTATTTTTAACTTGTATTTTTTCTTGTCTTGTCAATATCCGAATTTTTTTCTTTTTGTTTTTAAAATGAACAATTATTTTAACGAATTTATACATCAATAAACTGCTGTGATTCAATAATTTCCCAAATTTCCAAAATTGCCAAATTTCCTCTTGAAATCACCAAAATACCATCCTGATCTATCGAAAAATAACAATATTCCGGATATATTATCAATTCTGCATATAGATCTATATTCCTCATACAAATTGGAATAATTCTTAAAATTTCTCCATTTTTATCATCAATTATATAAACAAATTGAAGAAGATCTCGATTTTCTTCCTGTTTTTGCTTGAAATATCCATTTGATTGAAGTTGATTGTGAGAAGATATTGATAGATTCACGATTAGATTTTGGCCGTCGTTTGAGAGATGTGTTGAGTGGATTTTCTGTGCAAAAATTGAATTTTTCATTTTTGAAACACAGAAAAATCGCAAACTTCGTTTTCGTGACTCGAAAAAGAAAAAAAAATCCGAAAAAAATAGAGCTGGCCGAGTCGGCGCCTAGGCCACGTCCGCCGTTTATTTTTTTCGAAAAAAATCCTAAAGCCAGTTTTCTAGGCTTTTTAGAATCCGGTGGAATCTCGGATTTCAGAAAAAAGTACAACGACATTCCGCAATTACGCTTCGATTTTGAAATGTGCCGTAATTTTTTCCACGTGGATTTTCGGTGAAAAAAATTGAAATTTTGTACCAGGTGCATTTTTAAGCTCTAAATAAATCTTCTATTGTCGAAGTTGAAAAATACCAAATTCTTCAATCGCGTGCGGCTGTGCGTCGCGGTCAGAAATCATTTTTCCCGACCGCGACGCACAGCCGCACGCATTCAATTTTGCACTGTTTTTTTTTAAATAAAACCTTACAATATGATCTCTCAAATGCTTCTTTATAAATTTCCGCTTCTTCTTCTTCGGAATCGTTCCAATTTCTCCATTTTCATTTCCATCCCTATTCCTCATTTCATCCACCAACTTCTCTCTTTCAAATTCCACCCTCCGCTCCAAATTTCGATCCTCAACTTTCGGAAATATCGAAATTCTCCAAATCTCCTCAAATTTCCGGCAATTTGCCACATAATATTTGACCAAATCGCATTTCTCAAAAACCAAAAAAGTCGACGTCGAATCATCGGCAAATATCAGACAACTCCGATTTTTATTCGCCATTCGAAATTCGCTGAATTTTCCGATTTCTTGAACATTTTGAGGAAGTTTGCATTTTTCGCCGAGATTTATTGGGATTCGAGGATTTTTGAAGTTTTGAATTGATATTGGATGTTTTTCGAGTTCGGGAAAACCGAAAATGACCGGAAGAATTAGAGAAATATGGATGCTCTGAAAAAAAGCGGTTTCCACGTCATAGCTATCTTGCTCACCTTAAAAGACCCTTCGAAAAATCGATCTGGCCGATCTTCCAATTTCAAAACCTCAAAAACAATCGGCAATTGTTGTGATTCGTCTGAAATTTCAGGAATTCTCCTGAAATTTCCGAATTTCTCCCAGATTTTTGACAACGAATATATGAAAACTCCATTTTGGGCGACGATTTGTAAATTGTCATTTTTCAGTGTCATTTTGCGAATCTTCGTTGTTGGAAGCAGCGCCTGGAATTAGAATATTTATTGATTTAAAAAAAAATAAAAAAGAAAAAAAGCTCACATCATGTTGGACCACAAAACTGGTGACGAATTTGAGCGAAAAAATATCGAAGAGTAGAAAAAGTGTGCTTTTTGTTGCGCGGATTTTGATGAAAAGTGACTCGTTTTTTGTGTTCCAATCGAGTTTTCTGGAAAAATTGGCGATAAAATTTCAGTGAAAATCGCAATTTCATGGAAATTTTCAGATGCGGCATGAGAAAATCCGCAATCTTCCGCGCGTCAGCGGCCACGTGGATTGCTATGACGTGGCGAACTTACAGTATCATAAACCACGTAGCCGCTGACGCGGAAGCTTGCGGAACACACTCGCTCCGCTCGAAAAAAAATTGGCGATAGGTTCCCCTGTGCGGGATCTCGAAATTTCAGTGAAAATCTCAAAAGTATCTTGGTTTTCACTGAAATTTTGAGATCCGGCATGAGAAAATCGATTTTTCGAGCGAAGCGAGTGTAAACCGCAAGCTTCCGCGTCAGCGGAACTATCTTCCGCTTTAGCGGCCACGTGGATGGCTATGACGTGGCAAACTTACAGTACCATAAACCACGTGGCCGCTGACGCGGAAGCTTGCGGAATACACTCGCTTCGCTCGAAAAAAAATTGACGATAGATTTCCCTGTGCGGAATCTGGTAATTTTCCATAAAACCTCGATTTTTCAATCAATTTTTATGGAAAATTTGCAGATTCGGCGGGTTTAAAAGTATTTTCAGGTAGACCGCAAGCTTCCGCGCAGCGGCAAGGTTAAGCTAACTTCTAAGGAAGATAGGGTAACTTTGCCGCTACGCGGAAGCTTGCGGCATACACTCGCTTCGCTCGATCGCAATTTCATGGAAAGCCTTTTTTGTTGCAAAATTCCACTACTTACAGACCGCCCAACCCTGGATTCAATTGATAAATCCACCAAAAAGGCAAAACGAATTTCTTCCTCATATTTTTCGAATTAAAAACATGGAAGGTGAATTTCCGCAAGAGAAATATATATTTTTCCATCTCGTAATCAACAAAAATAATATCATGAAATTCATTTTCGAAATATCTCAAATTCATATTCACAATTTCATCTTCAGCAATCGAAAAATCAATAATCTTGCTCGGTTCTTCATAATCCACGATTTTTTGCGATTTTTTCAATATCAATTTTCCATTTTTCCATTGAATTGGATCTTGATTTGTAGCTGATCGAATTGTTTGATCAAATCGATATTCTCGACATTCCGAATTCAAAATTGTGCTTGACAAATTGCGACGACCATGAAGATTTTGGCCGATTTCTCTGGCTTCAAGTTGGCGAAAAATGTGTAAATGGCGGGTTTTTGATCTGAAAAAGAGAAAAGTTGGGGGGGGGGGGGGGGGTTGATGAGAAAAACATTAAATAAACAAAGTGGCCGCTAACGCGGAAACGTGAAAAAAAAAGTGAAAACTCAAAAAAAAATCATGGTTGGGAAAATCGATTTTTCGAGCGAAGCGAGTGTAAACCGCAAGCTTCCGCGTCAGCGGCCATGGCTATGACATGGCGAACTTACAGTATCATAAACCACGTGGCCGCTGAAGCGGTAGACAGTGCCGCTAACGCGGAAGCTTGCGGTTTACACTCGCTTCGCTCGAAAAAAAATTGCCGATAGATTTGCCTGCGCGGGATCTCAAAATTTCAGTGAAAAACGCGATTTCATAGTAGATTTTCAGTGAAATTTTCAGATCCGGCGGAAGAAATTATACATATGTATTTGAAGCAATTTTTAGGGTTTTACCTCAATTTCAGCCTCCCATCATTTTCCCAATTGTTCTCTCCTTGAAATGCTCGACAAGTTCCGGGTTGCTCCAAATTCTTCAATAATTCCTCGCCATACTTTGAAAATGCAATGTCAGAAGTTGAATAATTCGAGAATCCTTCTCGTCGCGATTTTTTTCGATCTTGGAAAATCGAAACGAATCGATGACATTTGCTGAAAATCTTTTCTAGCACTATAAAACAAACAAAAAAGAAAAGAAAAAAGAAATGCAAGAAAAATGCGGTGACCGTATTTTGCACAAAGGTGGAAATTGTCATGGCAACGAGGTCCTGGAACGAAGACAGATTACAAGAGATTAGCTGTGGATTTTTTTGTGTTTGGCTCAAAATGAGCAAAAGTTGAGAAAACATAAGAATCCCAAGTGAAACGAAAAAAAAGGTTTCTTTTTTCCGCAAAAAAATGACCAGTCTTGTGCATTTGTGCGTCAACTTGTGTGTTAGTGTGTGCAAACACACATCGATGACCGTAGTCCAGCCGGTTTGTTTTTTTCACGCGAAAAATTCATTTTCGCCGGATTTGAAGTTCTCGCAAGCTTTTTGAACATTTGCCAAGTTTATTATTTTGCAGAAAAATGCCAAGAAAACGAAAAATAGTTGCTGATGATGTGAGTTTCCATTTATTTCTTTGTTTTTTTTGAAAAATAAAAATGTTTTTCAGAGCTGGCGTGAAGACGATTCATTAATTGGATGGTTTGATTTGCCACTTGAGATGAGAGAAATGGTAATTAATAAAATGGATATCAAAACACGTTGCAAATTCATGCAATGTTCGAAAAAATGTGAAGAAGAAGTGGAAATATCGAAGAATTTCTTGACAACCATCAAAATCCTTGCGTGTCCATTATTAGGAATGAAAATTGGATTTGGTGAACCACTTGATGAGGATATGCCAAAATATGATTATTGTTTGGAATTCAAACATGTTTTTGGATTGGATGAACCTCGAACGGATGTTGTTTATTATTGTAACATGTGAGTGTCATGATAATTTATCCAAAAATTGAAAATTCCCTAATTTCAGTGTTTTGGAAAAATATGAGGACGAAAGTTATCAACTTTACAAAAAAGATGTAAAATGGACGAAAACGGAATATGGAGAACCTAAAGAAGTTAGAATGAAATATCTGAAAGAATTGATGAAAAAATATTGGAAAACAATTGAAAGATTCGAAATTCATGTAAGATAGTACATGGTGACCCATAATTATTGTCGCGTGAGTTGAACTCGTTCATTAGAGTTATTCATTTTCAAGATACAATTAGACAAAGTTTGATTTTGATAAATTTTCCAACCTTAACTTTGTCAAAATTCGAAATTTTGTTTTATCTACTGACGTTCAAAGTGGTGACAATAATTATGGGTCACCCTGTGTTTCGAGATTTCACGACAAGAACATTTAATTTCAGGATAGACGCTTTGACTCAAATTTTGATATAAAACAATTGAAGAATCTGAAATGTTTGATAAGTTGCAATGATGTTAGAGAAAATGGATTAATGGATATATCACAAATCTATAAACTTAAGGAATGTTATACGAATTCGACGGAATTCACATTTGAAGAAGTTTTGCATTTTGAAGGTACTGATTATCTAATCAAATCGGATTGTTTTAATCAAGAAAACTTTGAAATGTATCTGAAGATGGTGAAAAATGGAGAAGTGCACAGAAATTTGAAATATCTTCGTGTTTCTTCGAACATTTCTTCGCGAAACAATTTAAATTCTAAAAAACTCGCTAAAACTCTCGATGCCTTTGACTTTTTTGGGGAAAATGATAAATTGTAAGTTAAGATTTTTATGATATTAAAATAATTATCTATCTATTTCAGATTCCAATTCAATTTTGTTCTCGAAAAAAGTTATCCGAAATCGATCTGTTTTGTTGTTCATTACGAGTACAGTTTTGTTGTTAAAATTTCATCAGATTATTATGACGGAATTATCGAATATCATACCCCTTTGGATTTTTAATAAATTGTTGTTTTATTCTCTGAAATTGATGATTTTTTGTATGAAAATGGTCTCGAACCGATTATTTATATTTTTTTTTGAAGTTCTTCATATCAAAAAATATTTTGTTTTTTCTCACAGAAATTCTGGGAAAATGTCAAGAAAACGAAAATTGACGGAAGATGAGGTTCGTTTTTTTTCTCCCAAAAATTCACGAGAAGTTTTTTGCAGACGTCGAGTTCTCCTCAAGAAAATGATGATATTTCGTGGTTTGATATTCCACTTGAGATGAGAGAAATGGTTACAAATAAAATGGATATCAAAACACGTTGCAAATTCATGCAATGTTCGAAGAAATGTGAAGAGGAAGTTAAAATATCGGAGCGATTTCTAGCAAACATCAAAATCTGCCGATCAAATAATCCAGAAATTCATATTGGACTTGGTAGATCATATATTTGTCATTATTGTTTGGAATTTATGGATGTTTCAAATTTATCAGAACCCCAAGTAATTGTTGTTTATAAAACGTAGGTTTTTCTTCTTTTTTTCTGATAAAATTATATAAATGGTATATTTTCATTCAGTGTTCCATTTTGCGGTTACAATGATGAAATTGGAAATGAGAAAAAAGAAATAAAATGGATGAAAACGGAAAATGGAAATGCAGAAGAAGTTCGAATGAAATATCTGAAAGAATACCTCGAAAAATGTTGGAAATCTATTGAAAACATTGAAATTGATGTAAGGTTTTATTTTTTAATAAAGCCCACTAGAAAATCTTGAATTTAGGATGACAAATTCATGGGATCAAACTTAGATTTGAAACATTTACCAAATTTGAAAAATTTCGAAAATGATACTTATGATGTGAGAGAAAAAGGATGGTTAGATTGGGCAAAAATCAAAAATCTCAAATCATTCAAATTGACAAAACCTTTTTTTCCGCTGAAGCGGAAGCTTGCGGTTTACACTCGCTTCGCTCGGAATCAAAAATTTATTTCAGATGTCAATTTCGATTTGTTCCAAATTACGAAAAAGAATTCGAATGTTGTTTTGAAGTTTTTTTGAATTCAACAAGTTTCAGTATTTGTATTCAGAGTCAACCGATTATTGATTGATTTTTTCCAATATTTTTTCATTCAATAAACAATCTAATATAATTTTGAGCATCTTTCAATGTAAAAATCAAATATTCAAACATTTCTTCTCCCAAATTATCAGCTTCATCTTTTTCATTTTCCGATTTTTTCAAATTTTTAAAATCGACAATTTGTTGATGAATTGGTTCGATTATTTGATTGAGAACTGTTGAGCAAAGCGATTTATTTATCCTAAAATTAAATTTATTGTTAGGAGATTTAAAAGAATTAAAAACTCACTTAAAAATCGCCTGGCTTTTTGCCAAAATAAAAAGTGCTGAATAAAATGACGTGGCATTGTAGATATTGTCATATTTTATCGAATTGATTTGATGCCAAAATTCGCCCAATTCATTTTCAAATTCTTTTTCTCGAATATTTTTGCGAAATTCGTCGATTAGAACAGCAACTATTTGAGGTTCGTAGCCAATTTGAGTGGTTTTCTGGAGAAAATTTTGGGGAAATGTGGGATTTTTAAGGAAAATATCGATTTTGGGCTCAAAATGCTCCAAAAAATCCAAATTTGAGCTCAAAATGCTCACCTTCTCCTGAATTCTCTTCAAAATCCTCTTAATAAAAAGTGGTCGATTTTGGAGGTCGAAAAATTGTTGACAAGTATTTTTGAATAATCCAATCATTTTTTGCGTCTTCTGAATATCCAAACCATTGCTCATACGAAATCCAGAATACCAGAAATCCTTTGAAAAAAATTGGATTTTTCGGGTGGAGTTGACCGCAAGCTTCCGCGTCAGCGGCCACGTGGATGGCTATGACGTGACGAACTTACAGTATCATAAACCACGTGGCCGCTGACGCGGAAGATAGTGCCGCTAGCGCGGAACCTTGCGGTTTACACTCGCTCCGCTCGGAAAACAAATTGGCGATAGATTTTCCTGTGCGGAATCTCAAAATTTCAGTGAAAATCTCAAAAGTATCTTGGTTTTCACTGAAATTTTCAGATCCGGCATGAGAAAATCGATTTTTCGAGCGAAGCGAGTGTAAACCGCAAGCTTCCGCGTCAGCGGCCACGTGTATGGCTATGACGTGGCGAACTTATAGTATCATAAACCACGTGGCCGCTGACGCGGAAGATAGTGCCGCTAGCGCGGAAGCTTGCGGTTTACACTCGCTCCGCTCGCTACCGCAAGCTTCCGCTTCAGCGGCCACGCGGAAAGCTTATAAAAACTCACCGCCAGAATTCCAATCCATTTTTTCTTCTCCTCGAAAATCTCTGCGTCTCTCCTCAAATCCCCACAATATTTCTCAAATACCGTGTAATATTTCTGCGCATCTTCATCTCTATACAAACTCCAGGAGCTCAGAAATTCGGAAAATCTCAAAATTCCTGTTTCCGCGCGGAATTCCGCGGAAAAACATTGGGGAATTAGAGAAGTTGAAGCTTCTTGATTTGAGCAGATTTCTGGAAAAAAAACATTGTTCCGCAAGCTTCCGCATAGGCGGAAACATAAAAATTCAGTAGACATCTGAGGCTTCCGCGTCGTAGCAATCCACGTGGCCGCGTTCGCGGAAGATCGTGCCGCTGCGCGGAAGCTTGCGGAAAACAAAAACTCACCCGAAATCGGATTTGCCGGATCAAATTCAGCTAACTCGATTAGAAAAATTTCGGGAATTTCGAAATTTTTCCGAAAAATTGGGAAGAAGAATTCGAGATGAGAATGGAGCAAAATTGCCAGTTTTCTGAAAAAAATTGATTTTTTTGGCTGAAAATTTCAGATTTTCCCTTTTCCCCAACCTTCTTTCAATAAATCCCGAATTTCTCAAAACTTTCAGAGTTGCTCCAATATTTTCAGCATTTTCAGCTTCTTTCTCCGGATTCTCAATTTTCTCACATATTTCGCGACATTGTTTTTCAGACAATTTCAGATTTTCCTTGGATAATTCTAGAATATTTTCGGCTGATAATTGAGTCAAAAATGGAATTTGTTGGAGGAGGATTTTTGAGCAAATTTCGAGGCGATTTGAAGGGAGAAGATGGCTGAAATTCGAAAATTTCAGATTTTACTGAAAAATCTATATTTTGCATCAAAAATTTCAGAAAATTCCAGCTTTTTCGTGCTGAAAACTTCAAAATTTGAACATTTTCATGTTTGGTTTCAAAAAATTCAGAATTTTTCAAACTCACCCCATCAAAATCTGCCCAACATTTTCCGCCACAAATCTCGGCATTTTGCCAATTCGCAAAAATCGATAAAAAAGTGCCAGAATCGAGTTTTGCCATTCACAGTCTTCAGCGACTTCCAAGCTTTCCGCAGCCAACAGAATATCATTCAAATCTCCAGAATCCAAAGCTTTTGAGAAGCGAATAAGGCTTCTCATCTTGATCTACTTATAATTTGACTGAGTTTCAGGTTGGAAAATGGTGAAAAATATGAATTTTAGGGTGAAATTATCCGATTTTCAGCGAGAAAATGCTAGAAAAAATAGAAAATTCATCAAAAAACACCGAAATAAAATTAATTAACAACAAATAGAATCAAAACTACACGAAAAAAAGGACTTTTTCACAAAAAATAAAGAAAAAGCCCAAAAATCCCCACAAAAAAGAGCACACAATTATTTTCCAGCCGTTGCTTCGGCGGCTCGTCGAATCGCCGCACGTTTTCCGACGACAGCTGAGAAACCGGATTTGATTGCGGTGACGGAACAACGCGAACCGCACGCGTTACATTGGAGGAAGAAGAGACGGGTGTCTTTTGTTAATTGGGTGTCGGAGGATTTGCAGGTGTGGCACATTACGTATTCTTCTGCAAAAATATTGGATTTTTACACGGGGGAAAATACATTTTTTACTATGACGTGGCAATCTTATTCAAAAATTGGCGATAGATTTCCCTGTGCTGGATCTGAAAATTTCAGCAAAAATCCAGAAAATCTGGGTTTTTGCTGAAATTTTCAGAACCGGCATGAGAAAATCGATTTTTCGAGCGAAGCGAGTGTAAACCGCAAGCTTCAGCTTTAGCAGCCACGTGGATAGCTATGACGTGGCCGCTGAAGCGGAAGATAGTGCCGCTAACGCGGAAGCTTGCGGTTTACACTCGCTTCGCTCGGAAAAAAATTGACGATAGATTTCACAGAGTGTAATTTACTACCCGAAAAATTTCGCGCATTTTTTGAGACCTGACACGATCTTGGGGGTGGGACTAAAATCGACAAAATTCAACGCAAAAACGAGAGATTTAGAGAAAAATGATTTTTGATCTACCTAAAAATTAATGAAAAATTTGAGGTCTAGCGATTTGAGGTAGTAAATTACACCCTGTGATTTCCCTGCGCGGGAACTCAAAATTTCAGCAAAAATCCAGAAAGTCTGGGTTTTTGCTGAAATTTTCAGAACCGGCATGAGAAAATGAACTATTTGAAATATTTTTGACGATAGTTTTGTCTGCGTGGAATATCAAAATTTCAGCAAAACTCCGGGTTTCCAGAGATTTTGCTGAAATTTTCAGATCCGGCATGAGAAAATCGATTTTTCGAGCGAAGCGAGTGTAAACCGGAAGCTTCCGCGTCAGCGGCCACCTGGATGGCTATGACGTGGCGAATTTACAGTATCATAAACCACGTGGCCGCTGAAGCGGAAGATAGTGCCGCTGACGCGGAAGCTTGCGGTTTACACTCGCTTCGCTCGAAAAAAAATTGGCGATAGATTTGCCTGCGCGGGATCTCAAAATTTCAGCAAAAATCCAGAAAATCTGGGTTTTTGCTGAAATTTTCAGAACCGGCATGAGAAAATCAACTCTTTATATTTTTGACGATAGTTTCGCTGGGTGGAATCTGAAAATTTTAGCAAAATTCCGGGTTTCCAGAGATTTTGCTGAAATTTTCAGATCCGGCGTGAGAACTTCAAGATTTATCTCTATTTTCATCTATTAATTTTCATTTAATTTTTCATCTCAAAATTTCAGCAAAAATACAGAAAATCTGGGTTTTTGCTGAAATTTTCAAATCCGGCATGATTTGCATCAGAAAGAATACAATTTGCGTGGGAATTTCAGCTTATTTTTGCGAAAAAAATCGTTTGCCACGTCATAGATAGCTCCAATTTTGCACCACGTACTAATATATTTCTTGAGTACACTTTCAAAATGTTTCTGTTGGAATCGTCCTTTAACAATCAAACAATTATTTCCATCAATCGAACCCGTCGCTCCCAATTCAGCTAAAAGAAATTGCAAAACATGTTTATCGTGTCGTTTCATAAGTCGACAAATCTCCAAGAAATTCGAAAACGCCGTCTTTTTACTTCCAGCTCTTCCAACTTCCGGCAATTTGATCGCAAACTTCTTCTTTTCTCCAGTCAATTCAGGATTCTTATCTCGCATAATTTGGAAGACCAACGAAAGAGCCTCTTCGTAACTATAATCTGGCCATGGAGTTGAGGCATCGATTAAATTCTGCGCGCCAATTCCAATCTCCAAATTCGATCCTTTTGCTTTTTCCTCAACAATTTCCTCGACTCCTCCAGTTTTTGGCGCCTTTTTCTTCTTCTTTTCCACCCAAATTCAATTCACCAAGTGATTCTTCAATTGGTGCATCTTGAGATTCTTCAGGTTTTACATCATCTTCGATTTTAATCTCTTTCTTTGCTTTCTTCTTTTTCCAAGATCCAAACCAAGATCAGCCATTTTGAGAGAAAGTTTGAGAGCTGCAAATGTAAATTTTGAATTAGATTAACAACTATTTCATAGGGCAAAATGAAAAAAAGATTCAATATCAATTTCGCTCGTCTTTAAGGTCTATTTTGTTTCGAAATGCGAAAAAAATCTTCACGTGACATTTTCGCCTATAATAGAATTTTTATTGTGAAAATCGGGTTCTCCCCCATAGACCCGCTTAAAATCCCAACTCCCCCATTAAAAATCCCCGCAAAAATCAATAAAATTGGGCTGAAAACGCACATTTCACGCTGAACCCGAAAACAAAAAGAAAAAATCAAGGCACATGGAATTTCGCAATGTGTTGGGTCTCGACGCGCTCCGCCAATTGGCCAGCTGCCAAGTAGATTTACGGGGGCGGCTGCATTTCTTTTTTTTTCGTTTTCGCGCGTTCGCTTTGTTTTTTGCTACTTTTTGGGTACTAATCGATAATTAATAATTTTCTCGTGTTTTATAAACGTTTTAGAGATTGTGAGGCACATTTTAGTTTCTAAGATAAATTCAGAAATGTGTGTTTTGTGTTGTTTTCTTTCTATGAAAAAAACACTTGTGTCGTCACAAAATGAAGATATTTTTCAAATAATAATAATAATTATTATTATAATAATAATCATAATAAAAACATGAAAAGCGAAAAAATAAAGGCGGAGCAAAGTTTTGCGGTTGGTTGTCATTCTCCGCTGACCAGCCCCGAGTTAGTGAAACAGAGCAAAAAGAGCCCAGATATATATATCTCTTCGTCTCTTTTTTCTCGTTTTTTCCTCCCCAACTCTCATCGATTTTAATTTGTTTGTATTATTTTCAAGAATATTTATTTTTATTTTTGATGGATACATGGATGAAAAGAGATAATCTCAGTTTTTATATTATATTTTTTCCTGAAAATTCATTTTTTAGGACTTTCTCGCCCAAAACTTGCTGCTTTTGATGAAGTAAATTTTAGTTTGTCTTTCCCCACGCAAAAATTAGCTCAATTTCTTTCGCCATTTTCTCACACTCACAAGAAAAAGTTCAATGAGACTTATTATCCAGAAAAAAAAGGCGAAGAAGACGAAAAAGTTTTCTCATTTTTTTAATAAACAAAAAATCTCGCTTCTTCTTTTTTTGCGCCGACGAAAAAACTATGAATCACTTTTTTTTTGCTGCGACGCGAAAGAAATGAGAAAAATATTCAACATTAATGAAAATTTCGCTTTTTTTCGTCTGGCAACCAGCACAGAAATTTGATGAATTTTCGCATTTTTCAGCATTATTCTATATAGAAATAGACCAAAAAGTTCATTTTTTCTGGGATTTTCAGAGCGAAATTGATAGATAAAATTATAGCAAAATATTAAATTTCCCACGTCGGATCTGAAAATTTCAGCAAAATCTCTGGAAACCCGGAGTTTTGCTGAAATTTTCAGATTCCGCGCAGGCAAAACTATCGTCAAAATGATCAAGCTGGATCTGAAAATTTCAGCAAAATCCCAGATTTTCTGGATTTTTGCTGAAATTTTCAGATCCCGCACAGGGAAATCTATCGCCAATTTTTTTTTGAAATTTTTTTTCGCTATTCCAAATATGATTCAATTAACCCTTATTCAAATCTTTTTCCTTTTTTTCTAAAAACTACATTTTTTTGAATAATAAGGATAATCTTTTCAAAATATAGCTATGACGTGGCAAAATGCGTCATTCTTGAGACCGAAAATTTTTTACACAAGCTTTCGCGTAAGCGACAGAGTTACAATAACTTCTTTGATTTTCCCACGCCGGATCTGAAAATTTCACTGAAAATCTATGAAATTTCGATTTTCACCGAAATTTTCAGATCCCGCGCAGGCAAATCTATCGTAAATTTTTTTTCCGAGCGAAGCGAGTGTAAACCGCAAGCTTCCGCGTTAGCGGCACAATCTTCCGCTTCAGCGGCCATGTGGGTTATGATACTGTAAGTTCGCCACGTCATAGCCATCCACGTGGCCGCTAACGCGGAAGCTTCCGGTTTACACTCGCTTCGCTCGAAAAATCGATTTTCTCATGCCGGTTCTGAAAATTTCAGCAAAAACCCAGATTTTCTGGATTTTTGCTGAAATTTTGAGATCCCGCGCAGGCAAATCTATCGCCAATTTTTTTTTCGAGCGAAGCGAGTGTAAACCGCAAGCTTCCGCGTCAGCGGCACTATCTTCCGCTTCAGCGGTCACGTCATAGCTATCCACGTGGCCGCTGACGCGGAAGCTTCCGGAATTTCTCATGCCGGATCTGAAAATTTCACTGAAAACCAAGATTTTTTTTGAGTTTTCACTGAAATTTTCAGATCCCGCGCAGGCAAATCTATCGCCAATTTTTTTTATTTTCTCAATATTATTTATCCCTTATTTTCATCCAAATAAATAAAAGTACAAAACAAAAAAGTGCATTTTCCAGACTCATATATTCCATTATTATTATTGCTATTCTTGTTATCATTATTAATATTTATCCATAAATACAATACAAATATGTCATCTGGTCCAACTTCCGGTTCATCAATGGATACATCGGGACCAAATTCACCGCCACCAAGAGCCGCTGGACAAAATGGAGTTTCTCTTAGGGATCTTTGTTGTTTATTTTGCTGTCCTCCATTTCCATCAGCAATTGTCTCAAAATTAGCATTTATGCCGCCAGAATCGAGCTATACAATAACTGAAAATAACAAGTGAGCTTTAGAATTTTATTGGAATCAAAGTTATTAAAAAAAAATGATTTTAGATTACAATTAATCGAAGGCCGTGCCGCTTGGCCACATGAAAATCGATATTTATCAGAATGTGTGGAAACAACATTGGTTAGGTATGGTTTTTTAGGGGAAAATTGAGATTTTCTGCTAGAATTGTTCTGAAAATTGATGGGAAAAAGCTCAAAAGTAGAGATTTTCCTTCAAAAACGATCATTTTTTGGTTTAAAACTTGATTTTACATGAAAGTTTCGGAAGTTTTCATTAAGTTCGGGCTATTTTTAAGGAATTTTGGGTCATTTTTACCCTAAATTCTTAATGTTTACTCTAAGTCCCTTAAAAAAAACCCTATTTCCCTTACAGAACTCGCCGTCGAAATAAAATAAGTTGTGCAATGATTCGACCAATTCAAAACGCCAAATTCACACTATTATTCTCGCACGGAAATGCAGTGGATTTGGGACAAATGTGCTCATTTTTATATGGTTTGGGATATCATTTAGGATGTAATGTGTTTAGCTATGATTATTCGGGTATGTTTGGGAAGGAAAATTGTGGAAAAATTGGATTTTTTGGATCAAAATGACTGAAATTTCATGAAAATTACATGAAAATCAATATTTTCAACCTCAAATTATCGATTTTTGATCAAAAATTCGTATTTTTGCAGGTTACGGTTGCTCAACGGGAAAACCATCGGAAAAGAATTTGTATGCGGATATTTCGACGGCTTTTGAAACGCTGAAAAAGGATTTTAGTGAGTTTTTTGAGGGGAAACGCTGAAAATTGACAAAAATGACTAGAAAATTTTCGAATTTCCCTTTAAATTTATTATTTTTACACGAAAAATGGTCAAAAATCACTGAAAAAACCAATTTTCCCACAAATTTGGCTAAAAATCCCCCATTTTTTGCAGATGTTCCAGCAGATCGTGTAATTTTATATGGACAATCAATTGGAACAGTCCCAAGTGTTGATTTGGCCAGCAGAGAACACGTGGCTGCTTTAATTTTGCATTCACCATTGATGAGTGGAATGAGAGTTGCGTTTCCTGGAACACAGACTACCTGGTGAGGTTTTGGGATGGTTTTGAGGCGGAAAATCTCGAATTTTCGCGGATGTGATGATGTTTTTGGCTGAAAATCGATAATTTCTGATTTAAAATTCAAAAATTATCAGTTTTCTGAATTTGAAAATACTGGGTTTTTTCAAATATGTTGAGCAAAACTGATAATTTATATGATTCAAAATGAAAAATTGAATTTTACAGTAAAAATTCAGGCGTTTTCTGTAAATTGTTGATTTTCCGAGACAAAATCTGAAAAATCTCATTTTTTTCTGGCTAATAATATCTTGTAATAAAAAAAAACATATTTTCCTATGCAGAAAAAACGTAGAGACAATGTGAAATTGAGAGAGTGCAGACAGACTAATTAGTTTTTGTATTTTTGTGCGAAAAATCAAGTCTGCACTCTCTCAATTTCACATTGTCTCTACTCAAAAAATAATAGACTAGGAAAAATATGTTTGTTTTTATTACAAAATATTATTCTGCATAGGCCCATAAAACCTGGCCAGAAAAAATAAGATTTTTTAGATTTTGTCTCGGAAAATCAACAATTTACAGAAAACGCTTGAATTTTCACTGCAAAATTCAATTTTTCATTTTGAATCATATAAATTATCAGTTTTGCTCAACATATTTCAAAAAACCTAGTATTTTCTAATTCAGAAAATGGATAATTTTTGAAACTAAATCGGAAATTATCGATTTTCCTTTGAAAATTTCCCATTTTTCCTATTTGGTAGGTGTTGTGATGCATTTCCATCAATCGAAAAAGTGCCACGTGTCAAATGTCCAACACTGGTAATTCATGGAACCGACGACGAGGTTATCGATTTTTCGCACGGTGTTTCGATTTATGAACGATGTCCCGCCTCGGTTGAACCGCTTTGGGTTCCAGGTATGTCAAAAAACATCCACGTGGCAAATCAAAAAAATTTTCCAGGAGCCGGTCACAACGATGTTGAACTCCACGCTGCCTATCTCGAAAGACTTCGAAATTTCATCGAACACGAAGCGACAGCCGTCCGAATTGATGCACCAATTCGTGGCGAGACCGCATCTTCTTGATCTACCCTACAGTACCCCCCAACAAAAATAAAAAACCAAATTCGAATTGCTCCGCCTCCCCCCCCCTTTTTTTGCAGTTTCCCTCCCACAACGAACTTTTTTCTTGGACCCATAAAGTACCCAACTAATACGTGTATAACATATCGCCCCCATTTTTTTCGCTGCGAAACCCGCATTCTTGTTTTTATTGTGTGTTCCTTTAAGGTTTCCCCCACTTTTTTTTTGTTTTTTTTTGTGAAAGTTGAACGAACTCTTTTTTTGTGAATGAACATGTTTTTGTTGTTGAAAAAATGAGTAGTCCGAGAGAAGTACACGGTGAGCTCGTCGCTCTGAGACCCAAACCCACAATTCCATGCGTCTTTGACCAATTTTTGTAAAAAAACAGAAAATGCAAAAAAGTCCGAGAGAAGTACACGGTAGTCTCATCGCTCCGAGACCCAAACACACAATTCCATGCGCCTTTGACCAATTTTTGTGAAAAAAAACAGAATGCAAAAAAGTCCGAGAGAAGTACACGGTAATCTCATCGCTCCGAGACCCAAACCATTAATTCTATGCGCCTTTGACCACTAAAAACATGGATTTTGTCAAATTTCTGTTCAACCTTTATGCCTAGCAAACAGAAATTTTCAATAATTTCACAAAAAATTCTTCTCCGACACAAACATCCATTGTCCATCAATCTTTTTCGCAATAATTTCCACATCTCCATTTCTAACCCGATAAGTCAATGTCATTTTTGCATCGCTAAAAACCGCACTTGTCACATTAGTTGCTCGAAAACCCGGTGTACGTTTCGAAAACAACAAAATCTGTAGATCCGACATATTATGCGCTTTGATCGTCTCAACCGCCATCAACCGACTGTGCACCAGTTTTTTGTATTCTTCGCGAGTTTTGAGCGATGTATAGGCATTGTTCAATTTGGTAGCGGCTTCGAAAGCTTTCGATGAGTCGGAGGAATATACAGAGAGGATCAATATTAAGAGAAAAATGTTTTTTTTCATTTTGAATATATATTGCAAGATAAAATGGCTTATAAGAAGCGAAACCGTGGGAGTTTCGAAATTTTTATTATGATATTAAACCTGGGAAATTCCCAGAATCCTTACTATAAAAGCAAAATAAGAAGAAAATCATCGAAAATGTTGATATATCTCATTTTAATTCTAGTTTTGTCACTGAACGCCACAAAATTCGACCAAGAGGCGATGAAGACCGCGTCACTCTTAGCCAAATATCGATACGCGGAAAGAGGCAGCTTCCGCACTTCGTATCTCATACCATATACGCGTAGAAATTGTTATACGGCAAAGAAACCGATTGATGAATATTTTACAGTTGGTGGATATTTGAGGGAAGTGGGAAAATATAAGATGGCTGTGGAAGAAGCACATTTTGAGAGCGGAGAAAATGTATTGGTTTATCGAGTTGGGAATACTACATTTACAGCCAAGAAAATGAAGGGGAATTATAAGATTGTGCAAATGGAAGAACCGAAAACGATATATGACATTTTATAGATTGATAGCTTTGAGTCTCGACGCGATTAGATTTCCGTTCACTTTTTTGGTTTAAAATTTGAATAAAGTGTCTTGAATTTTTGACTCAAAAGTTAACCTTACAATTTTTTTCGCGGTTTTTCGGCGCTAAAAATTCAAATCTTTCTCGATTTGCAAAATATTCAGAAGCTAAAAAGGCGTGTGGCGAGAACTTCAAATCCGGCCGGATGCGAAAAAAAAATATGTGCGCGTCAAATAAAATAAATCATCCGTAAACCTGTCGGTGTTCGCACACATTTCCTGTGAGCTACAGTAATCCAATCGATTTTTCTTTCATTCTGGCGGTTTTCTGCGAGTTTTGTTAGTTCAAGTAGTGAAGAGGAAAGTCCCAAGTGATTTATTTTCAATCCATTACGATCATATTTACGGGTATAGTTTTCGAAATTGCTCATTTCGTTATAAATTATTCTCTATCTCGTTTTTTGTCTACTTACGTAAGTAGTAATTACTTTGATCAAAGCTTTGATACTTCACTTCTGATATTATCTTTTCAGTATTAATTCCCATAATCGACCGGGTCAATTTATAAGCAACCAATTCCAATTCAACGGCTTATGATGCGTGATGGATACACAATTCATCTCAACAACAAGCTCAACCTCCGTGAGTTTTTAGTTTCTTTTTTAGTTTCTCTTTTTTTTCAAAACATCATTCGAATTTAGATCTCGAGTTTTAAAACGTGGAGATACACCATCATTGACATCTAAAGCTTCAAAACAAGTTGGTGCTGATTGTCTTCCCTCGATTATTAACGAAGCTTATCATAATGTTCTTGAACAAGTTACAACAGATCTTTGTTATTCAAAAGGATTTGATGATATTGAAGAAGGTGTTTTGGAAACACTTATGCTCGTTCAAAACATGCTTTTTCAAAAATAGTGTGTCCAGAGCCGGTTCTCAGCTTCCAGCGCATGAAAATTGATGGTCAATAAAATAATTGAAAAAGTGATCAAAGTTGCGAAAACTTCCCGAGTTTATCACAGTCAAGGACCAAGAACAACAAAACAACAAGATGATTACATTGTTGATCATACAGTTATCATGTATTTGATTGATCCAGATGGTAATTTCCACGATTATTATGGACAAAATCGCAAAGCTGAAGAAATTGCAAATATTATTGATAATATCAATTTGATATGAAGGTTTTGAAGTATCAGGCACAAAATCGAAAGTCTTTGTTGAATATTTTCTAGTTTAGTTGTTCTGATTGATTGTTTGTTTTTTGTTAGGTTTTCTGAATAAATTATATTCTGTTTTGAAAAAAAAATGGATTTTAAGAGCTGGAAGGCGTTAATTATCGCTATGAATATTTGTGAATATGAATTTTGGTTTGAAAAAAAGCAATGAAAATTAATTAGAAATATTGTTTTTGCAGATGTCAGCACCAGTGCAAAGTGATTTCAGTGTTCGGGTTGCCAAGTGAGTTTTTTTTTTGAATAGAAACAAATGACTTTTACTGACAAAAGGATGGGAGTGAACACTTGATCTGAGCATTTTTCTGGAGCTCCAAACTTCAGAGAAATTGAGCTATTAAAACCCACTAAATTGCATTTATTCCGGGACATTATAAACTTCCCTTGTGAAAATTACAGTCGCAAAATTTCACCTGAAATTTCCGAACAGAGTCTCAAATTCAAAATAATTTTCAGAAGAAGCGATGAGATGCGTTATATGGAAGACAATCGAAAACTTCTAAACTCGATAATCAACCATGGCATTAATGAGCCGGATGGGGGGAAGAACCGGAAAATGCGAGGAATTCGAGAAGGAATGCGGATTATTGGGTGTTTTTGAAACCAACTTCGAGTTGTGAATTTCAAGCGTATAAAGTTGATGAATGGCACAAGTTCTTGCCATCAATCACTCATAAAACTTTAGATATTATTCAAGCTGAGGAGAAGTTTTTGCAGTAAGTTAAGCTAAATTAGCTGTCACTTTCATAAAAATTACAGATGAAACAAAGTTATGAACCAATTTGCATCGATAGCCGCAATCCAAAATATATGGTGATTCCGGCTGATTGAGAAAATGAATAGAAGTTTGAAATTGAGAGATGAAGTAAGTTCTGGAGATTCGGATGAAGAAGATAATGAAGCAGAAGAATCGGAGAAGACAAATAAGAAAAAGAAGACGAATTTGAAGACGAAAAAGAATAAAAGACAACGAGAATATGATTATATGTCGGATTCTGGATCGGATTCAGAGTGAGTTCAGGCAAACTTAATAGAGCTCCAGGTCAAAAATCTGGGACCTTTAATATTTAAAAATCGGTTCCAAATTCGAAAATTGAGACTATTTTCGTAGTGAAACCCCAAAAAACTCACATTTTATTTCATTTTGAAGCTATCATGAATTTTCCTAACAACCATTTTTAAAGATAAATCAATTCAAAAATGATTGAAAATTTCACGTTTCAAAGATAAATTGAATTTTGCCACGTCATAGGACACGTGAGGATTTGAGTAGGTTTTACTTTTGGGGCTAGGCTGAAGCTAATCTGATTGAGAAGTTCAGAAAGAAAAATATTCAATTTTAATCACAGAGCAGAAGCTCAGCTCACAATACAGAAATTGAAATTTCCTGAACCAAATTTTTTGTTGAGATGTTTTTTTTTCTCAAAAATCATTCCTACATCACGTCACAGGCGAAAAAAACAAACATTTTTCCTCATTGCAAATTTGATCTACCTAAAAATGAGTGCGCGAAAAATTTGCTTTTTCTTCTCATTTTCACTTTTTTTTGTCGATTCTCAAACGAGAGACCATGTGAATGCGAGGAGTGAGCAGAGTTAACTCTGTTGTGCCCTTTTTGTTTGGTTTTTTCGCCTGTGGCATCACCCCATGTTCCCATTTATTTTCAGCCAAAAAAATTGGTGAAAAATCCAACAACCCGCAATGATATCTAATTTGGATGTGGAAGAACGTGATTCGTCTGGAGATGACACTACTGATGCAGATAATAAAAGAGATCATGACTTCGATTGTATTTTTGCCGAAAAAAGAGTGAATTTCATCAGCAATGGAGACAAATGAAAATTGAGAAGGAGCGAGTGGAACAAGTGATGGAGGAGCAAAGAAACGAGGATGATTTCGCATTGAAAAATGATGATTTGGGACTGAAAAATACGAAAAAGGCCAAGATTGTCAAGTGGGTTTTAGGGGGGATTTTATTAAAATTTAATTTTTTACAAAATTCTCAAGTCTGAATTTATTTTCTGAATTCGATTTGAAATTCAAAATTATCAACCATTCAAAATTTTTTACGATAATATTATAAATTTTACTGTTTCAAAGTTTTGAAAAATTTCTATAAATTTCAGAAAACTTTCAAAATTTTTCGCAAGTTGCTCAATTTTCTCAAAAATTTTATGAAAAATATTTTCATAATCACTTTTTTTCCAGAATTATCCTCTCGAAATCAACAATATTCTGATATGAGTTGCACATTTGGAATATTTTTGAATCAAGAAAACAAAGAAATTCTCATCAATGGTGAAATCTCAAAGATTCTTCGAAAAATGACTGAAAAAAATCCTAATATTTATTTCTAGGGTAAATTTTTGTTTTTTTTTTGCTATTTGAGTTTGTTGAATAAAATTGTTGATTTTTATTAATCTTTATTGTGTCTGAAAATGGTTTCTTGCCTTTGAATACTTTTTCAATAAGTTTTTTTTGAATTAAAAAAATAATGATGTTCATCACATTCGAAAACTTAAAATGTGAGTTTATCAAAGTATGAATTAGAAGATGAAACCCGTAATTTCAAAAAAATACACACAGATTGTTTTAGTATTTTTAAGGATTACGCTTTTCAGCCGCCATTAGATCTTCTTTGATAATCTTAAAAACTGGTAGGTTTTCGAATGTGCTGAACAACATTATCGAAGTTAGTAAATTTGATATTTCACCCGGTAACATGGTGAAAACGAACACTTTGAACACGTGTCAAACAAATTTCGTTCTTTTTTCCATAGAAATTTTTAAAGAGCGCCGCAAAATTGCAAATTATTAAAATAAAAGCGGGTGGAGTCAAATAGCTTCATGCGGTAAAAGAATTAGTCTGCAATTTCACGTGAATAAGAAAAATGGTTGACTTTTCTGTGTTTTGACAATTTGAATTTCCAAACACCGCGCTGCAACAAAATATGTTCTATTTTTTCTATGTGGCGATTAAAATTTTTGAAAATTACAGAGAACTTTGATAAGATATTAAAAATTTACAGAAACTCGTGTGACGAAAAGTGTCAGAAAACAACATTCTGGAGATGGATATGGATATGGATAGACGAGAAAATCGAAGTTTGAAATTTGAGAATGAGATGTTGAAAGAAAAAATTGCAAAATATGAACTCGGAATTGTAACCATTCAAAATCAAGTGAGTTCTTATTTTTCTATCTTTTTGTATTGACAAGTTATAGGACCCGAAAAAACCAAAAAGAGCAAAGTTAGCTCGTGTTCTTTAGATTTTTTAACGTTTTTTGTCCTTAATGTCCTAATAAGGCTTAATTTCTTATGAATTATTGGAATACTTTCAACCCGATTCTGGAAACCTATTTCATATATGTTTTCAGAAAGAAAAATTGATAGATGGATATCGATCAAAAAACAACAATTTGCTAACCGAACTCAAAAAACAAATTGATAAAGTCTCGAAATTAGAAACAATTTCATTCAACAAAGATGTAAAAATTGATGAATTAACGAGAGATGTTGGAAATTTGAGGAGTTGTGTTGAAGTAAGTTAAAATTTGGCGGGATTTCATTATTATGGGATAATTATATTTTATATTAAAAATTATATAATAACATTTCGCTGTTTCAAGAATTTAAAAAATCAAAATTTTTCGAAAAAAAGATTCAATATTTCTAATAGAAATATTTGGATTATTACCAAAAAATCCAGTGTACATATTTGTTTTCATTTTATAGTTGAATCAAGAAGAAAAAAGGAAACTGGAAATGCAAGTTGCTGGAACACGTTCAAATGATGAACAGATGTTCGAATTGCAGCAATTGGCACAATACCACAAAAACGAAAGTATCTCTTTGAAAATTGAATTGAACAACCTTCGAAGTTTGCTGAAATCGTCACAAGAAAATGGAGCGAGACTGGAAGAAAAGCTCAAATCAACACAAATGAAATTGGAAGAGATGGAGAAGAGTTTGGTAAGTTAACTTGAAATTTGAATAGTTTTAAAGCAAAGTTAAAGGCTCTTTCTGGAAACGCTTCGAATTCTGTTAATTTGTATGAGGAGAAGAAGGCGGAATTGAAGCGAGAAGTTTTGCAAGAAGTTCATCATGCGAATGAGGAATTGCAGTGAGTTGCTTAAATTTGAAATTTGAATTTTTGGCGCGAAAATTGCATTATATCGAAATATAACAGAAAAAATTCTTGAAAAATCGTTAAAATTAGCTGAATTTTCTATTTTTCGCCAAATTTTCAGATGTTTCAGAACCCTCGATTTTTCTAGGCCACCAAAAAATATAGTTGGGTTTCTAGGCCATCTCAAAGATTTCTAGGTCACCAAAATTGTGAATTTGGATTTCTAGGTCACCAAAATTGTGAATTTGGTGTTCTAGGCCATCTCAAAGATTTCTATGTAGGCCATATTAGAAGCTTCTAATTTTCAGATATTTTTTCAAGCCCTCAAAAACCGATTTCCAGAAAATTCTTGAACAATGCTGGATATACCGATCTTCGTTGGATGCTATCTGAAAATGGTAAAGACAGTGAGCAAATGTTTGAACTACCTGAAATGTTATTGGAAAGAAATGCTGAATTGACTGCACAACCAGATGCGATTCCAGCATTGCTGAAAAAATTGAGAGGTATTTTATAAGTTTGGGGGTCTAGGCCACCAAAATGGCATATTTGGGTTTCTAGGCCATCTCAAAGAATTATAGGCCACCAAAGCTAAACATATTTTCTTTTTTTCAGAAAGTTGTGATACTTCTCGTGTTGCTGAAGCCAAATTGAATGAGCTGATTGGGAAATTGAGATTGATTGATTTGCCAAGATTGGTGAGATTTTGAACAAAATTCAAAAAACATTCAAAAAATCTTTTAGAAAAATGACAAGGAATATATTTTGATATCAAAAGATTTGGATAAATTGCACGAGCATTTGACACATGCAAAATTCAATAATGTTGAGTTGAACAAAGCAATTGCGGCACATTCATCGAATTTACAAATTCTGAGTTCACCACTGTCTGAAATTCGCCGAAAACTTTTGCCGCAAAAATCTGAAACGGCAACAAAATCGAAAGAAGATCAATATTTGAAGAGAATCATTGAGAAAATTGAGGAGATGAGAAAGGAACGAGCAAAATTGTTGGATGAATTGGAAGTTGAACTAAATCAGGATGATATTTCGAAAAAACTCTTGGATCAACGAGGTTTATCACATGAAGAAATATTCAAGAAAGAGTTGAGAAAACATGACGGGACTATCAAATGTTTCCGGATGAATTTGAGGGATCAGGAGAAGATTTTGAATACGTTAGCGAACGTTGATTTTTGTGACGAGAGGATCAATAAGAATCGTGAGGATTTCAACAAACACGTTATGATTTTGTTGACGGCTTATGATTGTTTCAAAGATGTTTCGAATAAAATTGCCAATGCTGAGAAGTTTTATCGACAATTGATGGAGAGATGTGATCAGATTGGTATTTCGATTCAGGCGATGGAAAATCAGTGTGAGTTGAGATGCGGAATGCGGAAGGTTTCCGGGATTTTTTGAGGCGCAATATTCAGAAAATTTCCAACAAAGCCCTGTTTCCTGTCCAAAAAATCATAAAGTTTTGAAAAGTTCCAAAATTTGGGCGGTCTTGAAGGTTTTACTTTAAAAAATGAATTTCCGAATTTTCCGAGCACATTTTCCGGAAAATCAAAAAAATTAGAAGCTTTCCCAACACACGCCTCTTTCTTGTTCAGAAAATCATAAAATTCTGAAAAATTTCAAAATTTGGGCGGTCTTGAAGATTTTACTTTTTAAAAAAATGAATTTCCGAATTTTCCGAGCACATTTTCCGGAAAATCAAAAAAATTAGAAACTTTCCCAACACACGCCTCTTTCTTGTTCAGAAAATCATAAAATTCTGAAAAATTTCAAAATTAGGGAAATAACTTTCCGGATTTTCCGAGAAAATTATCCCGGAAAACTGGCCGAAAATTCGGCGGGAAAATTGAACTCTTTGAGACGATTCCTGTTCAGAAAAATTATGAAATTTTGGAATTTAAAAAAAAATCCAAAAAAAACTTTGGAAATTCGTTGAGAAGTTCAAAAAATTCTGAAAAACTCCAAAAAAAATCCGAAACTTTTCAAATTTTGAGAAAGTTTCTAGGCCACCAAAATTTTATATTTGGGTTTCTAGGCCACCAAAATGGTATATTTGGGTTTCTAGGTCATCTCGAAAGTTTCTAGGCCACCAAAATTTTATACTTGGGTTTTTAGATCATCAAAATGGTATATTTGGGTTTCTAGGTCATCTCGAAAGTTTCTAGGCCACCAAAATTTTATACTTGAGTTTTTAGATCATCAAAATGGTATATTTGGGTTTCTAGGCCACCAAAATGTTATATTTGGGTTTCTAGGCCACCAAAATGGTATATTTGGGTTTCTAGGCCACCAAAATTTTATACTTGAGTTTTTAGATCATCAAAATGGTATATTTGGGTTTCTAGGCCACCAAAATGTTATATTTGGGTTTCTAGGCCACCAAAATGGTATATTTGGGTTTCTAGGCCACCAAAATTTTATACTTGAGTTTTTAGATCATCAAAATGGTATATTTGGGTTTCTAGGCCATCTTGAGGGTTTCTATGCCACCAAACTGAAGTATTTTTGGTTTCTAGGCCACCAAACTAATGTATTTGTGTTTCTAGGCCACAAAAATAGTATATGTGTGTTTCTAGGCCTTTTTGAGGGGTTCTAGGCCGCCAAAATTGTATACTTGGGCTGAAGAGAAAACCAAAATACAGTAGGCTTTGCGGTTTTGTATTTTGTATTGTATCTTTTGTATTGAAATTGGAAATATTCGAGTTTCTGGCCCAACTCTAATGTGATCCAATTTTTTCCAGGCGTTCGTGGAAGTCGTGCTGCAAGATTCCAGGAAACACCAATCTTATCTCAACATGTTCCAAATCCAATTCAACCATCTTCTTCCAATTCACCGTCTCGATATGAAATGAGCGTGGATATGTCACAATTGACAATTGGAGAATTGAGTCGATCGAGATTGGGAGGAATAAATGAGGTTGGTTTTTGGAGGAAGAGGATGGGAAAATTTTGATATTATATTTACAAATTTAACCCCCAATTTAACCCCCTGAAAAAGTTTGGTTGTATGTTCAAATAGTGTCTTATGGGGAGTTGTTGAATTAATTCAAAAAAAATTAGTCTAGAATCATACCGGCGCCATTTTTCAATAAAAAAAATGATTTTATCCTATGCTTTCATGTACCAAATCAGGCCTGTGCCGGAAAATCGAAACCCGGAAAACGGAAAGTCGGAAAATTGATTTTTCCGTGAAAAAACCGGAAAATCCGGAAATTCGGAAAATTTCCGGCACAGGCCTGTACCAAATTAAAAGTTTGATAACTGTTCTCCAAAAAACTGAAAAGAGGACAAAAAAAGTTTACGTTTTTACAAATAATGTCTTTTAAAGGCTCTTTCTGGAAACGCTTCGAATTCTGTTAATTTGTATGAGGAGAAGAAGGCGGAATTGAAGCGAGAAGTTTTGCAAGAAGTTCATCATGCGAATGAGGAATTGCAGTGAGTTGCTTAAATTTGAAATTTGAATTTTTGGCGCGAAAATTGCATTATATCGAAATAGAACAGAAAAAATTCTTGAAAAATCGTTAAAATTATCTGAATTTTCTATTTTTCGCCAAATTTTCAGATGTTTCAGAACCCTCGATTTTTCTAGGCCACCCAAAAAATATAGTTGGGTTTCTAGGCCATCTCAAAGATTTCTAGGTCACCAAAATTGTGAATTTGGATTTCTAGGCCATTTCAAAGATTTCTAGGTCACCAAAATTGTGAATTTGGATTTCTAGGCCATTTCAAAGATTTCTATGTAGGCCATATTTGAAGCTTCTAATTTTCAGATATTTTTTCAAGCCCTCAAAAACCGATTTCCAGAAAATTCTTGAACAATGCTGGATATACCGATCTTCGTTGGATGCTATCTGAAAATGGTAAAGACAGTGAGCAAATGTTTGAACTACCTGAAATGTTATTGGAAAGAAATGCTGAATTGACTGCACAACCAGATGCGATTCCAGCATTGCTGAAAAAATTGAGAGGTATTTTATAAGTTTGGGGGTCTAAGCCACCAAAATGGCATATTTGGGTTTCTAGGCCATCTCAAAGAATTATAGGCCACCAAAGCTAAACATATTTTCTTTTTTTCAGAAAGTTGTGATACTTCTCGTGTTGCTGAAGCCAAATTGAATGAGCTGATTGGGAAATTGAGATTGATTGATTTGCCAAGATTGGTGAGATTTTGAACAAAATTCAAAAAAACATTCAAAAAATCTTTTAGAAAAATGACAAGGAATATATTTTGATATCAAAAGATTTGGATAAATTGCACGAGCATTTGACACAAGAAAAATCCATTAATGTTGAGTTGAACAAAGCAATTGCGGCACATTCATCGAATTTACAAATTCTGAGTTCACCACTGTCTGAAATTCGCCAAAAACTTTTGCCGCAAAAATCTGAAACTGCAACAAAATCGAAAGAAGAGCAATATTTGAAGAGAATCATTGAGAAAATTGAGGAGATGAGAAAGGAACGAGCAAAATTGTTGGATGAATTGGAAGTTGAACTAAATCAGGATGATATTTCGAAAGAACTCTTGGATCAGCGAGATTTATCACATGAAGAAATATTCAAGAAAGAGTTGAGAAAACATGACGGGACTATCAAATGTTTCCGGATGAATTTGAGGGATCAGGAGAAGATTTTGAATACGTTAGCGAACGTTGATTTTTGTGACGAGAGGATCAATAAGAATCGTGAGGATTTCAACAAACACGTTATGATTTTGTTGACGGCTTATGATTGTTTCAAAGATGTTTCGAATAAAGTTGACAATGCCGAGAAGTTTTATCGACAATTGATGGAGAGATGTGATCAGATTGGTATTTCGATTCAGGCGATTGAAATTGAGTGTGAGTTGAGATGCGGAAGGTTTCCGGATTTTTTGAGGCGCAATATTCAGAAAATTTCCAACAAAGCTCTGTTTCCTGTCCAAAAAATCATAAAGTTTTGAAAAGTTCTAAAATTTGGGCGGTCTTGAAGATTTTACTTTTTAAAAAAATGAATTTCCGAATTTTCCGAGCACATTTTCCGGAAAATCAAAAAAATTAGAAACTTTCCCAACACACGCCTCTTTCTTGTTCAGAAAATCATAAAATTCTGAAAAATTTCAAAATTTGGGCGGTCTTGAAGATTTTACTTTTTAAAAAAATGAATTTCCGAATTTTCCGAGCACATTTTCCGGAAAACCAAAAAAATTAGAAACTTTCCCAACACACGCCTCTTTCTTGTTCAGAAAATCATGAAGTTTTAAAAAGTTCCAAAATTGTTGGAGCACTTCTTTTTTTTTAAAACCGCAAATTTTGGAAAATTTCCAACACGTCTTTTTCCTGTTGAGAAAATCATAAAATTCTGAAAAATTTCAAAATTAGGGAAATAACTTTCCGGATTTTCCGAGAAAATTATCCCGGAAAACTGGCCGAAAATTCGGCGGAAAAATTGAACTCTTCGAGACGATTCCTGTTCAGAAAAATTATGAAATTTTGGAATTTAAAAAAATCCAAAAAAAACTTTGGAAATTCGTTGAGAAGTTCAAAAAATTCTGAAAAACTCCAAAAAAAATCCAAAACTTTTCAAATTTTGAGTGATCCTTAAGATTCTCATTCATACTTTTTCGAAAAACCAGAAAACTTTCAAAAAATTTTTTTCTTTTCCAGTCCACGCAGAAATCGATAAAGGAGAAAGAGAAAAACGAGAAATGGAAGAACGCATGAACGCGGCAAAAAGACAACGAGAAGCACGAGAAGATTTTGGTGGTTCAATGCACACGGCTCAAAATGAGATGGATGCTCCTCCTGCACCTGGTTCAGTTGATTCCGGACATCCAAAACATCGCGATTTTATGGATCGATCGAAACTTGCGCCGATTGATCAACTGCCACGAGAACATTCACCAAATCCACCACAACAAGAGTCTATGTCACAATTGACAACTGGAGAATTGAGTCGATCGAGATTGGGAGGAATGAATGAGGTTGGTTTTTGGAGGAAGAGGATGGGAAAATTTTGATATTATATTTACAAGTTTAACCCCCAATTTAACCCCCTGAAAAAGTTCGGTTGTATGTTCAAATAGTGTCTTATGGGGAGTTGTTGAATTAATTCAAAAAAAATTAGTCTAGAATCATACCGGCGCCATTTTTCAATAAAAAAAAATGATTTTATCTTATGCTTTCATGTACCAAATTAAAAGTTTGATAACTGTTCTCCAAAAAAACTGAAAAGAGGACAATTCAAGCTGAAAAACGCGGTTTAGTTTGAGCTGAGATACGAATTTTCAAAAATAAAAGGTTTTTTGAGTTTTTGGAAAAAAATCTCATGAAAGAAATTTTTACTTACAAAATCCCCTTTGAGTTTTTTTTCATAACTCCCCGTAAGACACTATTTGAACTTACAACCGAACTTTTTCAGGGGGTCACATTTGGGATCTATTCCTTGTTAGTAAGACATTGAAAACAATAGTGATAAAAATGAAGTCTCACTTTTCTGAAACAGTGATTTTTTTTCGAAAAGTCGAAAATTTGATTTTTGGTGCCAAAAATTATTTTTCTGATTTTTTTTCGAAAAAAAGATGCAATATCAAAAATATAGAATTGTAAGATGATTTCTCAATTTTTCTGAATTTTTAGTGCCAAAAATTATTTTACAAATAATTTCAATTATATAAAAAATCTTTCTAATGCATCGTGCAAAGTGAGAAAAAAATGCGAAAAATCAAAAAAATAACGCATTTTTCTTGCGAGTTCTTGTGTTTTTCGAACCAAAAATGACAGAAATTAAAAGAATTTGTCTGGAATTGTGTCCAAAGGGATTTTGTAAGTAAAAATTTCTAACAGAAGTTTTTTGGGAAAAATTTTTTTGGAGAATTTTTTGATTCTGAACTTTAAAAAATTGAAACTTGGGTTAGAGTTGACTAAATTACTCGATCAAAAAATCAAAATTCAGATTGTATTGACTGATGATGATGAAGCGGACAAATCTGAAGAAGAAGAAGAATTTCGAAAATTCTTAAAGATGCCAAAAGCTTCAATAAAAGAGAAAGTGAGTTGATATTGAACTGATTTTGTAATGAATCATCAACACATTTCCAGTTTACCCTCATATCAGAGCTCAAAAAAGCTCATCCGGAGCTTCTAAATTTGAACGACACGAAGTTGAAGGAAAAATTGGGATCGAGTCTTCATAACGTAAGTGTGCTAAATGTTTTTTTTAATTGCCAATCAATTTTATTTGTTCAGACTGTTTGTAACTTGTGGAAAATTGAAGAGGACGAGGAGCTTAAAAAGGTTATGATAGAACTATCACCCGAACATTTTATCTCTGTTCATTTATGTAGAGAATTATCAATTCTGTTTAATGCTCGAAAGAAGAAGGAGATATTGTATTGGTTGAAACAATTCAATGATAAAACGACGAGTGAAGATATTAAGAGAGTAAGTTTGAAACAACACCATCTGTTTTTTATAACTATTATCATTCAGAGAATTGTTGCGGAAAAGGCGAAGAACAAGAAGAAGAATTAGACAAATTTGAAAAAGAAGAAGAATGTATATATTTTTTTTGTTTTGTTTTTAGATGAATAGTTTTTTTGCAAGTCTCGCAAAAAACCTATATTTGCTGAGTATCATTGATAAGACGTCGAGATCTGATCGATAATTTTCCAGCAAAAAATAATTTTCCGCCAAAATTCTCTGTCGAACTGCAATATTCAAACTTTCGCTTCGAGATTCTGCATACATTTCATGAGTTGATGAATTATTTGAAAAACGGCGTCCATAAGCAATTTTTATCATTTTTTCCCTTAGGTTTTATTTGTTCCCTCCACATTTTCCACCTAGTTCTTTTTTCTACTTAACCTAACTTACCCTACCCCCCCCCTTATTTTTTTTATGTTTTCGTCGCAGTTTTAGATGCTGATAATGATAAGGTTAGTTTTATTTGATACCCCAAAAATCGCGATAATTTTTTGATTTTTTTCAGATTTTTCTATCACATCAGCACGATTTCTATGATTTCTCAAAGCCAAAAGCTCGTGAAACTCGAAAAATTCGATTGGAAATGGATTTCGGATTCGATTTCTACTACAATATTTCTTGGTGAGTTTGAAAATTAAACATTTCTATGAAAAATATTATAATTTTGAAATTGCCCGATTTTTGAAAGCCGAGCAAAATTTGCAATTTTGAAGTAAAGCTATAGAAAAAATGGCTGGAAATTTCATAAAATTCTATTGATTCCAAAAATTTATTGTCATTCCGAAAAAAAAAGAACCACAACAAACAAAATTCGAATTTTTGATTTTTGACCTAAAATTGAGATTTTTTCAGTGAAATTTTGAGCTGAAAATCAGTTTTCCATCCTAAAATTAATTTTTGAAGTGGAGAAATGTAACTTGCTGACATTGAATTTGGCTGGAAATTTGGAGAAAGATAATGTGAGTCTTTTTTTTTGACCTGGAATTAATTTCAGATTTCTCTATTTTTTATACCAAATTTCAACCTAAATTCAATTTCAGATCTTCTCAATCATTAAAATCTGGAATTCTTTGAAATACGGTGGAATTCAAATTGAACAGCTACATATTATTTATTAACAGGATGCAATTTGAGCAAAAAAAGGTGAAAGATTTTGGGGAATTCGCGATTTTTTGTAACCAAATTCGATGTTCATTATTAGAAAGTTGAAAAATTTCAGAAATTTTGAAATTTTTGAGACCAAATTTGATCTAAAAATGTCATTTCGATCCAAAATTCGGCCATTTCTTTTATTGTGGCCGAGATTTTTCAATTGGAAAACTAGTCCGCAGCTTAAAAGCGTGGAATTTTGAATTTTGAAGATCGAACTCCTTTTTGACCAAAATTTCAAGAATTTTATGCATTTTTTTCGAAATTAAAAAAATGATACAATTTGAAAATCAATATTTTTCTGAATTTTCCTAAAAGTTTGAATTTATCAGAGAATTTTGGTTCAAAATATTCAGTTTTTATGTAATTTTTGCTGTTTTTGAAACATTTTCTTGGAAAAGAATTTTTAATCACAATTTCTGCCTAACAATAAATTCACGGAAAATTTGAATTTGATTGAAAAATGTATTGATTTTTGGAAATGAAAAAAAATGCATTTATTTTCAAACGTGTCCTAAATATTTTTTTAATTTCAAAATTGAATAATTTATTTACTTTTTCGAATTGTTTTTTTTTCGAAATTGCATATTTCGAATTGTTTTGGATATTTTGGTAAGATAATTATTGATTTTTAAGAGAAGAAATTCTGAAATTGCAGTTTGAAACTGACAAAACTTTTGTTTTTCTTGATTTTCTTTTCGAAAATCTTGAAAAATTGTGGATTTTGACAGTTCCAAATTTCGAGGATTAAAGAATGAAAATGTAACCTTTTTTTGCTTTGGAAATGTGTTCGTGAAAACAATAAAAATTTAAAAAAAAATACGATTAAAGGCGCAAAGAATTTCGATGTATGGTCCTGCAGCGATCTCAATTTGTGTGTAGTTCTCCCGGAGGTATTTTTGTTTTTTTTCGTGTGTTCACGCGTTTCACGGATTTGACAGTTTGTAAATCGAGGAAAATGGCTCGAAATTCGAGAAAACGACAAATAGTCTCGGAAAATGTGAGTTAAAATCAAAGAAAAACTGAAAAAATAATGATTTTCAGGCAACTAACTGGTTTGATTTACCATTGGAGATGAGAGAAAGTGTGATAAATGAGATGGATGTGAAAACACGGTGTAAATTCTGGCAATGTTCAAAACAATGTGAAGATGAAGTGAAAAACATGAAGGAGTTTTACATAAACATTTTGATTGGTCGAAATAGATATCCTGAATTATCGATTGGATATTCTAAATCAGATTTGCATTATTGTATGGAATTTCATGAAATCGATAATTTGGGTGAGAAACAATCCATCGTGGTTTATAAAACGTGAGTTTTTTCTATTAGAATATTTCGAAAAATTAGTTTTTTTCAGAGTTTCCCGACATTCTTCGAAAAAAGATGACGGGAATCGAAAGTTAGAAGTGAAATGGATGAAAATCGAAAAAGGAAGTGCGAAAAATGTTCGGATGAGATATTTGAATGGGATTTCGATGAAATATCAGCACAGAATTGTGAAAATTGAGATTGATGTGGGTTGAGTACACAGGAACATCTGGAATATACTAAATCTTCATTTTCAGGATGCTCGATTTGTTTCTATTGTAGAAATGTCACCAAAAATGGAAGAAATGCGAAATTTGACAAGAATTGAAGTAACTCAGGTGGATGTTCGAAAATATGGATTAATGGATTTGCCATTTATCATTCGAACTGATCATTGTGTTTTGCTAGAAACTGAATTCACTTTTGAAGAAGTTTTATAATTTCAAGGCGGTTTTTATCAAATCAAATCCTATGATTTTGATGATGATAATGTTGTAGAATATCTAAAGATGTGGAAAAATGGAGAACTTCCGAGAAATTTGAAATATCTTAGTGCTGATTGCGATGTTTATGATATTCCTGTGGATTTTAAAAGAGTCGCGAAGAGTGTGAAAGCTTTTGATTACTATGAACAAGATAATTTGTGAGTTTAATTAATTTTTTGTCAGAGAAAATCAATATCTTTGCAGATGCGGATTTCGTTTTCTTCTGAACTACGAGCGAGAATCGAAATGTTTTTGTGATGTTCGATATTCTTCGTTTGATTTCACTGTTTCAATCGAGACATTGTTTTATGACAAAGTTATGGAAAAACCGCCAAATTTTATTGATTGATTTGAAATTTTCAATAAACTTTTCTAACTGTTTGAAAATCAAAACCCAAGTTTCTTTTAAAAAAATGTTTGATCTAGTTCGCGCGCGCGGAATTTTTTGGTTTATTTTTTCCCCAGATTTTTTCGTTTTTTTCTCACTTTTTCGTTTCAAAATGTCATCAACTTCCAAAAAACGACGAATCGAAGAAGAAAAAGATGTGAGTTTATTGGTTCAAAAATCTTTCCAACAATCATAATTTTCAGCCAATAGTTTCCACTTCCATTGAAAATGATCAAACTTCTTGGTTCGATTTACCATTAGAGATGCGAGAAAACGTAATTGATGAAATGGATCCGAATTCGAAATGTAGATTTACAATTTGTTCGAAAAAATGTGAAGATGAGGTGAAGAAATCGATGGATTATTTGAAGAGCATCAAAATTACGAGAGGTTTTCGTCCAGAAATTTATATTGGACACGATGCTTTTGGTTTTCATTATTGTCTAGAATTTGTGGAAATTTCGAATTTATCGGAGCCAAAAACATATGTTTTTTATAAAACGTAAGAATTTAACTTTACTTTTATTTTTTGATATTTAATGGGACGATGCGCGAAGAAAAAAACGTCAAAAAACGTGTTTCGAAACATAAAAATACAATGCACGAAATGTCGCAAAACGTCGCGAAACTCGAGTTTCTCGACATTGAAATGTCGCGAAACAAGCATGATTTTTCTCAAAATGTGGAAAAAATATGGATTTTTTTTGAAGAAAAAACATATCAGGAGTTGAAAAAGGATATAAATTTACGAAAATAGGGAATAAAAACTTCTGAAAAGGAATCTTTGTCAAATGAAAAGTATTATCTGTAAATTGCATTTGCCACATCTCATGTTTCCGAAGAAAATTGTGGTGAAAACTGTTTTAAACAAGTAAAAACATTGTAAGAACCGATCTCCAGTGTCTGTGGTTACAGTACGATACAAAAAAGCATGCTTGTTTCGCGACATTTCAATGTCGAAAAACTCGAGTTTCGCGACGTTTTGCGACATTTCGTGCATTGTATTTTTATGTTTCGAAACACGTTTTTTGACGTTTTTTTTCTTCGCGCATCGTCCCATAAAAAAAATCTGTTTAGAACTACACATCCAATGGATCTGACAAAGAAAACAGTTATAAAATGGGTTCAAGAAGTTGATGGAAAATCAGATCATGTTCAAAGTCTGTATTTGAACAAATATCTGGAGAGATATCACAAATCAATTATTAGATTCGAATTCAACGGATACTGTTCCAAATTCGACCAATTTAACTTCAAAATGTTGAAAAATCTCATTGACATCGAAATAAGAAGTGTAAACGATATTATAGAAGAGGGTTCAATGGACAAATCACAAGTTATTTCTGCAAATTGGTTGAAAATGAAAGAAGAAAATCTTGATTTTGATGATATTCTCAAATTCAATGGTGTTTATTGTAAGACAAAATGCAACGATTTCGATGTAGAAAAAGCGAGAGAATATTTGAAAATGTTGAAAGATGGAAGAATTCATCGAAATTTGAATTATATGCATTTGAAAACTAACCTTGATTGGGATGATATCGATTTAGAAAAAGTCACCGAAGGATTAGAAGTATTGAATTATAATCAAGGCGGTTGGAATTATGAATTATACTGTAAATTTGAAATTGAATTAGAAAATAGAATTAATGGTAAAAATATCGCATATGTTTTATTTACCCCTCAAAAGTTTGTTGTTGAATTGAAATTGTGAAATTATGAAAAATGAAAAGTTATGTTTTAGATTTCGATATTTTTCGATAAAAAAAACTAGTTTTCTTTTCAAAAATAAAATAAAACTAGGTCAATGACGTGAACACGTCAGAGTTGCCTATAAAAAACTAGAAATCTCCAAAAAATCTCAGTTTTTGTCGAATTCTCAGCCCACAAATAGTGGTTTCTACATATTTTCATATTAATCATGACAGTCACTCCAAACGGTGAAAATGCGGGATCACAGAGAAAATTGAGAACAAGTGTGAGTTTGCAGGCTTCCAAAAACTAATAAAATTTGGATATTTTTGCAGAGCAAACGACAAACTTTGGCATCAAAACGAAAGGCTCCAACATCATTGGTTCGTGAAAAAGAGCAAGTTAGTGGAGCAAATACGGTAGATGATGGAAGTAGTCGAGTACCAAAACAGAAAAATATCGATGATTCGGCAAGAAGTGCAGTTTTGGAGGATAAAACGATGGGTTTTTGGTCGAAAAAATTGATTGAAAGAGAATGGTATCATGGAGTTATGCCAAGAGAGGAATGTAATGAACTTTTGACGGTTGATGGCGATTTTTTGGTTCGAAAAACGACGGAAAAATCGAAACCATTCTTTTGTCTCACAGTTCTTTTCAAACAAGAACCTCGACATTTTCCATTATTTTTTGAAAATGGAGGATGGACTTTGAAGAGAGTAAGTTATCTATTTTAAAACTCCATAAAAATCAATCAATATTCAGCTCGAAAACCCTCAAAAATTCGGGCACTTGGTTGAATTATTAAATTGGATGGTTTCCACAAAATATCAATTGGCACCAACTACAGCGATTCTTGTTCGAGCTGTTCGACAAGCAAAATTCTATATTCAACACGAAGAAATTGAGCTGGTCAATAAATTGGGAGAAGGTGCATTCGGACAAGTTTGGAGGGGGAAATTGAAGAAAAAAGGGGAGGAGCCAATTGATGTGGCGGTGAAGAAAATGAAGGGAAATCCAAAGAAATCAATGTTGAGGGGATTTGTGAAGGAAGCGAAATTAATGAGAACTCTGTCACATCCGAATATGGTTAGAGTTATTGGAGTGGCACCAATGGACGAACCACTGATGATTGTTATTGAATTAGCCAAGAATGGATGTTTGCAGGTATGTGGATCGAAAAGGTTCGATTGATTTAATCAGTAAATCATTTTCAGAGTCACCTTCGCAAAGAGAAAGTTAGCCCGATCGAAAAATTGACCGGTTTCGCAGTTGACACCGCTCGTGGAATGGCTTATTTATCATCAACAATGATTATTCATCGTGATTTAGCTGCTCGTAATTTATTACTTGGTGCAAATATGGAAGTGAAAATTAGTGATTTTGGTTTATCAGAAAGTGGAAAAACTGAAGTGAAAGCTGCGAAAATTAAAGTTCCAATTAGATGGTTGGCACCTGAAACAATTGACACTGCAATATTCACAACGAAAACTGATGTTTGGTCATTTGCAGTTACAATGTGGGAAATATTTACAAATTGTATCACTGATCCGTTTCCTGGAATCACTAATGGTCAAGCAAAAGATATTATTCGACAAAAACATCCACCTTTAGAAGTTCCATGCACAAATCCAGCAAATACTGAAGCAATCAAGAAAATCAATAGTATAATGACTGAATGTTTTTCAAAAAATCCCGAACAAAGACCAACATTTTGGGAGATTTTGAAGAAATTGGCACCCGAAGAAAATGCGGAACAATATAGTAAAGTTGTGCCGTTGGTTGATTTATCCGAAAAACATGGGAAAAGTAGAAAAACTAGAAGAGGAAAAGCACCGCCTGGATTAGCTGTTGACAATGTTGAAAAGACGGCTGAAGTTGAGAAGAAGATTGATGATGGGAATCAAGGAGCTGCGAATATTGGAGCAGGTGGAATGGGAGGAGTTGGAGTAGATGGAGGAGGAGGACAAGAAAATATGAATATGAATGGAAATAATGGAATGTAGAAGAAATAAATGAATCGAATTGAATTGAAATAAAGATTTCTTATGTGAAAATAAAAAGGTCTAGCAAATTAATTTTTTAAAAAAAATTGGCGATAGGTTGCCCTGTGCGAAATCTTGAAATTTTCCATAAAACATCGATTTTTCAACCAATTTTTATGGAAAATTTCAGATTCGGCGGGTTTTCAAGCGATTTCAGGTGAACATTCGAGCGGAGCGAGTGTAGTCCGCAAGCTTCCGCGTCAGCGGCTACGTGGATGGCTATGACGTGGCAAACTTACAGTATCATAAACCACGTGGCCGCTGGAGCGGAAGATAGTGCCGCTAACGCGGAAGCTTGCGGTTTACACTCGCTTCGCTCGAAAAAAAATTGGCGATAGGTTTCCCTGTGCGGAATCTTGAAATTTTCCATAAAATTTTGATTTTCAGCAGAAAAACAAAGCTCTAGGGAAAATTTCAGATTCGGGACTTTTTTTTGTTGAAAAAACGTGACATTATTTTTTGAAAAAATTTCTCAAATCCTAGGATCATTTTTATTTTTTATTCGTTTTCGAAATGGGTGAGTTTTTCCCTCACAATTCAAATCTCGAAAACAAATAAATTTTTAGCGAAAACTGAAACAGATGTTAAAGAAACAGAAAAGTTACTTGAAGAATGTAAAACGAAAAAAGCAAAAGTGGAAGAAAATCTAAGAAATATGACACAATTAATAACCCAATTAAATGTTGTTATTTCATTTCGACTTCAAAAATTGACTCAAAATCTCACAAATATCAATAATCGAACTGATTCAATGCATGTAAATAATCAAAAATTCTTCGAAAAAGTTCGAGAACAAATGGATATAATTGATACAAATCAAATTGAATGTAATCGAAGTTTGGATGAAATTCGAAAAAGATATGGAAAAGCTAAAAGAACAACAAGAAAATATGGATTAATTCGAAGTTTGTTTTATTGGTTTATTGATTGGTGGATGATATTTATGATTTATTTGGGATTGAAAAAGAAACCGGTGAAAAAACGAGCGAAAAGGAAGAAGAAACCGATTAGTAGTGATTTAAAATCAATAACAACTAAAAGTCAAACTGATATTGCGAATATTAGTCCGTATTTTGATTTGAGTAAAAAATCAACTAGTAAATAAATAAATGTTGATTTCATGTTTTTTTGAAAGCGGAACAGGACAATTAATTGTAATTATTCAGCTCGAAAACCTTAAATGGTCCAAATTTTGGCCTAAAAACCATGATTTCAAATAAATAGTGTACGTACTTCAAGCTCTGGGAATTTATAAAGAAGCCGAAAACTTATATTTCCAATTTCTGGATTTTCAGAGAAATTAATCAGCTGTAATTTTCAGCCGGTACTTTCCAGATGTAAAATTTTCAAATTATCAATAAACACAAAAATTTTCGCTCATTCTAATGAACCTCCACTCGAAATTTTATAAATTACACGCGAATCCCGCCATTTTCACGTGTACTTTGATTCAGGTGAACCTCACGTTCACATGAATTCACGTGGTCACCCCAAATTCCCCCCGTATAAAAGCCAAAAAATCCCACAATACCTCGATTTTTGAACGTTTTCCCACAAATAGTGGTTTCTACATATTTTCGTTTTAATCATGACAGTCACTCCAAACAATACAAATGCAGGATCAATGCGCAAATCAAGAACAACAGCTGTGGTAAGCTTTAGATCAGAAAAGTTTCTGAATTTGATGAACCCTTTTCAGAACAACAAAAAACAGCCGGTGCCTTCGAAACGAAAACATATCAATGTTCCAACAGTTCGTGAAAAAGAACAACTTAGTGGATTGAGTGGAACACGGTGTGATGAGCCAAGTGAACGAACTCAAAGAGGACCAAAGCCGAAAAATATCGATGATTCGACGAGAAGTGCGGTTATGGATGACAAAACTATGGCATTTTGGTCGAAAAAATTGATTGATCGTGATTGGTATCACGGAATAATGCCTAGAGAGGAATGTAATGCACTTTTGAATGTAAGCAAGCTTCCATCAAAGAGAGGATCCCAAAATAATCGTGTTTTTCAGACAGAAGGCGATTTTTTGATTCGAAAAACAACGGAAAAATCGAAACCGTTTTTCTGTCTCACAGTATTTCACAAACAAGAACCTCGACATTTCCCATTATTTTTTGAAAATGGTGGATGGACTTTGAAAAGGGTAAGTTCATCCAACTCTGTAAGCACCCCATAAAAAATTACTCAATTTTCAGCTCGAAAACCCTCAAAAATTCGGGCACTTGGTCGAATTGTTGAATTGGATGGTTGGCGAAAAATATCGATTGGCCCCAACTTCAGCGATTCTTGTTCGTGCCGTTCGACAAGCCAAATACTATATTCAACACGAGGAAATTGAGCTCAGCGGAAAATTGGGAGCCGGAGCATTTGGAGAAGTTTGGAAGGGGAAATTGACGAAAAAGGGGGAGGAGCCGATTGATGTGGCGGTGAAGAAAATGAAGGGAAATCCGAAGAAATCAATGTTGAGGGGATTTGTGAAAGAAGCGAAATTGATGAGAACTTTATCGCATCCGAATATGGTTCATGTTATTGGAGTGGCACCAATGGATGAACCTCTGATGATTGTTATTGAATTAGCCAAGAATGGATGTATGCAGGTTTGACAATCAATAAAAATTTCAAGAAATACACCAATAATTCAATTTTCAGACTCATCTTCGGAAAGAGAAAGTTAGCCCAATCGAAAAATTATCAAGATTTGCAGTCGACACAGCTCGTGGAATGGCCTACTTATCATCAATTATGATTATCCATCGTGATTTAGCTGCTCGTAATTTATTACTTGGTGCAAATATGGAAGTGAAAATTAGTGATTTTGGTCTATCAGAAAGTGGAAAAACTGAAGTGAAAGCTGCGAAAATAAAAGTTCCGATTAGATGGTTGGCACCTGAAACAATTGACACTGCAATTTTTACAACGAAAACTGATGTTTGGTCATTTGCAGTTACAATGTGGGAAATATTCACAAATTGTATTACTGATCCATTTCCTGGAATCACTAATGGTCAAGCAAAAGATATTATTCGACAAAAACATCCACCTTTAGAAGTTCCATGTACAAATCCAGCAAATACTGAAACTATCAAGAAAATCAATAGTATTATGACTGAATGCTTCGCAAAAAATCCCGAGGAAAGACCAACTTTCTGGGAGATTTTGAAAAAGTTATCACCGGATGAAAATGCGGAGAAATATAGTAAGATTGTTCCATTGAGTGATGGATCAGATAAAAGATCGGAGAAGAAAAAAGAGGAAGAAAAAGAAGACTCAAAAATCGGTGAGTTTTTCGACGTGAGAACTTTAGATTGTGTTCTAACATAAATTCCAGATCAGAAACAAAAGTTCGAGATTCGAGGAAAAATCACAAGCGAAACATGCTGAATCAATCTTCTTGTCTCCAGCATTTTCAGACGGAGGAAGTAGAAGAGCAAGAAAACCACGTGGATTGACAGTTGAAAAAACAATGAGTCTTGAAAGAAGTGAAAAGAAAATAGATGAGGCAGTAGCACCGAAATTTGAAAGAGAATTTGAGAAAAAAGAGGAGGAACTTAACAATAACAATAATGATGAGAGTAATTAGAGCATTTACTTTTTTACTTGTTAACAAACTTGTTTTATATTATTATTATTATTTGCTATGAAATGATTTTTGACTTGAAAATTCAATACGCACAGGTTTTTCGAGGATTTTCAGCGATTTCACAACCGCTGATCCGACAAAAAACAGGCTAAAAAAATAATGAAAAAATGTTCCGCAAAAAAAATGAGCGGCCTTGTGCATTTGTGCGTCAACTTGTGTGTTAGTGTGTGCAAACACACATCGATGACCGTAGTCCAGCCGGGTTGTTTTTTTTTTCACGCGAAAAATTCATTTTCGCATTCGGCCGGATTTGAAGTTCTCGCCAGCTTTTTGACACCTGACGGCGAAATATAAACAAAAATACCTCCGGGAGAACTACACACAAGTTGAGATCGCTGCAGGACCAAACATCAAAATTCTTTGCGCCTTTAATCGTATTTTTTATTTTTATTTTAATTTTTTTTGTTTTCACGAACGCATTTCCAAAGCAAAAAAAGGTTAAATTTTTCATTCTTTGAAAAAAATTATTATTCGATTTCCAGATTTTTTTCGATAAAAGAAGTGATTGTTTGAAAACATTCAGAACGTTTGTCATTTGGAAGATTTGAAAGATTTTCAGCCAAATTTTCAGCACAATCATCGTTTCCCCGATTTGAGCAAAGTTCAAATTGAATAACACACGAGGAAAAATGCATGTTTATGTTGTGGACAAGCATTTCGAACCATGTTGAATTCTTCATACAAATATTCATTGGTGAATTGATAAATCGGACCATTCGCAGCTGAAAAATCGAAAAATTTTACACTTCCGCTAAGTTACTTCCTTACGATCAGCATTTTCATACGCAAGATATCCGAGATGATGTACAGCTTCATAGAATATTTGGGCACGAATGAATTTTGTTGCAGATTTGACGCATTCCTTGAATGTCTGGTCACAATAATTTTTACCTAATTGATTTCCATAACAATCATCATGAATTGAGCAACAATGGCTGAGAGCCTCTTCAGTTCCACTCCACATTGTATCAAAAATCATATTTCTATTCTTGTCATCTGTTCCGCAATACGAATATTCGGCCACGAATTTGGTTTGACCTTCTGGGATCAGTAATTCTTCAGTGTATTCCTCTGCTGATGTTGGCAGGAAGAAAAAGATAGTAAAAATCAACATTTTGAATTCAGAAACTTCGGAAAGACTCGTTTAAATAAATACATTATTGAAATGCCATCCATTAAATTAATTTTTTATTATAATTCTCATTTCTGCCCACGGATTTTTTGAGAAATGCAACCAAAAAGAAAATTCTCAAGATTTAGTCTAGTCTAGACAATGTTAAACTCAAAACTGTACCATCCCATTATACATCTACATCATACATAAGATGTATACGTTAATAATATTATTTTTTCTATCTTCTACAATAAGTTGTCGTTTAGCAGGTCATAATGAATACAATAAAATGGAAGATCCCATGATCGTGTATATATCTAAACGCGATACTCCTGAATATCAAGAAAATGCTAAAGATAATACAACGGACGAATTTCATATTGAACGGGTTCTTCGAGAAGTTCCATATATGTAGGTGTTATCGCGCTCCAAAAAGGGATACACTGAATGGGGTGCATTTTCGAAAAAAGGGGTACAAACAGTGATTTCTTTATGGGGTACAAAAGCCAGTCTGAATGGGATACACTGAATGGGGTACATATTTTTCAAAAAGTCTGAGATAACTGAATGGGATACGCTGCATGGGGTACAAAATAAAATGATGTTGAATTAGCTGAAAGGGATACGCTGAATGGGGTACAAAATGAAAATATGCTGAACTATCTGAAAGGGATACGCTGAATGGGGTAAAATATCAAAATTTGTTCTATTATCTTAAAGGGGTACATCTTAATGGGGTACATTTTGAAATCAAAACTAATTGTCTTAATGGGATACAAAATTCAGAAGGGTTACGGGATTTTATATCTTGAAGCTCAGTGCTTCGTACGAACTGTAATGTCATCTTTTCATGAAAGACTTTTAATTAAAATTCGCATCAACTTGGGAAATTAGTTCTTCTCTCGTCTGCAAGATCAGGCATCAACTTGACAGTTCCAGTCGCATGTTATTAGCACGTTGGCAACTCGAGTTGCCATAAATTGTCTGCCTTTGATCTGCGCCAGCGTGCGAAAAATATAAATACATATTTTCCGGAAAGTTTGACGGAAACAGAATCTAAGAACACATTAAAGCAACACTAAACGTGAGCGATCAAAACTTCCCAAAATATCGCTCTCCAAAAACACGCACTATTTCTTGTTGGACGCGGTTTATTTTATGGACGAGGTGCGAAAATTTTTGACAGGTGTGAAAATTTATATGATTTTTCTTCATAATTTTTGAATTCTGTTGGATTTTAACGGGGAAATCCTTATATTGAAAGAAACATTGAGAATATGAAAATCTATGGCCGCTGAAGAACTTTTTAACTTGATCCAAAGAAGGTCTGATTGATATTGGTCCTGTCAAAACCATTTTTCTAAAGGTTTCGGAATGAAAACGTTCCGAAGTTTATTTTAGGAATTTTAAATTCCGAAAAATTGCATACAAAAACTAGGCGCCTCGGGATTCCAGCAAGTCGGTCAGATTTGGTGGATTTTTCCAATTCTTCCGGTCAGACTATTCTTATCGGAAAACTCACAAAAAAAAACTCATAATAATGAACTGGCGCACACTACATTAATTAAAAAATAGTATTGAGAGTCTTTCATGAAAAGATGACATTACAGTTCGGACGAAGCACTGAGCTTCAAGATATAAAATCCCGTAACCCTTCTGAATTTTGTATCCCATTAAGACAATTAGTTTTGATTTCAAAATTTACCCCATTAAGATGTACCCCTTTAAGATAATAGAACAAATTTTGATATTTTACCCCATTCGGCGTATCCCTTTCAGATAGTTCAGCATATTTTCATTTTGTACCCCATTCAGCGTATCCCTTTCAGCTAATTCAACATCATTTTATTTTGTACCCCATTCAGCGTATCCCATTCAGTTTTCTCAGACTTTTGAAAAATATGTACCCCATTCAGTGTATCCCATTCAGACTGGCTTTTGTACCCCATAAAGAAATCACTGTTTGTACCCCTTTTTTCGAAAATGCACCCCATTCAGTGTATCCCTTTCAGTATCTGCCCTCCACTGCACACAAACCCTTTTCTATCGCGACGCGGTCTACGTTGCGTGTCGTACCAACAAAAAATCGAGTTTTGCAGGTTGACCAATCTATTTAGCACTGCATATTCTGATTCGTTTGACAAACTTGGAAAATATTTGACGACGCTTGAATTGAATTTGACAGTCTGTGGGGAAAATATCAGAAGCCGTTTGTTTTTCACAAGATTTTTTTATTTTGATACTTTATAGAAAAATGTTTTTTTTGTAGGAAAATTAGGAAACTTGGATGGTTTTTGGAATTACATCGAGTTTGAGAATTATAAACATTTGAAGCAATCACAGGGAACATTAAAAAATTCATTTAGCTTTATGAATTTTGAAAAGCCAAGCAACTCAATAGTGTTTTATTTGAAAATTGAATTGGTGCATATAATGGGATGGAGAGTGACAAAAACAGTGTTGGTCAAATTCCGTAAAGTTCTCGTAGAATATATCCCACGTCTATTTTTGAATGAACATGTTCACAAATATTTGGTGACTGATATTCATTTTAGTGGAGATTGTTATGATAAATCAACATTTAATGCGTCGAATTTGTTGAGTGCTTGGGTAGAAAGAGAAATAATTGATAGAGGACAAAATGATACTGCTGAACAGTTCATGGAAAATTTTACAGCTGTGTGAGTTGGGATTCATTCACAAAGTTAAAAACATTTTTTTTCTGACGGTATAACCGCTGATCGTAAAAATGTATTTATAAAAAAAATAATTATTATTTTTCAGAATCTCCGATCCTGAAACTTATGAAAAATACGATGATTTATATTTTTCTGAAAACTTCAATCTTATGCTTCAAGTCGCGGGTCACGAGAGGAATCATGGGAGAAGTGAGTTCTACTTCTGTTAAAGGCAGTTAGACAATTATTCCGGTTTTCCTCAAAGCTTAGTGTCAAAAATAGTTTATCATGAAAAGAACCAGTGAAAAAATTCCGAAATCATAAAAGTTAATACGAGCTGAGAAAATCTGGTGTTTGCAAAATTTCAAATCGCCCCCACGTCCAGCGGATTTGTGTGTGTGCAAACACCGCGACGCTCTTTTGCACAGGAAGATTTGAAGTTTCATATTTTCACAATATTTCATCTCTATCTTTTGTTTGGTTCAAGTTGAAGTCAGAGGCTTCGTGGGTGGTCTCCGTCAACCGGAATAGCTTTCTGACCGCCTTTAACTTAATCTATTATTAACAAAACATTATTCAGAAAATGCTCTTGAATACTTGAGAATTTTTTTCAATCGATACAATGCTGAAGCAATTGAATCATTCCCACTTTTTGAAAATGGTCATAATGCTGTTTTTCGAATTTCGGTTGTTTTGTCAAATAGAAATATCGAAAATTTTACAATTGACAGGAGTTTTCATATTAAAATTATTTATGTAAGCACATCAAAAGTTTCTCTTTCTAATTTTTCAAATACTGATTTTTCAGCAGCATGATTCAAAATGGAAAATAGAACGAATAATTGTGAATCGTCCAATTCCTGAATATAATGTAAATTATATCCAATACATGAATTATTCAAAAAATCATTTTATTGAAGAAACTGGGAATTCGTAAGTTTTTCCTATAAATTTGATATGGTTGATTAATTTGTTTCAGCCACATGAGGAAAGTTGAATCGATCCAAAACTTTACGAAAATCGCGAATTGTGATAATCAAGTTGTATACGATTTCACAAATACTTCAAATCCTGATTATTCTCAATTTATTGAAAGATTTGCTGGATTGGTTAATAATTATAATTTTGTAAGTTATCCTATTTTTTTTAATATACATATTATTTCAATGATTTTTCAGACAGGGAGAATTGAATCGAATTTGGAATTCCGCGGAGAAAATCAAGATTTCGCTTTCAAACTTCAATATTACATTTCAAATGGAAAAGTGAATAAATCAATTGAGGTTTTTCATGAAGTTATATTCGTAAGTTGGAAATATGTATTCAACTTATTCTAACTCAACGTTGAAAATTTTGCAGAACAAGGAAATTGATGTTTTTCAACATTCAAGTATCACATTGTTCTGTCCGTTTAAATTGAAATCTATTTATTGAAATCGCGAATAAAAATCATAAGGCACAAAATCACATAAATCCGGAGAAATTTCACGGAAATTCACAGAGTCATCATGGTGTTTGGTGATTTCGAGAGCTGTGTCATCTTTCGTGAGATATTTTTGAATTGCAACGAGGGTGTTGAATAATCTCAAATTTCCATCATTAATTATATCAGGAGCAGTTTGGAAAGTCAGGAATTTTTTGCGGCTGGTCGATTCGATCTGGAAAAAAATCATAACTCATAATCTAACTCATACATGAACTAGTTGCTCCGGGGACTCTCGAGTTAACCCCCCTTCCAGGGGAAATTTTCGAAAAGTTAACACCCCTAACCCATTTTTTGCTGATTTTTTATCACAAAAAGCATAAAATACCCTAAAATTTTCAAAAGTTAAGCCCCCTACCTTTAAAAATCCACCAAAAGTTAACCCCCCCCTCCCTCGGAATTCGGAGTCCCAGTTCATGTATGCTCCCCCACCTGATAAACAAAATATTGTTTTCCCGAATAATAATTCGTCTCAACCTCTTTCTTCCTCCCAACCAATATCTCATCAACATTCCCAAAATGCGATTGCAAAACCGATTTTCGAAAATACTCCTCATAATGATTATGTGTCTTATTCAACAGACACTTTCCCTCAACAATCTGTCCATTTTCTCGCTGATAATCGATTTCTGCTGATGTCAGAATTGTTATTCCAGCAGGGAATATCAAGCGATTCACGGATTTTGTCATGAATCCGGTGTTCATTTGAGGGTTTCGATCATCTGTTAAATATTTGCCTAGTTTTATTGATGTTATAAGATTTTGATATCTTGAGGTTGAAGGTGAGGTTGATTGCTCATTTGAAAATAGAAAATATACACTTTTCCGTCTCACAACCTTATACTGAATTGATTTGTTTCTCATCGAAATATTGGTGAGTAACCCTCGATTTGTCACAAATCTCGCCTTGATTTTCTCATATAAATTGGTCTCGTTAGGATTCATTTGATACATGATATATTGAAGTATCGATTCGAGTTTTTCACCTTTTCCGCTATCTTCAAAAATATCATCTGGATAACATGAGACATCAATTGGATTTTGCAAAATTCTTGTGAAGTTTGTGACGGGAATTCGGTCGTTTTTTAGGGTGGGGATCCAGAAATTGGATGTGGAGATTGAAAATCTGAATTGAAGAATTTTGAGAAAAAAAATTTTTAGCTGCGTATCTGCGGCGTTTGATACTCAGCTAATTGTAGGTTACAATAAGATAAAGCATTTGGCTGCGTATTCATGACATTTGATACTCAGTTAACGCATAATTAGCTGCGTACCTTGATTTTTTTTTTTTGAAAAATCTGATTTTCGTTTGAAAAAAAATTTCGTTAAAAAAATTTTTTCAAATGTTTATTGAAACTTTTCTAGCTGCGGCGTTTGATACTCAGCAAAGCTATGATTAGAAAATGAATTTGGCTGCGTATTCATGACATTCGGTACTCAGTTAACGTCTAATTAGCTGCGTACCTTGAATTTTTTTTTTGAAAAATCTGATTGAACATTAAAGAAAAAATTTCTTAAATAAAATTTTTGTAAATGTTTCTTGGAATTTTTTATCTACGCATCTGCGGCGTTTGATACTCAGCTAAGCTACATAATGCATTTGGCTGCGTATCTATTACATTTGATACTCAGTTAACGTCTAATTAGCTGCGTACCTTAAATTTTTTTTTAATCTGATTAGAAAAAATTTCTTAAATAAAAATTTTTTTGAATGTTCATTGAAATTTTTTTTAGCTGCGCATCTGCGACGTTTGATACTCAGCTAAGCTACACTAAGATAATGCATTTGGCTGCGTATCTATAACATTTGATACTCAGTTAACGGCTAATTAGCTGCGTACTTTTAAAACTCACCTTTTCTCTCCATTTCGAATAACTTCCACATTATACAATCCAATTTTCTCGATTTCCACATCAATTTTGTCCATTTTTATAATTTTTTGCTAATTTTCGCTACCTTTTTCTTCTGACTCACTGATAACATTTTATATCAAGAGGGGAACAAAGAAAACAAACTTAACCTATAAAATTGAATTTGTGGGTAGATTTTTTTGGCTAAAAATAACTTATACTTAAAAATTCTCTAATAAAAATGCAGAAAATCTAAATTTCCAGCTTAAACTAACCAGGTGTTCTATGCCAAGAAAAAATTTGCAAATGAGATATTCTCTTCTTTATTTCTGCGTCTCTCTAAACCCACACTCTCTCGCTTTTTTTGGAAGAACAAAGAAGATAAATTTTACTAAGTCTTTGTTTTTTCAACCAGAAAAAATGAAAAAAATAAAATAATATATGAAAAAGTTCGGAAAAAAATTGAGAAACGAAAAGATAAGAAAAATTATCTCGTCTTGTCTTGTGACTAAATGATTTTTAGACTTTTTGCCAATTTTTTTTGGCTTTAGAACAACGCTCAAAACGGATATATTTTTTGAAATTAAAAGTTTGTTCGGTGGAGCGAATTTGCTTACCTACAATTTCTATGGCAATAGGAATTGAATATTTTTGAGAAATGAGGGGTTTTAAATTTTGGTGACCTTTTCCCAACCTGAGCCACGTGGAAATATTAATTTTTCAGGATTTCTTTATTTAAAAATGTCCTGGAAACTGATTATTTATGAAAATTCAACACAATTAATTTCTAATTCCCATTCATTTTGTTTTTTGGCATTTAGTGAGAGTTAAGATTGTTTTCCTATAAGGAGCTATGAAGACAATATAAACAAGAGGAGATATGACTGGCATTAATGCAAAAATAATGAAGATTGAAAATTCGAAAACTATTGCTGAACGATCATAACTTTGTAGAATAAGAAAGATTAATCCGCTGACAGCAAATAATGTTGGATAGATTGCTTGAAATGTGATTGATTTTATGAATTGTTTATGCAGTTTTCTGGTATCTTCTTGCAAATGCTGATTATTTTCGGAAAGAAATTGTATGCATTTAAAACGAATAATAAAAACAGCTATAATAATTGGAATTGGGGTAACTGACATATTGAAAACAGTGTAAAATATTGCGAATGAAGACAATGGTGTTGTTCCGATGATTTTATGAGGGTCTAATGAATATTCTGGATAGGTATATGAAATTGTAGAATAAACATTACTCAAGTGGTCTGAAGGAAGAAGAAATGCTATCTGAAACAATACTTACGTTAAATTGTGGTTATTGTTAATTGTAAACGAAAAAAAACCGTTTTTTTTTCATTCAACTTACAAATTGGATAACTGATGGTGTGTAAATTAACAATAATAATAGTGAAATTGTGTTCCAACCAATTTTCCCACTTCGCAAAACAATATAACTGAATATAAAACTTAACAATGTACACCATTGAACGTGGCTGAACGCGTGAAGCATAAATGCGAATCTGAAAGAAATATTTTTATTTATTTATTTATTTCTCTCGAATTCTCAAGTACAAAGTGTAGCAAACTGTTGTTTCGGATGCATTGCAAAAACCATTTGAAACAACGACAATATAATTATCAAGTCGAATTAATCTGGCTTTGGTTAAGAATTGTGTAATTGATGATATGATATTATACACGGATACATTTATCAGAATCGCCGAATATGCTTTGATTGTTTCAGGTGATTTGAAAATTGCGAGAAATAAAAGGGTAAGGTTCAATAGAATTCCGAGCAAACTACATATGCTCATGTAATATTCAAAAAATTCAATCAATAAATTCATTATGAACTTCCGTCGAGAAAAAAAACAGAGTTACTCAAAAACACCAGTGTTTATAAGTAATTGATAAGTGTTTTTTGCGCAAAATCAGAAAAATGCATTATAAGTTATCATGTGATTTGGTTTTGAATATACTTGCTAATTGTAGGGTATTTGTATTTGTCATGAACTTAGAAGATCAATATCAAATTCAACTTCATATGATTTCTGGGAATCTAGAGATATTTGAAAAGAAACATCTTCTAAAAATTTTGATTTTAGATAAGTAATTATTTTTTTAGTCTTCTAAGCAAAAAAACTCAAAATTTTGAAGTTTTGTTACAGACAAAAAAGGGCGACTTCTAATCGCATCCGTAGATTATCACGTAATTGATTTTTTTTGACTAGCTAGGTCACGTTTCTTATCTGATTGTTCTAGTTTTGCAAAAAAATAAAATAAATTTGGTCATTTCTCTAGATTGTATTAATACAAAGCGGGAACAATGGGTAAGTGAAGAATACCTTGGAAACTTATCTGACAAGGGAAGTGTATAAGGTCCCGGAATAAACTTTTAATGAGACTTGGTACCCATATAGATTCGAACTCGCTGATCTCGAATTCGTTTTCAAAAATTGCCACAATTGCACCCAAAACGAATTTTTCACCATCGAAAATGCGCCATATTTCTCATTGTTTCATATGTCAAACATTTGCGGATAAGAAAAATAAGAGCGGATGGCAGAGTGGTTAGCGAGCTCGTCTTTAAAATTTTAGGTTTCGGGTTCGGTCCCGGCCCGTGGCGAACTTTTTTTTTTCAAATTTTTTAAATTTTTTTTTCAAAAAAAAAAGAACAAATTGAAGATGATCTTTCATATTTATATTTATAGCTTTCATATTTATAGCTATCCAAGTTACCTTCTTCCGGTGGATCATCTTCAATTCGTTCCAGAATTTCATCGTTTTCAACTATAATTTCGTTGATGTCTACACTACGCAAAACATTAATAATTCCGTTAGGAACTTTTTGAAGTTCTCGCGGGAGATATACTTTCTTGGGATTGTACAATTGTCATTGAAATTACCCATTACGAAGTGCAAAGTTTGTTCAGAAAGTCAAATTTTGAACGAGAATTTTAAAAACGAAAAAAAAATGATGACAAATAAATTATAATTCATAGTCGGTACGTAGACATCTTTACAGGTTTCGAAAAAAATTTGAAACAGAAAATTTAAAAAATTTGAAAAAAAAAAGTTCGCCACGGGCCGGGACCGAACCCGAAACCTAAAATTTTAAAGACGAGCTCGCTAACCACTCTGCCATCCGCTCTTATTTTTCTTATCCGCAAATGTTTGACATATGAAACAATGAGAAATATGGCGCATTTTCGATGGTGAAAAATTCGTTTTGGGTGCAATTGTGGCAATTTTTGAAAACGAATTCGAGATCAGCGAGTTCGAATCTATATGGGTACCAAGTCTCATTAAAAGTTTATTCCGGGACCTTATACACTTCCCTTGTGAGCTAATATTTTCACACAACTCTTCAGCACAGTTTGCCGACTAGAAAATCTTCATTTAGTTTCATATGAACTTTTTGAAATTGTAGAAATCAAGAGGTTTTGTTAGACAATTCGATCACATGTGATTTTGTACAAAATCCCCGAGCCGAAAGTTTTTGGGCTAAACATACTAAGGAAAAAAGGCAAATAGCGAAATGAACAACACATTCTAAGAATATGATTGTGAAAATGAATGGGTTTTCTTGAAATTAAAGTTTTGTACATTTAATACATTTAAGGTCTACTCTTCTATAGAAGTGTATACACTGATTTTCCCAATTTTCACCATAATAATTCCCCAAAAACACATTTTTTGTTGATTTTTCACTCCGAAACTTGAAACCTAGATAATTTTCCACTTTTCAATTCGTCTCTCTGTTGGATTTCAACGTTTTTACCCCACGAATCTGCAAAACTCCAAAATTCCACCAAAAATTCGAAATTTTCGCCCAAAAAATGATTTGGCGACGAGAGAGCACACAAAACGAGGAGACACAGCGCTACGCGAAATGCGTCAATGTTGAGTGCTGACGCGTTTTGAGATGACCGTGCCAAAAACATTTTTCGTTTTTGCTGGCGTCTTTCGGGTTTTTCGCGGGTTTTCAGTGATTTTCAGCGGATTTTGAGGATTTCAGTGTTTTCAGAAGTGCAAAATTACTAGATCTCACTGAAATTCACCGAAATTTCCGAGGAAAATTGGGATTTATCGATTTTTCCGCGTTTTTTTTTGGATTTCCATGATTTTGAATGTTATTTCAGGGTATCGACTGGTGCGTTATGCAGCGTGCCGTTGTTCAAGGATCTAAGGTGAGATTTTGACTAGGGGTTTCGGGAAAATATCGATTTTTTGGGAAGTTTCGCGGGCAATTAGGGAAACTTGGGTTTCCCGCCCAAAAATTGATTTTTATCGATAATTTTTCATTTTTAAATATTTGAGAAAGAAGTGAATTTCATAGGGAATCTGAGATTTGTTCTGAAAATATCAAATTTTTGCAAATTTCAGAAAAATAAAGAAAAACTCAATAATTTTTGCAGCGCGGACTCGCCACTTTGGCTGGAGTAACAGCCGCCTCAGGTGTTGGACTCGTTTACGCATTGGAGAACAGTGTGAACGCAAGCAGTGATAATGTTCATCCATATGCCCTTCCATGGCCACACAGTGGACCATTCTCGTCGTTTGATATTGCATCGTGAGTGGAGAGATGAGAAAAATCCAGTTTTTGCTTTGTGAACATCGGAGAGATGCTCAAAATTTAATTGGGAATGGGAAAATTGCATTTTTGAGGTCTGAAATTCATCTGAAAATCAATTCTGACGTTGAAATTACACAATTTTTTATAAATTTATCCCGAACAACGTCAGATTTTGATGAAATTGATATTCAGATGGATTTCAGACCTCTAAAAATGTAAATTTTTCCATCTCCCCGAGGTATTTAGCAGAAATGGATCAAATTTGCCATTAGAAAACACACAAAACCTGAAATTCCCAAGAAATTCACAATTTTTTCGCAGAGTCCGACGTGGTTATGAGGTATACAAACAAGTTTGCGCCGCTTGTCACTCGATGAAATTCTTGCATTATCGTCACTTTGTTGATACCATTATGACTGAGGAAGAAGCTAAAGCGGAAGCCGCCGATGCTTTGATCAACGATGTTGATGATCGTGGAACTGCAATTCAACGACCAGGAATTCTCACCGATAAATTGCCGAGTCCATATCCAAATAAGAAGGCTGCAGCTGCTGCCAACAATGGTAAGCTTTTTAGCTCGCAAGCTTCCGCGTTAGCGGCACTATCTTCCGCTTCAGCGGTCACGTGGCAAATTTACAGTATCATAACCCACGTGGCCGCTAACGCGGAAGATAGTGCCGCTGACGCGGAAGCTTGCGGTTTACACTCGCTTCGCTCGAAAAAAAATTGACGATAAAACCGCAAGCTTCCGCGTCAGCGGCCACGTGGTTTATGATACTGTGAGTTGGCCACGTCATAGCTATCCACGTGGCCGCTAACGCGGAAGATAGTGCCGCTGACGCGGAAGCTTGCGGTTTACACTCGCTTCGCTCGGAAAAAAAATTGACGATAGATTTGCCTGTGCGGGATCTCAAAATTTCAATGAAAACTCAAAAAAATCTTGGTTTTCACTGAAATTTTCAGATTTTCGAGCGAAGCGAGTGTAAACCGCAAGCTTCCACGTCAGCGGCCACGTGGTTTATGATACTGTAAGTTCGTCACGTCATAGCAATCCACGTGGCCGCTGAAGCGGAAGATAGTGCCGCTGACGCGGAAGCTTGCGGTTTACACTCGCTTCGCTCGAAAAATCGAATTTCTCATGCCGGATCAGAAAATTTCAGTGAAAACCAAGATTTTTTGAGTTTTCACCGAAATTTTGAGATCCCGCGCAGGAAAATCGATTTTTCGAGCGAAGCGAGTGTAAACCGCGAGCTTCCGCGTCAGCGGCCACGTGGTTTATGATACTGTAAGTTGGTCACGTCATAGCTATCCACGTGGCCGCTGAAGCGGAAGATAGTGCCGCTGACGCGGAAGCGTGCGGTTTACACTCGCTTCGCTCGAAAAATCGAATTTCTCATGCCGGATCTGAAAATTTCTACGAATTTTGATCCAAAAATCGATAATTTCAACATTTTCGAGAATTTTGGTTTTGCGGCGTCCAAAAATGAAAAAAAATAACATTTCCTGTCCAAAATTAAACAAAGTAAGATTGCCAGATTAAACCGTACCACCTGCGTATCTAACTCAGATTAGATATAGATGTTCTACCGTACTTCAGCATGCGCCTTGAATCTGGAGGGCGGGAAATTTTCTTTCTTTTTTCTTCCAGAAAATGCAGGGGAAAAATTGAAAAAAAAATTTGATAATAAATTATATCAAAATTTTGAAACGTATTTTTTTTTGTTTTTGAAAAATTCGAATTTTTGAATCAAAATTTGTATCAATAGCCGAAATGAAGCAATTTTGAGCTCAAATTTTATCAAAAATGTAGATTATCAAGTTTTTATGGCTGAAAATTAAAAATGAAAGTTAAAACGTATGTATAGGTTTCATGAAGAAAATCTTGAAAACTATAAATTTTCAAATTTGGAGTCAAAATTTATAGTTTTCTGATAAAATTCAAGATTTTCTTCATGAAAATATATATTCTTAAATTATTCACAAAGCAGTTAAAATTTGAATTTTTCCCAAAAAATATTTTTTGTCCAGGTGCCGCTCCACCAGATTTGTCATTGATGGCTTTGGCTCGTCACGGAGGAGACGACTATGTATTCTCACTTTTGACCGGTTATTTGGAGGCTCCAGCTGGAGTCAAAGTCGACGATGGAAAGGCCTACAATCCATATTTCCCAGGTGGAATTATCTCTATGCCACAACAATTGTTCGATGAAGGAATTGAGTACAAGGTATGCTGAAATTTTGGGTGAAAAACCGAAGAAATTCCCATTTTTCAGGACGGAACACCAGCCACAATGTCTCAACAAGCTAAGGATGTTTCAACTTTCATGCACTGGGCTGCTGAACCATTCCATGATACAAGAAAGAAATGGGCTCTTAAGGTAACTTGTTTTAAAAGCCATTCGAGCTTTTTCAAGTTTTTTCTTAGGAAAATACAGGTTTACTTGCATTTTCACATGAAAAAACGATTTTCAGGCAAAAATTCAAGTTTTTTATAGGAAAATACAGCATTTTCACATGGAAAATGAGATTTTGGAATAAAATTTCGTTTCTAGTGGTTTTGATCCGCTTATCACAATCCCATTGTCAAAAACTATTTATCTCAACTCTGAATATAAGTTATTGGCAAAGTTTGTTGAAATTACAAGACTATAACTAGCTGAAAAATGGTTTTCATGAACTTTTTCGATTTTGCAACAATATTTTTGGTATGGTTTCAAATTCAGAACAAAAATATCGAAAAAGTTAGGTGAACTTGTGAAAATTTTCGTGAAAACCATTTTTTCAGCTAGTTATAGTCTTGTAATTTCAACAAATTTTGCCAATAACTTATATTCAGAGTTAAGATAAGTAGTTTTTGACAATGGGATTGTGATCAGCGGATCAAAATCCACTGGAAACGAAATTTTGTTCAAAAATCTCATTTTCCGTGTGAAAATGCTGTATTTTCCTATGAAAAACTTGAATTTTTGCCTGAAAATCCCATTTTTCATGTGAAAATGCAAGTAAACCTGTATTTTCCTATGAAAAACTTGATTTTCAAGCAAAATTTCAAATTATTTATTAATTAAACCTCTCCTAATTAATAATTTGATTTCAGATCGCTGCTCTTATTCCATTCGTAGCCGTTGTTTTGGTTTATGGAAAACGACACATTTGGTCATTCACCAAATCGCAGAAATTCATTTTCAAAACAGTCAAAGGAAGAGAACCACCAAAGAGCAGCCAATAAATGAATAAATCCAGAAAAAAGTGATGTGTTCTTCTCTCCCTTTTTTATGTAGTGAATTTTGATTTTTATTTAAAAAAGTGTTTTTTTATTGATTGATTTTAGTAGATTTTTCGTCCAATTTCGACCTATTTTTTGTTACAAATTTCTTTTTTCATTTTTTTTGTATCGAATAGGTTCATTTTTCAAAAACATCCCCCAAACGGCAATTTTTTTATTTTCGGATAAAATTTTTTGTGCTGAAAATGGTAGAAATATGGAATTTTGAGCTGAAAATCATAGAAAATCCCAAAAAACCACAAATTTCCAGCCAAAAAACTCAAAATCCACGATTTCAGCTGAAAATTCGCCTAAAATCAAAATCCCCCTCTTCCGAGAAGCTTCTAAACCCCAAATTTCGGCTTTTCATCCCCGAAAACCCTCAAAATTTGAAAATTTCAGGCAAAAAACTCTGAAAATCCCAAAAATGGGCGGAGAATGGCCGAGAATCTTCGCAACAGAGCGCGTTTGCGCGATTTGGTTTTCTAGTCCCTCGTGTTTTTCGGCCACGTGTTTTTCGATTTTTTGATTTTTTTATTTTTCGCGCGTTTTCCCAATGGCAATCGGTGGAATTTCGCAAAACGAATTGGTTTTTCTGCGACTATTGGAGCGGACAAAAAGATTGACCAAAGAGAATTTGTCGCAAAATGTGTGGAAAGTGACAGCGGCGATAAAAGTGTTGACAAATCAATTGAATCAATTGGAAGAGTGTGGAGAGGAAAATGATATGATATTAGAATATCGAAGAGAAATTGTGCAATTGGGACTATTGGCCGAGGCTGAAAAACAGGCGACAATTGAAGAATCGCTGAAAATTGTGGAGAAAATACCAAGAACCTTTCCAAACCAAAATCCAGATGAAAAAAATTGAGCAAAAAGAGTCGGCGGCTGGAATAAGAGAGGCTCAAAAATCGATTTATCGCCAAGATTTGCGGCACGAATTGTTGAGAAATCGAAAAACCCATGAAAATCATGAAAATTTCGGGAATTCTGATGAGATTTTCATGAAAAACGAGAAAATCGAAGAGAATTTGGCCGAGGATTTGCTGAAAATGACGAAATCGCTGAAGAGTGTGATGAGTGCGGCGGGTGAGGTGATCAAAGAGGATAATGTGAGATTGAGCAAGATGCAGCAGCAGGTGGATAAGAATAAGAGCGATTTGGAGGTGAGTTGAAGGCTCCAGGGTGGAAAATTGTGAAAATTTAGGTTTTCCATGTAAATTTCATGAAAATTGGATGTTTTTAGGTAAAAATATGCTCAAAATGCTCCAAATTCTAGAATTTCAGCGAAAAATTCTCTGAAAATCATGATTTTTAGCTCAGAATGCTCTAGAAGGAAGTTTTTATGGCTCCTGGGTTAAAAATCGTGAAATTTGGATGTTTTTAGGTGAAAATATGCTCAAAATGCTCCAAATTCAATAATTTCAGCTAAAAAATGCTCTGAAAATTATAATTTTTAGCTCAGAATGCTCCAGAAGGAAGTTTTTATGGCTCCAGGGTGAAAAATCGTGAAAATTGAATGTTTTTAAGTAAAAAAATGATCAAAATGCTCCAAATTCAATAATTTCAGCTAAAAATGCTCTGAAAATCATGATTTTTAGCTCAGAATGCTCCAGAAGGGAGTTTTTATGGCTCCAGGCTTAAAAATCGTGACAATTTGAGTTTTCTATGTAAATTTCATGAAATTTGAATGTTTTTTAGTAAAAATAGGTAAAAATATGCCCAAAATGCTCCAAATTCTATAATTTCAGCTAAAAAATGCTCTGAAAATCATGATTTTCAGCTCAATTCTCTAGAAGCTCCAAAATTTAATTTCAAGTCAAATTTAAGAATAATTGGACATTTTTATGGCTCTAGGGTTAAAAATTGTGAAAATTTGATTGAAAATCATGAAAATTTGAGTTTTCCATGTAAATTTCATGAAAATTGGATGTTTTTAAGTAAAAATGGGTGAAAATATGCTCAAAATGCTACAAATTCAATAATTTCTGTTCAAAATTATCTCAAAATTATGATTTTCAGCCCAGAATGCTCTAGAAGGAAGTTTTTATGGTTCCAGGGTTAAAAATCATGAAAATTGGATGTTTTTATGTAAAAATATGCTCAAAATGGTCCAAAATCAATAATTTCAGCTAAAAATGCTCTGAAAATCATGATTTTTAGCTCAGAATGCTCCAAATTTCCTCATTTTCGGCTCAAAATGAATTTCAGTCCAAATATATCGAATTTCAGCTTAAAATGCTCCAAAATTTAATTTTAGGTCGAAAATACCCATATTTATACTGAAAATGCTCCAAATTTCAGCCAAATCTCAAAATTTCAGTTTTTTTTCAGATCGAAAGTGATCGCCTGGCCCACCATGCTTATAAATGCGGTTTCGATTGTATGCGAATATTCTTGGTGATTTTCATTTTTTGGACTTTTATCTCAATGGTTGTTATGATGAAAATGTTTCCAAAAAGAGTGGTTTCATAGGAAAAAATGAAAAATTCGCGAATTTTTGGATTTTCGGGTTAAAAATGAAGATTTTTATTGATTTTTTGGACATTTTTGGACATTTTTTAGCGTTTTTCGGTCAAAAATCCGAATTTTGTACCTAAAAAAAAGCTGAAAATCATGATTTTCAGAGCATTTTCAGCATTTTCAGCATCATGTCTTTGGTTGGACTTTTAGAGCAATCGTGGTATTGGGGAGAGGTGGATAAAATGACGATTTCGCGAGTTTTGGCCGATCAACCGGATGGTGCATTTATTGTTAGAAATGCGAGTACTCAAGGAGATTATACGCTAAGTGTTAAGTGAGTAAGGGATTTTGGGAGCGGGAAATGGGAAAATTTGAATTCAGCGTGGAATTTGGGTTCGGATGAATATAAATATGGGAAAATTTCACTTTGAAACCTGAAAATTCCAGAATTCAGCGCGGAATTTGGCTGAAAATTCCAGAATTCCAGAAGTTTCTTGGCTTTGAAACCTGAAAATTTGAATTCAGCGTGGAATTTGGGATCTTAAGAGTCTAAACATTAAAGGATACCTTTAAAGTACTGTAGATCGCTTTGAGACCCAGCTTAGGATTACTGTAGTTGTTTTTAAAGGAACATTTGAACTCAAAATGTTCGTCTTTGGGTCCTGAAGCGATCTACAGTAATCCTAGATCCTATTTGATATCAAAATGTTGATCTTTGGGTCCTGAAGCGATCTACAGTAATCCTAGGCTTGTTTGATATCAAAATGTTGCTCTTCGGGTCCTGAAGCGATCAACAGTACCCATTTTTCTTTACAGATATCAAGGCCAAGTGAAACTAATCAAAATCGTGGTGCGCGGCTCAAAATGCGGTTTTTCACCGGATAATTTAACACATGACACTGTCGTTTCGCTGATTGATTTTCACAAGGAAATATCGTTGCAGGTTTGGCGGGAAATTTGAATTTTTGAATTTTTGGCGGGAAAATTGACTCGGAAATCGTGTTTTTGATCGATTTTTGACCAAGAATCGTGAAAAATTTGAATTTGGCGCCAAAATTTCCATAAAAATTCGAAAAAATTCGAAAATTTCAGAAAATCTAGGCTTATGAGGTTTCTTTCGAACCCAAATTTCATGAAAAATTTGAATTTGGCGCCAAAAAGATCCACGTGGCATTGAAAAATTGCTGAAAATTCAAATTTTTCAGAAAATCTAGGCTTATGAGGTTTCTTTCGAACCCAAATTTCATGAAAAATTTGAATTTGGCGCCAAAAAGATCCACGTGGCATAAAAATTGCTGAAAATTCAAAAATTTCTGAAAATCTAGGCTTATGAGGTTTCTTTCGAACCCAAATTTCATGAAAAATTTGAATTTTCTAAAATTTGGCGCCAAAATTTCCACGTGGCATAAAAATTGCTGAAAATTCAAAAATTTCTGAAAATCCAGGCTTATGAGGTTTCTTTCGAACCCAATTTTTATGAAAAATTTGAATTTTCACAAAAAAATTGCTGAAAATTCAAATTTTTCTGAAAATCTAGGCTTGTGGGGTGTCTTTTGAACCCAAATTTTAAAAAAATTGCTGAAAAATCCGAAATTTTCAAACCTAGGCCTATTTAGTCTCAAAAAAATCCCGATAAAATATTTTTGCAGGTCTACAACGAAAATCTGGACACTCGCCTTTTATACCCGGTTTGTTCTCGTCGAAATTCTCAAAATGGTCGAAATTTGGCGAAAAAAGGGCCGATTTTGAATAATCTCAATTCAATTCCATCTTCTTCCGCACAAATTCTGAATTCTCCAATTTCAACCGAAAAAAATTTGTATTTAAGTCGAAATGAAGAAGATTGGATCGAAAGATTGGGATTGGAGAATTTGAGAATAATTCAGATGAGTTGCGATAGATCGGCCAGACTTTTTGATGTTTCACATTCGGAAGTTGAACGAGCTGAAAATATCTATAATACATTGGCAAATTCGTGTCGAGATTATGAAATGAAATTGGAAAAATTGGAAGAATTGTGGGAAATTGAGGGAGATATTAAAATGAAAATGGATCGGAAAACGAGAGAGGAATGTGATGAGCAATTTGAGGTGGCGATGGATGGAAATGCTAAGGTAACGGGAATTTTTGGGGATTTTTTTGGATTCCCTGTGAAATTTGCGATTTTTAGACACCCCACATGACCTACTTTCCATCAAAAATTATTTTTGGAAGCTGAAAATTTGAGAACTGGATTTTCTAGAAATCCACTAACATTTTTATGTTCAAATTCGGATTCCCCGTGAAATTTGGGGTTTTTAGACACCCCACATGACCTATTTTCCATTAAAAAGTATTTTCAGCAAATTTTTCTATGCTGAAAATTTCAGAACTGGATTTTCTAGAAATCCACTAACATTTTTATGTTCAAATTCGGATTCCCCATGAAATTTGCGATTTTTAGACACCCCACATGACTTATTTTCCACGATTTCGAAAAACCGCGCCGCACTTGGCCAAGTGCGGCGCGGTTTTTTTGAAAATCGTCAAAAGTAGGGCAATATGGGTGTCTAAAATCATGAAATTTCACGGGAATCTGAAAATTTTATTCAAAATGTCTGAGAATATCTAGAAAATCCAGTTCTGAAATTTTCAGCCTCCAAAAATTGCTGAAAATCATTTTTGATGGAAAGTAGGTCATGTTGGGTGTCTAAATTCATGAAATTTTACAGGGAATTCGAAAATTCTAGTGAAAATGCTAAAAAGTGTCTAGAAAATTAGGTTCTGTAATTTTTTGGCTGAAAATTTCAGATTTTTTGAAAAAGTTGTTGGAAATATGGCTTGTTGGGTGTCTAAAATCATGAAATTTTACGGGGAATTCGAAAATTCTAGTGAAAATGCTAGAAAGTGTCTAGAAAATTAGGTTCTGTAATTTTTTGGCTGAAAATTTCAGATTTTTTGAAAAAGTTGTTGGATGTATGGCTTGTTGGGTGTCTAAAAGCTCCAAATTTCATGAAAGTTCTGAAAATGCTATTTAAAATGCAAGATCTGTTATTTTTGGCTGAAAATTTCTGAAATTATGGCTTGTTGGGTGTCTAAAAACTCCAATTTTCATGAAAAATTCAAAAAATCACCTGAAATTAATTGCAGGTGCTCGATTCCTCGATGAAACGAATACGAAACGAGCTAAACGCGTCGCTCCTCCAAAAAACAAAAATCGGACAAGTTTTGGATGAAATGCGGCAGGATATGAATACGGCAAAACAACGATTGGTCAAATATCATGAGTTGAGAAATAAAGCGTATGCTGAATTGGTGCAAAAAGGTGTGACTGGTGCACAAATACAGGTTTGTGCTGAAAATTGCTGAAATTTGGGTGATTTTGAGCCGAAAACCATGAAATTTGGGTTATTTTGAGCTAAAAATCAAGAAATTTGGGTTATTTTGAGCCGAAAATCATGATTTTAGGCTAAAAATCATGAAATTTGACCAATTTTAACCTAATTTTCATGATTTTTGGCTAAAAATACCCCCTTTTCAGTCAATTTCCCCAATTTTTTGCAGACTACGGTAGAAGGAACAATGGAAATGATTGTGAATGAACCGATGCAAGTTAGCCAATTATTAGCCGATTTACCATTGAGATGGGTTCCAGCACAGTAAGTTGTTTTTGGGCGGGAAATTCCGCTTCGAAAGACACCCCACAAGACTATAATCTGAGCAATTTCAGTCGCTACGCAGCGAAATTTCTATAGAAAGTTGATACGGAGTGAATTTCATATGATGAGAATGCGATTTTTGAAATCAGTGTGAAATTCCGCTTCGAAAGACACCCCACATCAATATAATCTGAAGTTTGAGTTGCTACGCAGCGAAATTGTTGATACGGAGCGAGATCCAGATTCTATAAATGTTAAAATCGGATTTTTCATGAAATTTCGGTTTGTTAGACACCCAATATCACTATAATCTGAGCAATTTGAGAGTTTTTGAGTTGCTACGCAGCGAAATTTCTATAGAAAGTTGATACGGAGCCAATTTTTCCAGATATTTGGTATTCAGTTCATCAAAAGAAGAAGCGGCTCAATCGCTATTAGGAGCTCGTGAAAAAATGCTCGAATTGGACCGGAAAATGGGAATATATCGACCACCGATTGATGGAGTATTTTTGATTAGACCAAGTGCTACTCAGGTATTTTTGAATTTTTTGAAGGGAAAAATCAATTCGTGTACTTCTCGCGGACAAAAATTGAGAAAATTTAACAAAAAAATACGAAAAATTGCTGTTTATAACCCAAAAATCAAAAATTTTCAAGAAAAAATGAAGGAATCGTGTACTTCTCTTGGACAATATGTTGAAATTTTGCTAAAAATTTGGTCAAAAATTGCAAAAATTGAAAAAAAAGTGGTAGAAAAATTTTAAAAAAATCTCGATTTTTTTGAAATTCCTCTGAATTTTGATGAAAAACTATTGGTTTTTCTAATAAATTTCTCAAATTTTAGCGAATTTTTTTGAATTTTTCAAAATTAAAAATAAATTATTAAAAAAAATTAAAAATTGAAAAAAAAAATTTTTTTGTAGGAAAACCCGAATTCTTTAAAAAATGTGGTTTTTCTGAATTTCTAGAATTTTCTGTGTACTTCTCACGGACAAAAATTGCAAAAATTGAAAATTTACTGAAAAAAGTCGCAGAAAAATTAAAAAATACCCAAATTTTTTGAAATTCCTCTGAATTTTGATGAAAAACTATTGGTTTTTCTAATAAATTTCAAATTTTAGTGAATTCTTTCAAAAATTTAGTTTTTCTGAATTTCTAAACAAAAAAAAACCACATTTTTTGAAATTAAAAATAAATTATTTAAAAAAAAAAATTAAATATTGAAAAAAAAATTCCAAATTTTAGCTTGAAAAGTTTCCGTGTACTTCTCTCGGACAAAAACTGAAAAATTAAAATTCTGATTAAAAAGCTCTGAATAAAAAAAATTATAATTTTTTCTGTGTACTTCTCTCGGACAAGAGAATCCCAAGATTTTTTGAAATTCCTCTGAATTTTGATGAAAAATTTCAAATTTTAGCTTGAAAAATAATCTCCGTGTACTTCTCCCGGACAAAAACCCAAATTTTTTGAAATTCCTCAATTTTTTCTTGAATTTTCCTGTGTACTTCTCTCGGACAATCCCATTCCACCGCAATTTTCTCATTTTTTTTCCATTTTCAGACCGATAAACTCGTGCTCTCTGTTCTCTACGGTGATCGTATTTCACATTGTTTGATCGAACAAACCGAACAAGGTTGGGGATTCGAAAATTCGAATATTTATTTGACGACAATCGGCGATTTTGTGAGATATTATAGTTATACAAGTCTCGAATCACACAATGATCATATTAAAACAGCTTTAACTATGCCAGCTGGAAAATCACACAGTTCTGCTTCAACTTCCAATTCTACTTCTAATAATACACCAACTTCTGAATTTGCTGCTTGAAGATTTTTGAAGATTTTGTGATGTGCATAAACTTTATTTATATAATCATTTAGAATTTATGTTTTGGCGCGAAAATTCGACGATTTTTCAAAAAATGAATTTGAATTTAAAATTTTCATTTTCAGAATTAGACTTGTATCAAGCTCGTACCCTTTTATATAGTACCCTTTTATATACGGTTCTTATCGAAATACGTAAGCATTTTTATTTCATTTTTTGAAATGTCTTAAAATTAACTGTCAAAATGTTTCGATAAAATTCAGGATCAAACATCAGTCTTTCAAAAAAACCATTTCGATGCTCTGAAAATTGGATAATAAAAATGACAAGTAATAAAGATTACAGTCATTCGGTAATAATTTCGGTCTTATCAATTGGGAATAAAATTTCAGAGTTTGAAAAAAATTCTTACAAAATTTCTCTAAAATTTTATTAAAAATCAATTTTTTTGTTAAAAATTTCCAAAAAATAAAGCTACCCGCCCAAATCGAAATTTTCATTCGGGCGGGAATTTAAATTTTTTTTTTGAAAAACTGAAAAACTCGGGCCGATTTTTTTTTTTTGAAAAACTCGGGCCGAGATTTTTACATTTTTGGATTAATCCAAATATGAAACTTTTTACTTAAAAAATCGGCCCGAGATTTTTCAAAAAAAAAAATCGGCCCGAGATTTTTCAAAAAAAAATCGGCCCGAGATTTTTCAAAAAAAAAAATCGGCCCGAGATTTTTCAAAAAAAAAATCGGCCCGAGATTTTTCAAAAAAAAATCGGCCCGAGATTTTTCAAAAAAAAATCGGCCCGAGATTTTTCAAAAAAAAAAATCGGCCCGAGATTTTTCAAAAAAAAAAAATCGGCCAGAGATTTTTCAAAAAAATCGGCCCGAGATTTTTCAAAAAAAAAATCGGCCCGAGATTTTTCAAAAAAAAAAATCGGCCCGAGATTTTTCAAAAAAAAAAAAAAATCGGCTCGAATTTTTTGGGGAAAATCCAAATTTTCAATTTTCTTTGAATTTTCAATTTTCTTTTTTTTTTTTTAATTAAAATTTCAATTAAAAATTCCCAGAGACATGCATAATATTTATTTACAGAACAAAAATGTGGGGAAAGAAAAATAATAAAAAGAAAAATAAAAAATAGGGGAAGGATTTTCAGTAGAAATCGCTGAAAATAAAACAATTTCCTCCTTGGGGGAAATATAATATGAGCAATATTTGTATATGTAGTTTAGTGTGTGCACAAAAAAAACGATGATGATGATGAAAATGCGGGGCAAGATCTGGAAAAAAATTGAATTTTAATTTTAGCCTTAAAATTTACGGTTAAATTAAGGTAAGCCTAAATTTATAGCCTAAAATTGGACTGCAAAATGTTTAAAATTTGAATTTTCTATATTTCGCGGAAAAAAATCCACTCACCTTGTACATAAATATGAAAAATTGAATAGTTTGAATTGAATTCAACCCGTAAATATACACTACAGTAATCCTACAGTACCACCTCTATGGGTACTGTATCTCTCCACCCGATGGTGTTTCTTGTGTTTCGAGACTTGGGTTCGAATTCGCCGCCGCTTTTCGTTGCAACAATTTTTGGAGTGATGGTAGATGTGATTGAGAAGCCAAACGAGACAAAATATCAGAAGATGATGAAGATGTTGGGGGTACTGTAATTAAAGGAACATTATGATTTGGAAAAACAAATATATTAAAAATGGGGTGAGAGACAGCTATAGATATAGTTAGAAAAGACAAAATTTTTGGATTACTGTATTTTTAGGCGCCAAAAATACTGTAGTTAATGCATGAAAATAGATTTTAATTTGAGAGAGACGCAGAGAAAAACAAGCAGCGCCTAAATTGAAAGAGTGGGCGCTGCTTATTTTTCTCTGTGCTCTCTCAAAATAATACATAGGCGCTGCTTATTTTCAAAAAGTGGGCGGAGCTTAGCAGCGCCTATGCATTATTTTGAGAGACGCAGAGAAAAATAAGCAGCGCCCAATTTTTCTTCAATACAAAAAGTGGGCGCTGCTTATTTTTCTCTGCGCTCTCTTCAAATAATGCATAGGCGCTGCTTAACAAGCTCCGCCCACTTTTTGAAAATAAGCAGCGCCTATGCATTATTTTGAGAGACGCAGAGAAAAACGATTCTTGAGGTCTTGCAGCGGGTAGTTGAAAAGCATTTTAGATGCAAAAATATCAATTTGGATTACTGTTCCTTCTGGTAACAAAAATTAGAATAAGCCACGTCACACGCATTTAAAAAACCCAACAAAAACCACCATGCCAAACTACACACACACAAAGACTACAGTAATCCTCACCTTGTTCTTGCGCTTCTTTTTGTTGGGGTACTGTATTGACTACAGTACTAGTAACTTTGGCTGGAGATTGAGAAGAAGAAGCAAATGGTAGATCAGAAAAATTCAAAATTGGGGCAAAAAAAAAGAATGAACACTAGGGTTAAGAAAAATGTGTCACTACAACCAAAATACTGTGTAATTTTTTTTGAGCGTGAAAAAATGTCGAAAAAAGGTTTTTCTAGATAAAAATACTCAAGAAAATGGTCAAAATCCCTCTCAAAATCCTGATTTTTCAGAGCGAAATTCAATTTTCTGGCTAAAAAGTAAACTATTAAATATTTAGGCTCTAGAATCCAAATTTTCAGCTCAAAATAATCCAAAAAAATGCACTCACTAACTGCTCCAGGCAATTGTGCAGCAGTTGGCATTGCCATTCCTCGCGATTTCGCCAAAATCGCCTCCAATCGTCGTTTTCGATCGTCCGCCTCTTTTTGTTCTTTTGCCAAATCTTCGCTCGATTTTGTTTGAACTTTTTTGACCAAAGGAATGATTGTTGGAATCTGGGAAAAGAAAATTGAGATTTCAGAGGTTTGTGAGGGGAAAATATAGGCCTAAAATGGTCCTAAATCCAACTGGGCTTTAAAAATCTTAAAATATTTAGTTTTTCAGGCAAAACAGTTATTTTCCAGTAAAAGTTCTCAAAAAACATAGAAAATTTCAGGAAAATCATGATTTTTTGGTAAAAAAAAGATATTTTCAGAAATTTTCATCAAAATTAGGTGATTTTTCTTTTTTATCTTCAAGATTTGACTGACAAATTTGGATTACTGTATTTTTAGGCGCCAAAAATACTGTAGTTAAAAGCAGCGCCCAAAATTTCTTCAATCAAAAAGTGGGCGCTGCTTATTTTTCTCTGCGCTCTCTCAAAATAATACATAGGCGCTGCTTATTTTCAAAAAGTGGGCGGAGCTTAGCAGCGCCTATGCATTATTTCGAGAGAGCGCAGAGAAAATAAGCAGCGCCCACTTTTTCATTGAAGAAATTCTTCAATTAAAAAGTGGGCGCTGCTTATTTTTCTCTGCGCTCTCTCAAAATAATGCATAGGCGCTGCTAAGCTCCGCCCACTTTTTCGAAAATAAGCAGCGCCTATGCATTATTTGAAGAGAGCGCAGAGAAAACTACGCACTCACCTCCTCCTCTTGCTCTCTAACATCTTGTTGTCTGGGTGTCTTCTCTCGCTCTTCCTCATTCTCACTTCCCGCTCCCGAATCCTCTTCTGAAGGCGATGCTTTTCCGGAATCAGTTTCCTCCTCCTCATCTTCTTCAGTTTCCAATTCAAAATTCGGTCGATTTCCGTGTTCTCCAATATAATCATTTCCAAAAACATCGACCAATTCGGAGCTCAAATTTCCGCTCGAAAATGTATCATTTTCATCGATTTTCATCGTCGATTGTTCCGAAATTTCAGCTGGGGATTGAGATTGATAATTAAGCTCATAAGCTTCTGGATCTTGTGGAGCTGGTGAAGATTCTTGAGCTCTTGCAGCGGATTCTGCAACTTCAGCGAATTCTGAAGCTTTGATAGTTGCTTCAGCATCTTCTGACGCTTTCAGCGTTTCTTCGAAATCTTCAGCAGCTGGACAATCAATAATAGTTCGAGGAGTTGGAACTGGCGATTCTTCTGGAGCTGGAGAAGATTCTAGAGTTCTGCTGGCAGCGGGTTCAGGAGTTAGAGCAACTTCTTCAACATTTTCAGCAATCTCCTCAACTTCTTCTACAACTGAAACTTGTGAAGCTTCCTCAGCTTTAGCAGCGACTTCTGGAGATTTTTCAGCATTCACACCATCTTCATGAACATTTTCAGCAACTGGAGAAGATTCTTGAGCTTCTGGAGCTTCCAGCAATTTTTCAGCTTCCTGCGCAGCTGGAGTAACATTTTCAGCGACTTCTTGAACTTGTTCTGGAGCTGCAGCAACTTCTGGAGTCTCATATGCAATTTCAACCAAATTTTCAGCAACTTCTTGAATTTCAGAGGCTTCTAAAGCTTTTTCTGAAGCTGGAGAAGATTCTTGAACTTTTTCAGCGACTTCTTGAACTTGTTCTGGAGCTGGAGAAGATTCTTGAACTTTTTCAGCAACCTCGTGAACTTCTGGAGTCTCATATGCAATTTCAACCAAATTTTCAGCATGTTCTTGAATTTCAGAAGCTTCTAAAGCTTTTTCTGGAGCTGCTGGAGAAGATTCTTGAACTTTTTCAGCAACCTCGTGGACTTCTGGACTCTCCGATTTTTCCACGTGGATTTCCAGCGGTTTTTCAGCCGGCTTCTTCTTCGCTGCCACTTCCACAACAGTCTTTTTCACCTTCACAGCTTGTGTCACAGTTTCTTTGGCCACAATTTTTCTCGCGCCACGTGGAATTGGTGCAACTACAGTACTCCGTACACGACTTGTTGGTGGTGTATACACAGATTGTGTCATCAAGTTAGCCGAATTCTGTTGACGTGGCGGTGTGTGGCGAATTGCGGGACGTGGCGGAACATTTGTTAGCAAAGGCGGTGCACCGCGTGTCAATTGTCTTCCGGTCGGTGCCACATACATTGATGACGTCATAGCATTCATTGCTGGTGGCGGGCGACGGGCGGCTGGTGGTGGACGAGCATTTGGCGATGGGCCAAGACCTGAGCCCGAATTTCGGCCTGAGCGAGATTGAGGCGTCTGGAAAATTATCGATTTTTTGAAGGAAGGAAAAAGAAGGGCAGAGAGGGTTACTGTAGATTATCTGGGTTACTGTAGTTAGCGCCATCTGCAGAATAGGCTTTTTTGAATTTTGATTTTTGAAAAAAACGTAAGTTTCTCTGCGCTCTCTCAAAATAGTGCATAGGCGCTGCTTATTCTCGAAAAAAGTGGGCGGAGCTTAGCAGCGCCTATGCATTATTTTGAGAGAGCGCAGAGAAAAATAAGCAGCGCCCACTTTTTTCAATAAAAGGCGCTGCTAAGCTCCGCCCACTTTTTTGAAAATAAGCAGCGCCTATGCATTATTTTGAGAGAGCGCAGAGAAAAATAAGCAGCGCCTAAAATTTCTTCAATTAAAAAGTGGGCGCTGCTTATTTTTCTCTGCGCTCTCTCAAAATAATGCATAGGCGCTGCTTATTTTCGAAAAAAGTGGGCGGAGCTTAGCAGCGCCTATGCATTATTTTGAGAGAGTGCAGATAAGAATAAGCAGCGCCCACTTTTAGGCGCTGCTTGTTACATCCTATTTTCATGCATTTTTCATTGATTAAAAAAGTTAGTATGCACTATTTTACCTGAACTCTTCGTATATCTATGCTAGATTCCTACAAAAAATCCAAAATCTCAACAATTTTCCAATAAAATCAAAAATCCTACCGTCAATCCACTTTCAATTGGTCCACCTCTTGGCTTCAATCTTTTATCGTACAATTGCTCAGATTTCGGCAAATTATCCAAATAGGTCAAAGTTCTCGGTGTCGCTGATCCGAACCCAAATCCAGCTTGTTTCGGGCTTTTCGACAAATTCGCAGTTCTCGATGTTTCTGTGTGTTGTTTTGCCAACGTTGCTTTTTTTCGCTCCTCATCTTCGTTTAATTGTTGCATCCTTTTTTGAATCAACTCTTGTTCGCGGCGAAGTTGCGATTGAACTCTGCAATAAAAATATTATATATTTGGAATAGAGATTTTTGGGGTAATATAGGCCAGAAATGTGGATTTTTCTCCCCAAAACGTGTCAAAAAGAACTACAAAACATCTGTTTCTATTCTATTCAAAATATGTACAAATGTGTCCTTTTCCCCCAGCAAAAAATTTAGAAAATAGTAAATATTTTTTGCTGATAAGAAGGCCCAAAAAAGTTCTTTGTTGTTGTGTTCTAAGCAGATTTGAATTTGAGAAAAAATGGAGAAATTTTTGGGAGGAAAGAGAGAAAAAGAGAAAAATTGAATTTCCGGTAAAAAACGGGAGAAAAATGCGTTGAACTGGAATTTTCGTCTCATTCTCTGCACTCTCTTTGAATTAGGCGCTGCTTATGATGAAAAATTAGCAGCGCCTATGCATTCTTTTGAGAGAGTGCAGAGAAAAATAAGCAGCGCCCACTTCTTATTGAAGAAATTTAGGCGCTTCTCATTTTTCTCTGCGCTCTCTCGATTTAATACATAGGCGCTGCTTATTTTTTAAATGCTCCGCCCACTTTTGAAAACAAGCAGCGCCTATGTATTATTTTGAGAGAGTGCAGAGAAAAATAAGCAGCGCCCACTTTTCAATTTTAGGCGCTGCTTATATTTCTCTGCGCTCTTTTCAAATAAACCATAGGCGCTGCCAATATCCCTCTGCGTCTCTTACCTATCTCGATGCTCCTTTATACCCTTCCTCTTTTCCTCCATCTCTCTCTTCATTTTCTCGTGCCTTTCACGCACTTTTCGATCAGCATACTCTTTTCGTCGCCGAACTTCCTCATCGTAATCCATCTGAAAAGTTTGATTATTTTTAAATTCCAAAGAATTTCAAAAAATATATATGGAAACGGTGTCAAAAACCGCATAATTTCAAAATAAAACGATAAAAAAATCAATAAAAATCCAATTTTTTCAACAAAAACGAATAACAGGCAAAAAATAAAAGAACTAGTGAACAACAGAAACAAATTGATTAAATTAAATTAACAAATAACAAAAAAAATGTAAATGACCTTCAGAATTCCACCGAGAAGAGAAAAATCTGGAAAATATAGACTTTTGGGGGTCCGGGAATGAAAAACAGAAAAACTGCATGTTTTTCTCTGCGCTCTCTCAAAATAATGCATAGGCGCTGCTTATTTTCAAAAAGTGGGCGGAGCTTAGCAGCGCCTATGCATTATTTTGAGAGAGAGCGCAGAGAAAAATAAGCAGCGCCTAAATTTCTTCAACTACAAGTGGGCGCTGCTTATGTTTCTCTGCGCTCTCTCAAAATAATACATAGGCGCTGCTAAGCTCCGCCCACTTTTTAAAAATAAGCAGCGCCTATGTATTATTTGAAGAGAGCGCAGAGAAAAAAAAGCAGCGCCCATTTTTGTTCACAATCAGCTGTTAAAAATGCGCAAAAAATATTTTTTGGCCAAAAAAAGTGGTGGAACATGAAAAATGCGTCTCAAGGGACGTTTGGGGGTGAATTTTTGATGAAAAAATGTGAAAATCCTCTTTTTCCCACGAAAGTCGAAAAAAAGAAGATGAAACAGGAACCGTAGTATAATATAATTATACATATCTCATCTCAATTTTCGGCCAATCCACCTCGATGAAAAAAAAGATAAGAAAAAACGTCGTACACATACCTACAGTACTCGCCAGCCCCGCAAATTATTTCATATGTTGTCGATGTGCTCGTTTTTTCACATGTTTCGGCGTTTTTTCCTTGCGGTTCTCCCGTTTTTCCTCTTTCACTGCGTTTTTTCGCAATTTTCGCTCCTCAGCAGTTTCCTCACGATTTCTGGAAATGAAAATGATGAAAAACGTGAAAAAAAGGATTTTTACCTTGTATGCATCGCAATTTTCCTCTCCTTTTCTTCCAATTCTTCTTCAGTTGGTTCGGCACGCGATTTTTTACCCTTTTTCGGTTCTTCTTGGTCATCATCTGAATTTTCAGCGAAACCTTCACCTTTCAAATCGATCTGGAAAAAAGGCCGTTTTTCTCTGCGCTCTCTTCACATAATACATAGGCGCTGCTTATTTTCTTCAGCAAAGTGGGCGGAGCTTGTTAAGCAGCGCCTATGCATTATTTCGAGAGAGCGCAGAGAAATATAAGCAGCCCCAAGTTTCTTCAACGAAAAACTGGGCGCTGCTTATTTTTCTCTGCGCTCTCTTCAAATAATACATAGGCGCTGCTGATTTTCTTCAGCGAAGTGGGCGGAGCTTGTTAAGCAGCGCCTATGCATTATTTTGAGAGAGCGCAGAGAAATATAAGCAGCGCCCAAATTTCTTCAACGAAAAAGTAGGCGCTGCTTATTTTTCCCAAACCAACCTTGGTAACAATATTCTGAAACGGATTATTCGCTTCTTCTCCAGCTTTCGCCAATTTTCCATCTCTCTCAAAATGCAAAACATGTTCCAATTTGTGCGGAATAAAAGCATTCATAAAAAGCGCATCATCCTCTTGCTTAATTGTTTCATCGAATCGCTCATTTTCCAGAATATTCTCCATTTCTTTTACACTCATCAGCGGATCCACAATAATCTCAAAAAGTCTTCTAACTGAAAGAACTCGAACTCCAAGTTCTCGAAAATACTTGTTCACATTATTACAATCCATTCTCAAAAATTCCAATGCATGTGGATGATCTTGTTCAACAGATTGTGAAACATCAATAATATATAGCTGCTTTTCCCAAACTAGCATATTAAATTCACTCAAATCAGCATGAACCAATCGACATTCTCTATATAATCTTCTCATATCTCGAACTAATCCACAATACATTGGTTCCGCTTCCACTTCATTTAATTCCGCATTTTTCAACAGTGGAGCTGGCCATCCATTTTTCCCAATAAAATCCATCACCAACACGTGTCCTTTTAATAAATGCGGTTTTGGCACAGGCAATCCAATTTCATGCATTCTCGCCAAATTTCGCATCTCTTTTTCGGCCCAAACTGCAACCATTTTTCGTGGATTCGATTTACAATAACCGTGGCGATATCGGAATTCTCCAGTCACATATCTTTCGCGATCTTTGAAGGTGAGAATTGAGGTTTTGTAGATTTTTACGGCTAGATCGTTGGTGGCACCTTGAGCGTGGTAGACATTGGCTTCCTGGAAAATATTGGAGTTATTGGGGAACTGGGAAGCATTTTTGACTAGACGCTGCTTAGTTCCTTGAAAAAAGCAGCGCTCATGCGAAGAGAGTGCAGTGAAAAATAAGCAGCGCCCGAATTTCCAATTGAAAAGTGGGCGCTGCTTATTTTTCTCTGCGTCTCTCATGATAATACATAGGCGCTGCTTATTTTCAAAAAGTGGGCGGAGCTTATGGAAATAAGCAGCGCCTATGCATTATATCGAGAGACGCAGAGAAAAATAAGCAGCGCCCAAATTCCTCCAATGAAAAAGTGGGCGCTGCTTATTTTTCTCTGCGTCTCTCATGATAATACATAGGCGCTGCTTATTTTCTTTCATTAGAAATAGGCGCTGCTAATCAATAAATGGATTTTCAAGCCTAGGCAATGAAATTTGGGGTTTTCCCTGAAAATTGATGACTTTTTAAGGATTCTGATTGTATTTCAATTGAAAAATTGGGATTTTTCATGAATTTTGAATCTAGAAATCACTAAATTTCCTAATTTTCAGGTAAAATCTTCCTTTTTGCCCATCCGAAAAATCTCCCAACCTTTCCAGTCGAAATACATCCATCAATATTCAATAGAGTTCCTTTTTGCAACAATCGAAATAGCACTAAACGAGTTCGAGGATCTAAAACCTGTTCAACAGTTGCTCGATCTGCACGATCTTTGATTCGTTTTCTTTTTCGATCTTCATTTGAATCTGCTCGACTTTCCGCGTCATTTAATAGTCGATTTTTGACTGCATTTGGAGCAACAACATTGTGACGAGCCGCGTTTAGCTTTTTTGTGAAATCTGGAGAAGATTTTGATGTGTTTTCATGAATTTTGAGGTTTTCAGGCTAGAAAATCATTAAAACTAGGCTTTGAAGCTTGCAAATCATGAAATTTAGACAAAAATGAGCTGCGGAACCACATTTTCATCGAAATTTCATATTTTACAAGCTCCTGGGCTCAATTTTCATGATTTTCTGCTCCATTTTGAAAGTTTTCAAGTCCTAGCCCTTGAAAACACTCACTTCCAGTGCAATCTGCGAATTCGATGACGTCATCATCATCAAAATCATCTTCCGAGTCTTCTTCTTCTGCAAAATTCAATTTTTCTCATTGTTCAATAAAATCTTTCTAAAAATCCTACCTTTTATAACAATTTCAGGCTCACAATCAGCCTTTTCAGCTTCAGCTCCAGAATCTTCCGAATCCGATTCAATTTCCAAGTTTTCCAGAATATTCTGAATATTCCAATTGACTTTGGCGATTTCGTTCATTTCGAAATCGAAAAAATACTTGCCCTCAGCTGGAAACAAAAAAAGTGAAGAGAGAAATGGAGAGAAATTGAGTCAGCCTTGAGAGAAACAGAAGAAGAGAGTGCAGACAGTGAGAGAAAAGGAAATGCGCTCTATTGAGAGAGGGTTCGGCTCTCATAAAATAAAGTATTGATGAATGAAAACAACACATTAGATAGTTTAATGGGAGGAAATGCGAGGAAAACAGAAGAAATTTTTAGGAAAAATGATAGAGGGGGAAAGTGCGCTCTATTGCGAAAGGGTGACAAAACGAAAATTGGCAGCGCCTATGCTTTATTTCGAAAGATGCAGAGAAAAATAAGCAGCGCCCACTTTTTCATTTGGGCGCTGCTTAATTTTTCTCTGCGTCTCTCATTTTAATACATAGGCGCTGCCTATTTTTCATTTGAAAATAAAAATAGGCAGCGCCTATGTATTATTTTGAGAGAGTTCAGAGAAAATTAAAGAAAAATAATTTTTTCGCGCACAATATATAAGCTAGATCAAATTATTTCTGTAAAAAACAAACCTTTTCACATCATTTTTCCCACAAAGTACACAAAAACAATAATCCGCTTCAACATTTTTTCGAGAAATGAAAAAGAAAAAGTGTTTTGACGCCCGGCCGCGTCAAAAATGTTATTTTATTTTCTCAAAAAAATTTTTCTTTTCAAAAAAGCAAATAAAGCAAAATTTACGCTTGGTTGAAAGTATACAACAAGAAAAAACCAGAAATTTTCTGTTTTCCCCCTCCAAAAAACCATATGTTTTTAGGGGGAAAAAAGAAGAAGAAGAAGAACAAGAAAAAAATTGGGAAACCCATTAGCACTATCTGGAAAAACATATGGGCAAAAAAAAGAAAAGAAAGAATTTTTGGAGGGAATATTTAAATATTAAAATATCCTAGCAAAAAGCCTCATTTTCTTCTTCTTTTTTCCCATTCATCATAATAGCTCTGGGTGGCAGGTGACATAGTAATAGAGAACATGAGGAATTGAGAGAGTGCAGAGAAATGAGACGGAAACAGGTGAGACAATTATGAATATTGAAGGGAATCGGGAAACCGAAAGAGAAAGGGCAGAAGATGATGCACTCATAAATAATTGAAATCGAAGAAAGTGCGCTCTATTGCACTTTGGAGAATTAGCAGCGCCTATGGTGAAAATCGAGAGACGCAGAGAAAAATAAGCAGCGCCCAAACTTTTTCATTGACGAAATTTTAGGCGCTGCTTGTTTTTCTCTGCGTCTCTCATAATAATGCATAGGCGCTGCTAAGCTCCGCCTACTTTTTGAAAATAAGCAGCGCCTATGCATTATTTTGAGAGACGCAGAGAAAACTTCCCAAAATTCTAGAAAAAATCGATAAACTGTGCGGGTTTACGCACTGTTTAGTAATAATGTGTTGAGAGAGAGAGAGATAATGACGATTAGAAGAGACGCAGAGATATTTACAACTACTTGATAGATAATACCATTTGTTTTCATTTTGTAGTTTTTATTGTTTTTTTTTTTACTTTCTATTATTTTTCAAATTTTTATGAAAGTTTGAACGTTTTCCTGCTTATTTGTGAAATATTAGCTATCAGAGAAAAAATTGGTGATAAGAAATCGATTTTTAAACAAAATATTATTTGAAAAAAAAGTATATTTTTACTTCAATAAATCTAAACTGAAAATGAATTTCGAAAATGTGATTTGCACAATTTGCGGTGATAAAGCGACTGGAAAACATTATGGAGCAATGAGCTGCGATGGATGTAAAGGTATTTTTTTTTGAGAATAGAGGAAACGGATAAAAGCCTAAGTATATCAAATTTCAGGATTTTTTCGGCGAACAATACGAAAAAGGCATTCTTATGTTTGTCGTTTTGGAGGCGACTGTAAAGTGGATAAAGGTATGAACTATGAAGAATGGGAAAAATTCAGAAATAATATGATGATTGGGGATTTTTTTCAATGAAGGTGGGCGCTGCTTATTTTTCTCTGCACTCTCTCAAAATAATACATAGGCGCTGCTTATTTTTTTTAAAAGTGGGCGGAGCTTAGCAGCGCCTATGCATTATTTTGAGAGAGTGCAGAGAAAAATAAGCAGCGCCCACTTTCATTGAAGAAAACGTAGGCGCTGCTTATATTTCTCTGCGCTCTCTCAGAATAATGCATAGGCGCTGCTTATTTCGAAAAATGAAGGAAAATAAGCAGCGCTTTTGAGAGACGCAGAAAAAATGAGATTTTTGCACAAATTTGGAGGTAGATCAAAAAATTGAAACTATAATAAAAAGGAAATTTTGTGAGATCTCAAAAAACGCCGTTTTCCCTGGTGAATTTCGAAATTTGTGTATAAAAATGAAATAAAATGATATTTGTCCACTCGATGCGATGATTTTTGTTTGTTATTCTAGTACTACATCATCTTTTTTCCCCCCGAATAATCCTCTTATACGAAAATGTTTCCTTTTTCCGTTTTGCATTCTCATACAATTTTTCAGCCAAACGAAACGCATGTCGAAAATGTCGTTTCGAAGTTTGTCTGCGGAAAGGAATGCGACGCGACGCGGTACAAACTGAACGAGATCGAATTCGACCGGCGAATTTGAAGAGCGGCGGAAATTCGAATGGAAGTGGATCTTCGAGAGAAACATCTACAGTTGACGATCCACTTTTGGATCAATTATTGAAAGTTGAAGCGACGATGAGACAATTGAGATGTACAGTTATTACGAAAACATCGGATGCAAGGAGACAAGCAACTACTTGTGATGTTACTGACAGGTAGGAATATTGATTATTGGGTAAAGAAACACAGCTGAAATAGTGCTACAGTATGAATCTTTTAAACTTTTATTGAAGAAAACTTGGGCGCTGCCTATTTTTCTCTGCACTCTCTCAAAATAATGCATAGGCGCTGCTTATTTTCGAAAAAAGTGGGCGGAGCTTGTTAAGCAGCGCTTATGTATTATCTTGAGAGAGCGCAGAGAAAAATAAGCAGCGCCCACTTTTATTGAAGAAAACGTAGGCGCTGCCTATTTTTCTCTGCGCTCTCTCAAAATAATGCATAGGCGCTGCTAAGCTCCGCCCACTTGTTGAAAATAAGCAGCGCCTATGCATTGTTCTGAGAGACGCAGAGAAAAATAAGCAGCGCCCACTTTTATTGAAGAAAACATAGGCGCTGCTCATTTTTCTCTGCGCTCTCTCAAGATAATGCATAGGCGCTGCTTATTTTTTGCAATTAAGCAGCGCCCACGCTGAAATGACGTCATTACAGTACTCTTTAATGACCCGAAAACTATGAAACATTCAAAAAATCCCAAAATTAATTACAGTATGAATCAACAGCTAATTTTAATGGTGGAATGGGCAAAAAACTTGGATCAATTCCAACGACTCGACATGAACACCCAAATCTCACTTCTCCGCCATTTCTCCGCTCAACATTTAGTTATGTGTGCCGCATTTCGAAGTATTCATTTATCCGACGCAGTTTGGTTAACTAATGAAACATGTCTGCATAAAGACAGTCCAAAAGTACCAGATGTGAATCGAGTTGCGGCAAGAATTGTTGATCATTTAACAACGCCAATGAGACAGTTGAATATGAATGAAATTGAATACGTGGCTTTGAAAGCTATCGCGTTTTTTGATCCACGTAAGTTTTTTTTGAGGTTACATTTTTTTAATCATTCGTCGTTTTTTGTGCTCAAAAATATTTTGGTTAGAATAAACATTGGAGCGCCCATGCATTATTTTGAGAGAGCGCAGAGAAAAATAAGCAGCGCCCACTTTTATTAAAGAAAACGTAGGCGCTGCTTATTTTTCTCTGCGCTCGCTTCAGATAATGCATAGGCGCTGCTAAGCTCCGCCCACTTTTTCGAAAATAAGCAGCGCCTATGCATTATTTTGAGAGAGCGCAGAGAAAAATAAGCAGCGCCCAAATTTCTTCAATAAAAAGTGGGCGCTGCTTATTTTTCTCTGCGCTCTCTTCAGATAATGCATAGGCGCTGCTTATTTTATTGTATTTAGAAAATCAAAGCGCGCTCAATCGCACAAAGCAATTTTCTCTCAAAAATTCAAATTACAATAACACAAATAGTTAATTTTTACAGTAGCAAAAGGCGTTGATGCAAATTCATACAACGAAGTGGAAGAAACCCGTCAAAAAGTTCTCGAATCATTCGAACAACATGTTCGAACAGTCTCAGCCTACAAAGAAATGCCACGTCGATTCGCAAATTTATTGCTACTTCTTCCACCAATGTTAGCAATTGCACGTGATTTGATTGAAGATGTTCAACTTTGTAAATTATTCGGGCTAGCTTCAATCGATCGATTAATGCAAGAATTAATGTTGCCACCTGATAGCTCATCAGATCCCCAGCCACAAAATGTTGTTTAACAAGTTTATTATATATTTCTTGCCATAGAAAATACAAATTTTCAAGATTTATCAGTTATATTGAGTTGATATCTGACATAGACGAATTCGAGTGCGGGAACAGCCGAAAAATTATGTCGATATGTCACTTCTTTCCCATTTTCTGTGCAATTATGCGTGACGAACACATAGAATTCATAATGAAGCTGGAAAATGAAACTCTTTTTGCGCTCAAAATCAAATTTTTGAAAAATTTTTTTTTTTTTTTTTTGCAAAATTGCTCTAGATTTGCCCAAAATGACGTGGCAAACCCGGAAAACTCACCGAACCATCCCAACCATGATCTGTGATAACATGATTATTCAAAATTGATTTTTTGGCGCAATGCGGTCTCGTTTCCACCACATAATCATCAAAAATGTTATCCTCTTCCCAAAAAACCATTTTATAACAGAATTCAACATGTTGACAATAGATTTGTCCAATAAACTCGATTCTTCTGGCTTGCGAGAAAAAAAAGAGGGCGAAAAAAATGACCGAATTTCTCATAAGTAAAGAAGAAGTGTAATGACAGAAGAAATGATGATATTTTCTCTTTTCGCTGCCCCAAAATTAATAAATAATAAAACAGTAGCCTTGCAGCAACGCGCGCGCGCGCAAAAAAACCCAGAAAAAAAGCGGAAGTTCAAAAATCACTTGACATTTTCATTTTCATTTCCACTTTTTTTCGTGGTAACGTTTTTTTGTCCAAGAGAAGTTGTGTGCACTTTTTTAGGCGAAAAACTGATAAGAATATTTATTTTTGTGTCTGCAGAGAGAATAATGACGCCTTTTTTTTACTCGCAGATACTGTAGACAGTAGTTTTTTTTTTGAATTTTTGTTGGAAACGCTTTTTGTGCGAAAGAGCGCGCTTTGTTTCTCTTCTTTTCTCTTCTCTAGAAAAAATAGCAGCGCCTATGCATTATTTCGAGAGAGTGCAGAGAAAAATAAGCAGCGCCCTCTTTTTCAATGCAAAAATTTGGGCGCTGCTTATTTTTCTCTGCGCTCTCTTCAAATAATACATAGGCGCTGCTAAGCTCCGCCCACTTTTTGAAAATAAGAAGCGCCTATGTATTATTTGAAGAGAGTGCAGAGAAAAATAAGCAGCGCCCACTTCTTGTTGAAGAAATTTGGGCGCTGCTTATTTTTCTCTGCACTCTCTTTAAATAATGCATAGGCGCTGCTAAGCTCCGCCCACTTTTTGCAAATTAGCAGCGCCTATGCATTATTTTGAGAGAGCGCAGAGAAAACATAGGTGCTGCTTTTTTCATGCAATTAAGCAGCGCCCACGCTGAAATGACGTCATTACAGTACTCTTTGTGTGGGGAAAGATTAATTGTCGTTCCAAGACCATTAATAAATCCGATTTTTGCTCCGTTTTCTTTTTTTCTCTTTTCATTTTTTAAATAAATGACTTCTTTCTTTTCTTGAACAAAGAGAAAAAAGAAGCGAATAAAAAAACGAAAATTTCAATTTCGCGAGTCATGTGAAGAAGGAGAAAAAGCCCAACAATTAAGTAAAATCTGACATTTTCTGATCATTTTTCATGTTTTCTCGTGTTTTTCCAATTTTCTCATGTTTTCTTTCGTTTTTTTAATTTTCTAGAATTTTTTAAGGAAAATAATCATAATAAGAAAATGTGTGTAAATAATCACAAATTCTGATGGTAACACAAAAATTCCCGGTTTTCTTCTGGTTTTATTAGAAAAAATGTGTTTTCTGGTTTTTTAGTCTCGTAGCTCAGCTGCTTGTATTTTTGATGACGTGGATCAGAGTACAATTCAATTTTTCTTTTTTCTCGGCCGGAGTACAAAAGTATTAACCTATTTATTTCGTCACATTAGATTTCTATTTTCAGAATATTTTATTTCTTTGCTCCTGAAATTCGTATAGTTTTCCACCCAATTTTGCAGTAGTTTTTTCTCATTTTCTATCCTGTGAGAAAACTTCCAAAAAATTCATTTTTGATGGGAAAAATTGCGAGTTTATTACGTTTTTTTTGCGACTTCCCAAAAGTCTGAAAATTTATGAGGTTATAAAGTTTTCAGTTTATTTTTAGCTAGCTAGATAGTCCTTTATAAGTTTAGGTATGTCAGAATATTTATTAGTTTTGTCTGGGTATAAAATAGGCTCAAAATGAGCAAGTTTGGGCGCTGCTTATTTTTCGTCTGCGTCTCTCAAAATATTCAATGCATAGGCGCTGCTTATTTTCCTCTTCACTTGAAAATAAGCAGCGCCTATGTATAAAAATGAGAGAGCGCAGAGAAAAATAAGCAGTGCCCAAATTTCTGCAATGAAAAAGTGGGCGCTGCTTATTTTTCTCTGCGCTCTCTCAAAATAAAGCATAGGCGCTGCTTATTTTGAAAAAGTGGGCGGAGCTTAGCAGCGCCTATGCATTATTTTGAGAGAGCGCAGAGAAAATAAGCAGCGCCCAAATTTCTCCATTGAAAAGTGGGCGCTGCTTATTTTTCTCTGCGCTCTCTCATTTTTATACATAGGCGCTGCTTATTTTCAAAAAAGTGGGCGGAGCTTAGCAGCGCCTATGCATTATTTTGAGAGACGCAGAGAAAAATAAGCAGCGCCCAAATTTCTCCATTGAAAAGTGGGCGCTGCTTATTTTTCTCTGCACTCTCTCAAAATAATGCATAGGCGCTGCTTATTTTCAAAAAGTGGGCGGAGCTTAGCAGCGCCTATGCATTATTTTGAGAGACGCAGAGAAATATCCAAACGTTCTTGCACAAAATCAATCAATCAATCAATAATGTGTCACCCTCTACAGTACCCCCCAGTTATTATTATCTCGAATTTTTTTCTGCTTCATCTCGTGACCCAATAACTTTTTCCCAATGCTGATAAATCAAACATTTTTTCCAAAAAACCAAACTCTTATCTTTTTTCTTTGAAAATTTTTCCCAGTAACCAGAAATTTCCATATATTTTTGCTTTTGCTTTTTGCATTTTTTTTCCTGAAATTGAATCCTCTTAAGATTTTTTTTTGTAGTAAAGAGAGATTTTTTCTGATTTAGATGTATATCATCTTTTTTTATCCAACTCATTTTTTTCCAGCCAAACAAAAAAATGATGCATCAATATTCACTGCTAATTCTGTCATCCACCGTATTTTGCCTAGTTTTATGCGATGTTCCTTTAGGCTACAGTAATCGAGAAGGTCTTTCAGGACATATGGGAGCATTTGCGGTAGGTTTTGATTTTTGAGGGAGCCAGAAAAAAAATGATAGAAAAAGTTGAGAGTGAAAGGAGAAGGAAAAGTTGTCTTTTTTATTTTTTGTGATAAGAAATTTAGAGCAATTTTGATTTTTTGCTTGTTTCTAATTATGACTTGTCAGCGAAAAAAAACTTGACATATGACTCTGAAAAAAATGGGGTGAGAAATATGTGATGACGTGGCAAATTTTCCGGAAACTACAATTTTAGCTGGAACTAGATTTTTCTAGAATTGTATCTGGGAAAAATGAAATGACGTGACAAACAAAATGCAGCGCCTATGTATAACCATGAGAGAGCGCAGAGAAAAATAAGCAGCGCCCAAATTTCTTCAATGAAAAAGTGGGCGCTGCTTATTTTTCTCTGCGTCTCTCAAAATAATGCATAGGCGCTGCTTATTTTCCAAAAGTGGGCGGAGCTTAGCAGCGCCTATGTATAATCTTGAGAGAGCGCAGAGAAAAATAAGCAGCGCCTACTGAAGAAATCTTAGGCGCTGCTCGTTTTTCTCTGCGCTCTCTCAAAATAAAGCATAGGCGCTGCTTGTTTTCGAAATTCAAAGAGCGCTCCACTGAAAAAAACTCATTCTCCCAAAAAATTCAAATTTTTGCAGTCTCTCAATTGGAGCGACTACGAACTCAATCTAATCTCCTCTTTACACGCAACTGGAAATTATCATGAAATCATGAAAATGGTCAAGGATAAATTGGTGGAAAGTGAAGATTTGCCACTAGGCGAAAGACGAAAAATCGAGAATTTGCTGAAAAAAATGCGACCGCCTCCACTTTTCAAAAATTTGTTGGATGAAGAAGATACGAACAGAGTAAGAGAATTTCGTTGGAAGAAAAAAAAATAAATTTTGAAAAATTTTCAGGTTCGAATTGCTCACGGCTCAGGTGATCTTCAAACAGTCCTCCAAATTATCGATTCTCGGCTCCGCGAGCTGCCAAAAAATCTCTACGAAGTCGCCCTAACCTATTTAGCCGACCTATCACCCAAATATGAACCAGAACAGCAAGATGTCTAAATTTTTCTCCCCTAAAAATGTCCCGCATAATATGTACAGTAACCCGACGGGTTAACAAAAAATATGTAGATAAATATAAATATTATGTATTTCACACCCTGCTTAGACAATTGATCTCTTTTTTTTCCTCTGACAAAATTTTTGCATGTACATGTTCCTTTAAATTAACTAATAAATTTTTGCAATGTTGTTCTTGGCGCCAAATTTTTTGCTGGGAAAAGTCCACCTGTTTCTTTTTGTCTCTAATGTGCCGAAATTTTATTCAAGGTCAGTTTTTTGCTAATAGAAAACCTGAATGTGTGTTCATTTCATTTGTAAATTTTAGTAAATAATCCTATAATTGACACAAACCTAACTGTTTGCAAAAATTTTTAGACCCAAAAGAGACGCAGAGAAAAAACAACACCAACTTTATTGTTGGAAAAATTTGGGCGCTGCTTATTTTTCTCTGCACTCTCTTCAAATAATACATAGGCGCTGCTAAGCTCCGCCCACTTTTTGAAAATAAGCAGCGCCTATGCATTATTTTGAGAGAGCGCAGAGAAAAATAAGCAGCGCCCACTTTTTCATTGAAGATTTGGGCGCTGCTTATTTTTCTCTGCGCTCTCTTCAAATAATGCATAGGCGCTGCTAAGCTCCGCCCCTTTTTCGAAAAGCAGCGCCTAAAATTTGAGAAGCTGTTAGAGAAAAAAATTTGTTTTGATTTTGAGCTCAAATTTTTTAAAAATTTTTAATCTGTATTTTTTTTTTGAAAAAAAACGAAATTTTAACGGATATTTATTAGCTCGCTAACTGAGACCCTCAAATTTTTTCAAAATCTCAAAAAAACTCACATTTCGTCCAGTTTTCCTCCTCGAAATGCAGACCAAAATTTATCTAATTGTTCCGTTATTTACACCATTTCTCTGACGATTTTCCTGTAAGCAAAATCTATATAAAGTGAACCAAAAGTAAGAAAAAATCATTTTTCCATAAAATAGCTTTTTTAGCACCAGTTTTTGTATCAAAAATCAACTAAAATTAGGTTATTTGTACTAGGAAAAGAGAAAAATATGAATGTAACAACAAGGTTTCATTCAAATTCATGAAAAACAACAAAAAATACGTGAATCAAACATTTTCGAAAAAATAAAAACAAGAAAATAAAAGTAGAAATGGAAGTGCGCCCCATTGATAATAATCGCATTTCGCGCACTCTCGCAAAAATTTGTGTGTTTCGTATTTTTTATTTTTCTCTGCACTCTCTTCAAATAATACATAGGCGCTGCTCATTTTTCTTTTTTTCTCTTTAGTTTCTAATTAACAAATACACATACCTGTTCCCTAAAATTCCAATATCATTTCATGTTTCTCTGCATCTCTCCCCACTCTCTCTCTTTCTCTCACTCTCTCGCTTATTTCGTTGCGTTGCTCAAATAATATTTTATTATAATTATTCTCACCTTGTTTTCTTTTTTTTCTGCGAAATCTTGTTTATTTTCGTGTTTTGTTTTTACTTTCATGTGTAATTTTCTCGAATTCAAAGTCATTTTTCAATTATTTCTCGCTTGAAATACGACTTTTTTGCATTTTTTAGTTTTCCTATGAAAAATGTTTTTGTAAGGAAAAATCGTAAAATTTCCTTATTTTACTGATAAATAAATAAACAAATTCAATTGTGAGAGAAAAATTGAATAAAAATACGATTTTTCACACCTGTTCCTTTCCTGGCTCAGAAAATAGTGTTGAAAAATGAGAGTTTTTAGAGAAAACAATGATGAGCTTTAATGGAAATTTTCTTTGTTTGTTTATACTCATAAAGCCCATTTTTCTAGCTGGACAAGGAATAAAATAACATATTTTCTGTGTGTTCCTTTCCACATCGTAGGAAATTTCAAGATTTTATCTTTTATTAGGTCATCTCTCCTTTTTAATTTAATTTGATTTCGAAAATTATTCGATTTTTCCAGAGTCTTCTTTTTAATTTACAAAAATTTGAGTTTTCCCTGAAATTGAAAATATGTTTTTCTCTGCGCTCTCTCAAAATAATGCATAGGCGCTGCTAAGCTCCGCCCACTTTTCAAAACAAGCAGCGCCTATGCATTATTTTGAGAGAGTGCAGAGAAAAATAAGCAGCGCCCACTTTTTCATTGAAGAATTTTAGGCGCTGCTTATTTTTCTCTGCGTCTCTCAATTTTATACATAGGCGCTGATAAACTCCGCCCACTTTTTGAAATAAGCAGCGCCTATGCATTATTTTGAGAGAGCGCAGAGAAAAATAAGCAGCGCCTAAAACTCTTCAATGAAAAAGTGGGCGCTGCTTATTTTTCTCTGCGCTCTCTCAATTTTATACATAGGCGCTGCTTATCCCATTTTCCGGCTAATAAATTCGAAAAAGACACGTTTTGACCTTCGGAACATGATCAAATAAAATCAAATCTCCAAATAATAATAAATTCATTGGTTTTTCAACTTTTCCCCTCATTCGTTTTTTGTATTGAATGTAAAACAAATAATGTTTTTATGTTTTATTTTTCTTCATTTTTCTTCTAAGAATATCAAATTTCCAATTGAAGTCAAGCCTAGGTAAATTAATATACATATGTATTCCTTATTTATTATTAGTCTAGTCATTTTCCTCCTCAAGTGTTCCTTTTTTCTTGTTTTCGTATTAAGTGGTCAAAAAAAAGACGCAAAAAGCTATATATAAGAAATTCGACACTTTTTTTCTCACATTTTTTCATCATTTTTTTCCAAAAAAAAATATATATACATTTTTTCGCTCAATCCAGTTTCTTGTGTCACTAATTATGCGTTAAGAGAAACAAAAATTGATAAGATTATGGATTTTTTGCGTTTTTTATGTGTAAAAAGAGGAATTTTTCAGAATAGAATATACATTTTGTTTCACTTTCATTTCTGTGTTGATTGATCTAATTAATCAATTTTTTTGCCTCGAAAAGATTATTATTACAATTTATTTATCTCGTTTTTTTTTGGCGGTTGGTTTGATTTCTTCTAGAAAAATTCCTATTTTTCGTGTGGAACGTAGTTTTTTTTGCAGGAAAAATCCTATTACTTTTGTTATCTCGATTTTCTTTTTTTTTTCTTTTTTAGGCAAAATACTGTTTTGTCTGGAAAAAGTAGTAAAAAATAGTTCTATTTTTCGAGAGACACAGAGAAAAATAAGCAGCGCCCACTTTTCCATTGAAGAGTTTTAGGCGCTGCTTATTTTTCTCTGCGCTCTCTCGAGATAATACATAGGCGCTGCTTATTTTCAAAAAGTGGGCGGAGCTTAGCAGCGCCTATGCATTATTTCGAGAGAGTGCAGAGAAAAATAGTTTCCAATGGAAAATTGGGCGCTGCTTATTTTTCTCTGCGTCTCTCATAGGCGCTGCTTATTTGTTTTCTTCTAAAAAACGAAATAGTGCACATTTCGATGAGACGCAGACACTCTAATCAATAAATCAGCTCAAAAAAGTTGTAAAGTATTCGAAATTTGTTGTAATATAGATCTTCTTCTTATTCTTCTTCCTCTTTTCTCTCCCGCAGGCAAAAATTAAAAAGCGAAAGAGTGTAGAGATAAGAGAGACGCAGAGAGAGACAGATGAGCAAAGTGAACGTTTTTGTGTGTGTGTGTTTGAAGGGAGCTCAATGGACATCCCGATATTATTACGATTTTTTTGGTTTTGGTTGTTTTTGAGAGAGGAAAAATGTACTTTTTTTTTGAAATTTCATTTTTTTGCTGGAATTCTTTGGGGAACATTTTTCTGATAAATAATAAAATTCTTTTCTTTTTCTTGCACACACTTTTTTTTCGGGTTGCTTTGGTAAACAAAAGAGACGGTTCATTTCGGCTTTTCGCCACTCTTTTTCGCGAGTTTTAAATAGATTTTTTTTTTATATGTGTTCCAGAAAGTTTTGAAATTTGCATTTTGAAATTAAAATTGCGCCGCGGCCGATTGAAAAAATATAGCGAAAATTCAAAATTAAAATCTAGCCTTAAAAATTTCCAAACAATATTTTCTGGAAAACGTGAGATTTCGAAATACCAAAATTCATTTCTGATAAATTTTCATAAAGAAACATGTGAGTCAATTTGGGCGCTGCCTATTTTTCTCTGCGCTCTCTTCAAATAATGCATAGGCGCTGCTAAGCTCCGCCCACTTTTGGAAAATAAGCAGCGCCTATGTATTAATTGAGAGAGCGCAGAGAAAAATAAGCAGCGCCCTAAATTTTCAATGAAAAAGTGGGCGCTGCTTATTTTTCTCTGCTCTCTCTTCGATTTATACATAGGCGCTGCTAAGTTCTCGCTGTCTCTTTCTCTGCGTCTCCTCCGCAACTTCTGATTTTTTTTTTGTTTTTCAAAAAAATACCACATAAAAATATATCAATCAAGGACATTTTTATCATTTTTTTCGTCTGTTTTCATTTTTCCTCGCCTAAAACATCTGTTACTTATTATTATTTCCCACACACAGAAAAAAAAGACAATTTCGAAATTTTTCTCCAAAAAAAACCACTTTTCTATTTTCAGAGTAAATATTGAAGGGGGGAAGACTAGATCTCTCAAATCCTCCCCCAAATTTTTTTCTTTTTTTTCTCTTATTTACCCAACTAACTTTATTATTAGCTTTGTACTTACTTACTTTTGACTTGTTGCAACTTTTCTTCTATTTTTTGACTTAAAAAAAGTAGGCTGGAAATTTTAAACAAAACAAAAAATTTCACTTTTTGCCCCCTTTTAAAAAAATGTGTCATAATCTAGATGTTTTTTTTTGTTTTTTTTTCGGCTGCTTTTTTTTGGGAAAACAAATTTTTTACGATTTCGCATTTTTCAGACAAAAAAAAAATGGATGATGATGAAACTTTTACTTGTCGAATACAGTATATTAATGATTCGGATCCTTTTGCAACCACTTCAAGTTCTTATTTGGAACCAATGAGACCGGTCACTTTTAAGTTTCAATTACACACAATTATTGGTTAGTTCTCTTTTTTTTTTGGATTAGATTGTCTGCGTCTCGCCAAAATGCACACTATTTCGCTCTTCAGAATAAGCAGCGCCTATGCATTAAATTCAGAGACGCAGAGATAAATAAGCAGCGCCCAAAATTCTGTGGGCGCTGCTTATTTTTCTCTGCGCTCTCTCAAAATAATGCATAGGCGCTGCTTATTTTCAAAAGTGGGCGGAGCTTAGCAGCGCCTATGCATTAATTTGAAGAGAGCGCAGAGAAAAATAAGCAGCGCCCAGAATTTCTTCAATGAAAAAGTGGGCGCTGCTTATTTTCTCTGCGCTCTCTCAAAATAATGCATAGGCGCTGCTTATTTTCAAAAAGTGGGCGGAGCTTAGCAGCGCCTATGTATTGAATTGAGAGACGCAGAGAAAAATAAGCAGCGCCCAAAATTCTGTAGGCGCTGCTTATTTTCTCTGCGCTCTCTTAAAATAATGCATAGGCGCTGCTAATTTTCCAAAAAATGCAAATGCGCTCTAATAAACCATTTTTTTCAGCCGATCAATTGCAAGACGTAATTCGAACTCTTCGAGCACCGCACAAAATCGGCGATTCAGCTCTTCAAGTTTATCGAGGCTTAGAAGGTGGTGGTGGAGAATTGCACACATATTTGGACAACGAATCAACTTTGGCTGAACAACAAGAAGAATTGGATATTTTGAAAGCTGATACGTATGTTTTTCGAAGGTTTTCCCCCTAATTTTATCCGTTTTTCTACTTTTCCCCCGCGAGAAAAATTCAAATTTATTCATCATTTTGTTCTGTCAGTCAGCGGGAGAGAACGAAGCGAAAGTGAAATTTTTCTGACCAAATTTAGGTTTTGGTTGGGAAAAGTGAAAACGCAACATTATCACTTTCCTATTTTGGCCTGGATTTTTGGGTGAATTTGAATTTTTGAAGAAAAAAATTAATGTTTTTCCCAAAGTTTTTTCCTCCAGATGTTTGGGTTTTGGAAAATCAAACATCTTCAAAAATATTTTCTTTTTCATAGCTGGTTTTCTTGATGATTGCATAAAAATATAATTATTATGCATTTTTTCTTATCTTTTTTATTTTTATGGATTTTCTGGCGTTTTCTTGTTTTTGTTGCGCAAAAATTTGACTTTTGGAATTTTTTCCTTAATAGGATTACTGTAGACAAAAATGAAATTAGAATGTTTCAAAATTCAAAATTCCACGTGAAAAACTATGCTCTGCTCTCTTTCTCTGCGTCTCTCACAATCATATACAAAGGCGCTGCTTATTTTCCTTCACTTGCAAAATTCAAAAAATAAGCAGCGCCTATGCATTAAAATGAGAGAGCGCAGAGAAAAATGAGCAGCGCCCACTATTTCATTGAAGAAATTTGGGCGCTGCTTATTTTTCTCTGCACTCTCTCAAGATAATACATAGGCGCTGCTAAGCTCCGCCCACTTTTTCAAAATAAGCAGCGCCTATGCATTAAATTGAGAGAGCGCAGAGAAAAATAAGCAGCGCCCACTATTTCATTGAAGAAGATTTGGGCGCTGCTTATTTTTCTCTGCGCTCTCTCAAAATAATGCATAGGCGCTGCTTATTTTTAAAAATTCCACCCACTTTTCAAAATAAGCAGCGCCTATACATTATTTTGAGAGAGCGCAGAGAAAAATAAGCAGCGCCCAAATTTCTTCAATGATAAAGTGGGCGCTGCTTATTTTTCTGCGTCTCTCTCTCTCTAAGCTCTTGTGATTTTAATTAAACTCAAAATCATTTTCATTTTCAATATTGATATTGTCATTATTATTATGTATGTATACTAGTGTTATTTACATTTCTTCCTCTTTTTCCTTCATTATACCATTATTACAAGTACCAGCCAGCCTCGACCTTTTCATTGTTTTTATTTATAATTTTTTCTGCATTTCTTTGTAGGTCATGTTCCTTTAAAAAAAAAATTGTTTCTAGTTTCAAAAAAATGCGGCTTCGCGCCTATGCAATCGACGTGGATACCGTAGTAAACCCCGGCGAAATCTACAGTAACCCATGTTTCTGACGAGAGTTTGGCGCGAAATCTCTCTTCCGCCTCTTGCTCCAACCAACTTCCGCTGATCGTAAAACCATTGCGGAAAATGGCGCGCAACACTTCTACAGTACATCCACCTACAGTACTCCACGCGGCGGCGCCAATTCAAATCGATATGGAGATACCGTATATTGATGAAGATTTGCCTGCAGTACCTCAGGTGGCTACAGTAATCCAGCCACCGTATTCACATAGTCGAAATGATAGCGGATATCGATCGATGGATAGTTTTGATGATTATTTTCGAGAAAAAATGATGGGCAGATCATCGACTACTGTACCTACAGTAACCCAAGAGAAACCGGTGTACTGTAGACCTACAGTATCTCAAGATTATTCGAGTTATGCCAAACCTACAGTACCACAGGCTACGGTATTTGCAAAGCCTACAATACCTCAGGAACCATTTTCTACAGTATTTGCAAAGCCTACAGTACCCCAAGCTACAGTATACGCGAGACCTACAGTACCCTCATCTACAGTACCCCAAGAATCATCTTCTACAGTATTTGCAAGACCTACAGTACCTTCAACTTGGAAACCAGATACAGTACCAGTGAATTCAAGGACTATGGACTCATATGCGAGAACTAAAGTACCCCAAGAGTCTTCTACAGTATTTGCGAAGCCTACAGTATCCCAAACTACAGTATACGCGAGACCTACAGTACCCCATCAACCTAGCTATGCAAAACCTACTGTACTCGATGAGTCAGTTTACTGTAGACCTACAGTAACCCGAGAGCCAACTACAGTACCCGCAAAACCTACAGTATCCATCGAACCTACAGTAACCCGAGCCTTCAAATTTGATCCGAACTACGATCGAAAATCAGTCCAACGAAGCACTAGTTTTCGAGCTCAACCTACAGTATCCCCATCTCCAACTACAGTACCATTTTCCACGTCAACTTTGCCAAAAAGAAAACCCGTACACTTTGAGCCTTATAATCCTAGAGAGAAGAGTACTGTAGCTACAGTACTTTCCAAAAATGAGAAGGAAGAAGAAGAAGAAGAACCATTTGATTGGGGTGATGAATATTTGAATTCGCGGGAAAAGTAGATTTTTTCTGAAAATTTCGGGAGAAATTCGAAAATTATTGATTTTTGCAGGCGCCGATGCAGTTTGGTACTCCGAACACAAACTTCTCTTCGTGTCAAGACCATTATTGGTGAGTTTTGAAGTTTGGGCGCTGCATATTTTTCTCTGCGCTCTCTCAAAATAATGCATAGGCGCTGCTAAGCTCCGCCCACTTCTTGAAAATAAGCAGTGCCTATGCATTATTTTGAGAGAGCGCAGAGAAAAATAAGCAGCGCCCACTTTTATTGAAGAAAAAGTGGGCGCTGCTTATTTTTCTCTGCGCTCTCAAAATAATGCATAGGCGCTGCTAAGCTCCGCCCACTTTTTAAAATAAGCAGCGCCTATGCATTATTTCGAGAGAGCGCAGAGAAAAATAAGCAGCGCCCATTTTTATTGAAGAAAAAGTGGGCGCTGCCTATCTTTCTCTGCGCTCTCTCAAAATAATGCATAGGCGCTGCTTATTTTTTTCCAAAATAGGCGGAGCTTAATAATGCATTATTTTGAGAGAGCGCAGAGAAAATAACCCTAGAAATTTGAATTTTGAAATTTTTAAAATAAAAATGCACATTTCTAAATTGCCACGTCATATGTCACGTTTTAAAATTTTGTTGAAAAAATATGATTTTTTAGCTAAAAATACGTGAAAATTTAGATTTTTTTGTTTGGTTCCATTTTTCAGTGAAAAAGTTTTTTTTTCAAATAATTTCAATTCTTCTCTAAAATAAATAATCCCGATTTTCGCTCAAAAAATCAAGAAACTATGATTTTTCTCTGCGTCTCTCGAAATAATGCATAGGCGCTGCTTAATAAGCTTCGCCCCCTTTTCCAGGAAAATAAGCAGCGCCTATATATTATTTTGAGAGACGCAGAGAAAAATAAGCAGCGCCTGAATTTCTTCAATAAGAAAGTGGGCGCTGCTTATTTTTCCTCTACCCTCTCTTCAATTCTCACACAATCTATTTCACCTCTCTTTTTCCAGACAAACTTCTAAATTGTTCCGGAAGAGATCAACGTCGCGCTCTTTTCTCACTCAAACAAATCTTCCAAGATGATCAAGATTTGGTTCATGATTTTGTTCAAAATCAAGGATTAGATTGTATGATTCGACTTGGTCGAACTGCCGATCAAAATCATCAAAATTACATTTTACGAGCTCTTGGTCAACTCATGTTATATGTTGATGGAATGAACGGAATCATTGCTCATAATTCGACTATTCAATGGTTATATGAATTGTTGGATTCGCCGGTTAGTTTATTATACATTTATTGCTCATATTATATATGTTTTTCTGTGTATTTTTGTGTTTAGTTGTACGTGGAAGAAGAGCGTAAAGAAATGTCTCCGTTTCGTCTAGAATGGGTAATTATTGTGTGAAAAGAAAGCATGTAGGAATGTTCCTTTAAGAATTTCTTACTGTATGCATCCAAGTTTGTTTTTTGTAAAAAAATTTAATTTTCAATCAAAATTTTACATTCGTCTGTGTCTCTCAAAATAATGCATAGGCGCTGCTTGTTTTCCTCTTCACTCAAAAATAAGCAGCGCCTATGCATTATTTTGAGAGAGTGCAGAGAAAAATAAGCAGCGCCCAAATTTCTGCAATGAAAAAGTGGGCGCTGCTTATTTTTCTCTGCGCTCTCTTCAATTAATACATAGGCGCTGCTTATTTTGTGAAAAGGGGCGGAGCTTATTAATAAGCAGCGCCTATGCATTATTTAAAGAGAGTGCAGAAAAAAATAAGCAGCGCCCACATTTTCATTGAAAATTTGTGTTGAAGAAGCATGTGTGAACCTTTAAGAATGTATGTATTATTACTGTATGTACCTTTAACAGAAACATTTGTTAAACAAAATAAAGGTTGTTTTTTTACAGTTCCGTCTTGTTGTCAAAACAGCTCTCAAACTTCTTCTGGTTTTCATTGAATATAATGATAATAATGCATTATTAGTATTATCTGCAATTCAATTTGTTGATAAATCAAAAGGACAAGCAGATTGGAGTGCAATTATGAAAGTTTTGACGGAAAAAGATTCGCCCGATCCGGAAACACTGGTTTATGGAATGACTGTTGTGAATAAGGCATTACACGGTATTCCGGATAGAGATACGTATTATGATTCTGTTGATACTTTGGATCAACTTGGAATGGAAGAAGCTATTAAACAAATGGCAAGGTGAGGGGATTTTGGGGGAATTTTGGGAAAAAATTGAGAAAATGAGGTTCTTTTCATTCTGATATGTTGGAATTAAAAAAAAATCAAAATTTACCTTTTTTTCAAATAAAAAACATCAATTCCAATTTCAATTGAATACAAATAAGCAGCACCTTTAAGAGACGCAGAGAAAAATAAGCAGCGCCCAGTTTCTTCAAGCAAATTTTGGGCGCTGCTTATTTTTCTCTGCGCTCTCTCAAGATAATACATAGGCGCTGCTTATTTTTCAAAGTGGGCGGAGCTTAGCAGCGCCTATGCATTATTTAAAGAGAGCGCAGAGAAAATAAGCAGCGCCCACTTTCTCCAAGCATATTTTGGGCGCTCCTTATTTTTCTCCTTTTCTCTGCGTCTCTCATTTCAATGCATAGGCGCCGCTTATTTCTTCCGCGGGGATGTGAAACTAACTTGTAGAGAATTCTGTTTAAAAACTCAAATTTCAGATCTAACAATAAGGAACTGGAAGAGCAATGTCGATTATATGAAAGAGAATTGAAGGAAGAAGATGAGAGGGGTGAAAATGAAAATGATGATGTGGTTAAAATGAGGTGGGTTTTTTAGAATTTTGATTCTTTAGAGTGAAAAGTGCATGGTGTGACCATTTTTTTGACACCAAAAAACCTTATTGTTGCCTAGGTGTGTCTAGGATTGCTCATACTAACCCATTCATTCAGAAATTCTGCTCAATCTTCAAATTCTCGTCGAAGTAGTCAAGGATCGCATGATTCAGCAATTACAATGGGAAGTGATGAAGATCCGACTTCAACTTTGGAACGAGAAGAAAAATCTCAAAAATCCAAAAAAGTTTCGATAACTCACGAGATGCCTGAAGATATTGAAACAGCGTTGGAAAAATTGAATCGTGCTCTATTGCAAAGACGAGAGGCAGAGAAGCAGAAAGCGGAAGAGACGAGACGACGAGAGATTGAGCAAAACGAGGAGATTGCAAGGATGCGTAGAGAGGCAGAGGAAAGACGAGAAGAAGAGAGACGCAGGAAACGAGAGGAGGAGGAGGCAGACAGGTAGAGTGATTTGAAGTGATAAAGCATGGTGTGAAAAGAGATTTAGAGAAATTGAGATTTCTTAGATCATAAGACTCTTTTTTAGGGTTGGAAGAACACCAAGCGATTTGACAATGGTTTCGCCAACAACATCGAATGGAAATGGATTCGAGGACAAGAAAACATTGATGAGACGCAGACATGATGAGGCTAGACGCAGACAAGCAGAGCACGAACAATTCACGGCGAATCGAAGTGTTTTCAATAGGTAATTAAGAAATTTGGGCACTGCTTATTTTTCTCTGCGCTCTCTTCCCTTTATACATGGGCGCTGCTTATTTTTCTAAGCTCCGCCCACTTTTCAAAATAAGCAGCGCCTATGCATTATTTTAAGAGAGCGCAGAGAAAAATAAGCATCGCCTACTTTTTAGTGAACGAAAAGTAGGCGCTGCTTATTTTTCTCTGCACTCTCTTCAAATAGATACATAGGCGCTGCTAAGCTCCGCCCACTTTTGAAAATAAGCAGCGCCTATGTATTAAATTGAGAGAGCGCAGAGAAAAATAAGCAGCGCCTTAATTTTGCTTGAAGAAACTGGGCGCTGCTTATTTTCTCTGCGCTCTCTCAATTTAATACATAGGCGCTGCTAAGCTCCGCCCACTTTTCAAAATAAGCAGCGCCTATGGTTTATTTTGAGAGAGTGCAGAGAAAAATAAGCAGCGCCTACTTTTTAGTGAATGAAACGTAGGCGCTGCTTATTTTTCTCTGCGTCTCTCATATAGCAAAAAAAAAATTGATTTTTTCCAGCACACCATCTCCTACACCAATCTCCCAACCAACACCAAATCATTTCTTCTTCTTCACCAATCGCTCCAAATAATATCCACCATGATATTCAACCAACAACTTCGAAAAAGGTTCCAGAACCTCTGAATCTTCAGAAGGAAAACATCGAAGAATCTGGATCTGCAGAAAATTCAACTTCAGAATCTCATCAAGTCAAAGCACCGCCTCCATCATTTCCCACAATTTTCTCGCCAACTGAACCGAAACCCATGGATTTCTCCGAAATTCCAAAAGAAGTGGAAGAGCCACCAAAACCAGTGGCGCCAAAAATCGAAGCTTCTTCTGGTGGAGGTGGTGGATTCGCTGAAATGTTGCAAAAAAGAGCGCAGCGAACTGCGGAAGCCAATCGAAATGGTATATTTGGAGAGAAAAAAGAGTCGGAAGGAGAGGTTCAGTGGAAAAAAGCGGCTGAGAATTTGAGTAGTCGACCTTTGATTATCAATGATTTGGATTTTAGTGAATTCCATGCTAAGGAATTTGAGCAAGATCCATTGCAACTTGCAAGAGCCGCGAAAATTGCCGAAAATCCTGGGCCAATTAGGAATGGAGGCTTGGGAGGAGGAGGAGTTCCACCACCACCACCTCCACCAATTTCTGCAATCCCATTACCTCCAAGATTACAAGGTTTGAACGGAACTGGAGGTGGAATTCCGCTTGCACCACCTTTGGGAATTATTCCACCCCCACCTCCACTTTTACCTGGAATTCATGATGCACGAGATGTTAGTCCGGCTGCTGCGAATAAAGGAGTGCTGAAAATGCACTGGAAACCTGCAGCTGTTGAACCGCCGCCAATTCCATCGCTGAAACAGAAGGTGAGATAGTGTGGGTTTGAAGAGAGCGCAGAGAAAAATAAGCAGCGCCCACTTTTTCATTAAAGAAATTTTAGGCGCTGCTTATTTTTCTCTGCGCTCTCTCAAAATAATGCATAGGCGCTGCTTATTTTCAAAAAGTGGGCGGAGCTTAGCAGCGCCTATGTATTATTTGAAGAGAGCGCAGAGAAAAATATGCAGCGCCCACTTTTTCATTGAAGAAATTTTAGGCGCTGCTTATTTTTCTCTGCGCTCTCTCAAAATAATGCATAGGCACTGCTTATTATTTTTATTCGCTCTCCTGTTCGGTAGAGCGCGCTTTCCCAATTTTCTCAATTTTTCATCATTCCAGGGAAGCTTCTGGAATACAGTAGATGGAACTTTGCCAAGATTCGACGCGAAAAAAATCGTACAACTCTTCGAAACCAAAAAAGACAAAGAACAAATTGTCAAAAAAGTTGCTGAAACAAAATCTCAAACTTTGTCAGTTCTACCGCTTAAAAGATCGCAAGCTATAAATATTGGTCTAACAAAACTTCCACCAATAAATGTAATTCCGGCAGCAATTATGAAGTTCGATTCAATGGTTTTGAATAAAGATGGAATCGAGAAAATATTGAAACAAATGTTGCCATCACCAAAAGAAATTGAGGAAATTGAGAATAAAGTTGCTGAAAATCCCGAAATGACATTGGGAAATGCTGAACAATTTTTGTTGAAACTATCAGCGATTCCAAGTTTATTAGAGCGGCTGAAATTATGGTTATTCACTTTGGATTATAAAAGTTCGGAAAAAGATATTGCTGAACCATTGATGGATTTGCAATTGGCGATGAAAGAAATGGAAGAATCGAAGACTTTTAAAGTTGCGATGGGAATGTTGTTGGCTATTGGAAATTCGTTGAGTGGAACTGAGGTTAGCCTAAGTTTTTGGATTACTGTAGTTTTATAGCAATTACTTGAGAAACGCAGAGAAACATAAGAGGCCAAATTTCCAATGAAAAGTTTGGGCGCTGCTCATTTTTCTCTGCGTCTCTCAAAATAATGCATAGGCGCTGCTTATTTTCAAAAAGTGGGCGGAGCTTTTAAAAATAAGCAGCGCCTATGTATTAATTGAAGAGAGCGCAGAGAAAAATAAGCAGCGCCTAAATTTCTTCAAGAAATGTGGGCGCTGTTTATTTTTCTCTGCGCTCTCTCGAAATAATACATAGGCGCGCCTATGTTTAAAATCGAGAGAGCGCAGAGAAAAATAAGCAGCGCCCACTTTTTTCTCTGCACTCTCTCAAAATAATGCATAGGCGCTGCTAATTTTTTTTCCAAATTTTCCGAATCCAAAAAAAAATGAAATTTTTGCAGATCAAAGGATTCTACCTGGATTATCTCACAAAAGCGTCGGAAGTAAAAGATCCAGTTTATAAACATACTCTAACTTATCATTTAGCTGAATATATGGTTGAACATTATCCAGAAGGAACTGATTTATATAGCGAATTTGGAGCTGTCGCAAGAACAGCTCGTGTTGATTATAAAGAATTGTTGGACAATTTAATGCGACTCGAAAAAGAATGCAAAACATCTTGGGAATATTTGGCGATTATTTCGAAAAACGACAATTCGAATATGAAACAAAAAATCAATGATTATTTGAATGACGTGGCACAACGAATTCATCAATTGAAAGCGATTTATACAGTAACCAAGAATCGATGGCACACATTTTTATTATATTTTGGTTATTCTGTGGATGAGATTCCGAATCAGAATCCGAATGAGGTTTTTAAAATGGTCACCGAATTTTCGCTCGAATATCGAACTACACGCGATAAGATTTTGGCGCAGAGAAAACGGATGGCTGAGAAAAGAGAGAGGAAATAAGACGAGGGGAAAAATATGGGCACTTGAAAATCAGAATCAGACACAGGAACAACAACCGGAACGAGAGAATTTCCGAAGGAAAAATATAGCACCTGTCACAAATTCGCTGGAAAGACACGATGAAATGTCGAGAATTTTGAATGGAGTTGCGAATGCTGAAAGAAGACGAGCACCGCCCAAGAATTTTGGAGGAAGTGTGAAGGATTTGGTGGATAATGAGCCTGAAGATGAGATTTTGAATGGATTGGTGAAAGCTGCCACGTTGCAAACTTTTGAGGGTAGAGATCAAAGGAGAAGAGCCAGGCAATTCAACAGAAAATCATGTGAGCTTTTCAGAAAAGTATTTTTTTTTCATTAAAAATATTGATTTTTTGCAGTGCGCCGAACGAGAACGTTGAAAATGGTCGATGGACAATTGGAGACTTGCAACTATTAATTTTTTATTTTTTGCTTATTTTCAGACAATTTTGTTACCGGTACACAATTTTCAGATTTTTGTAGTTTTTTTTGTATAAAGTTTTGAGATTTTAATGAAAGTTTTGCAATGGAGCGCAGGAAATTAGGGAAAATAAGCAGCGCCTATGTATAAAATTGAGAGACGCAGAGAAAAATAAGCAGCGCCTAAATTTCTTCAAAGAAAAAGTGGGCGCTGCTTATTTTTCTCTGCACTCTCTCAAATAAATGCATAGGCGCTGCTTAATTTTAAAAGTGGGTGGAGCTTATAAAAATAAGCAGCGCCTATAGATTAATTTGAGAGAGCGCAGAGAAAAATAAGCAGCGCCCACTTTTTCAATGAAGAAATTTGGGCGCTGCTTATCTTTCTCTGCGTCTCTCAAAATTAACTATAGACGCTGCTTATGTTATTTTCTTTTGAAGAAATAAGCAGCGCCTATGTATTATTTTGAGAGACGCAGAGAAACACTCATAAATTACCACGTACACTTCATTGAAATCCAATATTCTCCATTTCCTTCTCAAATATTTTTCACATGCAAAATCCACCCACTTTTCATCCACATTTCTTTAAACTAAAAATACACATTTCCCCACTTTCTCTCTCTAACACTCTCTCAATCCTCCATACTATTTCCCACTCGAAATTTGCGGCTCTTTTTATTTTTCTGTTTTTTTTCTTCTTTTTGTTCAGCTGTTTTTCGATTTTTTGTTGCTTTCTAGAAAAAAACACATTTTTTCATGTTTTCTAGTAGACTTCCGTTTTTTTTCTAATGAAAAATCAAAAAATTAGTCAGAAGACGAAAAATGTGTAGAAATGCAAATATTGACACATTTTCATTTTGCTATATATTTATAATAATATAATAATGACAAATATATCTATTTATTATAACAAAAGTGACAAAACAGTAGCTTTTTTTGGTTGGTTTTTGACAGTTTTTTAAAGTATGTTAGCTGACAGAAAAATATTGATTTTGTTTTTTTTTTTTTTTGGAAAAAATTAGTGGGCAGATCAGAAAGATCAGAAAGATCGGAAAATATTTTTCTCTGCGTCTCTCAAAACAATACAGAGGCGCTGCTTATTTCTTCAAAGCAAAGAAAAAATAAGCAGCGCCTATGCATTATTTCGAGAGAGTGCAGAGAAAAATAAGCAGCGCCCTCTTTTTTCCAAATTTCTAATGAGTAGGCGCTGCTTATTTTTCTCTGCGCTCTCTTCAAAATAATGCTTAGGCGCTGCTTATTTTCAAAAGTGGGCGGAGCTTAGCAGCGCCTATGTTTAATTTTGAGAGAGCGCAGAGAAAAATAAGCAGCGCCCACTTTTTTTCCAAATTTCTAATGAGTAGGCGCTGCTTATTTTTCTCTGCGTCTCCCAAGGCGCTGCTAATTTTTCACCCTATCTTTCTCTGCGTCTCTCCTCCTCTTATCTCTCTAATCTCTTTTTTCAAGAGCCCTTCTGTGCACGCGCAAACACCACACTTTTATCACCAAACTTTTCACATTTTTCTTTTTTTTTCGTCATTTTTATATGTAAAATGATCATTTTCAGGTTTTTTTGCATCGAAGAAGAAGAAAAGTGAAATGAAGAATAATTAGTATCATCATATTTTCTCTTTTTTCTTCATTTTTCAACAATATTTTTCGGCCTACTGTAAGTATGGAAAATGAACAAGAAAAAATCTACCTATCGAATCTTCCCCCGGAAATTCTTCTAAAAATCGGGCAATTTGCCACGTGGAAATCTCGACACGCACTATCTTTTGTGAACTGGAGACTACACAATATTTTCGCGCCAACTCTCAATTCAGCCCACAGTATATCTATAAAAGGCTGTGAAAATGTGGAATTCTATTTGTTGGATTTCGAATTGGACACTGAAACTACAGTAAGACGAGAATTCAAGTGTTTGGGTGGAAAAAGAACAGAAGTTCGGACAGTTTGGAGTGGTACTGTAGATCGTGTCGAGACCATTTCGAGAATACTGTATACTTCACCAAGGCCCCATGTTATTAAATTGTTTAGGGAGATTTTGAAGAATTTCAAATTGCAGAGGATACATATCGGAATTGTGAGTTAGCCTAACTTTTTTGAAAAAATTTCAAATTTCAAAATTCAAAACAGGACACATTCATCCCATTATTATCTGATTATTGTGGAAAATCAATCGATGAAATTGGAATTTCTGACAGTATTCGAGCTATGGAGCAAGCAATTAGATTACAGCCAAAAAGTTTGACAATTTTTGGGAGGAGTGAATTGGTTAGAGAGCAGAGAGTAGAGCAGATTGATTTAGAGGTGAGTGGCGGACTAGCTTTGAGTTTCTAGGCCATCCCAATTTCATTCCAGAAACTTCCAAATCTCCGTAAACTACATCTCTATTGCTCTTCAATTTCGCTCGATCAATTTCTTGCCTCAAAAATCGATACTCTCGTCACATCCTCTGACACAATACAGATCCTGCCAAGCCACGTGGAACAAATGTGCAGCGCGTGGAAAACCGGTCGAGCAAACTACAAACACATTCAGATGCTCTCCGCATCCACGTATTCACCATTTTCCGCCTACTATTTCCCGCAACCGGAAAGTCCAATTTGGCCGGGAGCGGGATTGGAGAATTTTTTGGAAAATGAAGAGGAGGAGGAATGGATTCCGGGTCTTTTCAAGGCGAAATTGATGAATTTGAGAGGAGAAAAGGCAATTGTTACGAAATGGGATAATGAATTTTGCTTTTTTAGGATTAATTAATTATGTTTAGGCTCTAGTAAGGTTTTAACTTAATTAGGCTAACTGATAAAACTCTTAAAACAAGCAGCGCCTCCAACAAATGTGGGCGCTGCTTATTTTTCTCTGCGCCTATCAAAATAATGCATAGGCGCTGCTTATTTTCAAAAGTGGGCGGAGCATATAAAAAATAAGCAGCGCCTATGTATTAAATCGAGAGAGCGCAGAGAAAAATAAGCAGCGCCTAACTTTCTTCAATGAAAAAGTGGGCGCTGCTTATTTTTCTCTGCGTCTCTCAAAATAATGCATAGGCGCTGCTTATTTCCAAAAGTGGGCGGAGCTTAGCAGCGCCTATGTATTAATTTGAGAGAGTGCAGAGAAAAATAAGCAGCGCCCAAATTTCTTCAATGAAAAAGTAGGCGCTGCTTATTTTTCCTAATTAGGTTTAATTAAAGCTCCTAACTAAGGTCTTAAGGCTCCCTAATAAAGCCCTATCTTATACGTGTATTTTGATCTCGCTAGATATATTTTTGCTAGATTTTAATAGAAAAATAAAGAATTTATTGATTTTCCTCCTCAATAATCTCATATTCCAATTGTTCTTCATCCAAAAATCGAAAATTGATCATCTTATAATTTTTCACATCCAATTTCCTTCGATCTTGCAAATATTCGGTGATTTTTTCAATTGTTTTCATATATTTCCACGATTCGAATTGGCCTAACTTGGATATTCTATCTAAATATGACCATTGATCATGTTGAAGAAGATGATAAAAACGTTTGGCAAGACCGCGGGATGATTGATGGCTGCAAAAATATAGATTTGGATTTCTAGGCCATCTAACAAGGTTCAGTCTTACCTCATCTGTCTCTCCTCATATCCTTCCAATTCTTCTCTCGCTGGAATTTCAGCTTTTTCCTAGCGCAAAAGCTAATCCTAATTGAACCTGATATTCAAAAAGGGGAAAAGTGATTGTCACTAAATTCAAGCCGATGAAAAAAAGTGATTTCGGATAATCCACATGGACAACGTGCTCGAAAATTGGCGAAACTACGTGAGCATCTTCCAAGAGGCGGACTACGGTAGAGTCGAAGAATGGAAACTGGAAAATTTTAGCTTTAGGAAGCTTTGGAAGGGCTCTGAAATTATTTTGAGAAGTCTAAAAATAAGCAGCGCCTATGTATTATTTTGAGAGAGCGCAGAGAAAAATAAGCAGCGCCCCAATTTCTTCAATGAAAAAGTGGGCGCTGCTTATTTTTCTCTGCGCTCTCTCAAAATAATGCATAGGCGCTGCTTATTTTCCAAAAAGTGGGCGGAGCTTAGCAGCGCCTATGCATTATTTTGAGAGAGCGCAGAGAAAAATAAGCCGCGCCCCAATTTCTTCAATGAAAAAGTGGGCGCTGCTTATTTTTCTCTGCGCTCTCTCAAAATAATACATAGGCGCTGCTTATTTTCAAAAAGGGGCGGAGCTTAGCAGCGCCTATGCATTATTTTGAGAGAGCGCAGAGAAAAATAAGCAGCGCCCACTTTTTCATTGAAGAAATTTAGGCGCTGCTTATTTTTCTCTGCGCTCTCTCAAAATAATACATAGGCGCTGCTTATTTTCAAAAAGGGGCGGAGCTTAGCAGCGCCTATGCATTATTTTGAGAGACGCAGAGAAAAATTCAAAATTTTCAATTTTTAACACAAATCCCCAAAAATCCCCTCGATTCCTACCTGATAATGATAACCTGTACAAACAATAATCGAATCCGCTTCAAATTCTTGGCCCGAAACTGTTTTCACTCCTGATTTCGTCACTTTTTCCACGTGTTCCGAAGTTTGTTGAATATTTTCGGGAAGTGAATTATAGACGGCTTTTTTCGAGATCAAATGAATTTCTTTGGCTGTTTTTGCGATTTGTAGTCCAATATCAATTCCTGATGGTCCCGCACCGATTATTATCACTTTTTGATTCGAGAACTCTTCCGCGTGGCGATAGTCATGACTATGGATTAAATTTCCTGAAAAATGGGTTATCACTGGAGCGCATTTGATCAATTCTCAAAATTTTATAGGCAAAATATAGCTCATTTTGAAGCTCTTGAAATTCTCTACAAAATGAGCCCAAATCTCACCTTCAAATTCCGAATTCTCATATGGATTATTGGGCCTGAAGTAGTGACCATTGCAAACAAAAACAATATCGAAATAATAATCGAAAGTTCCCAAACCATTTTGAACAATTATCTGAGAAAATAAATATGGGAATTTTTTGAAACGTATAATTTTCGGGGTTATTTTTTTGGATTTTGAAGCTTCCTAAAGCCTCCAGAAGCCTCCAGAAGCCTCCAAAAGCCTCCAGAAGCCTCCCAAAGGTCCCCCAAGCCCCCTAAGCCCCTTTTCCTCACCTTCCACTTCTCCTCTTCCTCAATCCTAGTCACACTTTCAACAGTTGTGTTAAAATCAATCGATAATCCATCCGAATATTTTTGTAAATATTCCAAAACATCTCGATGATCCAAAAATGAGGGAAGAGAAGAATCGAACGGAAAATCACGGTATGCCATCACTTCTTTTGGTAGATTGGTTCTAGAGAAAAACAGGAGGGGTTTAAAGGGACATACAGTGATTTCGAGCGCCTGTGGCGCGAGTGTAGAACAAGAATCCGCGAAAGCGGTTCGAGCGGAGCGAGTGTATGTCCCTGGGGTACTGTATGTGCCTTTAAATGTAGCTACAGCACTTCCCTAGGCATTTAAAGGGACATACACTCGCTCCGCTCGAGCCGCTTGCGCGGTTTCTTGTGCTAAACTCGCGCCAACGGCGCTCGGAGTACAACCTTAATACGAAAAGAAGAAAAGGGACACTTGAAAATGAGCAGCGCCTATGTATTATTTGAAGAGAGTGCAGAGAAAAAAACAAATTTTTGCGAGAGTGCGCGAAATTCAATTTTTATCAATGGGGCGCACTTCCATTTCTACTTTTATTTTCTTGTTTTTATTTTTCGAAAATGTTTGATTCGCGTATTTTTTGTTGTTTTTTCATGAATTTGAATGAAACTTGTTGTTAAATTCATATTTTTCTCTTTTTCTAGTACAAATAACATAATTTTAGTTGATTTTTGATAGTTTTATACAAAAACTTGTTGCTAAAAAAGCTATTTTATGGAAAAATGTACTTTTGGTTTACTTTATATAGATTTGGTTACAGGAAAATCGTCAGAGAAATGGTGAAAATATCGGAAAAATTAGATAATGAGGAAAATTTTGGTCGGAAATGATTCAAAGAGGAAAACTGGACGAAATGTGAGTTTTTTTTTTTGAGATTTTTTGAAAAAAATTTGGGTTCTGAATTAGCGAGTTTGCTGAAAAATTACATAAAAAATTACCGAATCTCATTATGAAAGTTGAGGTACTGTATGTTCCTTTAAATATAACTACAGTATTCTAAAGGGGCATACACTCGCTCCGCTCGAGCCGCTTACGCGGAAATTTGATCTACACTCGCGCCACAGGCGCTCGGGGTACTGTACTTCTTCCGAGCGCCTGTGGCGCGAGTGTAGATCAAAATTCCGCGCAAGCGGTTCGAGCGGAGCGAGTGTATGTCCCTCGGAGTACTGTATGAGCCTTTAAACTTAGCTACAGTAATCTAAAGGGACATACACTCGCTCCGCTCGAACCGCTTGCGCGGAATCTTGATCTACACTCGCGCCAGAGGCGCTCGAAGGAAGTACAGTACCTCGAGCGCTTTAGGCGCGAGTGTAAGTCAAGATTCCGCGGAAGCGGTTCGAGCGGAGCGAGTGTGTGTCCCTGGGGTACTGTATGTGCCTTTAAATTGCTGTAGCTATTCTAAAAGGTGCATACAGTACCCCTAAAGCCGCTCGTGTGCCTTCAACTCACTTCATCTCATAATACATACTCGAATGACATCCTTTTTCCTCCGAATAAACCCAAGTTCCTCCAATTTGTGCAGTTTGCTCAAAAATCCGAACATCCAGACCGGCTTTCAGACTGTGCCGCGCGGCGGCCAAACCCGCTGCACCAGCTCCAATCACACATACGGATTTGGTGGTGATGGGCATTTTTGAGCTGCGAAAAATTTTGGAAATGATTTTTGTGGAGAGCAAAAAAATATTGAGTAGATCATAAAAATGAGCGGAGCGAGTGTATGTCCCTTTAGATTACTGTATCTGAGTTCAAAGGCTCATACAGTAATCTAAAGGGACATACACTCGCTCCGCTCGAGCCGCTTACGCGGAATTTTGATCTACACTCGCGCCACAGGCGCTCGGGGTACTGTACTTCTTCCGAGCGCCTCTGGCGCGAGTGTAGGTCAAGATTCCGCGCATGCGGCTCGAGCGGAGCGAGTGTATGTCTCTTTAGATTACTGTAGCTAAGTTCAAAGGCTCATACAGTACTCCTAGGGACATACACTCGCTGCGCTCGAGCCGCGTGCGCGGAATCTTGATCTACACTCGCGCCAGAGGCGCTCGAGGTCCTTTAGATTACTGTAGCCGTATTTAGAGGCGCATACAGTACCCCAAAAAACTTACAAATACTCAAAAATATTTGAGAAATAACTCAAAATTTTAGGAACTACATTGGTGCAATTATATAACATTCAGAAATGACTAAAATTGAAATTTTTGAAAATATTTATTCATTTAAAAAGATCACGTGATCTATTCATTTTTTAACGAACAAAAACGTGAATATATATTTATTGATGTTCCTTTAAATTACTGTAATTCAAGGAATCTTTGAAATTTCATAAGAAACCAGGTAAAAACAGAAAATCCAAAGAACAAACAAGAAAATCATGACAAATATGTATTTTTTTGGAAAAATTGATTGATAAGATACAATCTGACCTTTGATTTAGTTGAATTCCTATAATTTTTGGAACAAAAAATCTAGCTACAGTACCTTTAGATCTTACTTTAGTAATTTAATTCTAACTAGACCAGAATTTTTCAATTGAAAAAAATGTTCGCTACAGTACCCTTCTAGAAGATTACTGTAGCTTCTAGATATAAATCCAGCTACAGTACTCCCTTATTTTCCTACTACTGTAGCTCAATTTTTTGACAAAAAAAAATAGAAAATGCCACATTTTTTGGAACAAAGAAACAAAGAATTCAAAATTGCCAAAATGTGGGTTTTCTTATCGCAGAATGCACAAAATAATGACAAGAAAAAAAAGTTTTTGTTCGAAAAATTTCCATTTAGGATGTTGGAACAATAATAAATCGAGGAAAAAAAGAAGGAAAATGATAAAAAAAATAATTCTGGTTTGGTTTATGATGACTTTATATTTATAGAAAGAAAATTGTTTAGTTGGGGGGTACTGTATGCGCCTTTAAATATAGCTACAGTAATCTAAAGGGACATACACTTGCTTTTTTGAATTACTGTACATTTAAAGGACCATACAGTATCTCGAGCGCCTGTGGCGCGAGTGTAGATCAAACTTCCGCGCATGCGGCTCGAGCGGAGCGAGTGTATGTCCCTCGGAGTACTGTATGAGCCTTTGAACTTAGCTACAGTAATCTAAAGGAAAACACACTCGCTCCGCTCGAGCCGCTTGCGCGGAATTTTGATCTACACTCGCGCCAAAGGCGCTCGGAAGAAGTACAGTACCTCGAGCGCCTGTGGCGCGAGTGTAGATCAAAATTCCGCGTGAGCGGTTCGAGCGGAGCGAGTGTATATCTCTCGGAGTACTGTATGAGCCTTTGAACTTAGCTACTGTAATCTAAAGGAAAACACACTCGCTCCGCTCGAACCGCTTACGCGGAATTTTGATCTACACTCGCGCCAAAGGCGCTCGAGGTACTGTACTTCCTTCGAGCGCCTCTGGCGCGAGTGTAGATCAAACTTCCGCGCATGCGGCTCGAGCGGAGCGAGTGTATGTCTCTCGGAGTACTGTATGTCCCTTTGAAGTACCGTAGCAGGAGTACGGTAATCTAAAGGAACATAGGCTTATGAGATATCAAAATGATCAGCAGGAAAATCTTCATTAATTTTTAACTATTTAATTTCCTCAAATAAACAATGTCCCCCAACAGTTTTACAAGCCAATTTCGGAGTAAATCCATGTTTTTCAATCAACATCTTCTGTGTCCTAAAAATCGCAAATTCCCTCTCATAACATTCCGTGACGCGTCCCCCACAAATTCTTTCCAACAATTTCAAATATTGCATTTCGGCTGTTCGAAATACCAATTGTTCTTGACACAATTGACACGATAATAATTGTTGCTCTTCGAAAAATGAGAGCTCTCCGGAAGTTAGCCAAAATTGGAACAGAAATATTGTTACAAGCGAAATTTTCATGATTTTTTTGAAGCGAAATGATGATCGAAATAAAAAAAACATGTCTGTGAGAATTTTCCAGAAAAAAAAAATTCCTCTAGCGCCTTTGGCGCGAGTGTATGTCCCTTTAGATTACTGTATCTGAGTTCAAAGGCTCAGCTACAGTAATCTAAAGGGACATACACTCGCTCCGCTCGAGCCGCTTACGCGGAATTTTGATCTACACTCGCGCCACGGGCGCTCGGAAGAAGTACAGTACCCCGAGCGCCTGTGGCGCGAGTGTAGATCAAAATTTCTCGAGCGGAGCGAGTGTATGTCCCTTTAGATTACTGTAGGAATAATTAAAGGTCCATACAGTACCCCTAAAGCCACATGGGCTTATTTGAGTTCTAATTTTGGTTTCAATACATTTTTTTTTCGAAATTTTTCTTATCAAAGTTTGTGGTTAGGCTTAGGCTTAAAATTTAAAGCTTTCAAAAAAATTTCGAAACTTTTTTCCTGGCTCAAAATCACAAGCTTATCAATCATCTTTGTCTGAAAATCACATTTTCTGAAAATCTTGTCAGAAACAGTTGTTTCTCAACACATTTTCAGAAATATTCTAGATTTTTTTAAAGAAGCGGCGGAAATGAAGGTGAGTTTTTCCCCAAGTTTTTTTTTCAAAAAAAAAAAATTTTTTCCAGATAATTTGAATTCTTTTATTGATTTTCTTGGAAAATTTCGGAATTTCTGAAAGTTTCAATTTTCCGATCAATAAAAATCACAGAAAATGGCGAAATATTCGATCGTATAACTTCATCGAATCCTATGAAGCTGCAGAAGAATCAGATGTTTGGAGATGAAAAAAAATTGTTTCATAAATATCAGTTCATAAAATCTTTCTCGTTTCAAACACCGTTTAAAGGCACATACAGTACTTCGAGCGCCTTTGGCGCTAGTGTAGATCAAAATTCCGCGTAAGCGGTTCGAGCGAAGCGAGTGTATGTCCCTTTAAATTACTGAAGGCATTTTTAAAGGATCATACAGTACCCCAAAGCTAAAGGGACATACACTCGCTGCGCTCGAGCCGCTTACGCGGAATTTTGATCTACACTCGCGCCAAAGCGCGCTCGAATAAACATACAGTACCCTCAGACATGCTTCAAATATTTATTAATTAATTAATTCTTATCTTCATTTTTCAACCACCATTTTGTAATTCCAACATTGAATGACATTCGATAACTCTCATAAGATTCGCAGATTTCGAAAAAGAAGATTGAAATTAGAATCAGAAGAATAAGGAAATTCTGAACAATTGGAAATTGTTTCAAAAGAAAAATATTTTAATTCAGGCTTACCTTGAACATTTTCTGGAAAAAACTTGGGGAATTGAAGAAATTTCTCTGAAAACTTGTGATTTAAAGTTTCTGAGTTCTAGAAAATCAGCACCTGCTTCTTCTTTAAAATATGATTGATGGGAATTTTTTTCTAGAAATACTGTAGCTCAAAAAATCACAATTTTTCTGAAACAGCTGCTCATGTCATAATTCCAGTCACTATTTAAACCCATCTCAAATTCACTTCAAAAATATCAGAAAACTTTCAAGAAGATGCTCAGAAATGTGAGTTTTTCCTTCATTTTCTCTGAAACTATCGAATTTTCAGCAAAGTTTTCTTGGTTTTCCTCATATTTTTGGTGTTTTTCGTGGCCAACACAGTTTGGCTGGTATGATGGTAGACGAGAATATGGGAGAATGATGACTTCTGAAGAAGAAGAAAGAAAATATGAACAACTTGACCAAAACCAAAACCAGAACCAAAAACAATATAATTGGGGAGAAAGTCATGAAGATCGTAATTATATGCAATGTGTCAGTAGATGTGTGAATAAAAAGATTTTATTAAATAAAAAATTATGATTTTCCAGATGTATGTACTTTTTAGCAATAAACAGTTACGGAAAAATCTAGAAGAATTCAAAAAATTTATTAATACAGTATCCCGAGCGCGTTTGGCGCGAGTGTATGTTCCTTTAGATTACTGTAGCATCTATGATCACATTAAGTCCTCTACAGTAATTCAAAGGGACATACACTCGCTTCGCTCGACCGCGTGCGCGGAATCTTGATTCTACACTCGCGCCAAAGGCGCTCGGGATAAGGTATGTGTTCCTTTAAGTGGTATACAGTGTCCCGAGTAGCGCCTTTAGCGCGAGCGTAGATCAAAATTCCGCGTAAGCGGTTCGAGCGGAGCGTGAGTTTATGTTCCTTTAGATTACTGTAGCTATATTTAAAGGCGCGCATCTCATCTCGAGCGCCCCTGACGCTTCTGAACCTTGATCACTTCCTGATTTCAAAAATTAGAGAAAATTAGCAACTGCTAGTTGCTGTAGCTCAAAATCAGAAATTTCCGTCTGAAACTTATGATTTTCTCGTCTGAAACAGTTGCTCATATCATATGTCCAGTCACTATTTAAACCCATCTCAAATTCACTTCAAAAATATCTGAAAACTTTCAAGAAGATGCTCAGAAATGTGAGTTTTTCCTCAAGATTTCCCCCAATAATAAACTTCCAGCAGATCTTCTTCTTCTTCCCTGATTTTGGTATATTTTCTGGGCAGCATCTCGTGCTTTTATAATCTAGATATTATCAATGATTCCTCAAAACCAGATTCAGTTAAAATAACTTATTTGTGGGAAAAAGTTGAAGGTGAAACAATCGAAAAACCTGATGAAAATATGATGAAATTCATTGAAGAAGCTGAAAATCGACAAAATGGAAAAAGTTGCGGAAGAAAAATTGACACCTCTTGAAAGCTGGGATAGATATGAAGAATTCGAGGAGAATTTGAAGAAATATAAATTGATTGCAAGAAAACAAATGAAAGAAGCAAATTGGCCAAAAAACAGATGGAGTAATGAATATATGAGACTACATAAGTTAGAAAAACCAAAAATAATATATTATACACCTGATGAATTTATAAAAGAAATGATGAAATTAGGGATATAGTACTGAAGAACCTGTGAAGCCGAAAAAAGGGAGTGATATTCTTGAAGAAATGATTAAACCAGTTGAAAAACCGGTGAAATCATGTATCACAGAGCCAGAATACGATTATGATATCGAAAAATTAGAAGAAATGTTTAGAAATCAAGAAACTGATGATTGGTCATTTGATGATTGAATAATGAATATTTTATGTCCCTTTAAATTTCGATATTAAAAACCGACGTGGAAAAACCTATATAATGCGCGTGGCGGAAGCTTTGCGGTCTACACTCGCTCCGCTCGAAAAAAAATTGGCGATAGGTTCCTCCTGTGTGAATTCTTGAAATTTTCCATAAAACCTCGATTTTTCAATCAATTTTTTAGGGAAAATTTCAGATTCGGCGGGTTTCAAAACATTTTCAGGTAAAAATGCGAGTGTAGACCGCAAGCTTCCGCGTAAGCGGCCACGTAGATTGCTATGACGTGTCGAACTCACAGTATCATAATTCCACGTGGCCGCTGAAGCGGAAGATAGTGGCCGCTTACGCGGAAGCTTGCGGTCTAAACTCGCTCCGCTCGAAAAAAGAATTGGCGATAGATTACCCTGTGCGGAATCGTGAAATTTTCCATAAAACCTCGAATCAATTTTTAGGGAAAATTTCAGATTCGGCGGGTTTCAGAGCATTTTCATTTTCAGGTAAAAATTTGAAAAATCCTATAGGAAAATCCAAATTTTCAGCATTTTTCGACACAATAAATTAAAATTTAAAATTCATATTCATTTATTCCCTAAATAGAACTCTCATACAATTTCCAATAATCTGTCCATGATACTCAATTTTGTCGCATCCTTCAATCTCAAAAATCCCAGATTTTTCTGTAGTTTTTTTTTGATATCTCCTGAAGATGTCATTGATTTCAAGCAATTATCCAACAATTCCGACAATCCATATTTATCCGCATATTCGATTTTCTCAAAATCCGATTTTTCCGATTTCATCAAATATTTCTCACAAATCCGCTTCAAATCTCTCGCTCCAAATTCATCAGAAAACATTACAAGTTCATCCAATTTTACAGTTTTAATTTTCGTAAATCCAGGGATAACAAGTTGCTAAAAATTGTCGAATTATTGATGGATCAATATTATTTTGAAGAGTGATTGAAGTCTCCTTCATATTTCTTGACAACGAATAAATCATAGAAAAAATCGACTCGCGAGCAAAGATTCTGCAAAACATTCGGTATATTTAAAGGTGCATACAGTACCCCTTAAAGCCACATGGGCATTGCCACCTTCGCCCCTCGCTCGCTAGCCGCTTGCGCGGATTTTTGATTCATACACTGCGCCAGAGGCGCTCGGACCAAGTACAGTACCTCGAGTGCCTCTGGCGCGAGTGTAGATCAAAAATCCGCGTAAGCGGCCTCGAGCGAAGCTAGGGGTATTGTATGCACCTTTAATCATTCCTACAGTGGGTCTAAAGGGACATACACTCGCTTCGCTCGAGCCGCTTACGCGGGATTTTTGATCTACACTCGCGCCAGAGGCGCTCGGAACAAAAGTAGCACTCGAGCGCCTCTGGCGCAAGTGCGTAGACCGTGTACCCCCGAGCGGGAGCGAGTGTATGTCCCTTTAGATTACTGTAGCTAAGTTCAAAGGCTCATACAGTAATGTAAAGGGACATACACTCGCTTCGCCTCGAGCCGCTTACGCGGATTTTTGATCTAAACTCTCGCGCCAGAGGCGCTCGGACCAAGTACAGTACTCGAGCGCCTCTGGCGCGAGCAGATGAAAATTCCGCGTAAAGCGGCTCGAGCGAAGCGAGTGCATGTCCATTCAGATTACTGTAGCAATGATTAAAGGTGCATACTGTACCCCTAAACCTAAAGGGGACATACACTCGAAGACCGCATTCGCGGAATTTTGATCTACACTCGCGCCAAAGACGCTCGGAACAAGTACAGTACCTCGAGCGCCTCTGGCGCGAGTGTAGATCAAAAATCCGCGTAAGCAGGCTCGAGTGGAGCGAGTGTATGTCACTTTAGATTACTGTAGCAATGATTAAAGGTGCATACATTGTACCCCAAAGCTAAAGGGACATACACTCGCGCCAGAGGCGCTCACAAAAACATACCCCTTTATTAACTCTGAACACAGTTCCATCAACAATAATCTCAAAATCACTATAATTCGGAACATTTCTCGAAAAATCATAATATTTGAAGCTAAAATCGATTTCAACAACAATTGCATCATTTTCAATAATATAATCTCCAGACAACAATTTCGATAATCTCACAAAATGAGTGAATCCCCAATTTGTCGAATCGCAATCATAACAATCTTGAGCACTTCGAACAATATCATCTTCTCCTTCATGATTCAAAATCTTCACATCTCGCTTCATTTCACAAATCCAAGTTTTATCTTTTTTATTTGGAGAATCGTAATGAAAATAAACAGCAAGATATTTGAAATTGTTTTTATTTGTGGGTTTTAAGCGAATTTTCCTGAAATTTTCAAATAATTTTTTTATACCAAAACACTATTTTAAAAGAAAAAAACTCACCAATCAATAGAATCGAATGTGAATTTATCACTATATATTCCATCCGCTGGTAATTCTTGAATTTTTTCGAATTTCCATCGAATTTTGTTGAAATTGCTGACAATCGGGTTCATTTTCAAATTGAAATGACGCCACAAAAAATAAAATTAAAAAAAAAACATCCCGTGATCGCGTCAAGACCTCCTTTTTTGAAAAATGTGTGCGCCTTTCATTTATTATTTTTCTTTTTTTTTCATTTTTCAGCAAAACAACATTTTTTGAAAAAATGCAATTCAGAAAAAAAGAAATAGTTTTCCTTCTTCATCGACGAGACGAATCTGATGATATATTCAGCATTCTCAGAAACCCTCTCTAAAATGCTGAAATCTCGCCAAAGCCACCTCCCAGTCCGCAAACACCGTGACGCACAAATGCACACAATAAATGGTCTCACCTCACGATTTCATTGCCTCATCTTAATTTTTGGAGCGATTTTCGCTCATTTTTTGAGGGAATTCTTTTAGAAGAATACCGAAAAAAATGAACCAGTGATCAATAAAAAAGAAACACTCGAATGGGAAGTCAAAGATGTCGATCGTATGAATAGAAAATGGAAGACTCAGTCGTAAACATATCAAGACTGATGTGAAATGGTAAGAATAAATATTTTTTCAAATACTTTGGAAAGTTTTTTTGCAGGTTCATTCATGCCGGTTACAATACAAAAGATCAAATCAGATATCTTGAGATTTGTTTGTGTCAAGATCATAAGGATAAACCTTACCAAAAATTGGATGAATATTCTGAAACTGACCACACTTTCAAAGTATTCGATTCAAATGGAAAAGTTTTGCATAACTCCAATGATCCATGTCCATCAATCAAATGGTCCGATCTTGAAAAACATTTTGGATCGTCTCGAATGAACATTATTATCCAATGTGACTTGTCATATAAAGTCTACGATTTCTCAAAATATTCCGGATGCTTTACTGATGGTTTATTTCAAGTTGGAAATGTTGAATATCATGTCAACAAAAAAGAGTTCGTTTTTCCTCATCATTTTTCTTGAAAATTTATAATTTTTTTTTTCAGTATTTTGCCGCATATTTTCCCAAGTTTTTCCAATACGAAAGATTCGTCGAAAAAGATGAAACAACAATAATCATCGAAGGTGTCGAAAATTCGCAATTTGTTCAATTTTTGGCAGCTTTGTTGCCAGATCCAATTCAAATTGATAGTGAGTTATTTTTCAAAGTTTTTTTAAAAATTCCTGAACGTATTTTTCAGCCTATAATTATGAGTTTATTTTGGAATTGTCTCCAAAGATTCGAAATTTCTTCATTGACCAAAAAAATGCCAAGATTATTTCAAGAACAAATGAAAGCGACGAAATTATTCAACAAATCAAAGATGCTGAGAAAAACCGGAGAAACTTCCAAAATTGTAAGTCGCAGAAAAAATAGTAATGCATAACATTTCTTTTTCAGGCAACAATTCTCGAAAATATCGATCGCGGAAGAGATCTCAAAATCGTGATGGAAGACAAGAACTTCAAAAATTTCCAGGATTCGACAAAATTGGAATTTTTGAATGTCGCTTTCAATTTTGCTCTAGTTTATTCTCGGAATAAATTAATTGTTAAATAATCCGAGCGCCTCTGGCGCGAGTGTAGATCGGCAAAATTCCGCGTAAGCGGTTTGAGCGAAGCGAGTGTATGTCCCTTCAAATTATTATCGTGAATCTCATCGGTACCACGCGCTCCACCGGAAATAAACACGCAACGCAGACCGCGTCGCGCCACAACACACAAAAAAGGGAGGGAATTTGAATCGTTCCTTTATTTGTGTGTGTGTTATAGCGCGGCGCGGTCTGCGTTGCGTGTTTATTTCGATGGAGCGCAAAAACATGATCTTTGGGATAATATTGTTGTATAAAGGACTCATACAGTACAATAAATCTATAGTAGTTTAAAGGGACACACACTCGCTCCGGCTCGAACCGCTTCCGCGGAATTTTGATCTACACTCGCGCCAAATGCACTTAAAACCATCAAAAAAAACTTCATTATTAAAGCATAGTCCAATCCTTTTCCTCAAATCCCCCGATTTTCGTCCTCAATTTCAATTGTATTATAAAATTCGCCAACAATCAGCATTTTTTCGGGATTCTTCAAATATCTCTGCCTGCATAAATTCGTGTCTTCGATTGTCACAAGTCACACGTTCCGCAAATTTTCCCTCAACATTTTTGATTATATCAAAAAACTGCTTCCTCACGACTATCTTCATAAAAAAAACCAGAAGAGTAAGAACAGGAAGAAGAATCATGTTCAACTCCAAATCTGATATTTCGAATATTCTCATCAATTTCAGCATTTCGGAATAAAATGGAGGAAATCGCGAAAAATCAAGGGAGCACTTGTTACATAAGCAATATAGATTTTCTCAGCTGTCAAGTGCAAAACATAGGATAATGATAATCTTGGAATTGACAAATATTTTCGAATTTTACAAATTTGATTGAATTCAATGAATTTGCAATCAATCGGATCGATAATTTCACAACAATCTCTTTTTTTCAAATGTGGAGATAATCTTCGAAGTTCTTCAAGATTTGGCAAATATCCAATTTTTGATCGATTATATGGGAAATCCACCTGAAAATCGACGTATTTTTTTCAAGGAAAACAACCAAATTTGAGTACTTACCGCATCAATTTCGGAGTTTTCTCAGGCTTTTCCTTGCAATTTTCATCAAACCATTCAAAAATTGAATTGTATGCTCATATATTCTCTCATGATAAAATCCACCAGTCATACGAATTCCCGCATTGTGACATTTATGCCTTCCTTTTGAAATCACGCGCCATTTTCGCAGAAAACTCCGATGCTCCAATCACAAATCGATAATTTCTCTATTGAATCCTTCTTTTTCAAATCAAAAACCACACACGAGCCGAAATTATCCTTCTGATCGATTTTGATTTCGTCGATGAAATTCAGCGATTTCCCAACTTCTTCATAACAATCAATTGAACATTGCGAAAATCGTGTTGTTGTTTGAATATCCATTAAATCGATTATCATATTTCTCATTTCGTATGGCATATCGAACCAGCTCGTTTTTTTCGTCGAATTTCATTTTCTTTGCTGCCGATGCCATTTCTGGAGGTCCTGAAAATTGATATTCACAAATGCTACGTCATTTCAACACCAGTATGGCGTGGAAAGCGTCAAAAAGCTGGAACCACTGCAAAAAAAAGAAAAATATTTTTGGAATTCCAAATTTGCCGCAACGTCTTCGCTGCGAGACCCTATTTGCAATGGAGCGCGTTTTCGTTCGTGTACTTCTCTCGGAGAACACATGCTTTGAAAAGTATAATAATTAAAAACCGAAAGATTCATTGAATTCGTTTATTCTGGAAAAAACATAGGTCGTATTTTTCGGCGACAAAATGTAGATATCAATGTACAAATATCATATAAAATATCATATTACACGAGAGGTAATAATTTAGAAAAAGGAAATGAAAAAAACACCAAAAAATTTACATAATAAAAAAATCATTTCTTTGTTCTGCACTCCAGGATTGTCTTGCAAACTGTCTCAATATCACTCTGAAATGATTTACGTTCAATGGTTGATTATAAACGAATATTTTTTAGTTCAGTCTTTATTTTCGTGCGTTTGTTGAATTAGAAAAAACTGCAATTTTGAGAAAAAAACTTACATCATCTATTTCTTCTTTGTCAAATATTGAGTTGATGTGAAATATGCGGTGAATCGATTTTTTGCAACTCCTTCTGTCGTCGCATAGCATCTTTTTTCAGGTAATGGCGTTCAACTGTCTAATTGGTTTCGATAACTTCTGGAAATATGAAACGTCAGTTACTAGAAATGATAATTTTAGAAAATAAAGTTAACTTTATGCGCTTCTTTTTTTCCAACAAATTGAAACAATCCCCTCACAATGCATAGTTCGATTTTGGAATAGCGCGCTGAAATGGTGAAATGTACATCGAAATAAGAACTGGTAATAAAAGCTTCTTTCGGGACCAATTAAAAAATATATTATATTCCTCTTTGAAGCCGGCTCCGAAAAAGCGGTTATTTTTCGAGAGATTAAAAATAACTTACGATTTGTCGTCGAAAAGATCGCATAGAATAGGATCCTCGCTAACCGGAACCAATATATGTCCAACTACATCCAATACAATCATGATTACACTTCTCAACGTGTGACATTTGGATTGGATTGGAATGTTTTGATTCGCAAGTATCCCTCAGAAAACCACCGAGATGTGATATACCAGCTGAATATAACTGAAAAATATTTCAACATACAATGTGTGATGCACAAATATTAGTTTAACAACTCACTGTTGTTGCCAATGGTGAAGCCCTAAGACAGCTGGACTTGTCGATTATAGGTTCCATTTGAGATTTTGTAGCCTGAACACCCGCGTAAATACTGAGAAGAATGAAAATAAGTGCAATAAGTTTGTATCTGAATCCTGTATCAAACCAATAGTATGCGATGAGCGTGTTACGTTGCGTGAAAATATATGTTGTGTTGTTGATTCGAAACTGAAAATTGGGCATTTGTTAAGAAAAAAGTCACAGTTGTGTGAATAAAATCCTTTTTTTCAAATAAGCCGCGAGTGCACACAAAACGCGCTAACGTCAAAGCACTGACGCGTTTGTGGTGCGCCTCTTCGGTTTTTACTTTCTTTTTCAAGTTTTGGAAGAGAGTTTTGGCGGTGTTTTTCCTTTTGTTTTGTAGGGTTTTTGGGTTTGTTTGTCTCTAATGGTCTTAAACCGTCCCCATCTTGTTATAAATGAACTGCGATCACTAAATCTTGATTGTAATTCAAACTCTTGTCTTATTTCTTGCTTCAGAAGAGTGGTTTTTAATTCCACTTGAATCCCTTGTCAACTGAGCGGTGTCCAAGCTTCGATAAAATCAGATCAACCGTAACATGGGGGTACTTCTGAACTGATTGAACTGACCTTTCTTTCGTCCAGGTTGTCGTTTAGTTATGTCTCCGGTCTTCCTTTAGTGGTATTTCTCACCCCGGATAGGGAAATGATGGTGCTGAGAAGCAGATAAGTGAACGATGATTTGGATATGAAACAACAAATTGGTGGCAGGAAGCAAACGATGGAGATATGGCTTGATATTTGTGACAATGATTGGTTATGAGAGCTGACAAAATGAAGGAATCTGGAAATCCGAAGCTGAAAAATTGTGGAAGATGGAGAATCCGATGAAGCATGGTCATGAGGGCACGATGGGTTATTGGTGATTCCAGAAAGAGATGATGAGACCAAAAGAAGACCGAGATTCTGTTTGGGCCGTTATAGTGTTGTCATAAGATTGTCGGAAGTAATTGGTATGCTTTTGGGGTGGAAAAAATTCAAGGAAAAAATGGGTTGTTAGAGAATTTCAGGTTGAAAGTCGGAAGAAGAGAAGGAGAAGCTGGCCGAGAGTGATCGAGGAATGAGTGCGAGTAGAGGGATAGGAAATCCCGTACAAAAGGTCCAGAAAGGCGACTCCGAAAGAATGAAAAATTGATTCGAACGTCAAGTTAGGAGTATTTGACGCCAAAGTGGACACTGGGTGATGGTGTTTCGATGAGTTGGAAATTTATGATAGTTGAGAGAAGTAGCAGAAGAAACTGGCTGGAAAGCGCGCGAAAAGAAGGTGGATGTTCGAGCCAGGCATCGGGAACCAGAGCACGTGAAAATTAAGAGAAAAAATGGCGCATATGCTTATGACGCTGGAAATATGATGCGGATAGAAAGTTAAGAGTATTTGATGGATATTTGAAGAAATTCTGGATGATGTGAGAGGTTGATAATTGATGGATTTGAGATGTTCAAAGTGGAAATATGATGTTGGAAGTGGATATATGATGTGTAGTGGATTGAGATTGAGATGGGATGGGACGGAGCACAGCATCAAAAATGTTTGGTGACTGGCTAACAAGAAGACAAAAAATAAGTAAAATTTTTTTGATTGTGTTATCCCCATGCCCATGTTTACCAACTCTTCAGTTTTAAGGCAAAAGCCGGGACGGCTTTTTGTTAAAGGAGGGGGAAGTCACAGTTGTGTGAATAAAATCCTTTTTCAAATAGCCGCGAGTGCAGGCCACAAACGCGCCAACGTCAAAGCACTGACGCGTTTGTGGTGCGCCTCTTCGGTTTTTACTTTCTTTTTCAAGTTTTCGAAGAGAGTTTTGGTGTTTTTCCTTGTTTTGTAGGTTTTTGTAGTTTGTTTGTCTCTGGACGGTCTTAAACCGTCCCCATCTTGTTATAAAATGAATTGCGATCAATAAATCGATTGTAATTCAAACTCTTGTCTTATTTCTTGTTTGTAAAGAGTGGTTTTTATCCACTTGAATCCTTTGTCAACCAGCGAAATCCAAGTTCGATAAACTTGGACAACGTAACAAAAACCTTGAAAAAAATGGGTAAAAGTCGTGTTTTTGGGATGAAAATGGATATTTTTGAGTGAATTCTATTGAAAAAATCAATTTTTGTTCATACAAAATTACTTTCTGCGGACAAAAAAATCATCATTTTCTCAACAAAACTAATTAATTTTTTAGTATGCTTCAATTTTCAAATCAATTTTTCCTATCGAAAACTTTTTTCAGCAAAAATCCCTTTCTTCCTAGACCGAAAAATCCCTCATTTTCTCAATAAAACTACAATTTTTCAGCATTTTCAGTCTCACCATGGCAACGCAGAATACAAAGAACGAGCATGTGGTGCAACTTCCTCGTCTTCCAACAATTCCGCGCGAATTTCACCAGATTCTTGTTCAAAAAGTGAATTTTGACAATCCTTCCATTTTCGACAAATCAAAACAGCATTTGGCGAAAATGTAGCGAAGTTTTGGCGGCATTTCTTACACGAGTTTTCAGCAGACCGTAACATTCCTCTTTTTTGTTGCTTCGGATTAGACAATCGGCCGAATAAATAAAGAGATTCATCCGAATTTTCTGCAAAAATATTGATTTTTACCAGAAAAACGCTTAAAGTATTCCCATACCTTCTTCTTGAAAATTCAATTCGGCTAGAAAAATCGGTGCGTCATCATAGGCGTAGAACTTCAACAGCGAGTTTATCTCGTCCTCAACCGTTTTTCGACCCGTTTTTTCATTGATTATACATGTCATCACTCAAGAATACTCTGAAAAATATCAAAAATTTCGGGAAACTGCAGAAATTTTGAAGCAAATCAAAAGGGTGAGAAAAATCTCTGTTTTTTTTGAGAACATTTTTAGTTTGAAGTGCGGGAAAAATTATTATCAACGGTCAAAGTGGCTGGCACCGAAATGAGAGAATAAATTCAAAACCGCGTTTTCGCGGGGATATCGTACACAGAAAACAAACACGCCCCTTTTTTTTTCGCTGCAAGATATAAGATATTGTCTTTTTTTCGTTTTCCAACAAAAATTCGAAAAAGTTCAAGAATTACCAGCGGGATGGAATATATAAGTGATAAATTCACAATCGATTCTATTGATTGGTGAGTTTTTTCTTCATAAAAAATATTTTTGAAATTATTCAAATTTCAGAAAGATGCACATAAAACTCACGGATAAAAACAATTTCAAATATCTCGCTGTTTATTTGCGATATGAATCTCCAAATAAAAACGATAAAACTTGGATTTGTGAAATGAAGCGAGATGTGAAGATTTTTAATCAAGGAGAAGATGATATTTTGTGGATTTTGGTGAATCCAATTTTGGTTTAGATTTGGTTTTCTTCTTCTTTTTTCCTCGATTTTTAGCGTGTTTTCGCTGGTTGTTTCAGCTTTTGGTTGCTGTTTGAGTTGAGGTCGAAAGGTTTAGGATAAATTAATTGGGATTAGGTGCAGGCTTTCAGACTGCGCCTATTTGGGCTTGGGATAGTTTTTCGAAATTTTTGTTCGGGTCAACGCTTTTCCAGTTTGATCTACACCCCAAATGAGGAAAAACCTATCATGGGATTTTTTCTGAAATTGCCTCTGACTTTACGCTAACTCCGCCGAGAAGTCAAAAAAGACCCTTCGCATGTACCACCGTAAAGCAATTTGTACTTCATGAAATTTCAAGCTCTTTTTTTTTTTTAAAAGATAGATAATGTGAATACCTCGAGGTGTTTTTCGGAGTTACGTCAATTTGTGATATCTTGCGTCGAATGCGGGACCATTGAAAAAATGACGATTTTTGAACCCAAGTTTCTACTCTAGGTTGTCTTAATTTTGAAAAATCACTTGATTTAGTAAGACGCAGCACATAATTTCGCGTTTTTCAAAAAAAAAAAGACATTGTAAATTGATGATGAGAAGCTGAAAATTTTTAATTTTAGTTTTTTCTGACTTGAAACTCCACGGAACCGTAATTTGGTTCAAAATGAACGTAGCGAAATGATTTTTTTTTCAAAAATGTAGTGTTTTGGCGCGTGTAGAAAATCAACGAAAAATACTAGGAAGTCGCATATCCACTTTTAAGATGAGTTATGATATGATATGGCATCTGGAAGATAATTTGAAATTTAAAAATCGGCTTTTCCGAGAAAATCCAGGCCTGCAACCTATTATTTTGACAATAAAATATGAAAGAGCACCTAAAAAATACCCCCTTTAGGGCACTGTTACAAAAAAATTGTTCGACTGGATTTTTTGGAATTCGAGGTAGATTCTTTTTGAGATCTATATTGCCGAGAAAAGTCCGTTTCAAAAAGGTATTTTCTAGTGTTGTTTCTGATATAACCAGTGTCTTCAGAATCGAAAAATAGACCGGAAAATCTTTTTCCCGCGTCGAAAAAGCTCAATTTACAGAAATTTTCAGCCGCGCAAGCTTTTGCGCAATCAAGAAATAATAGGTTTGTCATAACGCATGGCTTTGTCCCATCTGGCAGGTTGAGCAACGTTGACACTGGTTAGTCTCGAGTTCGACCCCTGCCGAGTGCAAGTTTTTTTGAAAGTTTTGGAAAATGATGAGACTGTTTTGGAAACATGTTTTTTTGTTAGTTTCCGATGTTTACAGTCCATTCTGGATTTTAGTAAGATCTTCGAAGCATCAGAAGGTGACACTGGAAAGATCGGGATTTTTTTAAAAAATCTCAAAAACTTGTTGAAAATTCGAAATTTTTCATTTTTACACAGAAATCATTGAATTTTTCGATTTTAATCATCCTGGACTTCAGCAAGATCTTCGGAGCATCAGGAAAGATCGAATTTTTTTGAAAATCTCAAATTTTTGTTAAAAATCATAAGAAAAAGACTACATTGGAAACATATTTTTCTTTATGGTTTTCTTGAGTTCTGAAACTTCAGTAAGACCTTCGGAAATCTGAAGGTATTACTGAAAAAATTATTTAATTATTTTTAGTCTCAAAAAACTTCTTGAAATTGCCATAAGATAACTCGAAAAGTATTATTTTCATATAAAAATCTATGCATTTTTTATTTTCATCGTCCCGAACTTTTACTGAGATTCTCTGAAGATTTGAAAGTAAATTTTATGTGGTTTCTAAAGCTTTTTAAACATTAAGATGGGAACTCAAAATGTCTCTTATCCTGAAATCGACGACGCCGTTATACTTGACCATCTTGATCTCTCAATTTTTCATCATAATCAATTTCTAATCTTTTTTCCCAAAAATTATTTTAAATCGGGCTTGTGGCTACATTCCTTATGGCCAATAATAGAATGTATTTGGGCTTGGAGATATTTTTATAACCTGAACTCTAGACGAGAATAGAAACCCAAGTCATCAAATTTTATATTTTTTGCTCAAATACCCGCGATTCAAGAAATTAATTTTGTAGTCCTTTCAATTCATAAACTGCATCAGAGTTATGTTTTCGAATCGCGGGTATTTGAGCAAAAATTAAAATTTGGACAAGCTTGGAATTTCTATTCTCGTCTAGAGTTCAGGTTATAAAATATCTCCAAGCCCAATATACATTCTTATTGTGCTGGCCATAAGAATAGCCACAAGCCCGATTTAAAATAATTTTGGTGGGAAAAAAGTTAGAAATTGATTATGATGAAAAATTGAGAGATCAAGATGGTCAGAATTATAACAACGTCGTCGATTTCAAGTTAAGGGGAGACATTTGAGTTCCTATCTTAATGTTTAAAGAGCTTTAGGAATTTTTTAGATAAAATTCACTTTCAGATTTGGGTTTTGCGTTGGGTTTTCATGATAAATTCGTTGAGAATTAGGTGAGAAATCACTCAATTTCTCACAATATTGTTCGAAGTGCTCAAGGAAAAAATTTATCTGAAATTTTATGAGAGTTTTATTTAGGTAATGCTAACACTTATGAATTTCCAAATTTTATGTGTCGAAGATTTGGAACTGAAAACCTGCCGGATTCTGAAATTTCCCCATAAAAATTGGTTTTTCAATAAAAATAGGTTATCCGAAAATTTCAGAAATTCTCAAGAATATCAGAAAGATTATTCTGAAAATGGAAAATTCAATTTTGAAAAAAAAAAATTGAATTCTAGAAAAAACTCACTTTTATTTCAACTTTTTCTGGAGAAAGATTTGAGAAAATCTGGAATTTTAGAAAAATGTTTTGGGAAGTAATGAATCCGTTTCAGACAAGATGTGATTTTCAGAAAAAAAAAACATTTGAAGTGTCAGACAAAGATGATAGACTTCTTTTTGAGCCTCCGAAAAAGTTTCAAAAATGTCCCTTTAGATTACTGTAGCTATACAGGGTGGCCGATAAGTATACGACGCCGTATTTTGAGATGTTACAAACCATTGGGTGTAATATTTGAGTCGGGGAAAGATGGCTTTTTTCGTCTATTATTAGACACTCCTAATAAGCATGTTTTAATACACATTCGATTGATTTTTCACATTTTTCATTTGAAGGCGTGTACAGTACTTTCTAAAATAAAAAGTGAATGCTGAAAAATCCGAATTGTTTTTTGTTTGTTGAACAAAATTCCCAACAGACATTTTTTTATTTGATTTATAATCAGGCTCCAAACGTTTCTGGCTTGGGCAATAAAATCATGAAATCTTGTTTTCTGATATTTATCTCGGTCCTAAATTTCTTTCCTATCAGAATTTCCGGAGAACTGTCATATTTCGAAGAGCAACAATTCATATAATGTCAATTTGTGTCAGAACAATTAGTGCTCCGAACAGCCTAATTACAATTTTTGGAACTTTTTTGGAAAGAATTTGTGAGGGAATATTCACGGAATGGTTACAAGAGGGATTTTCGAGGTTTTTAGTACAGTGATTAGGAAGCTGTAAAAAAAGTGGTGTTCGTGTGCCGAAAAACACATTTATGTAAAATTCAGCACGAACAAGGTCACCACAGGGCAAAACACACTGCACCCTGAACATACATAGCACACGAATACACTGACGCACACGAATACTACACCCTGAATACACTACTTTTTTTGCGTGTGTTTTCAACCAAACACACACAGAAAAAACAGTGTGTTTCGTGTGCAGTGTGTATTCGGGTATAGTGTCTTCGGGTGTCTAGTGTATTCGTGTGTTTGGTGTGAAAGTAAACACGCTGCTGCTTCCTCGCCGCGTGTGTGTGGTGTGTTCGTGTGAACTATTTTACAGTCTCTAACAGTGATTATTAAAAAGGCAGAAGACATTGATTGATAAACATGGATTTACTCCGGAATTGGCTTGTAGAGCTGTTGGAGAACAATGTTTGTTTGAGTAAATTAAATTGTGAATTAAAGGTGGAGTCCGACATAAAAATAATTTAGGCTTATTTGAAAGAGAATGTTGCAATTAGGTACATATTCCTCGAAGGATTTTTAATGAAAATCTGTATTGAATGCAAGAAAACACCGCGCCAAACTACTTGAAAAATTTGCATTTTTACTTTTCTCAAGCCATTTTACACGGTGTGTCACTGTTTTTATGAACTTTGATTGTGAGCTTGTTTTACAAATGTTTCAAAAGATTTTCATTAAAAATCCTCCGAGGAATGTATTAATTGTATCATTCTCTCTCTCAAATGAGCCCAACTTATTTTTATGTCGGACTCCACCTTTAAAAAATGGGCAAAACATGTGGCGAGTTGCCCGGAGACTCGCTACTTTTGAGGCGCGGTTGGGGCGACTCGCAGTAAATCGAATCTCGAAAAATGTGTAGCTGGCCCACTGGCCCTGAGCTATGTCATTTTTTGGACGAAGAGTACAGTAAGATTCGAACTTATTATATTTTCAAAATAGTTCATTTCTATCTTTAGTTTGGTTCAAGTTAAGGCCAGTTCAAGTCAGATTCTTCGTGGGTGGTCTCGGTCAACCGGAATGAATAGCTGTCTAACCGACTTTAAATTTCGCAACGGGTTTTTTGTGTGGTCTCACCGTGTGTATATTTCTCGATTTTGTGTTGTTTCCTTTTATCTCCTAATCAGATTTTGTTTTATATGTTTATGGATAGAAAATATTTTCCCTTTCTCGCAAAATTAGGTCGCTTGTCTAATTTTGTGTGAATTTACAATAGAAAACATTTTCGAAATAATGTTGCCCATATTAATTATTTATCTTTGTTATTATGTTACCGGTATAAGCGCAGGTAATTTTTTAAACCTATTTTTTGCTTCAATTACAGAAAAATATCACAGAATTTGATATGGATGAAGAGTTGGCCAAAATCAAGAAATTGTGTCTCACTGTTGAAGATCACTACGAAATAGCAGGCAAACGAGTGAACGAAGCACGTGTTGTATATCATTATACATTTTTCAACGTAGCTGTAGATATTATCGGATTGACAGAAAATGCGAAAAGTTCTTGGATTACAACCTCCCGGCCCTTTGGACAGAATATAAATATGTAACAACAGAAAAACTAGCAGCCGCCTCTACATTAGAAGAATATTTCGAATTGAAGACCTTTTCTTATAGTTTAAGCGCTGAGCGAAGTCTTGAAAGCATCTTGCATACTGAAAAAGATTACCCTCGAATTATCAAGTTTTTGGACAGAAAATTCCCAGGAATTCGTTTGATTTTTAAAAAGAATTTCGAAAAAATTATGCGTGATCACAAGGGAGAAATCGATCGAAAAACAATTGATTTGTTTATTTCTGAATATCTCCAAAAAATCCTTCCAAAATTAATGGATGCAACCCATGAAATGTATGGAACCGGAGAATGTATGGAACAGAAGCCGTCAGATTCGGATTTCACAACAATTTTAAAAATTATTAGAAACACCCAGATTCGACCAAAATGATTTCATTTTCCGAAAAATATATCCCAAATCTCAAATTTGTCACAATTTCGTGTGTTTGTTTTCTATTTTTTGGGTCGAGTTGCCATCCATTTTCCCCATTTTTCTGGAATTTCCTCCCACATTCCTTAATTTTTCAAACCTATTCCACTTACACACCCTGTTAGATTTTGCGAATCGAGAGAGAGAGACAGAGAAAAAGAAATTCAAATATAATTTTTTGAAATTAGAAATGACATAAAAATAAAAAGATGTCGGTTCAAAATGTATAGAAAATTACATTTTTGCGTGACATTTTTTCACGTCAAACTGCAAAATCTGTATTTTTCTCTGTGTCTCTCTCGATTTTCACTGTAAAAGACTGTGTCTTGCATGCTACGGTTGGAGGTCGTTAGTTTATAAAAAATGATTGACAATAAATTTGTTTTTCCAATGTTTCCTTTTCAGCCGTCAATCCAATCAATATTTTCAGCTCGCATGGATCAGACTCAAACATGAGCCACATAAAATTTTTCAATTTCAAATTTGCTGTTTTTACAGGTCCCTTATTCATTCTTATTCAGAATTTCAAGCTCTACATTGCTGCAACACTTTTCAGCTATAAAAAGTTGTCTTAAATTGTGATTTTCAGCCAAATGAATCAGGAAAAAGCTGGAAATGGGATGAAAAATTTCCAGAATAGCTAGGGAGAGTTGGGGAAAGCTTCAGAAACTGTGAGAGAAACATTTTTCCCAAATCACTATACATTCCATTTCCATCTAAATTTTTCACTTTTTCAAATTTCCACCTGATTTTGTTATTCTTACTGATAATATAAGTGGATTCATCTTGGAAAAATCAATAATTTCTTCTATTCCACGAAAAACATCCCAAGCTCCGCCCATTTTCCATGCCAACATCAAAAATAAAAAATCCATCTCCAAGGTTTCAATTCCGTAAAAAATTTCACATTCGAAAAAAATTCTCAATGCAAACTACAGTAGTCGATGAGAGTAGTCTGAATATTCCAATAACTATTCTAGTCGAACCTCATAATCCAAATAAAGTTAGTTTGTAAAGGGGCGTGGCCTAAATATGCAACTGCCGCGCACAGTTTTTGCGTTCTCAAAACAACTTTGGTTAACATTTTCGAGAATCTCAAAAAAAACTGTGTGCATATTTAGACCACGCCCACTCCTACAGTACTCAATATTTCCAGCCAAGACCAATCTCTCGCAACTCATCAAATGGTGGAAATCTCACACCAATTGAAAATTCCGATGGTCTTGTGACGAAAGATCTCGAGCCGATTACGGTAGTCGAGAAAGAGAGTACTGTAGGTGGTGACGTGGATTGCCCATTCAAAATTCATGGTTGTCATAAGAGAGGTGGAGAGATGGATGTGAAGAGACATGTGAGAGATGACAGGTGAGATAGGGGGCGGAGCCTAATTGCCGCACGGAAAAATGGGCGGGGCTTGTTATTTCCCTGAAATTTTCGGAAACAAAAATCAAATATCAAAAAGCAGGAATTCGTAAAAACCATGCCGCAAAATTGCAAAAAAGAAAAGTAATTGAAAACTTCATATAGTACAAAAAAAGTGGTTAGCAAAATGGGAAGAAAAATCAATAATTGGGGAAGGGCACAGTAAAAAAAGCAATTTCACCGCCGCACAGAAAAAGGGGCGTGGCCTATTTAAACAGCCATATCCATCGGAATTTTCGCATGACATTTATATCCATCCAATTCGATCATTTCACTCGTAAACTCATCAATATTCTCAATTTTCTTCGCAAAAATCGAATTTTCGGGAATGCAAAAGGTTCGCGTTCCAATTGAATTTGAAGAGCATCAATGTGATTCGAATAAACATGAGCATCACCCAAAGTGTGCACCAATTCACCAGCTTTTAGATTTGTAATATGAGCAATCATGTGGGTGAGAAGACCGTAACTGGCCAAATTGAACGGCACACCGAGACCCTGAAAGATAATAAAGGTTGAAGAAGTTAGGGTAACTTTGGCTTGCGGTCTACACTTGAAAAAAAATTGGCGATAGATTTCCTGCGCGGAATCTTGAAATTTTCCATAAAACCTCGATTTTTCGAAGAAAAATCAATTTTTATGGAAAATTTGCAGATCCGGCGGGTTTTAAAGCAATTTTTTCCGGTGAAAATCTGAGCGGAGCGAGTGTAATCCGCAAGCTCACGTGAAGTAGCCACGCGGATTGCTATGACGTTTACCATATCATAGTAATCCACGTGGCCGCTGCGCGGAAGCTTGCGGTCTACACTCGCTTCGCTCGGAAAAAAATTGGCGATAGGTTCCCCTGTGCGGAATCTTGAAATTTTCCATAAAACCTCGATTTTTCAGTGAAAAACCAATTTTTATGGAAAATTTCAGATCCGGCGGGTTTCAGCAAGTTTTTCAGTTAATTTTTCAGCTCTAAATTAGTTCGGGAACTAGTTTAGGGCTGAAAATGGCGATTTTCAAATCAGATTGTAGACCGCAAGCTTCTGCAAAGTTAGGATAACTTTTTTTGAAAGTTTTTCCAAAGAAGTTAGCCAAACTTTGCCGCTTACGCGGAAGCTTGCGGTCAAATTTCAAGTCCTTACCATATCTCCACTTCTTTGATACAATTGACACGACAATTCTCCATTATTCACATAAAATTGGCACATTGTGTGACACGGTGGAAGAACCATTTGATCGAGGTCTAGAAAAATAAGAGATGAGTTAGGCTAAATAGGCCGAAGGCCTAGAAAAGGGGGGGGCTGCGGGGGTCTCCCCCGCAAACCCGAAAAAATCGGGTTTTTGGGTATAAATATGAGATTGCTCATGCTAGGTAGGGAAATTTCTGGTTTTTTGAGTATAAATATGGCATTGCTCATATTATTTACCTTTCGGATTCCAAGCTGACAAAATAATCCTTCGACTATCTGGTTCCTCTTTAATTTGTCGAATAACTTCAGCCAATTGATCAACACCTTGTCCTTCATAATTTGTATGACAATCGATATATTTCGCTCCAAAATGTCGCCATTGAAAACCGTAAACCGGTCCCAAATCGCCTTCTTCTCGCTCGGTAAAACCGAGTTTATCCAAAAATTCTCGATCACCATTTCGTTCCCAGATCTAAATAGAAATTTAGAATTTTCACGGGGGATTCTCAATGGAGCACATTTGCCAATTTTCGGCTTATAAGACGATGTTTTAAAGTTTAAGACTTCTTCAAAAACACCAGATTCTCAATAGAGCGCACTTGCTATTGTTCGGAAGAAAAATTCAAGTTTTGATGTTTCTGGGCTCAAAATTATCGATTTTTCATGATTTTCAGCTTATTTTCGATGAAAAACACCAACCTTCACATTTTTGGCGCTCAATTTTTTACCATCAGTTTCTCCCGAAATAAACCACAACAATTCCTCAACCACACCTTTCCAATATACTCGTTTCGTTGTCAAAAGTGGAATTGTGTCTGAAAATCATGGAATTTCAGTCAAAATTTTGATTTTCATATGAAAATACAGATAAATCCAAATTTTCCCATAGAAAACTCGATTTTCAGCTACAGAGTTCAAATTTTGACTCAAAATCCCATTTTTCATGTGAAAACACAAGTAAACCTGCATTTTCCTATGAAAATTGAGATTTTCAGCCAAAATTTCTCAGAATTAAATATATACTAACCATCTCTCAAACTATATCGACTCTGCATTCCAAAAATGCTAATAGTTCCAGTTCCGGTTCGATCTCCTCTCGAACTCCCGAATTCAATGATTTTTGCGACTTGGTTCAGATAATTGTGCTCATCTCGATTTATTCCGCCCAATTCTTCGATTTTCAGCCTTTCGAGACTTAGGATTTGCGCGGCTTTTTGTCGTTTGTTTTGGTGTTCTGTTAGCACGTTTTCTTTTTGCATTCTGGAGGAAAAATTGACGATAGATTTGCCTGCGCGAGAACTCTGGAATTTCAGCAAAACCTTCAAATTTTGCTGAAATTCTAGAGTTCAGGCAGATTCGGAATTATAAGTGGGAAGAAAAAGCGAAATTTTCAAAAAAAAAAATTGACGATAGATTTCCCTGCGCGAGAACTCTGGAATTTCAGCAAAACCTTCAAATTTTGCTGAAATTCTAGAGGTCAGGCAGATTCGGATTTATAAGTGGGAAGAAAAAGCGAAATTCTCAAAAAAAAAATTGACGATAGATTTCCCTGCTCGAGAACTCTGGAATTTCAGCAAAACCTTCAAATTTTGCTGAAATTCTAGAGTTCAGGCAGATTCGGATTTATAAGTGGGAAGAAAAAGCGAATATTTCAAAAAAAAATTGACGATAGATTTCCCTGCTCGAGAACTCTGGAATTTCAACAAAACCTTCAAATTTTCAGCTGAAATTCTAGATTTTGATCAAATTTCAGAGTTCCGGCATATTTAAAAGCGAAATTTTCAAAACAAAATTGACGATAGATTTCCCTGCTCGAGAACTCTGGAATTTCAGCAAAACCTTCAAATTTTGCTGAAATTCTAGAGTTCAGGCATATGGGATATATTAAATTTTTTTCTATGAAATTCAAGCAAAATCTTCAAATTTCCAGTGAAAATCTGAAAGGTTTAGCTGAAATTTTCATTTTCTAAACATTCTAGAATAGCAGTTTCCCTCCATCTCAATCTCAATACAAAAAATCCAATTATTTCCCATTTCTCAAGAAACCTTCATCTTCTTCTCCTCTGCCAATCTCTTAATCCAATTCGAAACAATGCAATTCGCCAACAATCAACATATGTCGAAAAATATGTGGATCTTTCACAAAATATGGAACTGGCAGAGGCGGTTTTCGAGAAATACGGGTAATTACTATCTAGAACTCTACCTAGAACTATTAAAAATCGTGTTCCAGAAGTCAACACATTTTCCATATCCCAAACATTGGGCTAACCGTCGTCAAGGCTAGTAAAAATAAAGCGAATCGCTCGATTTATAGTCAACCTTTCTTTTCGCATGGATATGGCTATAAAATGATGGCGATTTGTGCACCGTATGGGGATGGAGCAGGTAATCGAGTGGAGCGAGTGTAGACCGCAAGCTTCCGCGCAGCGGCAAAGTTAGGCTAACTTTCTAGATGTTCTAAGGAAGATAGAGTAACTTGGCCGCTGCGCGGAAGCTTGCGGTCTACACTCGCTCCGCTCGAAAAAAAATTGGCGATAGGTTCCCCTGCGCGGAATCTTGAAATTTTCCATAAAACCTCGATTTTTCAATCAATTTTTATGGAAAATTTCTAGATTCGGCGGGTTTTGAAGTGATTTCTGGTGAAAATTCGAGCGGACCGCAAGCTTCCGCTTTAGCACCCATGCAGATTGCTATGACGTTTGCCATATCATAGTAATCAACGTGGCCGCTGCGCGGAAGCTTGCGGTCTACACTCGCTTCGCTCGAAAAAAAATTGGCGATAGGTTTCCCTACGCGGAATCTGGAAATTTTCCGGCTCTATCCCAATATAAGGGTCCGAAAAAAAATAAGGGTCCCTTATATATCCGTGGGACCCTTATATTGGGATAGAGCCAATTTTCCATAAAACCTCGATTTTTCAATCAATTTTTAGGGAAAATAACAGATCCGGCGGGTTTCAAAATGGTTTTTTGTTATTTCCGCAAGCTTCCGCGTAGCGGCAAGGTTACCTTAACTACTTTAAAGTTAGGGTAACTTTGCCAGAAGCTTGCGGAACAATGCTAGCACATTTTCAGAAATGAGACATTGATATTCCCACTAGAAATTTAAAAACAAAATTAGGTCGACACGCAACGCTGGACCGCTTAGCAACTGAATCATTTCTAAAAATTCTGGACTCAAAAATCTCCTAGAAACAGAAATCCCATGAAAATTTTCAGCGCTTCGTGAATATTTCTCAGTTTTCGTTTGCTTGATGAAAAGCGACTTTGACGCAATTCTCGAATGGCCTTTCAAATGCAAAATCACATTTACAATCACTTCAGAGGACAAGAAAAAGAAGGGTAAACCTTATTTTTGAAGATTTCCACTAAAAATCAATAATTTTTAAGTTTCCCGCTGCTACGATCCATCAGAACATCCAGAAATGCTTGATTTACATGAAAGACCAACTGGTTTGCGAAATGGTGCAATGGGATTTCAGGTAACTTTGGAAAAAACAAAAAAACAAAAATAGAAATTCAAAAAATCAATTCGCGGGCTAGCGCGCACACAAAACACGTCAGTGTTCTCCTGACGCATCTTCGGTTTTTTCTTTTTATTTTTCGTTCAGAACTTCATTTCCCTCTCCGAATTGCCAGATTTCACAGTTTCTTCGGATTTATTCCTTGAAATTCGTGTTGCTCTTCGTGCTGAGCATATTCAAACAGCTCGCGAGGTACGAAACATCTCAGAAAAGTAAAAAATTAAGAAAAACTTTATTTTCAGATAGACTCAGAAAAATGTCAAGGAATCGATATCTAAAAAAGGCAATAAATAAAAATATTGTTATGTTAAGTATATAATTATTATTTACAACATCAAAACCTAAATTATCACAATATTATGCGGCCAAATTCTTGGAAAACTCGTCAAATTGTTGGATTTCTTCCAAAAATTGCGATTTGCAGACAGATTGGCGATTATTTATTTGTTGAATTCCCTCATCTTTTGGTGTTACAACGTGAGGATTTGATCTCGCATAATAATTCGTCCAAACTTGCAATCGACAAAATGACGGGTTTACTTGAAGTGGTCCGCTACTCGAGTCTGGAAATTTAGGGGTTTGCAGGAAAAGTTAGTCTAACTCCCAAAAAACTCACATTTATCATATAACGGGTTCAGAAAACGTTTCTTATTCTCCATAACATAACTCCAAAGTGAAAACGTTTTTTCGGCGCATTTCTGGAAATTTAGGCTAAATTCAAGACCAAGTTCTTAAAAAGGCTGATTCACGAACGAAAAAAATGTTTTTAATTCACGAAAAGTCAAAAAAATGTCGAAAAAACATTAGTTTTTCGAGTTTTTCAGCCAAAAATGATGAAAAATCAATATTTTTCAAGCTTCTGGAGTAATTTCTGATGTAAATAAGCTTTGAGAACCCTATTTTGCTTTATTTTATGAATTTTTCGAAATTCATCAAAATTTAAATTATTTTAATTTTACGAAAAATCAGCAAAAACCTTCTGGAAAGTGAATTCCAAGGTCAATTGAAAATTGAAAAAAAAAAAGTATTTGCTGATTTTTCGTAAAATAAATTTTTTTTTTAATTTTGATGAATTTCGAAAAAATTCATAAAATAAAGCAAAATAGGGTTCTCGAAGCTTATTTTCATCAGAAATTACTGCAGAAGCTTGAAAAATATCATTTTTGGTTGAAAAACTCAAAAAACTAATGTTTTTTCGACATTTTTTGACTTTTCGTGAATTGATTTTTAACATTTTTTCGTTCGCAAATCATCCCTAAAAACCCACATTATCAGCATGCCGAATCTTTTCCGTATTATACAAAAATGTTCCATATTTACAAGCATACATCTCATCAATAATTACTATGAGCAATTGTTCGGTGAACTCGAAACGCGTCGCATTTTGCTGCATAATTTGCCAAAGGCAATCGAAGAATTGCACAAAAATCGGAGCTCGCTCGCTGTCAGTTGGCCGATCTTCGCCATGTCCAATTCGTTGTCCGAATTTGTGGCCAAAACTGCACCATTCTTTTTCGATGAGCACTAAAAACGTATTTTTAAAATAATTAAATTTATAATATTTTCTAGTAGAACTCACCAATAAAACCCTCTAGAGTTCTATAATATTCATCAATTTGTAACATTGACAACGATGTCAATTGTGCAGTTCGATCCCAACCATCTGAACAATGCACCAAAACTGATTGTTTGCTATTTTCCACGTTGTGCACTATTTTTACACTTCCTTCGAGGATTGCCTGAAATAATGAATTATTGGGGGAAAATTGCACGGAATTTCGTTAGAAACTCCAGGAAAATTTGTGAATTTGTTAGCCCCCGAAATAAATTTGATGTGAAACGATGTAAAATACGATTTCCTATCGTTTGAACCTAATTTTGGTACGAAAAATCGTCCGCGGCTCGAGAAAAATCGATAATTTTGTGAATCCGAGAAGGAATTTTGTATGAAACGATGTAAAAATCGATATTCTATCGATTCATCCTAATTTTGGTACGAAATATCGTACGAAGCTCGAGAAAAATCGATAATTCTGAATATCTCAGAACGAAATTGTATTGGAACGATGTAAAAATCGATATTCTATCGATTCAACCAAACTTTTTCAAAAGAAAATCCGTCTGAAAATCTAGAAATCGCCCAAAAATCAAAAACCTGAATATGATTCAACCATTTCGATTCATCCAACGTTTTATAATAACTCTTCTCATCAACCCTCGGAATCAGAGCCAAAACAAGTTTTTTGAGCGATTCTCGAATCACATGAATATTATGAATATCCAGGAAAATCAACGAAGCATTCTCATAATTTTCCTCATATCCTCCACCTTTTGCTCGATTCACTTTTGCATTTTACAATTGGTCTCGCATCAAAAATCAATAATTGGTGACAATTTGCATTTGCTAGCATTATGTTGGTCAAATGGCTGAAAAAACGAGGATTTTGAGTGAAATTTTTGAAATAAACTGAAAATTTCAGATTCACGAGCTCTAGATGTCAAAAGCCCCAAATTTCCAACCAAGTTTTCCCAAAAAATTCGAAATTTGGGCATAGCTTCCGCATCTCTGCCAAAAATTTGAAATTTCACTGAGAAAACCGCAGTTTTCAGTGAAATTTCAAATTTTCGGCAAATTTTGCATGATTATTCATGTTTCAGTCAAAATTTATCTGAAAATTTCAAACTTTCATGTGAAACTGCAAGTAAACCTGCATTTTCCTATGAAAATTTCAGATTTTCAGATAAATTTTGAGCTCTAAGAAGCAGAAGAATCAAAAAATTGGGCATAGCTTCCGCATCTCTGCCAAAAATCTGAAATTTCACTGGAGAAAATCACAGTTTTCAGTGAAATTTCAAATTTTCAGCAAATTTCACATTATAAATCGCCATTTTCAAAATTTATCTGAAAATTTCGAACTTTCATGTGAAACTGCAAGTAAACCTGCATTTTCCTATGAAATCGAGATTTTCGGATAAATTTTGAGCTCTCATGTTAATTTTCAGCTATCGGAAGCTGAAAAATCGAAAATTTGGGCATAGCTTCCGCATTTCTGCTGAAAATCTGAAATTTCACTGAGAAAACCGCAGTTTTCAGTGAAATTTCAAATTTTCGGCAAATTTTGCATGATTATTCATGTTTCAGTCAAAATTTAACTGAAAATTTCAAACTTTCATGTGAAACTACAAGTAAACCTGCATTTTCCTATGAAAATCGAGATTTTCGAACAAATTTTGAGCTCTCATTTCAATTTTCAGATATTTTGTTACCTTTCATCCTCCGCGCTTCTTCTCCCAGTCATCCCAGTCATTGGTTGCGAACATCGTGTAATACTCGCCCCAGTTTGCTTATTCAACCAACTCAAAACCGGAATTCTTTGGCGACTTCGAAACTCTGCGATTTTGCTCAGAAATCCATTGCCACGATCAGCAGAAGTTGTTGGGAATCACGAGCTGGAACCTGTTTTATTTGAGAAAAACCGACCCAAAATAATGGGGGAAACCTTACCAATTTCGGGTAGGTATCCGAAAACTTGTAATTTTGATTCAAAGTCTCCAGGATAACCCATTGTTTCGATTCGCGAACCCCTTGTCTTTCAAACTCTTTCAAAGGATTATAGATCTTCCAACCATCTTTTAAAGGCGCAGGTGATTCAGCAGCATGAATAAATGCAAAAATTGGGAGGGAATTTGTTAGGGGAAATGCGTAGCGATTTATAGCATCGCATATAGTTTTTCTACCAGTTGCTAGGGGAGAAGAAGAGAATTTATAGCTGCGATAATCTTTGCAATACACAATAAAACCATAACCATCCTCCCTTGAACTTGTCGATTTTCCACCGTATTTTTCGACTTTACTGATCTGCCCTAATGGAACATCGATTGTCCAAATTCGATGGAATTTTTGGGAGGCATCATCGACAATGAAAACAAGGCGATAACGGGTGACGACGATTCTTCCGGTGGTTCTTCCGAAGGGCCCAAGATATGCGACACTTCGATCTGAGCAAATAACACTTTCTGCTGCCAGGAATTTGATATCGATTGGCGGGTCCAGTGATGTTTGACTCATTCAAAGCTCTGAAAATTTCGAAAATTATTTACAACAATTTCTCTGCCGTTTTCACCCGAAAAAAAACAACTAAAATGCGAAAAATCATTTTACGCAACACACATTTTTTTTTCATTTTTTCGCATTTCTACTTTAAACACCGCCTAAGAAACCACTTTTCGCCCCCGAAAACAACATGCATGAAACGAAAGTGAAAAAAAAAAGAAATTATTTCGTCAGCTGGAGCGCAATTGCATCGCCTGGCCGAGGAATTGCTAGTCCCCCAGCCATCCCAAATTTATTTTATTTTTTTTCGATTTTTTTTCTCGAGCAAACAAACCGTCGAAAAATCGATATTTAAATGCCACATACCATCCCGGGATGTGTGCATCCGAGCAATTCAAAGGATTCTGTCGATTGGTGAGAAAATATCATAGAAACCTTGGGAAATTTGAAAGTTTTTTCAGGGACGACAAGGGTTTGCTCGCGTACAGTGCACATAATGTGATTTTCCTGGTTGATGTGACGAAAATGCAAAGAATTCAAGCATTGGATATGCATTCGGCAGCCATAAATATTATAAGATGGAGTCCGGAACCTAAAAAATTGGCGTCTTCTGATATTTCTGGGCAAATTATCATCAGTGACCCGCTGACAGCTCAAAAACTCAATCAATTTCACAATGGGAATAGTGCAGTTCAACGTAAGTTAGGAGCAAAAATCGGGCATTGCGCATATTATACTATATGTATTTCAGAAATGTATTGGTATCCTTGGAAAGATATTGCACGGGATTTCATCCTGGTTTTACACTCGCAAAATTGTCTGATTTTATGGAATGTTTTGACGGGCGAAAAAGTTTGGTCACATCAATTTTCGCATTTTTCGCTCTTTGATTTTTCGCTGGACCCGTTTTGCTCCAAAAATTTGATTTGTGAGTTTTTTGGGGGCCTAGAAACCCAAAAAGGTGCTTCTGGTGGCCTAGAAACCCGAAATTGTGCTTCTGGTGGCCTAGAAACCCAAAATTGTGCTTCTGGTGGCCTAGAAAACCAAACATTTGCTCCAGATGGCCTAGAAACCCAAAATTGTGCTTCTGGTGGCCTAGAAAACCAAACATTTGCTCCAGATGGCCTAGAAAACCAAGTTATGGCCTAGAAACCCAAAAATGTGCTTCTGGTGGCCTTGAAACCCAAAAATATGCTTCTGGTGGCCTAGAAAACCAATTTCACCCCAAAACCTGTTATTTTTTGCAGTCAGCTCATCCGGCAATAAAGTTCTGGTAACTTGTGATGTTTCACTGTCAGAACCTCAATCTTCTGGTCATATTTTTCAAGTTTTATCCGAAAATTCGACAACTTCGACTAATTCGACAAATATTCATATTCTAAAATATCACAAAGCCTATCGAAATGTGGTTTTTGTTGGAATTCAGAATTTTGTGAGTTTTTTGAGGGTGAAAATTGATGAAATTTGGTGAATTCTAACCCTAAAAACAGGATTTTTCACTCAAAAACCTTATTTTTCGCAGATCTACCTGGTAAATCCCGAATTAATGTGTTGTTTGTCGAAAATTGGAGTCGAGTCGAATATTTTGGATATTTTACCGTGTTCAAGAAGAGATTCGATATTTGGAATTCATTCGAATGGAGCTGTTACTTTGAGAATTGGAACATATGAGGATAAAGAAAAGGAAAAATCGAGTTTTGGATTGGAAAAGGTAAATATGTAGAAAAATATTGAAAGTTAGTTTTCGAGCGAAGCGAGTGTAGACCGCAAGCTTCCGCGTGAGCGGAACTATCTTCCGCGCAGCGGCGAAGTTAAGCTAACTTCCTCGTATGCTCAAATTCTCCTAATTCCAGATCTGTCAAACTGAATGTATCCGCCACGGATCGTCTCAAAAAATAATGTGTTGTTCAATTTGCCCAACTACACAATCTACAATTTGTGTCATTTATCAAAATGGAAAATTGGCATTTTGGCAGCTGAAAAAATGAACAAACTGAATTGAGTTATCGAAAATCGCTGATTGAAGATTTTTTGAGTTTTGAAAGGCCGAATTTGGAAACGAAGAAGATTGGAGATTTGAGCATTTATCAATTGGAAACTATTGGAAGTTTGGCAGCTGGAGTGACTTGTGTTCGAATGAGACCAATGGATGAGTTAGCCAAAGTCGAGAATGATCCGTTTGGTGAGGATTTTTGAAGGGAAACTGGGAAGCCTATTATGAGCTCTGAGACTCATTTTTGAGCTCTAGAAGTCAAATTTTGAACCCCAGAAGTCAGAATTGAGCTCCAGAGCTCATTTTTAAGCTCCGAAAGCCAATTTAGAGCTCTAAAATCTCTCACCTTTTTCTTCTGGAAATTTCTCAAATTTTCAGCCAACACATCTCTTGGAAGTCTTCATTTAGCAGCAGTTGGAACAAATTCCGGAACTGTTCATTTGATTGATGTTTTCACTTCGCAAATCTACAGAGATATTTCAGTTCAAGCAAGCCCGATTAAGTAGGTTTTGAGCTCGAGCGGAGCGAGTGTAAACCGCTAGCTTCCGCGTCAGCGGCCACGCGGATAATAGAACTGTGGTGTTGTCACGTCATAGCAATCCGCGTGGCCGCTAAAGCGGTAGATAGTGCCGCTAACGCGGAAGCTTGCGGTTTACACTCGCGTTTCAGCGCTCGCCCAGCCAAATTCCTAATTGTTTTTTTTCAGATGTCTTGAATGGGGTGGTGTATATTCTCTAGTCACAGCTGGTTTCAATCATTCTTTGAGTGCCTCTCAAATTGTACGAAATGAGATATTTATCACAGATATTCGAACTGGATTAGCGAGAAGAATTCGACCAGAAGTTGATGAATCGCCGATTTCTATTTTGAGAGTCAGCTATTATCAGTAGGTTTTTGAATTTTGGGAAAAAAAAACACATAAAATTTGATCAAAATTAGTTCGAAACCTGAAAATTCCAGAAAATTCTGAATTTTCCAATTTCCTGCCATGATTTAGAGACCAAAAAATATTTTTTTCTGATTTTTTCAAAAAAAATTTGGGAAAATATAATATGAGCAATGTTTTTGACACGTGGATTTTTGATGCCAAATTATTTTCTGAAAATTTCAGAAAATTCTGCATTTTCTCACTCGCATTTCAGAATTTCTTGAGAAATTTGAGAGTTAGAACGAGACGAAAAAATATGTTTTTCAGATTTTTTTTGGAAAAATATAATATGAGCAATATATATTTTTGACACGTGGATTTTTGGTGCCAAAAATTTAAAATTAATATGAGCAATATTTTAAAAACTTCCTTTTTTGCGTAAATTTTCAAAATTTGAAAATTCAAAAATGTGTGGATCCAGTAAATGTTCAGTTTAATATGAGCAATATTTTTGACATATTAATTGTTGTAGCGAAAAAATCTCGAAATATTGACATGAGCAATCTTTAACGCGAAACCCAGCTCGAAAAATTAATATAAGAAATCTTTTGACACGTGGAAATTTTTCCATGAACCGGAAAAGTTATCCCAACTTAGTCAGAAGCTAAATTAAATTTAAAAGTCCTGAGTTTACAGGGCGTGCTCCGCAAGCCCTGCTCAAATTCCTTATTTTCCAGCTGCTACTTGGCCCTTGCTTTCCAACGTGAACCCCTTGAAATTTGGGACCTAAAAGGTCTGCGACTTCTCCGAAGAATGTCTCGAAGTTGTCCATTAATAGTTGATATGGCATGGTCAAATAAACATCATAGCATCAAACAAACTGAATCAACTCAACAATCTGTTTATCGAGAAAATTTGGTATTATTAGATGCCGAAAATCGAATTTATCATATCACTTTGAGAGGATTACATGTTAGAGATGGAAAAATGGTTAATACACAGGTACTTGAAACAGACAGGAAAGCGGAATTCGAGCGGAGCGAGTCTAGACCGCAAGCTTCCGCGCAGCGGCAAAGTTAGGCTAACTATGATCTGGATTAACGTCCGAAGAAGTTATCCTAACCTTGCCGCTTCGCGGAAGCTTCCGGTTTACACTCGCTTCGCTCGAAAGGTCATTTGAGAAAAATCGATATTTTCACCCTAAGGGAACCATTTTTAGGCTGAAAATATTGATTTTTATTCCAAAAATGCTGAAAATTTGGAATTTCTATCTGGATTTTCCAAATTTTCACCAGAAATTTCTCTAAAAATCGCCGAATCTGCAAATTTTCCCTAAAAATTGATTGAAAAATCGAGATTTTATGGAAAATTTCCAGATTCCGCACAGGGGAACCTATCGTCAATTTTTTATCGAGCGGAACGAGTGTAGACCGCAAGCTTCCGCGTAGCGGCCACCTGGATCACTATGATATGGTAAACGTCATAGCAATCCGCGTGGGTGCTAACGCGGAAGCTTGCGGACTACAGTTGCTCTGCTCGATTTTTCACCTGAAAATGCTTGAAAACCCGCCGAATCTGCAAATTTTCCCTAAAAATTGATTGAAAAATCGAGGTTTTATGGAAAATTTCCAGATTCCGCACAGGGAACCTATCGTCAATTTTTTTCGAGCGAAGCGAGTGTAGACCGCAAGCTTCCGCGTAAGCGGCACTATCTTCCGCCTAGCGGCCACGTGGATCACTATGATATGGTAAACGTCATAGCAATCCGCGTGGTTGCTAACGCGGAAGCTTGCGGACTACAGTTGCTCTGCTCGATTTTTCACCTGAAAATGCTTGAAAACCCGCCGAATCTGCAAATTTTCCCTAAAAATTGATTGAAAAATCGAGATTTTATGGAAAATTTCCAGATTCCGCACAGGGGAACCTATCGTCAATTTTTTTTCGAGCGAAGCGAGTGTAGACCGCAAGCTTCCGCGTAAGCGGCACTATCTTCCGCGTAGCGGCCACGTGGATCACTATGATATGGTAAACATCATAGCAATCCGCGTGGTTGCTAACGCGGAAGCTTGCGGTCTCTTTTTTTTTCGAGTGAAGCGAGTGTAAAGTTTTTTCTTGCAGTGGAAAAGTGCAAGTGCCCAAATATGTGCAATGGCCTGGAAAGACGATATGTTAGCAGTTGGAGATGTTGAAGGAAGTCTTGTTGTTTGGGATTTGGGAAAACGACAATCGAGACAAGTGAGGGATATCAGCCATTCAAGAGTTCATCGAATGCTTTTCTCGAGATTGGCTGGAGATCATACTATGGCTGTACTACATTCAAGGTAACCGCAAGCTTCGCGCGCAGCGGCCACGCGTGATTACTCATCGATATGGACACAAACGTCATTAAAAATAAACCGCGTGGTCACTTCACGTGAGCTTGCGGTCTACACTCGAATTTACACCTGAAAATAGCAATTATCTGAAACCCGCCGAATCTGAAATTTTCTATAAAAATTGATTGAAAAATTGAGGTTTTATGGAAAATTTCAAGATTCCGCACAGGGAAATCTATCGCCAATTTTGTTTTCGAGCGAAAGCGAGTGTAGACCGCAAGCTTCCGCGTAAGCGGTACTATCTTCCGCGCAGCGGCCACGTGGATTACTTTGATATGGTAAACGTCATAGCGAATTTTGAAGGAGCAAATGTTGATCGCAAGCTTCCGCGAAGCGGCAAAGTTACCCAAACTTCAGCTATGTACAGGGCGTGCTCCGCAAGCCCTGCTCAAATACCTTTTTCTCTTTTTTGCAGAGAAGTAACCCTATGGGACACCGAAGCCATGTCTCGAATCCAAACAATTCGCTCCGATTCAACTCGTCTTTTTTTGGATGCCGATTTGTGTGGCCTAAGCCCGCTTGTTCTATCAAATGATAATCAATTACGATTTGTGGTGTCGAATTCGAAAAATATTGGAATTTCCGAAAAAGAATGGCCTGTTTTGTATAAAAATGAGGAAAATGAGAAGGAAAATGACATGAAATTGGAAAAAATGCGAAGAAGAATGAGAGGAGAACATTTTGGAAGCGGATTTATTGGATATTTGTATTGATCGAATTTGGGAAAACACAAAGGAGAATGAAAAGATGATGTTGGCACCGAATTTGCAAATGTTTTGGAGAAATGAGGAGTTTAGGGTGGGTTAGAGACGCAGCGGAGCTAGAGAAACTAGAGATGAGAGACGCAGAGAAGCTAGAGAGCATGTAGAAGTTGGAGAAATATAGAGGTTAGACAGCTAGACTCTCGAAAAGGTTAGAGAAGAAGATGATCTAAAAATACCTGAAAAGCTAGAGACGCAGAGGAGCTAGAGATCACAGAGTATATTTTTGCAGCTCCGAGAATCTCGTGTAATATCAATAGCCTCGAAATCAGATGAATCAGTAATTGATCGTCGATTAGTTGAACAAGGTGTTGTATTAGGAGGATTGGCAAAAGATCGTGTTATTGATCGATTGATTGTGTCTCCGGATTTGAGATATTCATCGATTAAAGGTGGGTGATTTGATTTTTGGGCGGAAATTGGGAGAATTTTGTGATGAAACCTGGAGCCGAATTCACAGAAGTGGCATACCAAAAATAGCTGAACAAAATTTTTTCTTCAGCAATTTTTTGGTATACCACTTCTGTGAATTTTCAAGGATTTTTCACGAATTTACAGCTGAAAACCTCCTTGAATTTTCGAGTTGAAACTGAAAAGTAAAATTCTACTGAAATTCTAGCTTAATCTATTTTTTCTGTCGATTTTACGGTGTGATTCAAAACGAAAAAATTAAAAAAACGTTTTTTTGCAAAAAATTTCGATTTAGCAAATGTCAAAAAACTATATTTTTTCCTAAAATGAAAAATATCTCGCAGCGAAAATGTTTCAATGAAAAAATTGAAAAAATATAATTTTTTTGACATTTGCTGAATTGAAATTTTTTGTAAAAAATGTTTTTTATTATTTTTTTCGACTTGAATCACCCCATAAAAAATGAAACTAAAACCATTTACATTTCAAGAATTTGCACTTTTTTTTGAATTTACAGTTGAAAACCTCTAAATTTTTGAAAAAAAAACTGAAAAGTGGGAAAATCTCAATTCTACTGAAATTCTAGCTGTCGATTTCAGGATTTTCTAGAAATAAAATTTGAAACAGTGAAAACACGGATATAGAAATTCCAGATTTTTTTCCTTTCCAAAATTCTCCTGTTTTGCAGCTGCCCTCCTGGTTTCCTCCCAAAACGATGAAAAATCAAAATCACTCATCAAATTAATTGCCACAAATTTAATAGCAAGTGATTTGATTGAAGATGGTGTCGAATTATTGTTCCTGGTTGGAGCCGGAAATGATGCTTGTAAATATTTTTGCAATCACAAAAAATGTGGATGAAAAGTATTGTTTATGCTAAGGTGAGCAATGATCATTTGACAAATAAAACTAGAATAAAATAAATATATTTCCAGATGGGTCTATCCGATCCTTCGGAAATCGAATCAAAATGGATACAACATCTGGCCGAATCGAATCCCTCATCTCAACTTCGAATCCAAGCCGATGCTGCCAGATCCAATTTTCCCGATGTTGTTGAATCAGTCAGCCATTTTGATGCACAATTAGCGAGGTTGATTTTGAGAACATCAACTTCCAATACACCCTAGTCAATTTTAATTGGAATACTGTGATTTTAAATTATAAATAATTAATTAATTAATCGTCCTAATTAATTATAGGCTAATTATGCTTGAAATTACGCTAATTTCAAAAAAACCTTCTTCAAGCCAAAAATATTCATAAATACACACAAAAATATGATTTGAAAATGAAATGATATAGGAAAATAATACTAAAAAGGGGAAGATTCGGTAAAAATTTAGATTTTTTGGAAATTTGAAAAGGGAGAAATTTTGAAAAAAAAGTTAGAGAAAATTTTGATTTAGCTAGGGAAACGGGGAGTTTTGGGAGAAAATTGAGCATTTTTGGAGCAAAATTGGAATTTCAGCTTAAAATTCACTAGAAATCCTATTCTCAAGGGTTCTAGGTAATTTTAGGTAAAAAATCCCTATTTTTGAAATTTCTAGTGTATTTCAGGTCAAAAATTCATTTTTTTCATGATTTCTACTGAATTTTGGGTCAAAAATTCATCATTTTTCCTTCCAAAACCTCCCGTCTCCCCCAAAATTGAGATCAAATCAAAAACCAAATAATTCTACGCGCTATATTGACCATCATCATCATCATCGTCATATTCTTCATCATCTTCATCATCTCGACTCAATCCTCCAAAATTTCCGATTCCCGAAGATGTTGCAGCACCTGATCCACCAGTTCCACTTCCATTTCCACCACCATTTGATCCTCCACCCAAATTCTGATCACTTCGCGGATCCAATTCAGCTGCCCAACTATAGTTTAGTAGGGATAAATGAGAACTTCCCATACGGCGATGAACACGGGCTGCAAAAATAGAGGAATTTGGAAGGGATATAGAATATTGATTGATTTTTTGGGAGAGGTTGAAAAGGGGGCGTAGCCTGTTGCAATTTTGCCGCATAGTTTTTCTACTAATTTTAAATATGAAAAAGTAGGCGTGGCTTATATTTTATGCAATTTTGCGGCATGGTTTCTAAGCTGGAAAATCAAATTTTTCGGTCAAAATTGACTAGGAAGCTTGAAAAACTGAATTTTCTCTTTTTTTTGCCGGAATTATGAAATTTCGAATTTTTCATGAAAATTTTCAATTATTTCTACAAATCTCCAATTTTATCATATTTAGATTCAAAAAATCGATAAATTTTCAAATTTTATCAAATTTCCTGAGAAAATTCGAATTTCAGCCAAATTTAGGTTCAAAAATTGCAAATTCACAATTTTCGTATGAAATTTAGGTTTAAAAAATTCTGAATTTCAATGATCTCAGAATTTCAGCCAAATTCAGGCTTGAAAATCGACAATTTTCAATTTTTTATATCCTCTATCATGTTTAGGTTCAAAATGACCCAAATTTTTGAAAAATTATTGATTTTCATCAATTCTAGATTCCAAAACATTCACATTTTTCAGAATCTTATCATATTTATATTCAAAATGACCCAAATTTTCTCCCCTAAAATCCCTTACCCAACAAATGGAAAACCACCGCTTCATCAGGCGAACTAGCTTTCAATCGATTCAATTCAACCAAACATTCATCATTCCTTTTCGCTTCATATAATAATCTTGCTCGATTAAATCGACACGCCAAATCAGTCGGATTCAATTCCAGCGCTTTATCGATTAATTTCAGCGCTTTTTCAGATTTTCCACGTTGTTGTTCCAAATTTGATAATGTGCATAGCATTGCTCGATTTGTTGGATTTATTGATATCGCTTTTTGGATATTCGTTTGAGCCACACTATTTTGCTCTTTTTTCAGATGAACCAAGCCCAAACCATACCAAGCACGATAATCACGGGGTGATAGAAGGAGAGCTGATCTGAAACAGACAAAATATGATATGGAAAATCTTGCATTTTCAGTCTTTATTCAGTAAAAAATCGATTTTTCTTTTTAAAAAATTATTTTTGAAAAGAAAAATCGGAATTTTTCAAGAGAGGAAAAAGGGTTTTTGAAAATTTTTTACTGCATTTTTTTGAATCTGGATTTCCTTTGAAAATTCTAGATGTTTTCTTTGGAAAACATTGCTCATGTTAATTCAAATTTTGGAAGCTCGCTCCAGCTCGAATTTTCAATAAAAATTGGCGATAGGTTCCCTGTTTAGGAATCTGGAAATTTTCCATAAAACCTCGATTTTTCAATCAATTTTATGGAAAATTTCAGATTCGGCGGGTTTCAGAGCAAATTCTGGTGAAAATTTGGTAAATCCAGATAGAAATTCCAAATTTTCAGCATTTTATTTTTAAAAATCAATATTTTCAGCCTAAAAATGGTTCCTCTAGGGTGAAAATATCGATTTTTCTCTTTTTTCAAATAATTTTTTGAGCAATTTCTTTTGGAAGAGCGAAAATTTGCTCGATTTTTTATGAAAAATTCGGGGGAAATCCATTTTTTCATCAAAAACTTAAGATTTTCAAACTTTTTCACAATATTGAGCAAAAAAAATTGAATTTTACTTATTCTTTGAAGTTAAAAATCACTTTTTTTCAAATAAAAATGTCTTCATAGACTAAAAATCAAGTTTTTTGTTCATGAAAAGCTCATTCAGAACCTAAAAACGATAATCACGGGGTGGAAAAAAACCTCCTAAGTCCATTTTTCATGAAAAATCTCATGGAAAATCGGATTTTCCCGAAAACTCACTTAAAAGCTCCCGCAGCTTTATCCAGCTCATCTTGTACAATCAATTCATGTGCTAATAATGTATAAGCATACGCAAATCTTTTATCTAATTGTATAGCTCTTTCCATACATTCAATTGCTTGAGAATGTTGTCTTTGAGAGAGAGGAAAAACAATTACCAGCTGCACACCAACTTTCAGCTCGTTCTCGATTTTCAGAAGTTAGAGTTTGAGCCAAAGCTGATAGACCATGTGTATCTTGTAAATGCCATAATGATGTTGAGAGCAGTTCGGTTCCCTGCAAAATTAGGGATTATGGGCAAGGTTTTGGGGAAGATAGGATAACTTGCCGCTTCGCGGAAGCTTGCGGTTTACACTCGAAAAAAAATTGGCGATAGGTTCCCCTGTGCGGAATCTTGAAATTTTCCATAAAACCTCGATTTTCAATCAATTTTTATGGGAAATTTCAGATCCGGCGATTTTCAGAGCAATTTCTGGTGAAAATTCGAGCGGAGCGAGTGTAGACCGGAAACTTCCTCTTTAGCACCCACGCGGATTTCTATGACGTTTACCATACCATAGTAATCCACGTGGCCGCTGCGCGGAAGATAGTACCGTTTACGCGGAATCTTGCGGTCTACACTCGCTTTGCTCGAAAAAAATTGGCGATAGGTTCCCCTGTGCGGAATCTTGAAATTTTCCATAAAACCTCGATTTTCAATCAATTTTTATGGGAAATTTCAGATTCGGCGATTTTCAGAGCAATTTCTGGTGAAAATTTGGAAAATCCAGATAGAAATTCCAAATTTTCAGCATTTTATGAAAAAAAAAATCAATATTTTCAGCCTAAAAATGGTTCCCTTAGGGTGAAAATATCGATTTTTCTCAAATTTTTAGGTTACTCTAAATTTTAGCTGATTTTTTTTCAGAAGACCAAAATCCCCATCATTTTTGATGATTTTAGCATCAAAAACCTTCATTTTAATCATTTCCAGGTCAATTTTCAAAAAATCGATTTCTACCTTGGAACCATGGATTTCAGGTTAAAAACTTGAAAATTTCAATTTTTCCATGATTTTTCGCCTAAAATCCTTCATTTTTCACCCATTTTCACCCTCAAAGTTACCTCAACTCTCCACGGCCTTCTCTTATGCAATTCATCTAAAATCGTCCGACACTCTCCATATTCTCCTTGTTCAAAACAAGTTCGTCCCAATAATAATCTAGCCATCGACGAATTCGCAATCACTTTTCGATCCATTTTCGAGAAAAGTTTATCGGTTTTTTCCAATTGAAATGTCCCACAGATTCTTCGATCAACGCCAAATTTGCAAACATTTCGAAAAATTGTCGATATTCTTTGGAATATTCTGAAGAAGATGCGGAATTTGATGGGAAGAAGATGAAGAAGAAGCTGAATCTTGAGATGGATCCATGGGATTTTCAGCAGCATTTTCAGCAGATTCTGATGGATTTTGTGATGTTGAAGAACTTGAAGACGAAGAGCAGAATTGAAGAATTTCAAGACTTTCCTGTTTTTCATCGGAAATCGAGGAAATCTGGAAAAATATGGGTTTGGGCTTAAAATCCGGCTGAAATGAATTCCTAAAACTACAGTCTAGTTGAAATTACCCAAAATCTACAGTATACCAAGCCATATTTATATTCAAAATGTGCAGAATTCAATCTACAGTATCCCAGATCGAATTTAGTCTCAAAATGATCAGAATTCCTTACCGAATTCGTCGATCCGGACAAACTTCGAACCAAATTCGAGTTGCGCGAACTCAGCGGTTGTTTGATAACATCTCTCTTTTTCTCAGCGATGGAGATTTCAGCATTTTTGCCACGTCAGAATTTCGGGTTGAAGAACGAGTTGGATGTGTCTGAAAAATAGGGTTTTTCCGCTTTTGGCTAAAAATCATCAGAAAACTGATTTTCAGCCGATTTTCAGCAAAAATCTCACCTTTGGAATAGCTCCAGCTGCTCGATTTGTTGAAGAAATTGTGGATCCTCGAGTTCCCTGGGCATGTGCACATTTTCAGTATCACTTGATAGAACCTCCATTTTTGCTGGAAAAATTGACATTTTAGGTCAGAATTTTGGGATTTTTCTAGAAATTCCAAATTTTCAGCTTGATTTTGAGCAAAAAGTCAAGTTTTCTGTCAAAAATGAGCTCTGAGGTCAATATCGATTTTTTTTATTTTTAGCTAAAAACCTTCGATTTCAGGAGCCAATGAGCTTAATTTTGAGCCAAACCTTCTGAATTTTATGATTTAGATCAATGACCTGCGGGACCAATTTTCGAGCTAAAAATCAATTTCAGAAGTTTTGGAGCTAGATTTTGAGCAAAAATTTGAATAACAGGCTCAAAATGAGTTCTTGGGTCACCCAGTTTTTAAGCTAAAAATCAATTCCAGTAGTTTTGGAGCAATTTTGAGCCCCAAATTCCGACACTTCCATTTATATCAAACCTTGATCCTGGGACCAATAATTTGGAGCTAAAAATCGATTTCAGGAGCCAATGAGTTCAATTTTGAGCCAAACTCTGAATCGGTTTATGTCAATTGAAATGACCCATGGGGCCAATTTTCGAGCTAACGCCAAATCAATTTCAGAATTGTCGATATTTTTGGAGCTAGATTTTGAGCAAGATGTGGAATTTGAATGGGGAACAGGCTCAAAATGAGTTCTTGGGTCATGGGAGTTTTAAGCTAAAAATCAATTCAAGTAGTTTTGGAGCTTGAAGATTGAAGATGACGAGCCCCAAATTCGAGTTTCATGTTTATATCAAACCTTGATCCTGGGACCAATGGGTTTGGAGCTAAAAATCCGGCTGATTTCAGGAGCCTAAAATGAGTTCAATTTTGAGCCAAACTCTGAATTTTATGTCAAAAATGACCCCTGGGACCAATTTTCAAGCTAACAATAAAATTGAGTTTCAGGAGCTCCTTGAGCTTGATTATGAGCGAAAATTTGAATTTGAGGTTGAAAATGAGCTCTGAGGTCAATTTTCGAGCAAAAAATCGTTTTCAGGAGCTCCTGAGCTCAATTTTGACCCCAAATTCGAATTTTATGTCAAAAATGACCGCTGGGACCAATTTTCGAGCTAAAAATCAGTTTCTGGAGCTCCATAGCTCAAAATTCCAGACTTCTCCCATTTTTCATCCCAAAATCACTCTCTCACCTTCGATTTCTTGAACTTTGTGTAGTTCTAGTGACATTTGTCGAAAAACTGTTTTCGCTGGAGTCGCAGCTTGTCTAGCCGATACTTTTCCAGTTTCGAGCTTGATTTTGCTCAGAAATTCGCGAACTTTTTCTTCGGGCTAAAAATCGATTTAGAGTTGTTGTTTGAGAAGTTGAAGAAGAAGATTTGCAGATGGTTCTGAAAGGGAAAATTGAGGAAAACCTATATTTTCATCGTTTTCGGCGCAAAAAATTACGATAGGAGCTTCTGTAATTTCAGAGCCCAAATTGAGGAAACTCCGTATCCACTACTCTATAAGCTGATCCGCAGCAACCCATAATCAGTTTCAGGAATTCCTCAGATTATATTCATGTTGGGTGTCTTTCAAAGCGAAATTTCATGAGGATTGACCCTGACCAATTTTCGAGGTGTCAATTCAAAAAAACTCACTATTCACCAATTCCTCTTCATTTGTCACCAAAATCTTCGAATTCTCATAAATCTTCTTTCGATGTTCACTTATAAAGATTCCAGATTCTTCCCGCCATATTTGACATAACTACTAATCACACTCTCACATCAAAATACGATTTTGTAGAATTGTTTCGCATTCTGACACTGTTTTCGCTGGATCGCAGCTTTCTGCCGATGAGCTTCTTCGAATTTTGCAGAAATTCGCGAACTTTTTTTAGGGTTTTGGGATGAACTTTGAACAAAAATCAGATGGTTCTGAAAAAAATCATCATTTTCTCAATAAAACTACAATTTGTCAGCACTTTCAGTCTCACCATAGCAACGCAGAATACAAAAAACGAGCATGTGGTGCAACTTCCTCGTCTTCCAATAGTTCCGCGCGAATTTCACCAGATTCTTGTTCACAAAAAGTGCATTTTGACAATCCTCCATTTTCGACAAATCAAAACAGCATTTGGCGAAAATGTAGCGAAGTTTTGGCGGCATTTCTACACGAGTTTTCAGCAGACCGTAACATTCCTCAAAATTTTTTGTTGCTTCGGATTAGACAATCAGCAAATAGATAAAGCGATTCATCCGAATTTTCTGCAAAAAATATTGATTTTTCTCCTAGGAACCTTCTAAAAGCCCCAACCTTTCTCGAAATTCAATTCGGCTAGAAAAATCGCGTCATCGTAGGCGTAGAACTTCAACAACGAGTTTATCTCGTCCTCAACCGTTTTTCGACCCGTTTTTTCATTGATTATACATGTCATCACTCAAGAATACTCTGAAAATATCAAAAATTTCGGGAAACTGCTGAAATCTTAAAACAAATCAATAAAATGACAGGTGAGAGGCGAGAGAAATGAAAAAAAGCGCGCGTCGATTAAAATGCAAGATGTGTGCAAGTGAAATTTTGCACATAACGCCGGCCACCGTATACCATTAATTTTCGAAAATACATTTATGGAAAATTTTTATTCCTTTTTTTCGTTTTCGCGCGGATATAAAACCCAAAGATGTCGTTGGCTGAAGAACTTATGGCTGATTTTGACGTTTACCATGATGATGATGATGACGAGTTAGACGAACTTCTTGAGCAACAAAATGAATTTAAAGTACCGAAAAAGAGGAGATAATTGAAGAAGATGATGGAATTGAAGAAGCGACGGAAGAAGCGATGGATGTTGGAAAATATCAATCAGTTTTTGACGTGGCGAAATTGGCAAAAGGAGAGGAATATGTGAGACTTGTTGAACAATTGACAACTCGCTTTAGAACGACCCAATCTTGAAGATGTTATTTTAACGGCGCCGTTAGGGAAAATTTGCAGATCCACAATATAAATTGATTGTTCGAAAATTGTCGCATGTGAGTGAGCATTTGTTTTCAGTCAAAAATTCAATATTTTTGCAGATAGCCGCAGAAAAATATCGATAACGAAATCAATGTGATTCAACAAATTCGTCTCACCATAGCGACAAATACGAAAAACATGTGGTGCAACTTCCTCATCTTCGAAACCCTTGTCCCAAATGCTCTTGATTCAAAAACCTGGCAACTGTCCAATTATTGGGGAACGATATCAATACAAAAGGGCAAAATAAAGAGCTTTTGGGGCGAATATTAGCACCAGCAACTTGTATTGTAGTTAGTGTAACTGTCTCGGATTAGACAACCCAAGGTACAAAATTAGAGCAAGAAGAATTGGAAACTGTAATGGAGGCGTGTAATTTGGCTGAAAAATTGCATATGGATCGATTGTGTATGCATAGATTGGTTGAGATTCGAATGTCATTGATTGCTCCGAATTTGGTGAATCTTTTGGGTGCTTCAACTACAGCTCTTTTGGTTTCACAAGCTGGTGGATTAGCACCGCTTTCTAGAATGCCTGCTTGTAATGTACAAGTATTGGGGAAGCAAAAGAGGAATTTGGTGGGATTTTTCGAGTGTTTCTGTTAATCCACATCATGGTTTTGTTTATTTTCATCCGTTGGTTCAATCGATGCCGCCAGATTGGAAATCGTAAGTTTTTAGGTTGTGAAATGACGTGGCAATTTGAATTTTCAATAGGTCAGAATTCAAAAATCGATATTTTCACCCTAGAGGAACCATTTTTAGACTGAAAATATCGATTTTTCCCATGAAAGTGATAGAATTTCCCATTGGATTTTTCACCAGAAATCACTTAAAAACCCGCCGAATCTGAAATTTTCCCTAAAAATTGGTTTTTCTATGAAAAATCGAGGTTTTATGAAAAATTTCAAGATTCCGCACAGGGTAACCTATCGCTAATTTTTATCGAGCGGAGCGAGTGTAGACCCGCAAGCTTCCGCGTAGGCGGTACTATCTTCCGCGCAGCGGACACGTGGATTACTATGATATGGCAAACGTCATAATAAACCGCGTGGCCACTTCACGTGAGCTTGTGGATTACACTCGCTTCCCTCGAATTGTCACCTGAAAATGCTTAAAAACCCGCCGAATCTGCAAATTTTCTCTAAAAATTGGTTTTCCAGGGGGTGCCGTTTGGGCACCCACAGGGCACCCTAATACCCACAGTTCGGCGGGTACACCCGGGTGGGTATTTTCATTGAAAAATGACAGAACGGGTGGGTATACCCGGGCACACCCAGATACCCAAAATGGGCCTTCGTATTTGATTTTTCGTACTAATTTATTTTCGAATTTTTTTTGGAAATTGTGTTTTTTTCATGAAAAGTGGTCAGTAACATGAAAAATTGGTCTAATCTGTAGAAAACTTTCAAAAAATCAGCTTTTTTCTCGAAATTTTACTATTTTTCGTGTTGTAAACACACAAAAGACTTTCTATAAGTTGAGTATGAGCACATATTCTCTCAAAGGTTGATTTTATCACGAACTCTTTCATTTTTATGTAATTTGGTGTCGAAGAAAAACATATTCTTTCTTTTTTCTAAAATATAATGCATTTTAAGTTATTTTAGAAGTCAACCAAATCGATAAAATAGAACTTTATCGATCGTTTTTGTTGCATATTAGTTTTTCAATCAAAAATCACTCATGTTTTAGCTAAATTCGTCCAATAACATGGATAATAGCTAAACAGAACAAAAAAATCAAAAATTTGCATCATACCCAAGGGTGCCCTAAGGGTGCCCACACCCAACCCGGGTATTTGACACTCAGGTCGATGGGCCTCAATACCCGGGTATTTTTCGGATTTACAGGTGGTGCCCGGGTATACCCAGATATCAACGGCAGCCCTGGGTTTTCTATCGGAAAATCGAGGTTTTATGGAAAATTTCAAGATTCCGCACAGGGAAACCTATCGTCAATTTTTTTCCAGAAAAACTGCCAAAATCCTAGCAGCCAAAGCAACTTTAGCTGCTCGAATCGATGCTCAACACGAATCACCAACTGGAGATTTGGGAAAAGATTTATTGGAGGATGTGAGACGGAAAATGGAGAAAATGTTGGAACCGCCACCGGTTAAAGCGAATAAAGCATTGCCAAAACCATTGGATAAGGTAGGCGGGAGGTTTTTTGGCTGAAAATTCACTTTTTTTCTCAATTTCAGGCAAGCAAAAAACGAGGAGGTCGAAGAATGCGAAAAATGAAAGAAAGACTTGGAATGACGGATTTGAGAAAAGCACAAAATCGTATGAATTTTGGAGAATTACAAGAAGATGTTATGCAAGAACATATGGGAATGGATGTTGGACAGGTTGGGTTTTTGATGTAAAATTCATCGAAAATGGTCCAGAAATCGTGAAAATTCGAATTTTTGGACCCAAAAATAGCCTTCCCCACTATTTTTCCCATTTTTTTTCAGAACAAGAGTGGAAATGTGTCAGGTGGTCGAATTCGTCAAGCAGTAATTGATCAAAAAACGCGAGCCCGAATGTCGCAAAAAATGCAGAGACAATTGGAAAAACAAAAAGCGGCTGGTGGAATGACTAGTTTGAGAACTAAGGTAGGCTTAGGCTGGAAAAATCTGGAATTTTTTGGCTGAAAATCTAGAATTTTTCATGAAAACATGAGCTTTTCCTTGAGTGTAGACCGCAAGCTTCCGCGTTAGCAACCACGTGGATTACTATGATATGGCAAACGTCATAATAAACCGCGTGGGCCGCTGCGCGGAAGCTTGCGGATTCACCAGAAATCACTTCAAAACCCGCCGGATCTGAAATTTTCCATAAAAATTGATTGAAAAATCGAGGTTTTATGGAAAATTTCAAGATTCCGCACAGGAAAATCTATCGTCAATTTTTTTTTTTCGAGCGGAGCGAGTGTAGACCGCAAGCTTCCGCATAAGCGGTACTATCTTCCGCGCAGAGACCACGTGGATTACTATGATATGGTTAACGTCATAGCAATCCGCGTGGGTGCTAACGCGGAAGCTTGCAGTCTACACTCGCTCTGCTCGAAGTTTCACCTGAAAATGCTTTGGAACCCGCCGGATCTGAAATTTTCCCTAAAATTTGGTTTTTCTATGAAAAATCGAGGTTTTATGGAAAATTTCAAGATTCCGCACAGGGAAATCTATCGTCAATTTTTTTTTCGAGCGGAGCGAGTGTAGACCGCAAGCTTCCGCGTAAGCGGCCACGTGGATTACTATGATATGGCAAACGTCATAATAAACCGCGTGGCCGCTGCGCGGAAGCTTGCGGATTCACCAGAAATCGCTTGAAAACCCGCCGAATCTGCAAATTTTCCCTAAAAATTGATTGAAAAATCGAGGTTTTATGGAAAATTTCAAGATTCCGCACAGGGGAGCCTATCTCCAATTTTTTTCGAGAGGAGCGAGTGTAGACCGCAAGCTTCCGCGTAAGCGGTACTATCTTCCGCGCAGCGACCACGTGGATTACTATGATATGGTTAACGTCATAGCAATCCGCGTGGGTGCTAACGCGGAAGCTTGCGGTCTACACTCTCTCCGCTCGAATTTTCACCTGAAAATGCTTTGGAATTCGCCGAATCTGAAATTTTCCATAAAAATTGATTAAAAAATCGAGGTTTTATGGAAAATTTCAAGATTCCGCACAGGGGAACCTATCGTCAATTTTTTATTCCAATTTTTCAGATTGCTGGAACAGCTTCCTCAGTCAATTTCACCCCAATTCAAGGTCTAGAAATTGTCAACCCATCAGCAAGAGAATCAAAAGATCAACCAGGAACATCTTCGAATTATTTCTCATCTTCTGGAAGTTTTGTCAATATTGATCGAATGACCCTTTGAAGTTGCTGAAAATCTGGCTGAAAATTTGAGATTTTCAGCCTATAAACGGGTTCTTCATATGTAGTTTTGTATGTTTTTTCCCTGAAAAAGGTCTGAAATCCTGATATTTTTGAATAAAATTTTAATTATCACTCGAAATTTGATATTTTCAGATGTACGGGTATTTTTTGCTTTTCTTAGCCACGCCCATTTTCAGCTTTGAATTTGATTTCGAAAAAGCCAAACTTGCCCTGGAATATGCTGGTATGTATGTAAATTTTCAGATTTTCAGCCAAAATTCTGAAATTTCCAGCCGCTTCATATTCACCCACTCCAAATCCATGTGTTTTGAAAAATAACGGAAGCCTTTTCTATGCAAATATTGTGCCATGTGATTATATTAGAGATGAGGTAGGCTTCCGCAAGCTTCCGCGTAGCGGCGAGGATATGTTAACTTTATAGATTTCCTTAGCTTGCCGCTGCGCGGAAGATAGTGCCGCTTATGCGGAAGATTCCGCGGAACACCCATATTCTTCCAGTGTCTCAGTATAATCGCCGTCGATTCCTCGCACATTTTCGTCGCATTTTCTGGAACAAAATCAAAAGAGCAATTAGTGACTGAGTTAATTGAGAGCATCGGAAAACCGAAACACAAATTGCACAATGCTGGCTCAGTTCATTATTATTTTTTTCGCGGCTCTCAAATCGATGTGGAACCCGATGCATCGATTATTGAGGGAAGCTATTAAGGTGAGCTATTTAGGGGCTTCATTTTGATACTAAATATGCACTGCGCGGAAGGTTGCGATCTACATTTTAGACCGCAAGCTTCGTAATCCACGTGGCCGCTGCGCGGAAGATAGTACCGCCTACGCGGAAGCTTGCGGTCTACACTCGCTCCGCTCGAAAACAAAATTGACGATATATAGGTTCTCCTGTGCGGAATCTTGAAAATTTCCATAAAACCTCGATTTTTCAATCAATTTTTAGAGAAAGATTAAGATCCAGCGGGCTCCAAAGCATTTTCAGGTGAAAATTCGAGCGGAGCGAGTGTAGACCGCAAGCTTCCGCGTTAGCGGCACTAATTTCCTCTTCAGCACCCACACGGATTGAAATGACGTTTACCATATCATAATAATCCACGTGGCCGCTGCGCGGAAGATAGTGCCGCTTACGCGGAAGCTTGCGGTCTACACTCGCTTCGCTCGAAAAATTTGCTATTGAAGTTAGGACAACTCTAAAAACCTCCCATTTTCCAGAAATATCCAACCCACGAGCTAATATTCACTGGACATTCATTGGGCGGAGCAATTGCTTCAATAGCTTCCACGGCTTTCGTTCGAAATCATCCCGAAATTGGAAATCGAACGAGTTTGATAACTTTTGGACAACCAAGAGTTGGAAATTTGGAATATGCACAAAAACATGATGAATTATTGAGGGGAAATAGTTGGAGAATTATACATGCGAGGGATATTGTGAGTTATGATTTTCTAAATAAGTTAGAGTAACTTTGCTGCTGTTTTTCTCTGCACTCTCTCATATTCCCCTTCTCTCTCTCTTTAGGTTGCTCATATTCCAATTTGTGTTGAAAGTGTCCATCGTCCAATTACTTGTATTCCATTCTACAATCATGGCTCATATCATCATGGAACCGAAATCTGGTTTCCCCAAAATATGACATCTGATGACACTTATCAAATTTGTAGAGGTTTCCCCAAAAATGAGGATATACAGTGCAGGTTTGTTTACTTCTATTTGAAAGAATAGTTTGAAATTGAGAATTTTCCAGCAATTCCGATCGATATTATGACATTTTCGACCATCTTTTCTACTTTGGTCATCATGTTTCGGATTACGGTGTAAATAATTGTACAGATCCCGTTGATTTTTAATGCATATGCCTCAACCTGGGCGTGGTACGTTTCAAACTTACTATCTTAATATCTTTGCTCGTTGTTTTTCATTAAAAAACAACTTCATTAAAAAACAAAACACAAAAAAATAGATATTCTCTTTCTCAAAGTTTGCTAATTTTTCTTCCTTTTGTTCTTCGCCTTCTCCGCCACGATCATCTGAATGATAATAGTTATAAAAAAAACAGATGGTGTTGTTTCAAACCATACCACGCCCAGCTTCGTGCAAATTAACTTTGAAAATTGGCGGAGTGGGTTTTGAAATTTTTTGGCAAGGTGAAAACAACCTTTTCGACTGAAAAATACTACTTTTTAACGGAAAAACAAGCAAAAATTTGCTGTTTTTCAAGAAAATCTCAAATAATCTCAAACGAGGTGAATTTCCGTAAATTTTTATTAGCACTGTGCATATGCCTCAACCTGGGCGTGGTACGTTTCAAACTTACTATCTTTGTATCATCAATTGATTCGAACATTTCACAAACTAGTTGATACCTTTTTACAATAATTTGACAGAAATCATGGAAATGTGCTTTTTTTGTAAAAGTGACTTGTTGTCCTAACTGAAAAAAAATCAATTTTTTGAAATAATATGAATAGAAATTATGATACTCACCCATTCAATAGCCATAAACTTTGTGAATTCTCTGAAGAATTGAACGGTGTTATAAATAAAGTGAGATTGGTTGGGGAACATTCATCTTCCTGGAATCCGAGTTTTTCGAATATTATTGTTCCATTTTCAGCCATATTCCATTTTCCCCTTAAAAATCAATTCATTCGTAGAATTATCATTATTTTTTCTCAAACTAACCAACATTTTTCGGATTGAAAGATTACATCCATATAATTTTCTAATTCTTTATAATTGAAATCCAGATTCGGCATCTTCTTTGAATGATGAACTGTAATAATGTGAGATCTTGATGATTTTATAATATTTTCGTCTCATAAACCACGTCAAATGTTCACGTGAAATTATTATTATTTAATAAGGAAAAAGTCAATTCTTTTTTCCTCTTTTGTTTTTATCTTGCCGACTGTGGTTTTTTGACCACGAAAATATTCACAGCTGAAAATCTGAAGTCATTCATCAATTCGAGGAAGCTTGCGGTTTCCCTTGTGCGAAATCTGGAAATTTTCCATAAAACCTCGAATGAAAAACGAATTTTTAAGGAAAATTTCAGATCCGGCGGGTTTCAGTTTATCGTAACCTTCCAAAGTTACCCTAACTTTATAATTTTCAGCAATTCTGATCGATATTATGACATTTTCGACCATCTTTTCTATTTTTGCCATCTTGTTTCGGATTACGGTGTAAATAATTGTACAGATCCCGTTGATTTTGAATGAATTTTTGGAAATTTCTGACGCATTTTTTTGACGAAGAAAATATTGAAACCAAGACATGAAAGACCAACTCAGCAACAGTAGGTTTTTTGCGAGACTTGTAAAAAAAAACAATTTATTTAAAAACAAAACACAAAAAAATAGATATTCTCTTCTTCAAATTTCGCTAATTCTTCTTCTTTTTCTTCTTCGCCTTTTCCGCAACAATCCTCTGAAAGATAATAGTTATAAAAAACAGATGGTGTTGAGAAAATCTTGTGTTTTCAAAATTTCAAATTGCCCCCACGTCCAGCGGATTTGTGTGTGTGCAAACACCGCTACGCACTTTTGCACAGGAAGATTTGAATTTTCATATTTTCACAATATTTCATCTCTATCTTTTGTTTGGTTCAAGTTTAGCCCGGTTAAAGTCAGAGGCAAAAATTTGCTATTTTCCAAGAAAATCTCAAATTGGCGAGGTGAATTTCCGTAAATTTTTATCGGCATCGTGCATATGCCTCAACCTGGGCGTGATATGTTTCAAAATTACTTATAATTTGACAGCAGTCATGGCATTTGTTGTGAAGTTTACTTGTTGTCCCAACTGAAAAAAAATCAATTTTTTGAAATAATATGAATATAAATTATGATACTCACCCATTCAATAGCCATCAAACTTTGTAAATTCTCTGAAGAATTGAATGGTGTTATAAATAAAGTGAGATTGGTTGGGGAACATTCATCTTCCTGGAATCCGAGTTTTTCGAATATTGTTGTCCCGTTTTCAGCCATATTCCATTTTCCCCTTAAAATTCAATTCATTTGTAGAATTATCATTATTTTTCTGAAACTAACCAGCATTTCCCGGATTGAGAAATCACATCCATATAATTTTCAAACTCTTTATAATTAAAATCCAGAACTGTAATAATGTGAGATCTTGATGATTTTATAATATCTTTTTCTCACAAACCACGTCAAATGTTCACGTTAATTTATTATTATTTAATAATTTTGTTTTTTTCTTGCTGACGGTGGATTTTTTGATCACGAAGATATTCACAACTGAAAATCTGCAGTCATCCATCAATTCGCGGAAGCTTGCGGTTTCCCCTGTGCGAAATCTGGAAATTTTCCATTAAACCTCGAATGAAAAACGAATTTTTAAGGAAAATTTAAGATTCGGCGGGTGACCGCAAGCTTCCAAAGTTACCCTAACTTTTTAAATAATTATAGTAAATTTTTTTTGTATTTTGGCCATCATGTACAGATTCAGTTGATTTTGAATAAAATTTCAGCTCTACAATGTGTTTCACATCTGATAATGCTGAAATTGCCAATTAAATGTAATCTTTGTTACCTGTCATTTTTATCATACAATTTTCAGAGCATCGAAATGGTTTTCTGAAAATGTAAGTGGGTCAAAAATCAAACATCACATTTTAAGATTTCGATGCTCTGAAAAAGTAATAAAGATTACAGTTACTTGGCAGTTTCAGCCTTATCAGATGTGTATAAAATAGCAGAGCTGAAATTTGTTAAACAATTCATTCGATTGAAAAATGAAGGGGTTTCTCATTTTTTCGATTGTTCTCTTCTTGGTTTTTGTTGATGGAGCTGTTTTGTTGAAAAGAGATGGCAACGAGTTGATCGGAAATCAATTTGGGGTTGCGGTCAGTTTAATTTTATCCATATTACTTTTTTTGACTACGGATTTAATTGAAGAATCGAAGTAGTGTCTGTTTTTGTGACAGGAAGATAATTCAGTTCAGTGATTATTTTCAGTAGTCACAAATATATGTGCAGAGAAATTGAAACGAATGATTTTTCAGATGACAGTTTGCGAATTTCTCGTATCAGAACTAAAGGATTATGCCGAATTAGACGAACCAGAAATACAAAAATGAAAGACCTACTCAGAAAATGTAGGCATTTATAAAATAGATATATTCTTCCTCAAATTTCGCTAATTCTTCTTTTTCTTCTCCGCCTTTTTGGCAACAATCCTCTGAATGATAATAGTTATAAAAAAACAGATGGTGTTATTTCACGCCCAGCTTAGTGCAAATTAACTTTGAAAATTGGCGGAGTGGGTTTTGAAATTTTTTGACGAGGTGAAAACAACCTTTTCGACTGAAAAATACTACTTTTTAACGGATCAAGAAAATCTCAAATTGGCGAGATGAATTTCCGTAAATTTTTATTGGCACCGTGCATATGCCTCAACCTGGGCGTGGTACGTTTCAAACTTACTATCTTAAAAATTCCACACTTATCTCGGGATTCATCAATTCATTATAAAAAAAAACATCGAATTTTGTTGAAAAAACATTTTTCTTGGGCGTTCACTAAGCCTAAGCTTTATAGAGAGAAATGAAGTTTTTTTCCGAAAAAAATCATTTCGAAAATGAAAAAATTAATTTTTGAAATGACGAGGGTTAAACATTCGAGGGTTTGTTGTCGAGGGTTGTACTTATGACCAAATTTTTTGAGAGAAATAATTGTTATTCAAGGTATGACAGTGTTGCTTATGGACGCCGTTTTTCAAATAATTCATCAACTCATGAAATGTATGCAGAATCTCGAAGCGAAAGTTTGAATATTGCAGTTCGACAGAGAATTTCGGCGGAAAATTATTTTTTGCTGGAAAATTATCGATCAAAATTCGACGTCTTATCAATGATACTCATCAAATGTAGGTGTTTTGCGAGACTTGTAAAAAAACAATTCATTTAAAAACAAAACACATTTATAAACTAGATATATTCTTCTTCTTCTTCTTCGAATTTCGCTAATTCTTCTTCTTTTTCTTCTCCGTCTTTTCGGCAACAATCCTCTGAAAGATAATATTTAAAAAAAAACAGATGGTGTTGTTTCAAACTATACCACGCCCAGCTTCGTGCAAATTAACTTTGAAAATTGGCGGAGTGGGTTTTGAAATTTTTTGGCGAGGTGAAAACAACCTTTTCGACTGAAAAATACCACTTTTTAACGGAAAAACAAGCAAAAATTTGCTGTTTTTCAAAAAAATCTCAAATAATCTCAAACGAGGTGAATTTCCGTAAATTTTTATTGGCACTGTGCATATGCCTCAACCTGGGCGTGGTATGTTTCAAACTTACTTTAAGACTCTTTGTGTTTCTCGATAAACATTGTTTCTACACTTATCTCAGGATTCATCAATTCATCATAAAAAGTTGGTTGAGCAATGATTTCCTCTGTTTTCGCATCTTCTTCCTTATCTTCAGTCAATAATGGCAATTCTTCATCTAATGTTGGAGTTTTTGGTTCAATTTCTTCATGTGTTTTGAGTGAAATTGAATTGAGTTGTAATTCCAGTTCAACCAATTTGTGACCATCATGTTTTGAAGTATTGTTTAACGAACAACTCGAGGAAGATGTATATGAATTCTGTCGTTTTTCTCTTACAGTAGCGGAAATATCAGCTAACTGCAATAATATTCCAAAATTATTTACATATGTTGATATATAACTTACAGTTTCTGGCGAATTGTTTTAAGATGATTTTTGTTCGACATAAATGATAATGATGTATTTGTATCAATTGATTCGAACATTTCACAATTTAGTTGATACTTTTTTTACTATAATTTGACAGAAATCATGGAAATGTGCTTTTTTTGTGAAAGTGACTTGTTGTCCTAACTGAAAAAAAATCAGTTTTTGAAATAATATGAATAGAAATTATGATACTCACCCATTAAATAGCCATCAACTTTGTAAATTCTCTGAAGAATTGAACGGTCTTTTAAATAAAGTGAGATGCTGTGGAGAACATTCATCTTCCTAGAATCCGAGTTTTTCGAATATTATTGTTCCATTTTCAGCCATATTCCATTTTCCCCTTAAAAATCAATTCATTTGTAGAATTATCATTATTTTTTTTCAAACTAACCAGCATTTCCCGGATTGAAAGATTACATCCATATAATTTTCTAATTCTTTATAATTAAAATCGAGATTCGGTATCTTCTTTGAATGATGAACTGTAATAATGTGAGGTCTTGATGATTTTATAATAACTAGATCCGTAACTTCGGGAAAAGGATATCTTCGTCTCACAAACCACGTCAAATGTTCACGTGAAATTATTATTATTATTTAATAAGGAAAAAGTCAATTCTTTTTTCCTCTTTTGTTTTTTTCTTGCTGAATTTGGTGCATTTTTTGACCACGAAAATATTCACAGCTGAAAATCTGAAGTCATCCAACAATTCGCAGAAGCTAGCGGTTTCCCTTGTGCGAAATCTGGAAATTTTCCATGAAACCTCGATTTTTCAATGAAAAACGAAAATTTCAGATTCGACGGGTTTCAGTTGGCCGCAACCTGCCAAAGTTACCCTAACTTTTTGAATAAGTTGGAGTAACTTTGCTGCTGTTTTTCTCTCTACTCTCTCATATTCCCCTTCTCTCTCTCACAAGTTGCTCATATTCCAATTTGTGTTGAAAGTGTCCATCGTCCAATTACTTGTATTCCATTCTACAATCATGGCTCATATCATCATGGAACCGAAATCTGGTTTCCCCAAAATATGACATCTGATGACACTTATCAAATTTGTAGAGGTTTCCCCAAAAACATACCACGCCCAGCTTCGTGCAAATTAACTTTGAAAATGTGGGTTTTGAAATTTTTTGGCGAGGTGAAAACAACCTTTTCGACTGAAAAATACCACTTTTTAACGGAAAAATAAGAAAAAATTTGCTGTTTTTCAAGAAAATCTCAAATAATCTCAAACGAGGTGAATTTCCGTAAATTTTTATTGGCACCGTGCATATGCCTCACACTGGGCGTGGTACGTTTCAAACTTACTATCTTAATGTCTTCGCATATATATATAGATAATTCTCGACATAAATGAACAGAGATGAAGTGTTTGGTCGGCAGTTCGCTCATAACCCTTTTTGAGTTCCGCATCGCCTTCAATTTTCCACAAATTGCAAACAGTCTGAATAAATGAAAAAAAATCGGCCCGAGTTTTTTTTTGTTTGACAAAAATACCCGCCCAAATGAAAATTTCGATTTGAGCGGGTAGCTGACAAAAATTGAAATTTTTATTTTCGTGTATACAGTTAACAAAAAAAGTAACAGATTTGGAATAATCCAAAAATGTAAAAATGAAGTCGATGAGTTGCGACCTAAATGAAACTTCCTCTCAGGCTTAGACTTAGTAAGCCACTCAGAACCAATTTTGAAGCTAAAAAAAATTGAATGAAAATTTTCAACACTGTTAAAAAAACAAGAAAATTCAGAATTTCATCCAGAAATGAAATTATTGAGAAAAAGTCATGTCTCCAAACCGGAATTTCTGTTTGGAGACGGTCATGTCTATAATTATGCAAATAAAAAAAGAGATTCAATAATTTTTTTAAAAAATAGTTTGATGACGTCATCCATGGCAAAATTAGGAAGCCTTACTGATTTTGCCACGAGTCATTTTTTGATCAAAAAACTTGAAATTTTTCATGAATTTGTTTTCCACAGAAAATTGAAAATAATGACAGAAAAAAAGTGAAACTGAAAAAAAATGAGAAGAGTGTTACGCCTGGGGGCTAACAGCCCCTAGTCGGGAAAAAAAACTTCATTTCTCTCTATAAATATTTTCGACCATCTTTTCTATTTTGGTCATCATGTTTCGGATTACGGTGTAAATAATTGTACAGATCCCGTTGATTTTGAATGAATTTTTGGAAATTTCTGACGCATGAAAGACCAACTCAGCAAATGTAGGTTTTTTGCGAGACTTGTAAAAAAACAATTTATTTAAAAACAAAACATATTTATAAAATATATATATTCTTCCTCAAATTTGTCTAATTCTTCTTCTTTTTCTTCTCCGCCTTTTTGGCAACAATCCTCTGAATAATAATAGTTATAAAAAAACAGATGGTGTTGTTTCAAACCATACCACGCACAGCTTCGTGCAAATTAACTTTGAAAATTGGCGGAGTGGGTTTTGAAATTTTTTGGCGAGGTAAAAACAACCTTTTCGACTAAAAAATACCACTTTTTAACGGAAAAATAAGCAAAAATTTGCTGTTTTCCAAGAAAATCTCAAATAATCTCAAACGAGGTGAATTTCCGTAAATTTTTATTGGCACCGTGCATATGCCTCACCCTGGGCGTGGTACGTTTCAAACTTACTATCTTAATGTTCGAGCATTTTTGGTTCAATTTCTTCATGTGTTTTGAGTGAAATTGAATTGAGTTGTGATGTGAACTGGAGTTCAACCAATTTGTGACCATCATGTTTTGAAGTATTGTTTAACGAACAACTTGACAAAGATGAATATGAATTTTGTCGTTTCCCTCTTTTAGTTGCAGAAATATCAGCTAACTGCAATAATATTCCAAAATTATTTACATATGTTGATATATAACTTACAGTTTCTGGCACAATTGTTTCAAGATGATTTTTGTTCGACATACATGATAATGATGTATTTGTATCATCAATTGATTCGAACATTTCACAATTGAGTTGATACTTTTTTTACTATAATTTGACAGCAGTCATGGAAATCTGCTTTTTTTTGTGAAATTGACTTGTCCTAACTGAAAAAAAATCAATTTTTTGAAATAATATGAATAGAAATTATGATACTCACCCATTCAATAGCCATAAACTTTGTGAATTCTCTGAAGAATTGAACGGTCTTTTAAATAAAGTGAGATGCTGTGGAGAACATTCATCTTCCTAGAATCCGAGTTTTTCGAATATTATTGTTTCATTTTCAGCCATATTCCATTTTCCCCTTAAAAATCAATTCATTTGTAGAATTATCATTATTTTTCTCAAACTAACCAACATTTTTCGGATTGAAAGATTACATCCATATAATTTTCTAATTCTTTATAATTGAAATCCAGATTCGGCATCTTCTTTGAATGATGAACTGTAATAATGTGAGATCTTGATGATTTTATAATATCTTCGTCTCACAAACCACGTCAAATGTTCACGTGAAATTATTATTATTTAATAAGGAAAAAGTCAATTCTTTTTTCCTCTTTTGTTTTTTTCTTGCCGAATTTGGTGCATTTTTTGACCACGAAAATATTCACAGCTGAAAATCTGAAGTCATCCAACAATTCGCAGAAGCTAGCGGTTTCCCTTGTGCGAAATCTGGAAATTTTCCATGAAACCTCGATTTTTCAATGAAAAACGAAAATTTCAGATTCGACGGGTTTCAGTTGATCGTAACCTGCCAAAGTCACCCTAACTTTTTGAATAATTAGAGTAACTTTGCTGCTGTTTTTCTCTGCACTCTCTCATATTCCCGTTCTCTCTCTAGGTTGCTCATATTCCAATTTGTGTTGAAAGTGTCCATCGTCCAATTACTTGTATTCCATTCTACAATCATGGCTCATATCATCATGGAACCGAAATCTGGTTTCCCCAAAATATGACATCTGATGACACTTATCAAATTTGTAGAGGTTTTCCCAAAAACATACCACGCCCAGTTTCGTGCAAATTAACTTTGAAAATTGGCGGAGTGGGTTTGGAAATTTTTGGCGAGGTGAAAACAACCTTTTCGACTGAAAAATACTACTTTTTAACGGAAAAACAAGCAAAAATTTGCTGTTTTTCAAGAAAATCTCAAATAATCTCAAACAAGGTGAATTTCCGTAAATTTTTATTGGCACCGTGCATATGCCTCACCCTGGGCGTGGTACGTTTCAAACTTACTATCTTAATGTTCGAGCATTTTTGTTTCAATTTCTTCATGTGTTTTGAGTGAAATTAAATTGAGTTGTGATTCTAGTTCAACCAATTTGTGACCATCATGTTTTGAAGTATTGTTTAACGAACAACTCGAGGAAGATGAATATGAGTTGTGTCGTTTTTCTCTTACAGTAGCGGAAATATCAGCTAACTGCAATAATATTCCAAAATTATTTACATATGTTGATATATAACTTACAGTTTCTGACGAATTGTTTTAAGATGATTTTTGTTCGACATAAATGATAATGATGTATTTGTATCAATTGATTCGAACATTTCACAATTTAATTGATACCTTTTTACAATAATTTGACAGCAGTCATGGCATTTGTTGTGAAAGCGACTTGTTGTCCTAACTGAAAAAAATCAGTTTTTTGAAATAATATGAATAGAAATTATGATACTCACCCATTAAATAGCCATCAACTTTGTAAATTCTCTGAAGAATTGAACGGTCTTTTAAATAAAGTGAGATGCTGTGGAGAACATTCATCTTCCTAGAATCCGAGTTTTTCGAATATGATTGTTTCATTTTCAGCCATATTCCATTTTCCACTTAAAAATCAATTCATTTGTAGAATTATCATTATTTTTCTCAAACTAACCAGCATTTCCCGGATTGAAAGATTACATCCATATAATTTTCCAATTCTTTATAATTAAAATCAAGATTCGGCACATCTTCTTTGAATGATGAACTGTAATAATGTGAGGTCTTGAGGATTTTATAATATTTTCGTGTCACAAACCACGTCAAATGTTCACGTGAAATTATTATTATTTAATAAGGAAAAAGTCAATTCTTTTTTCCTCTTTTGTTTTTATCTTGCCGACTGTGGTTTTTTGACCACGAAAATATTCACAGCTGAAAATCTGAAGTCATTCATCAATTCGAGGAAGCTTGTGGTTTCTCCTGTGCGAAATCTGGAAATTTTCCATAAAACCTCGATTTTTCAATGAAAAACGAATTTTTGAGGAAAATTTCAGATCCGGCGGGTTTCAGTTTATCGTAACCTTCCAAAGTTACCCTAACTTTTTGAATAATTAGAGTAACTTTGCTGCTGTTTTTCTCTGCACTCTCTCATATTCCCTTCTCTCTCTCTTTAGGTTGCTCATATTCCAATTTGTGTTGAAAGTGTCCATCGTCCAATCACTTGTATTCCATTCTACAATCATGGCTCATATCATCATGGAACTGAAATCTGGTTTCCCCAAAATATGACATCTGATGACACTTATCAAATTTGTAGAGGTTTTCCCAAAAATGAGGATATACAGTGCAGGTTTCTTTACTTCTATTTGGGAGAATAGTTTGAAATTGAGAATTTTTCAGCAATTCTGATCGATATTATGACATTTTCGACCATCTTTTCTATTTTGGTCATCATGTTTCGGATTACGGTGTAAATAATTGTACAGATCCCGTTGATTTTGAATGAATTTATGGAAATTTCTGACACATGAAAGACCAACTCAGCAAATGTAGGTTTTTTGCGAGACTTGTAAAAAAACTATTCATTTAAAAACAAAACACATTTATAAAATAGATATTTTCTTCTTCAAATTTCGCTAATTCTTCTTCTTTTTTTTCTCCGCCTTTTCCGCAACAATTCTCTGAATGATAATAGTTATAAAAAACAGATGGTGTTGTTTCAAACTATACCACGCCCAGCTTCGTGCAAATTAACTTTGAAAATTGTCGGAGTGGGTTTTGAAATTTTTTGGCGAGGTGAAAACAACCTTTTCGACTGAAAAATACTACTTTTTAACGGAAAAACAAGCAAAAATTTGCTGTTTTTCAAGAAAATCTCAAATAATCTCAAACAAGGTGAATTTCCGTAATGGATCAATTCATCTGAAGAAAAAATGAATTTCGCGACATTTTTTGTCGCGAAATTGCAATTCGCGAAACGACACGAAATTAATAAAATAAAAGAGGAAATTCTTTTTCGTGTGTTGGGTCTCGCAGCGATTACGTGTCCCTTTAATGTTTCTCCTTTATTTTTGTGTTTATTTCGTGTCGTTTCACGAATTGCAATTTCGCGACAAAAAATGTCGCGAAATTCATTTTTTCGTCAAATGAATTGATCCATAAATTTTTATTGGCACCGTGCATATGCCTCACCCTGGGTGTGGTACGTTTCAAACTTACTTTCTTAATGTTCGAGCATATTTGGTTCAATTTCTTCATGTGTTTTGAGTGAAATTGAATTGATTTGTGATTCCAGTTCAACCAATTTGTGACCATCATGTTTTGAAGTATTGTTTAACGAACAACTCGAGGAAGATGAATATGAATTTTGTCGTTTTTCTCTTATAGTAGCGGAAATATCAGCTAACTGCAATAATATTCCAAAATTATTTACATATGTTGATATATAACTTACAGTTTCTGGCGAATTGTTTTAAGATGATTTTTGTTCGACATAAATGATAATGATGTTGTTGTATCATCAATTGATTCGAACGTTTCGCAATTTAGTTGATACCTTTTTATAATAATTTGACAGAAATCATGGAAATCTGCTTTTTTTGTGAAATTGACTTGTCCTAACTGAAAAAAAATCAGTTTTTGAAATAATATGAATAGAAATTATGATACTCACCCATTGAATAGCCATAAACTTTGTGAATTCTCTGAAGAATTGAACGGTGTTATGAATAAAGTGAGATTGGTTGGAGAACATTCATCTTCCTAGAATCCGAGTTTTTCGAATATTATTGTTTTATTTTCAGCCATATTCCATTTGCCCCTTAAAAATCAATTCATTTGTAGAATTATCATTATTTTTTCTCAAACTAACCAGCATTTCCCGGATTGAAAAATCACATCCATATAATTTTCTAATTCTTTATCGAGATTCGCCATCTTCTTTGAATGATGAACTGTAATAATGTGAGGTCTTGATGATTTTATAATAATATTTTCGTCTCACAAACCACGTCAAATGTTCACGTGAAATTATTATTCAATAAGGAAAAAGTCAATTCTTTTTTCCTCTTTTGGGGAAAAATATGACATTTTCCAAAAAATGTCCGATTTTTCCTCAAAAATTTTTTGAAACGAAATAAATGTTTCAAAAATTTTTTCGGGGAAAATCGGACATTCAGATTTTTCGCATTTTTTGAGACCTGAAACGATTGGGGCTGAAAATCGATGAAAGATTTAGAGAAAAATTATTTTTGATCTACCCCAGAGGTTATTGAAAATTAGCTCTAGCGATATAGGGTAGTAAATTACACACTGTGAAATCCCTTGTGTTTCTGTACAATCCTCTTCTATCATTAAAATACAAATAAATTTTCGGACTAACAATAATTGTTCGGGCTTAACTATCAAAAATTCACATCAAAGTCTTTGTTTTTCTTCTTGTAAAAATTTTTGATAGATTTTGAATATCGTGCATCATCTACGAAGAATTTTGAACACGTTGGTTCAAGTCTCATTCAAAACAGTTGTCTAGAAGTTGAGTTACGGTCGGCTACACATTTTTATTTTCAAAAAATACATTGAGTTTCAGGAGTTTTTTTTCAGTTAAAAGTTTCCCCGCGCACTAAAACAGAAAACTAAACGTGGTGCCAACAAATGATTAAATGTCACGATTTTTATTTTTTTAGGTCAAGCTCAATTGAATTTGAAAAAGATATTAAAGCAGAATACTGTAGATTAGCAACCCAGGTACTGTATAATGGCAACCCGTCCACTGTAGACCCTGGGTTGTCAATCTACAGTACCTGGGTTTCTAATCTACACAACAAACCCTCGAATGTTTAACCCTCGTCATTTTGTACAACCCTCGGCATTTCCAGATTTACCCTCGTCATTTCAAAAATTAATTTTTTTCCATTTCGAAATGATTTTTTCGGAAAAAACTTCATTTCTCTCTATAAATATTTTCGACCATCTTTTCTATTTTTGCCATCATGTTTCAGATTACGGTGTAAATAATTGTACAGATCCCGTTGATTTTTAATGAATTTTTGGAAATTTCTGACGCATTTTTTTTGACGAAGAAAATATTCACTGCTGAAACCAAGACATGAAAGACCAACTCAGCAACAGTAGGTTTTTTGCGAGACTTGTAAAAAAAACAATTTATTTAAAAACAAAACACAAAAAAATAGATATTCTCTTCTTCAAATTTCGCTAATTCTTCTTCTTTTTTTTCTCCGCCTTTTCCGCAACAATTCTCTGAATGATAATAGTTATAAAAAAACAGATGGTGTTATTTCAAACCATACCACGCCCAGCTTCGTGCAAATTAACTTTGAAAATTGGCGGAGTGGGTTTTGAAATTTTTTGGCGAGGTGAAAACAACCTTTTCGACTAAAAAATACCACTTTTTAACGGAAAAATAAGCAAAAATTTGCTGTTTTCCAAGAAAATCTCAAATAATCTCAAACAAGGTGAATTTCCGTAAATTTCTATTGGCACCGTGCATATGCCTCAACCTGGGCGTGGTACGTTTCAAGCTTACTATCTTAATGTCTTCGCTCGTTGTTTTACGTTATGAAGATTCGATCCCAATTTTTTATTCAATTTCGTGTCATTCAAATACAGAAGATCCGGATTTGCCTTTTTCAGCTCTGATATGACATTGAACTGGAAATGTGTTGATGATTCATTACAAAATCAGTATAATATCAACTCACCTTCTCTTTAATTGTAGATTTTGGCATTTTCAAAATTGTTCTTCATTTTCAGACTGTTTGTGTTTCTCGATAAACATTGTTTCCACACTTATCTCGGGATTCATCAATTCATCATAAAAAGTCGCTCGACCAATGGTTTCCGTTGCTGACAAGCGATTTGTGTGTGATAAATTAAAATTCAATGAACATGCTACATTCAGATCCAAAAACTACATAATGATATTGTATAGGCAAGCTAGTTTTCCGCGCAAAATGTTGCCAAAAGTAAGGGATTTCGAAGTAAGAGATTTCTGAATGATGTATGTCCAGGATAGTTCTTTCTCACAGGCCAAAAACTTCGATGTTCCATAGTTATTTTCGACGCGATTGATTATTATGTTCACAAAAAATTTTCAATTTTTAAATTTTGGAAAAGTTCCATGAACTGACAGAATTCATTTTTCAAGAAATAACCCTTGATTTCACTATTCTAATTTTATGAAACTTTATGAGATTTTACTGTAGGATACGGACTTCAAGTAGCAACAAGAATGAAGACCGGCGTTAGCCGGTCGTTTCATTCTTGTAATTGTTATTCAAGGTATGACAGTGTTGCTTACGGACGACGTTCTTCAAATAATTCGCAAATTCAAAAGAGAATTTCGGCGGAAAATTATTTTTTGCTGGAAAATTATCGATCAAAATTCGACGTCTTATCAATGATACTCATCAAATGTAGGTTTTTTGCGAGACTTGTAAAAAACAATTCATTTAAAAACAAAACACATTCATAAAATAGATATATTCTTCTTCTTCAAATTTCGCTAATTCTTCTTCTTTTTCTTCTCCGCCTTTTTCGCAACAATCCTCTGAATGATAATAGTTATAAAAAACAGATGGTGTTGTTTCAAACTATACCACGCCCAGCTTCGTGCAAATTAACTTTGAAAATTGTCGGAGTGGGTTTTGAAATTTTTTGGCGAGGTGAAAACAATCTTTTCGACTGGAAAGTACCACTTTTTAACGCAAAAACAGGCAAAAATTCGCTGTTTTTCAAGAAAATCTCAAATAATCTCAAACGAGGTTAATTTCCGTAAATTTTTATTGGCACTGTGCATATGCCTCAACCTGGGCGTGGTACGTTTCAAACTTACTTTCTTAATGTTCGAGCATTTTTGGTTCAATTTCTTCATGTGTTTTGAGTGGAATTGAATTGAGTTGTGATTCCAGTTCAACCAATTTGTGACCATCATGTTTTGAAGTATTGTTTAACGAACAACTCGAGGAAGATGTATATGAATTCTGTCGTTTCCCTCTTTTAGTTGCAGAAATATCAGCTAACTGCAATAATATTCCAAAATTATTTACATATGTTGATATATAACTTACAGTTTCTGGCGAATTGTTTCGAGATAATTTTTGTTCGACATAAATGATAATGATGTATTTGTATCATCAATTGATTCGAACATTTCACAATTGAGTTGATACCTTTTTACAATAATTTGACAGAAATCATGGAAATGTGCTTTTTTTGTGAAAAGGACTTGTTGTCCTAACTGAAAAAAAATCAGTTTTTTGAAAAAATATGAATAGAAATTATGATACTCACCCATTGAATAGCCATAAACTTTGTGAATTCTCTGAAGAATTAAATGGTGTTATAAATAAAGTGAGATGGCTTGGAGAACATTCATTTTTGATATCTTCCTTCCTGGAATCCAAGTTTTTCGAATATGATTGTTCCATTTTCAGCCATATTCCATTTTCCCCTTAAAAATCAATTCATTTGTAGAATTATCATTATTTTTCTCAAACTAACCAGCATTTCCCGGATTGAAAGATCACATCCATATAATTTTCTAACTCTTTATAGTTAAAATCGAGATTCGGCATCTTCTTTGAATGATGAACTGTAATAATAATGTGAGGTCTTGAGGATTTTATAATATCTTCGTCTCACAAACCACGTCAAATGCTCACGTGAAATTATTATTATTATTTAATAAGGAAAAAATACTTTAGATTAGCAACCTAGGTACTGTAGAATGGAAACCCGACTACTGTAGATTGACAACCATGGTTCGAAAATCACTGGATGTTTAATTTACATTACCCAGAAGTCATTTACATAATTTGTGGATGATCTAGACTAATGCTGACTTATTTTTTTCGATTGAACTCACATCACTCGGAATCCAACCATTTTTCCGAATTAATAAAAATTGAAATGTTTCATTTTTGTTGGATTTTTTACGTAAACGTGCCAACAAATGATTAAATGTCACAATTTTTATTTTTTTTTTAGGTCAAGCTCAATTGAATTTTAAAAAGATATTAAAGCAGAATACTGTAGATGAGCAACCCAGGTACTGTAGAATGGCAACCCGTCCACTGTAGACCCTGGGTTATCAATCTATAGTAGTCGGGTTGCCAATCTACAGTAACTGGGTTGCTAATCTACAGTACCTGGATTGATGATCTACGGTAATCGGGTTGCGCGTCCACAGTTTTTTTTTTGGTGAGAGGTGGTCATATATAATAATGGGTGGGTGCATTTAATCAAAAATGACACGAAGATATTCATTGCTTTTTAGGGAAAATTTTAGATTCGGCGGGTTTCAGTTGGCCGCAAGCTTCCAAAGTTACCCTAACATTTTGAATAATTAAAGTAACTTTGCTGCTGTTTTTCTCTCTACTCTCTCATATTCCCCTTCTCTCTCTCACAGGTTGCTCATATTCCAATTTGTGTTGAAAGTGTCCATCGTCCAATTACTTGTATTCCATTCTACAATCATGGCTCATATCATCGTGGAACCGAAATCTGGTTTCCCCAAAATATGACATCTGATGACACTTATCAAATTTGTAGAGGTTTTCCCAAAAATGAGGATATACAGTGCAGGTTTCTTTACTTCTATTTGAAAGAATAGTTTGAAATTGAGAATTTTTCAGCAATTCCGATCGATATTATGATATTTTCGACCATCTTTTCTATTTTGGCCATCATGTTTCGGATTACGGTGTAAATAATTGTACAGATCCCGTTGATTTTTAATGGATTTTCGGAAATTTCTGACGAATGTAGGTTTTTTGCGAGACTTGTAAAAAAACAATTCATTTAAAAACAAAACACATTTATAAAATAGATATATTCTTCTTCCTCAAATTTCGCTAATTCTTCTTCTTTTTCTTCTCCGCCTTTTTCGCAACAATTCTCTGAATGATAATAGTTATAAAAAAACAGATGGTGTTGTTTCAAACTATACCACGCCCAGCTTCGTGCAAATTAATTTTGAAAATTGGCGGAGTGGGTTTTGAAATTTTTTGGCGAGGTGAAAACAATCTTTTCGACTGAAAAATACCACTTTTTAACGGAAAAACAAGCAAAAATTTGTTGTTTTTCAAGAAAATCTCAAATAATCTCAAACGAGGTGAATTTCCGTAAATTTTTATTGGCACCGTGCATATGCCTCAACCTGGGCGTGGTACGTTTCAAGCTTACTATCTTAATGTCTTCGCTCGTTGTTTTACGTTATGAAGATTCGATCCCAATTTTTTCTTCAATTTCGTGTCATTCAAATACAGAAGATCCGGATTTGCCTTTTTGAGCTCTGATATGACAGTAAACTGGAAATGTGTTGATAATTCATTACAAAATCAGTTCAATATCAACTCACCTTCTCTTTAATTGTAGATTTTGGCATTTTCTGAATTCTTCTTCATTTTCAGACTCTTTGTGTTTTTCGATAAACATTGTTTCCACACTTATCTCAGGATTCATCAATTCATTATAAAAATTTGGTTGATCAATGTTTTCCTCCGTTTCCGCATCTTTTTCCTTATCTTCAGTCAATAATGGCAATTCTTCATCTAATGTTGAAGTTTTTGGTTCAATTTCTTCATGTGTTTTGAGTGAAATTGAATTGAGTTGTGATTCCAGTTCAACCAATTTGTGACCATCATGTTTTGAAGTATTGTTTAACGAACAACTCGAGGAAGATGTATATGAATTCTGTCGTTTCCCTCTTTTAGTTGCAGAAATATCAGCTAACTGCAATAATATTCCAAAATTATTTACATATGTTGATATATAACTTACAGTTTCTGGCGAATTGTTTCAAGATGATTTTTGTTCGACATAAATGATAATGATGTATTTGTATCAATTGATTCGAACATTTCACAATTGAGTTGATACCTTTTCACAATAATTTGACAGAAATCATGGAAATGTGCTTTTTTTGTGAAAGTGACTTGTTGTCCCAACTGAAAAAAAATCAATTTTTTGAAATAATATGAATATAAATTATGATACTCACCCATTGAATAGCCATAAACTTTGTGAATTCTCTGAAGAATTGAACGGTGTTATAAATAAAGTGAGTTGGCTTGGAGAACATTCATTTTTGATATCTTCCTTCCTGGAATCCGAGTTTTTCGAATATTAATGTCCCGTTTTCAGCCATATTCCATTTTCCCCTTAAAATTCAATTCATTTGTAGAATTATCATTATTTTTCTGAAACTAACCAGCATTTCCCGGATTGAGAAATCACATCCATATAATTTTCAAACTCTTTATAATTAAAATCCAGAACTGTAATAATGTGAGGTCTTGATGATTTTATAATATTTTCTTTCTCACAAACCACGTCAAATGTTCACGTTAAATTATTATTCAATAAGGAAAAAGTCAATGCTTTTTTCCTCTTTTGTTTTTTTCTTTCCGACGGTGCATTTTTTGACCACGAAAATATTCACAGCTGAAAATCTGAAGTCATCCATCAATTCGCGGAAGCTTGCGGTTTCCCTTGTGCGAAATCTGGAAATTTTCCATAAAACCTCGATTTTTCAATGAAAAACGAATTTTTGAGGAAAATTTCAGATCCGGCGGGTTTCAGTTTATCGTAACCTTCCAAAGTTACCCTAACTTTATAATTTTCAGCAATTCTGATCGATATTATGACATTTTCGACCATCTTTTCTATTTTTGCCATCTTGTTTCGGATTACGGTGTAAATAATTGTACAGATTCCGTTGATTTTGAATGAATTTTTGGAAATTTCTGACGCATTTTTTTTTGACGAAGAAAATATTCACTGCTGAAACCAAGACATGAAAGACCAATTCAGCGAATGTAGGTTTTTTGCGAGACTTGTAAAAAAACAATTTATTTAAAAACAAAACACAAAAAAATAGATATTCTCTTCTTCAAATTTCGCTAATTCTTCTTCTTTTTCTTCTTCGCCTTTTCCGCAACAATCCTCTGAAAGATAATAGTTATAAAAAACAGATGGTGTTGAGAAAATTTTGTGTTTTCAAAATTTCAAATTGCCCCCCACGTCCAGCGGATTTGTGTGTGTGCAAACACCGCTACGCACTTTTGCACAGGAAGATTTGAAGTTTCATATTTTCACAATATTTCATCTCTATCTTTTGTTTGGTTCAAGTTTAGCCCGGTTAAAGTCAGAGGCAAAAATTTGCTATTTTCCAAGAAAATCTCAAATTGGCGAGGTGAATTTCCGTAAATTTTTATTGGCACCGTGCATATGCCTCAACCTGGGCGTGATATGTTTCAAAATTACTTATAATTTGACAGCAGTCATGGCATTTGTTGTGAAGTTTACTTGTTGTCCCAACTGAAAAAAAATCAATTTTTTGAAATAATATGAATAGAAATTATGATACTCACCCATTCAATAGCCATCAAACTTTGTAAATTCTCTGAAGAATTGAATGGTGTTATAAATAAAGTGAGATTGGTTGGGGAACATTCATTTTTGATATCTTCCTTCCTGGAATCCGAGTTTTTCGAATATTGTTGTCCCGTTTTCAGCCATATTCCATTTTCCCCTTAAAATTCAATTCATTTGTAGAATTATCATTATTTTTCTGAAACTAACCAGCATTTCCCGGATTGAGAAATCACATCCATATAATTTTCAAACTCTTTATAATTAAAATCCAGAACTGTAATAATGTGAGATCTTGATGATTTTATAATATCTTTTTCTCACAAACCACGTCAAATGTTCACGTTAATTTATTATTATTTAATAATTTTGTTTTTTTCTTGCTGACGGTGGATTTTTTGATCACGAAGATATTCACAACTGAAAATCTGCAGTCATCCATCAATTCGCGGAAGCTTGCGGTTTCCCTGTGCGAAATCTGGAAATTTTCCATTAAACCTCGAATGAAAAACGAATTTTTAAGGAAAATTTAAGATTCGGCGGGTGACCGCAAGCTTCCAAAGTTACCCTAACTTTTTAAATAATTATAGTAAATTTTTTTTGTATTTTGGCCATCATGTACAGATTCAGTTGATTTTGAATAAAATTTCAGCTCTACAATGTGTTTCACATCTGATAATGCTGAAATTGCCAATTAAATGTAATCTTTGTTACCTGTCATTTTTATCATACAATTTTCAGAGCATCGAAATGGTTTTCTGAAAATGTATGTGGGTCAAAAATCAAACATCACATTTTAAGATTTCGATGCTCTGAAAAAGTAATAAAGATTACAGTTACTTGGCAGTTTCAGCCTTATCAGATGTGTATAAAATAGCAGAGCTGAAATTTGTTAAACAATTCATTCAATTGAAAAATGAAGGGGTTTCTCATTTTTTCGATTGTTCTCTTCTTGGTTTTTGTTGATGGAGCTGTTTTGTTAAAAAGAGATGGCAACGAGTTGATCGGAAATCAATTTGGGGTTGCGGTCAGTTTAATTTTATCCATATTACTTTTTTTGACTACGGAATTAATTGAAGAATCGAAGTAGTGTCTGTTTTTGTGACAGGAAGATAATTCAGTTCAGTGATTATTTTCAGTAGTCAAAAATATATGTGCAGAGAAATTGAAACGCATGATTTTTCAGAAGACAGTTTGCGAATTTCTCGTATCAGAACTAAAGGATTATGCCGAATTAGACGAACCAGAAATACAAAGAGAGGCGGATAAATTAGTTAAAGCATTGCCTTCGGCTTTATGTAATTTTTACGGGGCTGTGAACTTCAAAAGTGGGATTTAGCGAAAAAATTTTTGAAAACTACAAATAGTTCCTCGGTCAGAAATCGGCGGGGTCGCTACCGATCGGGGCGGAGTCGCTACACGTTTTTTGTTCCCCGAAACGTGTAGCGACTCCGCCCCGATTGGTAGCGACCCCGCCGTTTTCTGACCGAGTCTATTTTTCAAAATTTATTGTGATAGAATGCATTTTGCTAGAAAAATGATCACTGGAAACCAATTCTCTAACAATTAGACTTATTTTATTTTCGGTACAGCTGAGAAAGCGAAGGTGTTCGTCGAAGCAGACATTAAAGTGATCGTGGCTGGTTTGAAGAACAAATATCCTCCCGCAAAGATTTGCGAATAACTTTGAAACATTTTTTGAGTTTTGAATAAAATTTTATGTATTGCAATATTATGTGTTTATATTTTATTCTTGAATGTAATGACTCAGATAGAAAAAAACATGTTGAAAAACTTTTTTTCCTAAAAAATAGCTCACAGCGAAAATGTTTCAATGAAAAAAATGTCAAAAATAGGAAAAAAATCAAGTTTTTTGACATTTTCTGAATCGATATCTTTTGTTAAAAATTTTTATTTTTTATTTTTCCGAAAAAAATCATATCGAAAATGAAAAAATTAATTTTTGAATTGACGAGGGTAAATCTGGAAATACCGAGGGTTGAACACACGAGGGTTGTACTTATGACCAAATTTTGTGAGAGAAATAATTGTTATTCAAGGTATGACAGTGTTGCTTATGGACGCCGTTTTTCAAATAATTCATCAACTCATGAAATGTATGCAGAATCTCGAAGCGAAAGTTTGAATATTGCAGTTCGAAAGAGAATTTCGGCGGAAAATTATTTTTTGCTGGAAAATTATCGATCAAAATTTGACGTCTTATCAATGATACTCATCAAATGTAGGTTTTTTGCGAGACCTATTCTTGAATGTAATGACTAAAAACAAAATACATTTATAAAATAGATATATTCTTCTTCTTCAAATTTCGCTAATTCTTCTTCTTTTTGTTCTTCGCCTTTTCCGCAACAATCATCTGAATGATAATAGTTATAAAAAAAACAGATGGTGTTGTTTCAAACTTACTTTCTTTATGTCTTCACTCTTTGTTTGATCATCTAATTGGTTGATCCAATACAAGATCTCCTTCTTTTTTCCAGCATTAAAAATAATCGAGAATTCTCTGCATAAATGAACAGAGATGAAGTGTTCGGGCGGTAGTTCTATCATGACCCTTTTGAGTTCCGCATCGCCTTCGATTTTCCACAAATTGCTCACTGTCTGAACAAATGAAATTGACTGGCAATTAAAGAAAACATTCAGCACACTTACATTGTACAAATTCGACCATAATGTTTCTTTCAACTTCGTATAACTCGAATTTTGAAGATCCGGATTTGCCTTTTTGAGCTCTGATATGACAGTAAACTGGAAATGTGTTGATAATTCATTACAAAATCAGTTCAATATCAACTCACTTTCTCTTTAATTGTAGATTTTGGCATTTTCTGAATTCTTCTTCATTTTCTGACTGTTTGTGTTTCTCGATAAACATTCTTTCCACACTTATCTCGGGATTCATCAATTCATTATAAAAATTTGGTTGATCAATGATTTCCTCTGTTTTCGCATCTTCTTCCTTATCTTCAGTCAATAATGGCAATTCTTCATCTAATGTTGGAGTTTTTGGTTCAATTTCTTCATGTGTTTTGAGTGAAATTGAATTGATTTCTGATTCCAGTTCAACCAATTTGTGACCATCATGTTTTGAAGTATTGTTTAACGAACAACTCGAGGAAGATGAATATGAATTTTGTCGTTTTTCTCTTACAGTAGCGGAAATATCAGCTAACTGCAATAATATTCCAAAATTATTTACATATGTTGATATATAACTTACAGTTTCTGGCGAATTATTTCAAGATGATTTTTGTTCGACATACATGATAATGATGTATTTGTATCAATTGATTCGAACATTTCGCAATTTAGTTGATACTTTTTTACAATAATTTGACAGCAGTCATGGCATTTGTTGTGAAAGCGACTTGTTGTCCTAACTGAAAAAAATCAGTTTTTTGAAATAATATGAATATAAATTATGATACTCACCCATTCAACAGCCATAAACTTTGTGAATTCTCTGAAGAATTGAACGGTGTTATGAATAAAGTGAGTTGGCTTGGAGAACATTCATTTTTGATATCTTCCTTCCTGGAATCCAAGTTTTTCGAATATAATTGTTCCATTTTCAGCCATATTCCATTTTCCCCTTAAAAATCAATTCATTTGTAGAATTATCATTATTTTTCTCAAACTAACCAGCATTTCCCGGATTGAAAGATTACATCCATATAATTTTCTAATTCTTTATAATTGAAATCCAGATTCGGCATCTTCTTTGAATGATGAACTGTAATAATGTGAGATCTTGATGATTTTATAATATCTTCGTCTCACAAACCACGTCAAATGTTCACGTGAAATTATTATTATTTAATAAGGAAAAAGTCAATTCTTTTTTCCTCTTTTGTTTTTTTCTTGCCGAATTTGGTGAATTTTTTGACCACGAAAATATTCACAGCTGAAAATCTGAAGTCATCCATCAATTCGCGGAAGCTTGCGGTTTCCCCTGTGCGAAATCTGGAAATTTCCCATGAAACCTCGATTTTTCAATGAAAAACGAAAATTTCAGATTCGACGGGTTTCAGTTGATCGTAACCTGCCAAAGTTACCCTAACGTTTTGAATAATTAGAGTAACTTTGCTGCTGTTTTTCTCTGCACTCTCTCATATTCCCCTTCTCTCTCTCTTTAGGTTGCTCATATTCCAATTTGTGTTGAAAGTGTCCATCGTCCAATTACTTGTATTCCATTCTACAATCATGGCTCATATCATCGTGGAACCGAAATCTGGTTTCCCCAAAATATGACATCTGATGACACTTATCAAATTTGTAGAGGTTTTCCCAAAAATGAGGATATACAGTGCAGGTTTCTTCAATTCTATTTGAAAGAATAGTTTGAAATTGAGAATTTTTCAGCAATTCTGATCGATATTATGATATTTTCGACCATCTTTTCTATTTTGGCCATCATGTTTCAGATTACGGTGTAAATAATTGTACAGATCCCGTTGATTTTTAATGCATATGCCTCAACCTGGGCGTGGTACGTTTCAAACTTACTATCTTTGTATCATCAATTGATTCGAACATTTCACAAACTAGTTGATACCTTTTTACAATAATTTGACAGAAATCATGGAAATGTGCTTTTTTTGTGAAGTTGACTTGTTGTCCCAACTGAAAAAAAATAAGTTTTTTGAAATAATATGAATATAAATTATGATACTCACCCATTCAATAGCCATAAACTTTGTGAATTCTCTGAAGAATTGAACGGTGTTATGAATAAAATGAGATGGCTTGGAGAACATTCATTTTTGATATCTTCTTTCTTGGAATCCGAGTTTTTCGAATATAATTGTTCCATTTTCAGCCATATTCCATTTTCCCCTTAAAAATCAATTCATTTGTAGAATTATCATTATTTTTTTCTGAAACTAACCAGCATTTCCCGGATTGAAAGATAACATCCATATAATTTTCTAATTCTTTATAATTAAAATCGAGATTCGGTATCTTCTTTGAATGATGAACTGTAATAATGAGAGGTTTTGATGATTTTATAATATCTTCATCTCACAAACCACGTCAAATGTTCACGTGAAATTATTATTCAATAAGGAAAAAGTCAATTCTTTTTTTCCTCTTTTGGGGAAAAATATGACATTTTCCTCAAAAATTTTTTGAAACGAAATAAATGTTTCAAAAATTTTTTCGGGGAAAATCGGACATTCAGATTTTTCGCATTTTTTGATACTTGAAACGATTGGGGCTGAAAATCGATGAAAGATTTAGAGAAAAATTATTTTTGATCTACCCCAGAGGTTATTGAAAATTAGCTCTAGCGATATAGGGTAGTAAATTACACACTGTGAAATCCCTTGTGTTTCTGTACAATCCTCTTCTATCATTAAAATACAAATAAATTTTCGGACTAACAATAATTGTTTGGGCCTAACTATCAAAAATTCACATCAAAGTCTTTGTTTTTCTTCTTGTAAAAATTTTTGATAGATTTTGAATATCGTGCATCATCTACGAAGAATTTTGAACACGTTGGTTCAAGTCTCATTCAAAACAGTTGTCTAGAAGTTGAGTTACGGTCGGCTACACATTTTTATTTTCAAAAATACATTGAGTTTCAGGAGTTTTTTTTCAGTTAAAAGTTTCCCCGCGCACTAAAACAGAAAACTAAACGTGGTGCCAACAAATCATTAAATGTCACGATTTTTATTTTTTTAGGTCAAGCTCAATTGAATTTGAAAAAGATATTAAAGCAGAATACTGTAGATTAGCAACCCAGGTACTGTAGAATGGCAACCCAGGTACTGTAGAATGGCAACCCGTCCACTGTAGACCCTGGGTTGTCAATCTACAGTAGTCAGGTTGTCAATCTACAGTATTAGCCTTTTACCAATCGGTGCACCTCGCTCTATCGCACTCGCCATGGAAGAGAAAAGTTTTTTTTCGCGTCCTAGGATCCGACACACTCGGCCATCTTTTTGTTTTTGTTTTTCTTTTTTTCGAAACGTTTTTCGTTTGTTTCTGAACGAGTTTGCATTTAATCAAGCTTCAAATTGTTGATATTTGGCTGGAAAGTGATATTAGCGAGATGCACCGACGTATGAAAGGCTAATACCTGGGTTTCTAATCTACACAACAAACCCTCGAATGTTTAACCCTCGTCATTTTGTACAACCCTCGGCATTTCCAGATTTACCCTCGTCATTTCAAAAATTAATTTTTTTCATTTTCGAAATGATTTTTTTCGGAAAAAAAAACTTCATTTCTCTCTATAAATATTTTCGACCATCTTTTCTATTTTTGCCATCTTGTTTCGGATTACGGTGTAAATAATTGTACAGATCCCGTTGATTTTTAATGAATTTTTGGAAATTTCTGACGCATTTTTTTGACGAAGAAAATATTCACAGCTGAAAATCTGCTGACGGCGCAAGGTATTTAGAAAACTTCCAAATTTTTGGTCAAAAGTACAACCCTCGGAAAAAATAAAACATTTTTCTTGGGCGTTCACTAAGCCTAAGCTTTATAGAGAGAAATGGAGTTTTTTTTCCGAAAAAAAACCATATCGAAAATGAAAAAATTAATTTTTGAAATGACGAGGGTAAATCTGGAAATGCCGAGGGTTGTACTAAATGACGAGGGTTAAACATTCGAGGGTTTGTTGTCGAGGGTTGTACTTATGACCAAATTTTGTGAGAGAAATACTTGTTATTCAAGGTATGACAGTGTTGCTTATGGACGCCGTTTTTCAAATAATTCATGAAATGTATGGAGAATCTCGAAGCGAAAGTTTGAATATTGCAATTCGACAGAGAATTTTGGCGGAAAATTATCGATCAAAATTCGACGTCTTATCAATGATACTCAGAAAAAGTAGGTTTTTGGGGGACTTGTAAAAAACTTCATTTGAAAACAGAACACATTTAAATTATAAAATAGATATTTTCTTTCTCAAATTTTGCTAATTCTTTTTCTTCTCCGTCCTTTTCACAAATTTTTATTGGCACCGTGCATATGCCTCAACCTGGGCGTGGTACGTTTCAAACTTACTATCTTAATGTCTTCGCTCGTTGTTTTTCATTAAAAAAACAACTTCATTAAAAAACAAAACACAAAAAAATAGATATTCTCTTCTTCAAATTTCGCTAATTCTTCTTCTTTTTGTTCTTCGCCTTTTCCGCAACAATCCTCTGAATGATAATATTTATAAAAAACAGATGGTGTTATTTCAAACCATACCACGCCCAGCTTCGTGCAAATTAACTTTGAAAATTGGCGGAGTGGGTTTTGAAATTTTTTGGCGAGGTGAAAACAACCTTTTCGACTGAAAAATACTACTTTTTAACGGAAAAACAAGCAAAAATTTGCTGTTTTTCAAGAAAATCTCAAATAATCTCAAACGAGGTGAATTTCCGTAAATTTTTATTGGCACTGTGCATATGCCTCAACCTGGGCGTGGTACGTTTCAAACTTACTATCTTAATGTCTTCGCTCGTTGTTTTACGTTGCCTTTTTGAGTTCTGATATGACAATAAACTGGAAATGTGTTGATGATTGATTCATTACAAAATCAGTTCAATATCAACTCACCTTCTCTTTAATTGTAGCTTTTGGCATTTTTAAGAATTTTCGAAAATCCTCTACATGTTCAGGCTCTTTGTGTTTTTCGATAAACATTCTTTCCACACTTATCTCGGGATTCATCAATTCATTATAAAAATTTGGTTGATCAATCATTTCCTCCGTTTTACCATCGTTTTCCTTATTTTCAGTCAATAATGGCAATTCTTCATCTAATGTTGAAGTTTTTGGTTCAATTTCTTCATGTGTTTTGAGTGAAATTGAATTGATTTCTGATTCCAGTTCAACCAATTTGTGACCATCATGTTTTGAAGTATTGTTTAACGAACAACTCGAGGAAGATGTATATGAATTTTGTCGTTTTCCTCTTTTAGTTGCAGAAATATCAGCTAACTCCAATAATATTCCAAAATTATTTACATATGTTGATATATAGCTTACAGTTTCTGGCGAATTGTTTCGAGATAATTTTTTGTTCGACATAAATGATAATGATGTATTTGTATCATCAATTGATTCGAACATTTCACAATTGAGTTGATACCTTTTTACAATAATTTGACAGAAATCATGGAAATGTGCTTTTTTTGTGAAAAGGACTTGTTGTCCTAACTGAAAAAAAATCAATTTTTTGAAAAAATATGAATAGAAATTATGATACTCACCCATTGAATAGCCATAAACTTTGTGAATTCTCTGAAGAATTGAACGGTGTTATAAATAAAGTAAGTTGGCTTGGAGAACATTCATTTTTGATATCTTCCTTCTTGGAATCCGAGTTTTTCGAATATTATTGTTTCATTTTCAGCCATATTCCATTTTCCCCTTAAAAATCAATTCATTTGTAGAATTATCATTATTTTTCTCAAACTAACCAGCATTTCCCGGATTGAAAGATCACATCCATATAATTTTCTAACTCTTTATAGTTAAAATCGAGATTCGGCATCTTCTTTGAATGATGAACTGTAATAATAATGTGAGGTCTTGACTACTGTAGATTAGCAACCCAAGTACTGTAGATTGACAACCCAGATTCTGTAGATTGACAACCCGACTGTTGTAGATTAGCAACCCAAGTACTGTAGAATAGAAACCCTGATTCGAAAATCACTGGATGTTTAATTTACATTACCCAGAAGTCATTTACATAATTTGTGGATGATCTAGACTAATGCGGACTTATTTTTTTTCGATTGAACTCACATCACTCGGAATCCAACCATTTTTCCGAATTAATAAAATTTGAAATGTTTCATTTTTGTTGGATTTTTTACGTAAACGTGCCAACAAATGATTAAATGTCACGATTTTTATTTTTTTAGGTCAAGCTCAATTAAATTTGAAAAAGATATTAAAGCAGAATACTGTAGATTAGCAACCCAGGTACTGTAGAATGGCAACCCGTCCACTGTAGACCCTGGGTTGTCAATCTACAGTACCTGGGTTTCTAATCTGCACAACAAACCCTCGAATGTTTAACCCTCGTCATTTCAAAAATTGATTTTTTCATTTTCGAAATGATTTTTTTCGGAAAAAAAAACTTCATTTCTCTCTATAAATATTTTCGACTATCTTTTCTATTTTGGTCATCATGTTTCGGATTACGGTGTAAATAATTGTACAGATCCCGTTGATTTTGAATGAATTTTTGGAAATTTCTGACACATGAAAGACCAACTCAGCAAATGTAGGTTTTTTTGGGAGACTTGTAAAAAAACAATTTATTTAAAAACAAAACACATTCATAAAATAGATATATTCTCCTTCTTCAAATTTCGCTAATTCTTCTTCTTTTTCTTCTCCGCCTTTTTCGCAACAATTCTCTGAATGATAATATTTAAAAAAAAACAGATGGTGTTGTTTCAAACTATACCACGCCCAGCTTCGTGCAAATTAACTTTGAAAATTGGCGGAGTGGGTTTTGAAATTTTTTGGCAAGGTGAAAACAACCTTTTCGACTGAAAAATACTACTTTTTAACGGAAAAACAAGCAAAAAAGCAAAAATTTGCTGTTTTTCAAGAAAATCTCAAAATGGCGAGGTGAATTTCCGTAAATTTTTATTGGCACCGTGCATATGCCTCAACCTGGGCGTGGTACGTTTCAAACTTACTTTCTTATTGTCTTCGCTCGTTGTTTTTCATTAAAAAAACAATTCATTTAAAAAAAAACACAAAAAAATAGATTCTCTTTTTCAAAGTTTGCTAATTCTTCTTCTTTTGTTCTTCGCCTTCTCCGCCACGATCATCTGAATGATAATAGTTATAAAAAAACAGATGGTGTTGTTTCAAACTTACTTTCTTTATGTCTTCACTCTTTGTTTGATCATCAAATTGGTTGATCCAATTGAATTTCTCCTTCTTTTTTCCTGCATTAAACAGAATCGAGAATTCTCGACACAAATGAACAGAGATAAAGTGTTCGGGCGGTAGTTCTATCATGACCTTTTTGAGTTCCTCGTCCTCTTCAATTTTCCACAAGTTACAAACAGTCTGAACAAATAAAATTGACTGACAATTAAAGAAAACATTTATCACACTTACGTTGTGGAGATTCGATCCTAATTTTTTCTTCAATTTCGTGTCGTTCAAATACAGAAGATCCTGATTTGCCTTTTTCAGTTCTGATATGACAGTAAACTGGAAATGTGTTGATAATTCATTACAAAATCAGTTCAATATCAACTCACCTTCTCTTTAATTGTAGATTTTGGCATTTTCTGAATTCTTCTTCATTTTCTGACTGTTTGTGTTTCTCGATAAACATTGTTTCCACACTTATCTCGGGATTCATCAATTCATTATAAAAATTTGGTTGATCAATCATTTCCTCCGTTTCCGCATCTTTTTCCTTATTTTCAGTCAATAATGGCAATTCTTCATCTAATGTTGAAGTTTTTGGTTCAATTTCTTCATGTGTTTTGAGTGAAATTGAATTGATTTCTGATTCCAGTTCAACCAATTTGTGACCATCATGTTTCGAAGTATTGTTTAACGAACAACTCGAGGAAGATGTATATGAATTTTGTCGTTTTTCTCTTATAGTTGCGGAAATATCAGCTAACTGCAATAATATTCCACAATTATTTACAAATATTGATATATAACTTACAGTTTCTAGCGAATTGTTTCAAGATGATTCTTGTTCGACATACATGATAATGATGTATTTGTATCATCAATTGATTCGAACATTTCACAATTTAGTTGATAGCTTTTTACAATAATTTGACAGAAATCATGGAAATGTGCTTTTTTTGTGAAGTTGACTTGTTGTCCCAACTGAAAAAAAATCAGTTTTTTGAAAAAATATGAATAGAAATTATGATACTCACCCATTGAATAGCCATAAACTTTGTGAATTCTCTGAAGAATTGAACGGTGTTATAAATAAAGTAAGTTGGCTTGGAGAACATTCATTTTTGATATCTTCCTTCTTGGAATCCGAGTTTTTCGAATATTATTGTTCCATTTTCAGCCATATTCCATTTTCCCCTTAAAAATCAATTCATTTATAGAATTATAATTATTTTTCTCAAACTAACCAGCATTTCCCGGATTGAAAGATCACATCCATATAATTTTCTAACTCTTTATAGTTAAAATCGAGATTCGGCATCTTCTTTGAATGATGAACTGTAATAATAATGTGAGGTCTTGACTACTGTAGATTAGCAACCCAAGTACTGTAGATTGACAACCCAGATTCTGTAGATTGACAACCCGACTGTTGTAGATTAGCAACCCAAGTACTGTAGAATAGAAACCCTGATTCGAAAATCACTGGATGTTTAATTTACATTACCCAGAAGTCATTTACATAATTTGTGGATGATCTAGACTAATGCGGACTTATTTTTTTTCGATTGAACTCACATCACTCGGAATCCAACCATTTTTCCGAATTAATAAAAATTGAAATGTTTCATTTTTGTTGGATTTTTACGTAAACGTGCCAACAAATGATTAAATGTCACGATTTTTATTTTTTTAGGTCAAGCTCAATTGAATATGAAAAAGATATTAAAGCAGAATACTGTAGATTAGCAACCCAGGTACTGTAGAATGACAACCCGTCCACTGTAGACCCTGGGTTGCTAATCTACAGTAGTCGGGTTGTCAATCTACAGTACCTGGGTTTCTAATCTACACAACAAACCCTCGAATGTTTAACCCTCGTCATTTTGTACAACCCTCGGCATTTCCAGATTTACCCTCGTCATTTCAAAAATTAATTTTTTCATTTTCGAAATGATTTTTTTCGGAAAAAAAACTTCATTTCTCTCTATAAATATTTTCGACCATCTTTTCTATTTTGGCCATCTTGTTTCGGATTACGGTGTAAATAATTGTACAGATCCCGTTGATTTTGAATGAATTTTTGGAAATTTCTGACGCATTTTTTGAACGAAGAAAATATTCACTGCTGAAACCAATACATACTCAGCAAATGTAGGTTTTTTGCGAGACTTGTAAAAAAACAATTTATTTAAAAACAAAACACATTCATAAAATAGATATTTTCTTCTTCAAATTTCGCTAATTCTTTTTCTTTTTCTTCTCCGCCTTTTTGGCAACAATTCTCTGAATGATAATAATTATAAAAAAACAGATGGTGTTGTTTCAAACTATACCACGCCCAGCTTCGTGCAAATTAACTTTTAAAATTGGCGGAGTGGGTTTTGAAATTTTTTGGCAAGGTGAAAACAACCTTTTCGACTGAAAAATACCACTTTTAACGGAAAAACAAGCAAAAAGCAAAAATTTGCTGTTTTTCAACAAAAGCTCAAATTGGCGAGGTGAATTTCCGTAAATTTTTATTGGCACCGTGCATATGCCTCAACCTGGGCGTGGTACGTTTCAAACTTACTTTAAGACTGTTTGTGTTTCTGCATAAACATTGATTCTACACTTTTCTCAGAATTCATCAATTCATTATAAAAATTTGGTTGATCAATGATTTCCTCCGTTTTCGCATCTTTTTCCTCATCTTCAGTCAATAATGGCAATTCTTCATCTAATTTCGGAGTTTTTGGTTCAATTTCTTCATGTGTTTTGAGTGAAATCAAATTGATTTCTGATTCCAGTTCAACCAATTTGTGACCATCATTTTTCGAAGTATTGTTTAACGAACAACTCGAGGAAGATGTATATGAATTCTGTCGTTTTTCTCTTACAGTAGCGGAAATATCAGCTAACTGCAATAATATTCCAAAATTATTTACATATGTTGATATATAACTTACAGTTTCTAGCGAATTGTTTCAAGATGATTTTTGTTCGACATAAATGATAATGATGTATTTGTATCATCAATTGATTCGAACATTTCACAAACTAGTTGATACTTTATTCACTATAATTTGACAGCAGTCATGGCATTTGTTGTGAAAGTGACTTGTTGTCCTAACTGAAAAAAATCAGTTTTCTGAAATAATATGAATAGAAATTATGATACTCACCCATTAAATAGCCATCAAACTTTGTGAATTCTCTGAAGAATTGAATGGTGTTATAAATAAAGTGAGATGTTGTGGAGAACATTCATCTTCCTGGAATCCGAGTTTTTCGAATATTATTTTTCCATTTTCAGCCATATTCCATTTGCCCCTTAAAAATCAATTCATTTGTAGAATTATCATTATTTTTCTCAAACTAACCAGCATTTCCCGGATTGAAAGATCACATCCATATAATTTTCCAACTTTTTATAATTGAAATCCAGATTCGGCATTTTCTTTGAATGATGAACTGTAATAATGAGAGGTTTTGATGATTTTATAATATCTTCGTCTCACAAACCACGTCAAATGTTCACGTGAAATTATTATTTTATAAGGAAAAAGTCAATTCTTTTTTCCTCTTTTGTTTTTATCTTGCCGATTTTGGTGCATTTTTTGACCACGAAAATATTCACAGCTGAAAATCTGAAGTCATTCATCAATTCGAGGAAGCTTGCGGTTTCCCTTGTGCGAAATCTGGAAATTTTCCATAAAACCTTGATTTTCCAATGAAAAACGAATTTTTAAGGAAAATTTCAGATTCGGCGGGTTTCAGTTGATCGTAACCTTCCAAAGTTACCCTAACTTTATAATTTCCAGCAATTCTGATCGATATTATGACATTTTCGACCATCTTTTCTATTTCGGTCATCATGTTTCGGATCAGGGCTGGTCGGAATCGGAATATCGGAATTCTGAAATTCCGAAAATCGACTTTTTTTCGGAAGTGTAGTTTGGTCGGAAGCACTTCCGAAAGACAAACTCGGAATTGCTTGAATTCCGACTCTCGTTCCGACTTTTTTTCATTCCGACTTTTTTGTCGAAATCACTTTCGAAAAATTTCGGAATATCGGAATATATGCTTTTATAAAAAAACTTTATCTTAAGGCTGAAATGATGGTGAAAAATTTCTTGATAATCGATAATAGACAAAAATTTGTTGTCTTTCATAAACTAAAGAACAAGATTCACTTTTTCGCAACTATTTTCACTATAATTGTTCTGATAACTCATCGAAAAATGTCGTTTTCCAGTTTTTTCCTGCGCATTTGGACTTCCGAATTTCTTTCGAAATTCCGAAAAAAAAAATCGGAAGAAAAAATCGGAATTCCGAACTATCGAAAAATCATTCGGAATAAAAAGTCGGAATGTCGAAATTCCGAAAATAAAATCGGGAGTGAAAACGGGACTTCCGAAATTCCGAAAGGTCAATTCCGACCAGCCCTGTTTCGGATTACGGTGTAAATCATTGTACAGATCGATTTTGAATGAATTTTTGGAAATTTCTGACGCATTTTTTTTGACGAAGAAAATATTCACTGCTGAAACCAAGACATGAAAGACCAACTCAGCAACAGTAGGTTTTTTGCGAGACTTGTAAAAAAACAATTCATTTAAAAACAAAACACATTTAAATTATAAAATAGATATTTTCTTCTTCAAATTTCGCTAATTCTTCTTCTTTTTCTTCTCCGCCTTTTTGGCAACAATTCTCTAAATGATAATAGTTATAAAAAACAGATGGTGTTGAGAAAATCTTGTGTTTTCAAAATTTCAAATTGCCCCCCCACGTCCAGCGGATTTGTGTGTGTGCAAACACCGCTACGCACTTTTGCACAGGAAGATTTGAAGTTTCATATTTTCACAATATTTCATCTCTATCTTTTGTTTGGTTCAAGTTTAGCCCGGTTAAAGTCAGAGGCAAAAATTTGCTATTTTCCAAGAAAATCTCAAATTGGCGAGGTGAATTTCCGTAAATTTTTATCGGCACCGTGCATATGCCTCAACCTGGGCGTGATATGTTTCAAAATTACTTATAATTTGACAGCAGTCATGGCATTTGTTGTGAAGTTTACTTGTTGTCCCAACTGAAAAAAAATCAATTTTTTGAAATAATATGAATAGAAATTATGATACTCACCCATTTAATGTCGAAACAAAATAAAATTAATATTTTATTGATGAGAAGGTTTTTTGAAAAATCTATAGTTTTTCTCTTTTTTTTTGGAATATACATACACATTACCCAAAAATTGTATTTAAAGAATAGTGTTATTATCAATTTTTTGTTAGTAAAATTATTGAAATTTGGCATATCCTAATTTTTTTTTTCAAAAATTGAAATTTTTCGAGAAAAAAAAAATGATTTTGACCTAGCCCGCGAGATCACTTTCTTTCTGAAATTCAAAGTTTTTCGGGCGGCCGGGCAGGCAGAAACCAATCAGTCATTCAGTTTTCGTCAAATCGACATCTAAACTGTCGAAATCTATGTATTATTTTTAAACTTTTCAAAAGTTCAATACCTAATGTGGAAAACAAAAGCTTGCAATTATTTGATTTTAAAAGGTGAGTTTTTTTTTTTTTTGAAAAAATTGGTATTTAAATATAAATTTATATTTTTTTCAGGCCGTTCACACTGTTGCTTTGAAAAGGATTGCTTCAAAAATTATTGGTGGGTGAATATTCTTCTCTGAAAATCTTGAATAACTTTATCATTTTCAGATTGGAATATTTCGACCAACTTCTTCTCAACATCACTGTTGCTATGAGCGAATTTGTTTCAAAAATATGTAAAAAATAAATCTTCATTCTCAAGAAAACTTTTTGCCATACATAAAATGGGTCCCCAAAATCGGGGTGAGGGGCTTAACTTTTTTCAAAAATCTGAAGGGAAGGGTTCCTAATTTGGCCAATTTTCTGCTGATAATTTACCAAAATTCCCAGATTTGTCCAAAATTCGCTCAAAAATGTGAGGAAGGTGTTTAACTTTGGAAAATTTTCAAAGAGGGACCCTAACTTTGAAAACTGACTCGGGGGACCTATTTTATGTATGTTTTTTGCGAGACTTGTAAAAAACAATTTATTTAAAAACAAAACACAAAAAAATAGATATTTGCTTCTTCAAATTTCGCTAATTCTTCTTCTTTTTCTTCTCCGCCTTTTTGGCAGCAATTCTCTGAATGATAATTTTAACAAAACATGATTCTTTAAAAAAATTTTATTCATCAAAAATTGTCACATGAAAATTTGGATTCATTCTGGAATACTAATATTATTGCTTCCTTGTTCAGCCATAATCGCAACAGATGTAACTGAAACAGTTCCAGTATACGATAATTCACAATTATCATCAATTCGTATTTCTTCAATTTCGGATAATTAGGGCAGCTTTCAAAATGATAATTATCAATAATATCCATAATCTCCTGAAATAGTTGTGGCAAATTTGAGAAGAAATTGGCACGATCTGTTCTTATAATCATTTTGCTGTTTCCAACTTGAGCCCTTTCTCGTAAAAAACACCATGGAAGTGAACCAATTTTCATCTCTAATAACATATAAAACCAACTCTCAATGTTGTCCCGGCGCGCGAGATCCAATTGTTTATGTGCATTCAAACTCGCATATCTAACAGTTCCGCGCCATCCAACATTTTTTCGTGGACTCAATTTCATATTTGATCCATCAACAAACCTCCTTGACAAGCCGAAATCGAATATGAAAATAGTTGAACTTCGACCGCGACCTGGTGCAAAATTGCTTGATTTGATATCTCGATGAATATATCCAATTGAATGTAATTCTTCCATTGCTTTCAACGATTGAATTGCAATTTTTGTTGTTGTATTCATTGAATATATTTTATTTGGAAGTTCCATTCGGAGTTGGTACAAATCCGAATTTAAAAGAGACATAATCATGAAATTATATGCCCTTGAAACTTTTCCCTAAAAATAAGTTTTTTTAATGAATTGAAAATAGAAAAAAATAAACTAACATATCCATATAATGTGCAAAAATGAGTGAATTTCTCTCTTTTTGCTGTCAAAAGCAATTTTACTTCCAATGGAATTAAACCGAGAGCTTTTTTTTCAGTTTTGACCGCAACATGTCTGAAAAAAATTATTTTAAAAATAATAATTGTATAGATTACCGTACCTTTCGTTCAATTTGCCCAAGAATACTTGTCCCATTGCTCCATTTCCTAATTTTTGATGGAGAGTTATAGATTCTCCCGTATTTGTTGCTAGAATATCTCCTTCAATTGGAATTCTTACATCTTTGTCTTCCGCACTCATCATTGTTGTATCCTTGTGTTGGATACGGTGACTGCTACTAGTAGTACAAAGCTTTATTAGAATAATAATAATAATAATAATAAGAGTGAGAAATGACGAGTCTGGCGACTTTTATAGTGCTAAAGCAACGTCAGCTTAGCAATGCCACGAATTCGTTGTCAAAAATGATGTCAGGTACACGTTTAAATTAATTTTTGTTTTTCGAAAAACAAGGTTTTTCAATGGTTTTTAAAATGTTACGTGGATTAATTTTGAAACAGAATAAAATTAATATTTTATGGCCAATTTTTTTCCCAAGCTATTTTTCCCAAGTTGATTTTTCATTTTCCCAAGTTTTTTTTCCCAATTTTTAGTTTTTTTCCCAAATTTTCGGATCGCATTCGTTTTTTTAAGAACATCAGGGTTTTTGATTCTCTATATGAGGATCCCGAAATTTTATAAAATAGAAGGGTCCGTCAAAAATATCTAAATACCAGAAAAATAAGAGTTTTTCTTGTGTAAAGTGTGGTGTGTTTTTTTTTCAATTTTCGGCGAGTCTGTATGTTTTCAGGATGGTTTACTAAGCCTAAGCCTAGAAACAATAATAGAAAAATTAAAAAATCTTATTTTTGGCTTCTCAACTTCAGAATAAGCCTTAGGTTTAGTTAAACGCCCAGAAAAGTGAATGTTGGTACATTTTTTTACTGTCAGTCTCTCAAAATTGTGAAAAACCACAATTTTCATTCCAAAAACAAACTTCTTTTTTTCAACTAATTTTAGCTTTTTCGCATTTAGGAATTGCATAATTTCAGCTTATGACCGGGAGAAACTGATATGTGGGATCAGTGCTCAATTGGTTTCGAAAGATAGAAAAAAAAATACCGGAAAAAAACTTGAAGAATTTGGGAAAAAAGAAAAATTGGGAAAAAACTTGGGAAAAACAAAAACTTACTTGTGAAAAAATTTTGGGAAAAAGAGCTTGGGAAAAAAATTGACCTATTTTATTGATGAGAAGGTTTTTTGAAAAATCTATAGTTTTTCTCATTTTTTTTTGAATATACATACACATTACCCAAAAATTGTACTTAAAGAATAGTGTTATTATCAATTTTTTGTTAGTAAAATTAATAAAATTTGGCATATCTTAATTTTTTTTTTCAAAAATTGAAATTTTTCGAGAAAAAAAATGATTTTGACCTAGCCCGCGAGATCACTTTCTTTCTGAAATTCAAAGTTTTTCGGGCGGCCGAGCACGCAGATACCAATCAGTCATTCAGTTTTCGTCAAATCGACATCTAAACTGTCGAAATCTATCTATTATTTTTAAACTTTTCAAAAGTTCATACCCTACTTCCTATGGAGACAGAAAGCGTGCAATTATTTGATTTTAAAAGGTGAGTTTTTTTTTTTGAAAAATTGGTATTTAAATATAAATTTATGTTTTTTCAGGCCGTTCACACTGTTGCTTTGAAAAGGATTGCTTCAAAAATTATTGATTTTAAAAGGTGGGTAAATATTCTTTTCTGAAAATCTTGAATAACTTTATCATTTTCAGATTGGAAAATTTCTCAACATCACTGTTGCTATGAGCGAATTTGTTTCAAAAATATGTAAAAAATAAATCTTCATTCTCAAGAAAACTTTTTGCCATACATAAAATGGGTCCCCAAAATCGGGGTGAGGGGCTTAACTTTTTTCAAAAATCTGAAGGGAAGGGTTCCTAATTTGGCCAATTTTCTGCTGATAATTTACCAAAATTCCCAGATTTGTCCAAAATTCGCTCAAAAATGTGAGGAAGGTGTTTAACTTTGGAAAATTTTCAAAGAGGGACCCTAACTTTGAAAACTGACTCGGGGGACCTATTTTATGTATGTTTTTTGCGAGACTTGTAAAAAACAATTAATTTAAAAACAAAACACAAAAAATAGATATTTGCTTCTTCAAATTTCGCTAATTCTTCTTCTTTTTCTTCTCCGCCTTTTTGGCAGCAATTCTCTGAATGATAATTTTAACAAAACATGATTCTTTAAAAAAAAAGTTTATTCATCAAAAATTGTCACATGAAAATTTGGATTCATTCTGGAATACTAATATTATTGCTTCCATGTTCAGCCATAATCGCAACAGATGTAACTGAAACAGTTCCAATATACGATAATTCACAATTATCATCAATTCGTATTTCTTCAATTTGGGATAATTAGGACAGCTTTCAAAATGATAACTATCAATAATATCCATAATCTCCTGAAATTGTTGTGGCAAATTTGAGAAGAAATTGGCACGATCTTTTTTGATAAGCATTTTGCTGTTTCCAACTTGATCCCTTTCTCGTAAAAAACACCATGGAAGTGAACCAATTTTCATCTCTAATAACATATAAAACCAACTCTCAATGTTGTCCCGGCGCGCGAGATCCAATTGTTTATGTGCATTTAAACTCGCATATCTAACAGTTCCGCGCCATCCAACATTTTTTCGTGGACTCAATTTCATATTTGATCCATCAACAAACCTCCTTGACAAGCCGAAATCGAATATGAAAATAGTTGAACTTCGACCGCGACCTGGTGCAAAGTTGCTCGCTTTAATATCTCGATGAATATATCCAATTGAATGTAATTCTTCCATTGCTTTCAACGATTGAATTGCAATTTTTGTTGTTGTATTCATTGAATATATTCTATGTATTTGGAAGTTCCATTCGGAGTTGGTACAAATCCGAATTTAAAAGAGACATAATCATGAAATTATATGCCCTTGAAACTTTTCCCTAAAAATAAGTTTTTTTAATGAATTGAAATGAAAATAGAAAAAAATAAACTAACATATCCATAGATTGTGCAAAAATGAGTGAATTTCTCCCTCTTCGCTGTCAAAAGCAATTTAACTTCCAATGGAATTAAACCGAGAGCTTTTGTTTCAGTTTTGACCGCAACATGTCTGAAAAAAATTATTTTAAAAATAATACTTGTATAGATTACCGTACCTTTCGTTTAATTTGCCCAAGAATACTTGTCCCATTGCTCCATTTCCTAATTTTTGATGAAGAGTTATTGATTCTCCCGTATTTGTTGTTAGAATATCTCCTTCAATTGGAATTCTTACATCTTTGTCTTCCGCACTCATCATTGTTGTATCCTTGTGTTGGATACGGTGACTGCTACTAGTAGTACAAAGCTTTATTAGAATAATAATAATAATAATAAGAGCGAGAAATGACGAGTCTGGCGACTTTTATAGTGCTAAAGCAACGTCAGCTTAGCAATGCCACGAATTCGTTGTCAAAAATGATGTCAGGTACACGTTTAAATTAATTTTTGTTTTTCGAAAAACAAGGTTTTTCAATGGTTTTTAAAATGTTACGTGGATTAATTTTGAAACAGAATAAAATTAATATTTTATGGCCAATTTTTTTCCCAAGCTATTTTTCCCAAGTTGATTTTTCATTTTCCCAAGTTTTTTTTCCCAATTTTTAGTTTTTTTCCCAAATTTTCGGATCGCATGAAATTGGTTCGTTTTTTAAGAACATCAGGGTTTTTGATTCTCTATATGAGGATCCCGAAATTTTATAAAATAGAAGGGTCCGTCAAAAATATCTAAATACCAGAAAAATAAGAGTTTTTCTTGTGTAAAGTGTGGTGTGTTTTTTTTTTCAATTTTCGGCGAGTCTGTATGTTTCCAGGATGGTTTACTAAGCCTAAGCCTAGAAACAATAATAGAAAAATAAAAAAATCTTATTTTTGGCTTCTCAACTTCAGAATAAGCCTTAGGTTTAGTTAAACGCCCAGAAAAGTGAATGTTGGTACATTTTTTTACAGTCAGTCTCTCAAAATTGTGAAAAACCACAATTTTCATTCCAAAAAACAAACTTCTTTTTTCAACTAATTTTAGCTTTTTCGCATTTACGAATTGAATAATTTCAGCTTATGACCGGGAGAAACTGATATGTGGGATCAGTGCTCAATTGGTTTCGAAAGATAGAAAATACCGGAAAAAAACTTGAAGAATTTGGGGAAAAAACGAAAATTTGGGAAAAAACTTGGGAAAAACAAAAACTTACTTGTGAAAAAATTTTGGGAAAAAGAGCTTGGGAAAAAAATTGACCTATTTTATTGATGAGAAGGTTTTTTGAAAAATCTATAGTTTTTCTCATTTTTTTTTGGAATATATGTACACATTACCCAAAAATTGTAAAGAATAGTGTTATTCAATTTTTTGTTAGTAAAATTATTAAAATTTGGCATATCTCATTTTTTTTTCAAAAATTGAAACTTTTCGAGAAAAAAAAATGATTTTGTTCTACCCCGCGAGATCACTTTCTTTCTGAAATTCAAAGTTTTTCGGGCGGCCGGGCAGACAGAAACTGATCAGTCATTCAGTTTTCGTCAAATCGACATCTAAACTGTCGAAATCTATCTATTATTTTTAAACTTTTCAAAAGTTCATACCCTGCTTCCTGTGGAAACAGAAAGCGTGCAATTATTTGATTTTAAAAGGTGAGTTTTTTTTTTAATTGGTATTTAAATATAAATTTATGTTTTTTCAGATCGTTCACACTGTTGCTTTGAAAAGGATTGCTTCAAGAATTATTGGTGGGTGAATATTCTTTTCTGAAAATCTTGAATAACTTTATCATTTTCAGATTGGAAAATTTCTCAACATCACTGTTGCTATGAGCGAATTTGTTTCAAAAAATATGTAAATAATAAATCTTTATTCTCAACTTTGCTCAACACGAATTTCAAAATGATCACCATGCGAACTGAATTTTGCCTTGAACTTCTTATCATCGTAACAAACATCGAAATTGAACCAGCAACCACTGAAAAATGACAAAAATGTGATTCGAGATATCGTTAGGTAACAAATTACTCACTTTTCATCATCATCATCATTATTATCTTGACCTTCTGAAAAATAGGGAATATTCAATTCATCTGCCACTTCTTCTGCACAAATATGTTCTTTCCAATAGACTTTAAGATGTCTTAAATTCCTGTGAGATTTTCCAGTTTTCAACGATTTCACAAATTCCGCAAGACTCTTCAGACTCATATTATAAACTCGAATTTCACACAAAGTTCCTTGAAATCCCATCAAATCTTTTCTTGTCAAATTAGTTCTTTGAACTCGCACAATATTTGCTCGAAGAATTTGTGATACATCCAATATGTCATATTTTATTAGATCTCTTCCAGTTCTATCAAAGATTTTTCGCAGGTTTTTCAACGTTTTTAAATTGATTTCTTCTTTTAAAACAAATTTTGTGTCATCGATTGAAAGTTTGACAATAGATTTGTGATGTTTTTCCAATATTTCATGCAAATATCGATTTCTAACATCTTCCGCTTTCTCATTTTCATAGATTTTTGACCACTTCATAACTCTTCTGTTGCCGGTGCTGCAAAATTTTATATAAATTTATAGAAAATTATGTTATTTAGTATTTAAACATACGTTTTATAAATTACAATAGTCGAATTCTCAGTCAATTTACTGACAGCCAAAAATTCCATACAAAAATGATAACCAGATGTTTCATGCCCAATATATAATTCCGGATGAGGCCCTCGACAGATTTTCAAACTTTTCAAGTACTCCTGCGACATTTTCGCCTCTTCTTCACATTTTTTGGAGCAAATGGAAAATCTACAGCGAGTTTCAATATCCATTTCATCGATCACAATTTTTCTCATTTCATAGGGAATATCGAACCAACCAGTTGTTTCTGCCTTATTTTCTTCAAGGGAAACCTGAAAACTTCAATTTTATTTGAAAATTTCAAAAGAAAACTCACATTTTCATCGTCTAATCGTGGTTTTTTGGGCTCCGCCGACATTTTTCGCAAAAAAAAACAAAAAGAAGTCCGGGAGAAGTACACAAATCGCTGTGTCGCCGCGAGATATTTCATGGTGGAAAATGTGTGCGCCTTTAATCGATTTGTTTGAATTTCATGAAAATCAACTTTTGACGTGGAAATTTGGGGTTCTGTGTGGAATTTTTTGCTGAAATCATGCAAAATGTTCCGAATTATAATTTTTAAAGAAAAAACAAATTTATTCAACAATTACAGTAACCATATTTCCTCCACGTTCATAATGACCAGCATCAGCTTTGGTGATTTTTGTGATGATCACATCATTTCCCTTGATTCGAAGATTATTAGCTGGCAATCGTTTCTTGGTCTGAAAATGAACAAGAGTTAGGCTAAGTACCTCGTCTGTAAAATAATACCTTATTATCAGTGAAGAATCCTCTATTCGGTCCACTAAAATTGAAAGTATATTCCTTATGATCCTCTGAAAAGAATCTGAGAGGACCACTTCCTTCGACAAGTGTAACTTCGTCTCCAACTTTCACTGGATACATGAATGTAGCCGAATAAGTAGAAGTTATGAAAAACGCCAGAAAAATCAGAAAAGTAATGTAGAATTTCATGTTTTTTGTGAAAATGATAGGTCAGTTTCCATTTTTATAGGATAGCATGACGAAAAAAAAAACTTTGTTACACATAAACGGAACGTTTTCCTGGAAACACTGTGTAATTTGACCTTTGTTTTGTTGGAGAAGAAAGGTCGAATTTGGAATTTTTTTGAAATGTTCAGGTTCCACTTTTTCCTCTAAAATAAAACAAAAGTCAAGTTTGCTCTATTGCACAGATAAGTAGCTTATTATCGAAAATCTCATCGGTACCACGCGCTCCACCGAAATAAACACGCAACGCAGACCGCGCCGCGCCACAACACACACAAAAAAGGGAGGGAATTTGAATCGTTCCCCTATTTGTGTGTTGTGGCGCGACGCGTTCTGCGTTGCGTGTTCATTTCGGTGGAGCGCGTGGTACTGATGAGATTTTCGATAATATTTGTGTATGTGTATGAATTGTCCAGAGTCACCCCGCGAAAAAAATTTGAATTTTCTCGAAGAGATGCAGAGGGGATTTTGTATTGAAAAGCGACCGCAACGCATACGCATCGCGGGTATAGGGGGGAAAAATTCAAATTTATTTTTTCGCGGGGTGACTCTGATTTCTATACGTGAGCTGTCTTATAGAATTCTAGAAAAATTGAAATTTTCTGAAAATTGTGTCTAGCATACTCTTATTTTGTTCAAAACAAAAATATTCCTTCAAAACTTTTATTCTTCAAAACATCTCAAAGAACAACAAGTTCGATTCCATCACTTCCTCTTCTATATTTTGCAGCATCAGCTTTGGTAGCTTTTGTGATCACCAAAGTGTTTCCTTTGATCTGAAGATTGCTGGCTGCAACTTTGGCTTTGGTCTGAAAATAAATTGATTCTTGATGTTTCAGAAATTAAAAAAAAAACCCACAGCATTATCAGTAAAGAATCCACGATTTGGTCCGCTGAAATTGAAAGTATAAACCTTGCTTCCAACATATTTCTCCAAGGCTCCAGATCCATCCAATTCGATATCTACAGATGTTCCAGCTTTGACTTCAATAACTCCGAGGAAACAATCAATCGATAAAACGAGACCGAGAATTAGGAAAACAAGGGAAGATGAAGAAGACATTTTTGGAAATGTATGAGAATATTTTGAGAGACATTCTCTTTTATAGCACGTTTTTGATCTTGAAAATGTTAGGAAAAAAAACGGTTACGGTTTTGATGTTATCAAATAGAAAAAAAGATGATGATGTAATAGATAGTATTGTAAATAGAACATGTTTCTGGAACGCCTTAAAAAATCCACACGTTAGAAACGTGGCGGCCCCTTAAGGCTTGGAAAATGGTATTTAAACAAGCTCCGCGGTGAGCTTCTCAGTTTTTATATTTACTAGAAGGGCTTCGCTGGCTAACGCCATCTACAGTAGTTTGACTTACTTTTTCTGATTAATTTTCCGGTTAGGGAAAGAGAAAAATTGAGAAATGCCCAAAAATTGTTGACTTTTTCAGAGAATAGAAAGATCAGATAAGAAACGTGTCCTTTAATTTTTTTGGAATAAAAACGTGATCATTCTTTTTTACATGAAAAAAGTTTTGATTTTTCACGTGAAAACTCGCGCATTTTTTGAAAAATCGAATATTAGCGCCTCGATGGGAAAGAATTTGGGATAGAATAGTGAAGATCCCATCAAAAATGGTCTTCTGGAAATTGAGAAAAGTCGAGCGACACATTTTAAAATCGAAAAATACATTGGAGTTTTCAAACTTTTGATTCTCCGCGCACTCACATACATTTTGAGTAAGAATGAATAGAATGCGCATCGAGCTGCCAACATTTAGAAACTTTTTCTTTTTTTGATCATCAATTTTTATGCGCACAGTTTTGAGAACGGGTCCCGGACATACTATTGCCAAAAAAATTTTCCCAATTAGTATATAGTAGATTTATTCACTATCTGGTTGGTCTTATTTATTGAGTACAATGGCAACACCAAAAACAGAGCTTGAAAATTGGAAAAATGAGGAACCATCTGGAAAAAACAATCAATAATTGCTATGAATATGAATAATCCGAATATTTTGCGACTTTTTCATAAATCATTTGAACAAAACTTGTTTTTTCTTGAAAACTGATTCACAAAACAGAAATCGCTTCGGGACCAAAATTGGCTGAAAATGTGTATTTTTGGCGCCTAAAATGATCTACTTTAGACTTTCAGGAACAATTACATGGAAGATCAAGCATTTTTTGATTTAATATAGATGTTTGAGAAATTCTGCATATGCTTTATTCAAGCGCACGCTATTTTTGATGGGACAAATCGAGAATCCACTAAAAAGAGAGAGCGCAGAGAAATCGCGCCAAGACCACACTTGGCTGTGCGCCAGCTAATGGTAAAACAGCGTACTGTAGCACTATTTCAGCTGTGTTTCTAGCTTCTTTTCCCTCTCTCAAACTCTCGATTTGTCCCTCTTTCTATTGTTTTAAAATAGCGTGAGCGAAACTTCAAGAAAAACAACCCAAAAAAAAAATGAAAATCGATTAAAGGCACACACATTTTCCCCCGAAATATCTCGCAGCGGTGCAGCGATTTGTGTACTTCTCCCGGACTTCTTTTTGTTTTTTTTCGCAAAAAATGTCGAAGCCGAAAAAAGCACGGTTAGAGGATGGAAATGTGAGTTTTTTTTTTTGAAAATTTTGAAGAAAACGGAAGTTTTCAGGTTTCCCTTGAAGAAAATGCACCAAAAACAACTGGCTGGTTCGACATCCCGTATGAAATGAGGAAAATTGTGATAGATGAAATGGACACGAAAACTCGCTGTAGATTCACAATTTGTTCAAATAAATGTGAAGAAGAGGCAAAAATGTCGAAGAAATACTTGCAGAGTTTGAAAATTGGTCGAGGAATTCATCCGGAATTATATATTGGTCATGATGCATCTGGTTATCATTATTGCTTGGAATTTATAGATATTAGCGATTTAACTGAAGTCAAATCTTTTGTTGTTTATAAAACGTGAGTTCTATTCATATGTATTTATGATAAATATCGAATTTCTTGTTTATAGAACCCAATACGATGAAAATTCTTATTCTGATAAAACAGTGATGAAATGGATGAAAATCATTGAAAATGAGAAAGCTGAAGATGTTCGAATGCGATATTTGAATGAAATTTTGGAAAAATATCAGAAAACTATTGTATCTTTTGCATTGGAAGATGAAGATTTTCCAAAAAGAGGTTTTAATTTGAAAATGTTGGAAAATCTAAGCGACATCGAAGATAAAACGGACAAAGATCTTGTTGGAAATGGATTATTCGATGCCTCACAAATTATTGGATGTTGGCAATTGAGAGCTGAAAATACCAAGCTGACTTATCAACAAGTTCTTGAACTTGATCCATGGTTTGGTACAATTCGCTGTGATGAATTCAATCAATCTAAACTATTGGAATATATCGATTTGTTTCGACAAGGCAAAATTCGACAATCATTGGGAGTTCTTACGGTTTATACAAGAAATTTGAGCGATCGAATTGATATTGATGAAATTGCGGAATTCGTGGGTTGCACAGATGTTGACATTGAACATTTCGGGTATTTTTTTCTCGATTTTCTTCAGAAGACCCGTCATGTTTTTTCAGATGGACACAGTTTTTCGTCAGAATGAATCTTGCCAATCGAAAAGTTCTTGTTGAATTCAATTTCTATCACGATCATTTTTCAATCGATCCCTATCCATAATTAATTTCATTTGATGCTTTTCAATAATCAATAAATTTATATTTTTGAAAAAAATTAAGTGATAGTGATACGTGGCGGCCCTTTGGAAAATGGTATTTAAACGGACTCCGCGATGTGCTCGTCAGTTTTAGAAAATATTTAATAATCTACTGGTCCGACTTATTTATTGAGATAGAAATGTCAACAACTACAACGGCAACACCAAAAACGGAGCTTGAGAATCCGAAAAAAGAGGAACCAACTGGCGGAAAGCAATTTATTATTGTTGGAATCATTGTTGTAGTCTTGATGGTTATTGCTGGTGCTTCAATGTTCACAATTCTCTTCACACAATCGAAAATCGACGAAGGTCCAAAAAATAGTATCGAAAAGCAAAAAGCGGGTAAGGATAATCTAAAAAATAACACATTTTCAATCAAATATTTTTTGCAGACACAATTGCTGCTATTGATGAAGCAATCAAAGTGGTTGAAGGGTTTCCGAGACTTTTGGATAATTCGTCTCCTGAACAAATTTCGCCCAAATTGTTCAAATTGATTCGTGAAAAACTTGGCCTCGCCAATTTGGTATGTTTTTGAATTATTCCTCCCGAAGCCTCGAAATTCAATTCCAACCTTTACAGACAGAATCGGAATTGCTCGAGGAACACCGAAATAGTGGATTTCAGGAAGTTTATATAGAGATTAAAGACAATGCTGCTTGTCCACGACCACCGCCGACTTTGATACTTGAAAAAGTTCCTTTTATAAAATTGTTGAACAAAGCAGCCGAAGGACAAAGAGAAAAATTGAAAAAGATCAATGATCCGATCAATATCTATGAAGCCACTTTCGTTGAATTGCTAAGAAGAGAATTTGAAAAATCAGGAGCATTGTCCAAAAAAATACTTGTTGGCTATTCGAAAAGTATTATAAAAATGCTGAAAGAATTCAAGAAATTAACTGTGGCTAGATATGATTCAATCATTCAGTCATATGAAAAACAAATAGCTGCACGAAAAATTGCTGATATTGGTGTTTTGGTGATGGCGATAACTTGTTTGTCAATTACTTGTATATTGCTCGTTACTATCATGATTTTATTCATCTTATATCAAAAACAGAAAATATCATTCGACAAACTCAAGCGATATTCAAATATTCTTTTGCTCGTATCTGTGATATTCGCAATTTCATTATTGATTTATGCAGTAGTTGGTTCAATTGGTATTTCACCATTTGGTTATGATTGCAAATTGAAACTCGAGGAACAAACATCAGACATGAAGTTCACGAATTTTGATGGAAAAGTGATTGATATTGGGTTTGTTACATTTGATGAAAACATAAAATGTGAATGTTATTTTCAGATCAATTACAAGTGGTTGTAAAAAAGGCGAATCGGTATATTCGAAAATGGCTCCACAGTTGAATGCTCAAAACATCCGAACAAATTTGGATAATTTGGAAAATGTTGTCACCACGTTTACTGATAAACTGCAATTCGACTCCCCATTCAACAGTTATGAAATCAGTGATTTAAGTATTCCAGTGGAACAGCAACATGATGAACTTTCGAAGTACAAAAAAAAGCCTTGTATGAAAGATGTTTTGGTTTATCTGAATGATATGCTTAACAAGGTGGAAGTTATCCTGAAATCATTGGAAGCGTTGAAACAGTATTCTAAAGAGATTTCGGATAAAAATTTGAAGGCAGATTTCAACCAATTTATACCAGCATCATTTGAATCGTTGAAAACTGTTACAGATAACGCAGTGAATTCCATCAATGTAAGTTTATTATTTTCAATTTCAAACGGAAAATAAATTGTCTAACATTTCAGGATCAATTTGATAAAACTGATATCAAATGTTATCAAGAAGTTCCGGGCGGATTATGTAACGAATATAGCATTTATTTCAACAATGTTATGATTGTCAATTGGATTATGTTTGGTATCATTTTTCTGATTGTTGTATTGTCGAAATTGCTTATTTGGATTCCAAAATCAATTATTCGAAAAAAGGAAAAAATGGAGGAGAAAGAAGAAAAGCCAAAGAACGAAAATCTGCCGAATAAAGAGGATCAAAAAATTGCTCCAGCTGTGGTTGATGGACCCAATAAAGATATCAAGGAAAAGAAAGAGGAACAGGGAAAAGAGGAAGAAGAAAAAGAGATAAATGTAAGAGAATTTTTTGAAATTTTTTCCAAAATTTGTTTGTAATTTTAACAATTTTTCTAGGAACTTCTCAACATAATTAAGACTCTAAAACTAGAAGTTGCGAATTTGAAAGAAAGCGTAGAAGGACAGACACCAATTCAAGAAAGACCTGATCAATCGAAACCTGCTGATCATGACAAACCAGCCAACTCGAAAAATGATAAATCTTCTAAATCGAAGAAAGTAAGATTATTTTTCATAGATCATTTTGAAAAAGGAGGAAAAATTAACAGAAAACTTTAACCAATTTTTCCAGGAACTTCGCAAGACAATTGCTGATCTAAAACTAGAAATTGCGTATCTCCGAAGTAAAAAAACCGCTAAAAAACCAGCAAACTCGAAAAATGGACAAAAATCGAAATCAAAATCGAGAAGTGAAAAGACAGCAAAATCCGAGGTAAGATTATTTCTTTAGATCATCGAAAAATGAGAATAATTTTACAAAATTGTTGTTTTTGTGAATATCTGTTTCACTTCACTGGAAACCAACAATATTATCGATTTTTCAGTTTGCGAAACCACCTATTGTCATCGTAGGCGGAAAAGATGTTGAAGGCAAACGTCACCTTTATCAATTTGGAATTCCAGCACATCTACAGGACACAATAGAATAACTCGATGAATGAGAATAAAGGAAATTACTTTTTTTTGGTCTTTTTTAAAATGCGCGAAAAAAACACAAAATCCCAAACCTAAAGAAAGAACGGAAAAAATAAGAGTGTATGTCAATACCGACTGCCCGCAAACACCAAATCCTACGCGCAACCTTGACGCGAAATACGCGCTGTGTGTTTTCGCGAAGAAATTTCTGGGGATTTTTAAAAATTGGGAACCCCCCCCGGATTTTAGAAATGGACACGTTTAAAGTATAACATATGGGAACCCTGAGAATCTCTCCAATGTCGCTTTTCCCTTGGAGAATACTAGTAACAAAAAAGGCGCATAGAATTGTTCGAAATGGTCTCGTCGCGACGCAGCGTTCTGTGTACTTCTCCCGGATTTCTTTTTGTTTTTTTTTCGCGGAAAAATGTCGAAGCCGAAAAAAGCACGGTTAGAGGATGGAAATGTGAGTTTTTTTTTTAAATTTTGAAGAAAATGGAAGTTTTCAGGTTTTTCTTGAAGAAAATGATGCAGAAACAACTGGTTGGTTCGATATTCCCTATGAAATGAGGAAAATTGTGAATAAGAAAGCGGAAGATGTGAGAATGCGATATTTGAAAGAGATTTTCGATCAAAAAATATTGTGACTTTTGAATTACAAGATCGCGAATTCAAAATCGATGGTGAATTCAATTTGAAACCCCTCAAGAATCGAAATCAAATGAAATCAGGGATTATACTGGAAATGATTTTCTAGCGACGGGATTTCTGGAGTTATCTCAAATCCACAATGCAAAAATAGTGATGTTAGAAGAAATCAAATTGAATTTCGGGGAAATTCTGAGATTGACTGGACATTTTTGTAAAGTTCGATGTGATGATTTTGATCAACAGATGTTTGATGAATATTTCGAATCGGATTTTTGCTGGTTGTTTCGAAAGATTTTGGAACTCGTTGTGATTTTGAGGAGATTATTCGACATTTTAATGTGGAAGAACATGAAAATGATGAGAATAAATACTGGGTGAGATTAGATTTTAAGGCTAAATTTTATTGAAGGAATGGGATTTTCAGCAAATTTAGGATGAAATTCGAGTTAGATAATGAGCAACATCATTTTTCGGTTATGATTTATAGCTTGTAGCTTTTGTTTTTGTGATGAAGCTGTTTTTTTAGCTAAAAATCTTTAAGATTGCTCAGATTAAGCTGAAAAAATCTTTATAATTTATTTCAAATAAAAATAAAACTATGTCTAACATTCGATGCCGCGGGACACGGACAATAATTTCCATCTTTCCCAGGTCTTCCTCTTTTCCCATTCGGCCCATTCGCTCCAACTCGGCCATTTTCACCGGGCTTTCCCGAGCCTCCCGCAGGCCCAGGTCGCCCGGTCGCGTAGCTGAATCCAGCGGGCCCTTGTGCTCCTTGATATCCAGGTAGACCTGGAGGACCCGGTGGGCCTTTCAGATTCCGATAGCGATTCGATGTTCGTCCAGGTGGTCCGATTGGTCCCGGTTCTCCAGGATGTCCGGGATGTCCAGAATCTCCAGGTGGCCCGGGAGCTCCAGGCTTTCCCACCACAGCTTTGATCGATATTCCGGATACCCCATTTTTCCCACCGGGGCCTTCCGGACCATCATCTCCCGGAGGACCAGGTTTACCTGGCGGACACTTCATACATCCTCCCGAAATCGCCACAGTCAATCCAGAATGTCCAGGCTCACCGTCCTTCCCAGCATGACCTGATAGCCCATTTCGGCCTTTTTTCCCAGGCCGTCCAGGCGGGCCAGCTGGACAAGACTGCGATTTTGACATGCAATCTTTCTGACATTGCTCAGCTGTCTGCTTCTTTTTCGTCTCTTTTCTCTCGCTTCTCTGCGTCTCTATCATTTTTCGTGCTGTCTCGCCGTTTTTCGATGCAACTGAATCTTTGTCGATTGGGTAAATGGGGAGGTCTGCAAATCTAGGGTTGAGCACAATTCCGTTCTAACATGAGTTATGACGTGGCAAAGTTAGGAGGTGAAAACTAACTTCATAATGATTTCTGATATCATAGCGGTGTTCAGAAGTCTTGATTAAGCTTGATTAAGCCTTCTGGGGCCGAATTCCTTATTATACCTTACTTAACTAAGCTAAGTAAGTAAGGTGTACCAAAAATAACTAAATAAAAAATTTATGAACAATTATTAATTTTTGGTACACCTTATTTACTTAGCTCAGTTATTTAGGTAAGTAAGGTATAACAAGGCACTTTGTGAATTTGCCCCAGAAGGTTTTATTGTAATCGAGCCTTCTGGACAACACTATGATATCAGAAATCATTATGGAGCTATTTGCCACGTCATAACTCACCATAAGCATCCTCCCTTTGCAAAACATATCGCTTCTTCTCCCTCAAATTCTTCCCGCCTTTCCTAACCGATCGACTTATCCTCACATGGTCTCGCAACGAATTCATCTCCCGCCACGCCTCATTCGCCGAGTACTGTAACAAACCTATGTTCCTTTAAATTCCGGGAATACTGTACTCACCGTGAACTCCTTCATCTCCCACGCAAAATCGCGCTTCAAACTCTGGATTTCTAGAAAAATGCGGAGCCCAAAGTGCAGAAAAATGCTCATTGAGAAAATCGAGAAAGCTATGAAGAAAATGTAGGGAGACATTTTTTGGGCGGTGAAAATTTATAAGGAGAAAATATTTATAGTTTTTTCTTGGGGTAACAAAAACTGGTTGTGAGATTTACTTAATTAAGGAAAGTAACATAATTAGGGTGAAAGTTACTTTTACTTAGGATAAGTCAAGAAGAAAAAGTAGTCCAAAAGAAGTACACAAAAATAACCATGTTTTTAACATCTATTTACACAGTATTGTGGTCCTGAAAGTGCCAATGCTCTCAAAAAAAATTAATTTTTTTTTTTGAAAATTTTTAAAAACCTGTACAAATATGGTCATTTCGGACTCACACCTCTCCAACAAAAACAAAACAAAAGAACAAAAAAATGGGGGATTTTGAAACAATAAAAAAGAGAAACAAAAAACAATTATTAAAAATTTTGGTAATTATTTGCGCAGCTTTTGCAAGCTTATAGTATAAATATGTGACAATCCTCCAATTTTTCATCATTCATCCATTCATTCGAAAAATGTCTTCTGCTTCAATCAAATTCCTTGTCTTCTCAGCACTTTTCATCAATCAAGCTTTGGCTTGTGATTCTTTGGTTTCGGAAGGACGTGAGTAGTTAGCCTATATCTCTTTATCCTTGAAAATAATTATTTAGCATGTGACGGAAGTGTTTTACTTTGTCCAACTCAAATTTGTGATACTGCTGCTGGCCAATGTTGTCCGGCTTCAACTACCACAGTTTCAACAACCACCGCAACATCTTGCTCAGACCTCCTCAACCCATCAACCGGAGTTTCTGATTGCCCAAAGAGAGCCTATCTCTGTAACGATACTGTCTACTATGACGTCATGACTGTGCAATGTCCAAAAACTTGTGGAAGATGTTCTAGTGTGTCCACCACTAAATCAACAGTTTGCGCGGATCTTTTGCACCCAGTAACTGGTGTTTCTGATTGTCCAAGCAGAGCTTATCTTTGTAATGATTCGGTTTATTATGATGTGATGACTGTTCAATGTCCAAAGACTTGTGGAAGATGTCCATCGACCTCAACATCTACTTCGACTTCGACTTCGACTTCAACAACTGAAGCAACATCTACCACATAATTATGGAGATTAGATAACTTCTCTAATTTATCTTTGGTGTATTTAATCTTTGGGGTGCTTTTTTCGCATTTTTTTAAATGAATAAATCAACTGAAGCAACACAATAAAAAATTTAATTTATTTTTTAAACCAATAATGTGGGTTGGGTATTGTAAATTTCTGATTCAATGAATTATTCATTCAAAATAAAAACCAAAAAATTCTGCGAAATTTTTAAGAAACAATACAATTTTTGAAATCTTTAAATTAGCAACATTCCGATATTGAAAACTAAGCAGATAACAAATGAAGAAATGTGAAATGGAATTGATCGCTCGCAATAATTCAAATTTGACCAAGAGGCTTAAAAGTGGGGTTATCAAAACAATAAAGTAATCATTTCCGTCAAATTTCTCTTCAGCTGAACTATGTAAATAAATACTATATGGAGTTTGAACAATTAAAAAACTAATTGACGTATAAAGAACAACTTTTGTAATTCGAGTTGTCTGAAAATTTCTTGATGAATGAACAAACTTCTTTCTTCGTCGACCAATTGATCTCAATTGCAAAATCAAAATTACTGTGAATATCAGATTAAGAACCAGAGGAAGATAACCAAACACTATATATGTACTGTCTTCATGAAATCTGCGAGAGAATCCTATACTTGTTTCCTTAAATGCTCTATAATATACTGGAAAGTCGGGAGGTTTAGAATACACGCAACTGAAATATTCAACACTAATATGAAGTATAACATATCAATAGACTTACAGTTCTCTATATTCTTCTAAATTGTTGATTTTGGTCATAGTAAAATGTCCCCAATTAAAAATACTCCAAGGTATAGTTATGAAAAAACATATAACACTTAAAATTAGACCATATACAGAAGAACTATATTTTTGAACATTTCCCGAGTTCAGTGTTACAACTCTCCAGATTACAATCGAAACAGTCAACCAAATTGAAAAATTTTCACACATCGTACCAACTGATACTGGTAAAGTAATAAACCAGAGTATTATTGGACATTTGTGAGTTAAACACATCCAGTCTAATTTTTCTAACGCGTAAACACATGCGTTCGAAAAGATCCAAAAAATATCAGAAATGGCCAGAATCAGCAGTATGATATTAATCGAATTTGATCGTAATTTCTTGTGGAATAAAGTGCATGTATGAAGTATGAGAATAAGCATAGAAACAATTTCCATAATTCTTAGAAACGTTGTTTGAAAAATAAATATCTCGTCCAAAAAATTGTCAAACTTTTCAATTTTTAGAGATATTTCGGAAATAGAGTCACTGTTAATAAGAGAGGAAGAAGTCATCAATAATATAGTTGTATGTTTTATTTCTATGTTTATTGCAACTCGAAATAATTATGTTTAATCAAATAAACAAAACTTCCAGAATAAAATAATGGGGCAATTTACGCAGATTTTTTAGTCTTCAAAAAATAGAAAAAACGGGATAGTGTGTGTATTGTTGAGAGGGAAAAGAAGTATACAATTTATAGGCACACATAGAAGTTCTGTAGTGGGTCTTCTCAAAATTGGAATGTTTTCTGGTTTAAAGGGTTGGTCCTCCGCCAAGGAATCTTGCTTGGTTTAGATAAGAATAAGGTGCTCCTGGAAGGTTCCAGTTTTAGAAAAAATTCTAGTATCAATTCAGCCCATGTTTTTCCTCAAAAACACCAAAAAAAAAAAAAATTATAGACCAATTTCACTTACCCCACCAATTTGTAGAGTAATGGAAAGAATTGTGGTTGATTATATTAAATACAAACATAGTCATAAATTATCACAGCACCAATATGGGTTTCTCAACAAGCGTAGTTGCAAATCCTCTCTAATTTCAATGATCACCAAAATTCGACAAAATTTTCATAAAAAGAAGAATACTGATATTGTGTATTTTGATTTTGCAAAAGCTTTTGACCGTGTCGATCACAATTTGATTATTGAGAAATTGAGAGAATTTGGTTTAGATGAATATTTATGTAGATGGTACGAAAATTTTCTTGAAGGCAGAAAGTTCTTTGTCAAGGTTGGTAATTGTATGTCCAGTGAATCCGCCTCAGTACCATCCGGGGTTATTCAGGGTAGTGTCTCTGGGCCAATACTTTTCATCATATTTATCAATACTGTATTTGAACTCGCAGATGATGATGTAACTATCCAAGCTTTTGCCGATGATCTCAAAATAATAGGTTCAGATCCCTTGCGAGTTCAAAGTGTAATTGATAAGATATGTGCATGGGCTAAGGATAATTCCATGGAATTAGCACCGGAAAAATCTTCTGTCATGTACTTCGGTAGGAAAAATAAGAGAGCAAATTACGTGGCTAACAACATCATAATACCGCACAAAGAACATGTTCGGGATCTCGGGGTAATAATTGACAATAACCTAACGTTTGAGAAAAATACTACCAGTATTGTTAATATCGCCAATCTTAGATCAAATCAAATTCTCCGTAACTTCCATTTTAGCACAATAAAACCCTACGCATTTCTCTTCAAAATGTATGTCCTCCCCATTCTAGAATATTGTAGCGAAGTTTACGACCCATTCCTAACTAAAAATCTATCAAATAACCTAGAAAATCCATTACGTCAATTCACCCGTAAAGTCTTCAATCGTTGTAATATGCCATTTGAATCTTATGAGGATCGCCTCAAACAGATCAACATGGTGTCGACCCATACTCGTAGATCCAGAGCCAATATTATTCATCTTTTCAAAGCCCTTAATGGATTTTCTCACCAGCCAGAAACATTTGACTTCATCAGCTTCTCAACACTTCCACGTCACCCAGCCCGCCTAGTTTTAACTCAAAAATGCCACAAGTCTTTTTTCTCACATACAGTTCCCAAGTGGAACTCTTTATCGCACCTCATTGAAATGAATTCTTCAGTGCAATCGTTCAGAATATTGATTAATGGTTTGAACGCATCGCTTTTATCATGAACCCTTACGGCCAGATTCTCGCACACTCTTTCTTATCTCTTTGTCAAAACCTCCAACTGACCAGGTCTCTTGCGGGATTTAGGTCTTTTAAAAATTTGGGAAGTTATTTTATTCACCCTATTTATTTTTCGATTTCATGTGAATTACCCCTTTTTTCTCTCTCCCTTTGATCTCACTATTTTTATGTGCCGGTGAATTTATAACATTCTAAATAAAAAATTCAAAATTCAAACACAAGCGAGTTAAAACCTACGAAATAAAGCATGTAAATGCGCTCTAGCGCACAACTTGTTTTTGAATTTTTGTGTGTGTGTTTGCACACAACTTTGAAAATAACACGGTGACGCCTTTTTGCAGACGATTTTTTCACCAGGAAACCAACCCTTTAAGTTTAGATGACCTCGTGAGCTTTTCAAACAGATTTTCTTCTATAAACTGTCGATATTCTTACAGAAAACGTCATTATCCGTGTTTCTCCATGAAAGAACAATAATTTATTAAATCATAGAACCCAACCCATAAATTAATTATTCAAAATGCAAATTAAGTGCTAGCTGTTACTTCCTCAGTTGTAGCTGCAGTTGATGTTGTTGTTGAAGTCGAAGTTGAAGTGGATGTTGATGTCGATGGACATCTTCCACAAGTCTTTGGACATTGAACAGTCATCACATCATAATAGGTCGAATCTGTGCAAAGATAGGCTCTCTTTGGACAATCAGAAACACCGGTTGATGGGTTCAAAAGATCCGCGCAAGTTGTTGAGGATGATGAGCTTGAGCATCTTCCACAAGTTTTTGGACATTGAACAGTCATGACGTCATAGTAAGCAGAATTGTTACAGAGATAAGCGCGGTTTGGGCAATCTGATGTTCCTGTGGATGGATTGAGCTTATCAGTGCAGTTTGTGGACGAGGAGGAGGATGATGAAGTTGAATTACATCTTCCACAAGTTTTTGGGCATTGAGTTGTCATGACGTCATAGTAAACTGAATCGTTGCAAAGGTAAGCACGATTTGGACAATCAGAAACACCAGTTTTCGGGTTTAACAAATCTGCGCAAGATGATGAGGAGGATTTGGTGGTTGTAGAAGCTGTGCTAGTACTTGTAGCCGGACAACATTGTCCCGCAGAAACATCACAAACTTGAGTTTGACATGTTAGAAGACTTCCGTCACATGCTAAATAATTAATTTCAAGGATAAAAAGAGAGATAGGCTAACTACTCACGTCCTTCCGAAACCGAAGAATCACAAGCCAACGCCTGATTTATGAAAATTGCTGAGAAGACAAGGAATTTGATAGAAACAGAAGACATTTTTCGAATGAACGATGAAAAATGCGAGGATTCTCACATATTTATACTATAAGTTACATTTTGAGAAAAAGAAGAAGCTGCGCAAATACGTTTTTTATTGCATCAACAAACCATTATTGTTTCATTGTTTTTGCTGTAAGTGTGAGTCCAGGAAGACTATATTTGAACAGATTTCCTGGTGGAAAAATGGTACTTTTCATAATGTTCTTGTAGTTCTTGTAAATATACTGTGTAAACAGGGAATGTATGTTGAAAATGAATCTTATCTTAAGGATATCACCCTGGATATCTATGTTTCGGTTCAAAAAGTATGGTTAGATCCTTCAGAGTGGTTCTTGATGAAACCATTAAAGAGTTCTAGCACAAAAGCAAAAATGTTTGAAACAATAAAAAAAACTATAATATTTGCTCAGCCTCCAGGCAAACTTCTAGTATAAAATGGTGTAGATCTGCTCATTTCTCATCAATCAAAATGTCTTCAGCTCTCAATTTCCTTGTCTTCTCAACTCTTATTCTCAGTACCTGGGCTTGCTCAGATCTGACAGGTGCAGATGGAACATCGGATTGCTCGAGAAGAGCCTATCTCTGCAATAATGCGGCGTATTCTGCATTGATGACTGTTCAATGTCCAGCAACTTGTGGAAGATGTGGCTCGACTTCTTCGAATTCGACTTCTTCGAGCTCCAGCTCCAGCTCCAGCTTAACATCTTGCGCTGATCTCACAAACCCTCGAACCGGTGTGTCTGATTGCACAAGACTCTCATATCTATGCAATGATTCGACTTATTATGCTGTTATGACTACACAATGCCCAAAAACTTGTGGAAGATGCTCATCAAGCACTTCAACATGCTCGGATCGTTTGAATCCTTACACTGGAGTTTCCGATTGTCCAGTCAAATCTTATCTTTGCAATAATTCTCAATATTATTCATTGATGACTGTTCAATGCCCAAAAACTTGTGGAAGATGTCCATCTTCAACCACAACTTCGACATCGACTTCGACAACAACATCAACTGCAGCTACAACCGAAGAAGCAACATCTACCACATAATTATGGAGATGAGATAACTTCTCTAATTTATATATTTGGTGTATTTAATAATCTATGGGGGGCTTTTTTTGTATTGAATAAATAAATATTTTTAAGAAAATGTTATTTGCTAGGTTAAGCCAGTAGGCTTAAGGATACATTTTGAGCCCTTAAACTTACCTAACCTTGAAAAAATCTGCTGAAAAAGCATGCCGCAAGACTGCAAATTCGCCAATTTGCAAAATTGCCGCATGGGTTTTCCCCCTTCTTCCCTTTTCTAAGCCCCGCCCCTTCATTTATGTGTATTTCTATTTTGGGTTTCCATGACAACGTTCCCTTTTCACTTTTGCAAGGAAAAATAAATAAATATTTTCTAGTGATTTTATTTTGAAAAAAAATGTTACGAAGAAATTCGGTGACTGTTGAAGATGCGCAAACTGGTGAGTATTTTGGGGGGAAATCGGGATTTTGAGCAGAAAAAATTGGAAAAATCTGACTTTCCATAGTAAACCAAACTATAAACAAACCAAAAGGCATTCATTTAGCTATGGGTCAAACTAGAGTATAGTTTTATTCTTATGAGAACTCACGGTGCCCGCATTTTTGAAGCATGTGCGGTGGAGCGTTCGTCGGGTTTTTGAAAATGTTCGTCGGGTTTTTGAAAATTGTTTTAAAAATTATTTGATCAAAATAAACTAGTTTTTTTTGCCTAGATTTTGATGAGTTAGCTTAACTTTTTTTCAATTTTTAAAGATTTTTTTCATATATTTTTCAAAATTTATAGAATTTTTTAAAAGCATTCTTGCAATTTATCTGGGCGAAATTTGCAGGAAAAACAACTCAAAACAAAAAAAAAAGAATGAAAATCGATTAAAGGCGCACACATTTTTCGTGAAATATCTCGCAGCGACGCAGCGATTTGTGTACTTCTCCCGGACTTCTTTTTGTTTTTTTTTCGCGAAAAATGTGGGAGCCCAAAAAACGACGAATAGAGGAGGAAAATGTATGTTTTCTTTTGAAATTTTTAATTAAAACTAGATTTTTGGGCCCAGATTTTGATGAGTTAGCCTAACTTTTTTCAATTTTTCCCCAAATCCCTCCCCAAAAAACCCACCAATCGCTTCTATTTCTCAAATCCCAATCAAAATCCGAAATCCTCCAAGTTTTCCACGTTGAAATCCAATTGTCCATCAATATTTCGAGCTGAAAATCAGAAAATTTGAATTTTTTTGAGTTCTGCTAACTCTATTTCGGTTTCTACTAGATTTCTGAAGGCTTTCGGGGGTCTCACAACAATTTTCCAGCAAAAAATCTTACCCAAAACCATTTTCCATCGATTTTTGAGTGAAAAAGTCGCTTCAAATCATTTTTGACCCTGAAAACTCAAAAATTTCAATCAAAACAATGTTTCTCTAGAAAAAACCCACCTTTTTTCGATAATCTTCGGATTTTCTGTTGGAAGCGATGATTTCAGCCTTGTAGAACATCTGAAAATTCAATTTTTGACTGAAATTCACTGATTTTCCCCGGAAACCTGAAAACCCGGCGAAAAAAAACGAAAAAAACGAATATTCTCGTGTTGCGCTAAACAGCGGGCAAGCGGCGGAGTGTCGTTGTAAAAAAAGCTCTCTTTTCTCCACTGTTCTTTTCCTTTTTATACTTTTTCAATTTTATTTTATAATTTCTGATTTTCAAAAAAAAAATTGGCGCGCTCTGGTCTCGCAACGGTGCAACTCTTTTACACATGCGCCTTTAATTTTGTACCGTATTTTTTGAAAATTGTTTTTTTTTTTTTTTAAAAACGTGAACTAGGATTTTCGTGGAAAATTTTGCTCATTTCAAAACTGAAAAAAAGCGGGAAATTGTGAGTTGAGAGAATTTTGATTAGAAAATGCTCCTAGAGCCAAACAAGCTCAATTTTTGCTCTAAAATACTCCAGGATAGGCTTAGAAACAAAAAATTGACTTTTTTTAGGTTAAAAAATGTTCCTGTTACCTTAAAATGCCCCTAGAACCTTAAAAAACCATTTTTTTTCAACGCAAAAATGGTCCTAGGACCTTGTAGAGCCTAATTTTTACCCTAAAATGACCCTAGGACCTTATAGAGCCTAATTTTTACCCTAATATAATCCCAGGACCTCAAAAAGCCATTTTTAACGCAAAAAATGGTCCCTGGACTTTGAAAAGCTCAATTTTAACCCTAAAATGACTCTAGGCTTTTAAAAACATTAATTTCAACCTTAATATGACCCTAGGACCTTATAGAGCTCAATTTTTACCCTAAAATGACTCTAGGCTCTTAAAAACCTTAATTTTAACGTGAAAATGGTCAAAACCCTCAATTTTTGTTCCAGCCGTCACGTCAAAGCTCGAAAAAAAGCACAAACCCGAAAAACTCTTCCTTCGCTCCTCTTCAGTTGGCCTAACTCCAGGACCAGATGAGCAAAGTCCCTCCGCTTCTTCTTCAGCTCAAAAATCCCCAAATCGTCGTGAATCAATCAAAGGACATTTGCTGAAATTCAAAGCAAAAGCTGAAAAAATATTGGAAGAAGTTCAGAATTCGAAAAATCTCGACCCGGAAGCCTCTTCTCATGGAAACAACTCGTTCATTTCACAAGGTTCCGAATTGGAGACAATGCGGGAGGAATTGGTGGTGGATGAGCAGGCTGTTAGGTAATTTTGGGAGGAAATTTGGAATCCTGGTGAAATTTGGAGTCGAATGACACTAAACATCAATATAATCTGAGCAATTTGAAAAATTTGAGTTGCTACGCAGCGAATATTGATACATAGTGAGAATTTTATAGCTCTAACCCTAGATTTTTGAATTCAGCACAAAATTTGGGCTCGAAAGACACCCAACATCAATATAATCTGAGCAATTTGTGAAATTTGAGTTGCTACGCAGCGAATATTGATACGGAGTCTCAATTTTAACCCTTTTTGATTGCTTGCATCGTTTTCAGCGTCGAAAATTACCCGGAAGCCGAAAATTTCAGAACCCTAGTTTGAAAATTTGGCAAACTCCGTATCAACTTCACTATACCCCCTAATTCGCTGCGTAGCAACCCAAAGTGCTTGGAGTATAGGCTTGTGGGGTGTCTTACGAACCGGAATTTCACGAGGATTCCGATTTTCGATGTTCTAGGCTTTGAAAAGCTGTAGAATTCTTGCTACGTATCAAAATTGACTGCGTAGCAACCCAAAATTTCCAATTTCTCAGAATATAGGCTTGTGGGATGTCTTTCGAACCGGAATTTCACGACGATTCTGAATTTTGAGTTCTCGGAACCTAAAAACCAAGGCTAGGCTCATCAAGGTCCAAATTTTCCAGTGAAACCTCTTCTCAACAAGGCGCCTCTCTCCGCAAAGAATCTCGCGATCAAATGCGTCACAGAATCCGTCAAAATGCGCAAAAAGCGGTGGAGCGAACACGTGGAAATGTTCAACTAAATCGAAGATTGGCACGTCGACCTACAGTAGTCATTGAAGAATTGGTAGATCAAAATGATATTGAGGCAATTGATGAGCAAATTGAGAAAACGATCAAAATTGGCGAGAAATTTATGAAGGAAAAAAGGAATTTTGAGGATTTTGATCGGAAAAATGACGAGTTTTTTGAGAGGAAAAATGAGGAGGAAAAAAATTGAAAATGATGGGAAGATTTATTATCGAAGAGTTGAACAGAAGCATTTTTATGAACATGATAATTTGGTCAAATATACTACTGTAGATAGGTTAGTGAAATCTAGACGGCTAGAGAGAGCTAGAGAGCTAGAGAGCATAGAGGATTGAGAGAACACAGAGAAGCTAGATGGCTAGAGAGCACAGAGATCCTAGACAGCTATAGTGAGGGTAGAGACGCAGAGGAACATACACTCGCTTCGCTCGAGCTAGAGAGTATGAGAGATTGAGAGAACACAGAGAAGCTAGACGGCTAGAGACGCAGAGAGCTAGACGGCTGAAATGACTGAGAAAATAGGAGAGGGTAGAGACGCAGACGGATATACACTCGCTCCGCTCGAGCCGCTACGCGGAAGATTCCGGGGCGCTTCGCGCAAGCTTGCGGAGAGACTAGCGGCACGGCCGCGGAATCTTCCGCGAAGCGGCTCGAGCGGAGCGAGTCTATGTCCCTCTGCGTCTCTAGTCGTCTGTGTGCTGAAGCGAAAGTCTCCTGCCCCTTCGCGGAAGATACCGGGGCGCTTCGCGCAAGCTTGCGGAATGGCTAGCAACTGTTCCGCAAGCCTTTCCGCATTCCGCAACGTATTTTCTTACAGCAACATAATCTGTGGTGAATTCCTCAACCGCTCCGCCCTATCCACCCAAATCTTTGCACCCAAACGTGAATTCCCCGAAGAATCCGACCAAGTCTTCTACGGCAAAGCCTCTTCCGCGCCCTTCATTTCTTCCGGAGCGGAAAAATCCGCATCCCGAATCTATCAACAATTCGATGTGTTTGTTGATTCGATTCATTTCGATCATCACAATTTGTGGGGTCCCGAAGAGATTACCGTATCCAAAATCAGGAATTTGTATTTTGAGCAAATGTTGAAGGTGCATCATATGGCACAGATTGAACAACATCATTTGTGAGTTTGGGAAAGTGTGCCGCAAAATTGCAGAAAAGGGGCGGAGCCTAGGCTAGAGACGCAGAGAAACATAGAGAGCACAGAGACCCTTGACAGCTATAGTGAGGGTAGAGACGTAGAGGGACATAGAGAGTAGAGCGATAGTAGAGAAGCTAGAGCACCAGGCAGCCAGACATCTAGAGAGAACGGCTAGAGACGCAGAGGAACATAGAGAGTTAAGAGATAGTAGAGAAGCTAGAGCCCAGACAGACAGACATATATAGAGAGAGAGAGAGAGAGAGAGAGAGAGCAAGGCTAGAGAGTATGACGGATTGAGAGAGCACAGAGAAACCAGAAGACTAGAGGCGCAGAGAGGTAGAGAGCACAGGTAGATAGAGAGACCCTAGACAGCTATAGTGAGAGTAGGGACGCAGAGGAACATAGAGAGTTGAGAGATAGTAGAGAAGCTAGAGCCCAGACAGACAGACATCTAGAGAGAACGGCTAGAGATGCAGAGAGCTAGAGAGCACAGAGACCCTAGACAGCTATAGTGAATGAGGAAATAGAAGAGAGTAGAGACGCAGAGGAACATAGAGAGATAGTAGAGAAGCTAGAGCCCAGACAGCCAGACATCTAGAAAGCACGGCTAGAGACGCAGAGGAACATACACTCGCTCCGCTCGAGGCCGCTTCGCGGAAGATACCGGGGCGCTTCGCGCAAGCTTGCGGAAAGACTAGCGGCACACCCGCGAGTCTTGATTTTTAGGCTCCGCCCATTTTTTTTTGCAAATTTGCGGCATGGTTTTCTGTCAAATTCTAATTTTAATTTTTCAGAGAAATCTCACCAGAAGAAAAATCGAAACTCCACGAAGAAATTCTCAAAAATCGCCATCAACTCGAAAAATTGTGGCAAGATTTACAAGAAATCCGAAAAAATCAACAATTTTCAGCCACAACATTGAAATATATCCCGATTTTAGAAGAAGATCAAGAAGATTGGATGAAATTCGGAAAATGCGAAGAAAATTGGCCGAAAGCTGGAAGAATTCAACCGAAAATGGAAAAAGATCGAATAACTCGACTGAATCGAATTGAAATTCAACTTATTTTATTTTTTAATGAAATTGAAGTTGCACGAACTGATTGGATGAGTTTTAAACCATTTTTGATACCTGTTATGAGAAGATTTGAGATGGAAATTTATTCGAAAATTTGTAATTCACTTTATTTTGTGGTTTTGGAGAGATCAGGAAAACGAGGAGGAATTAGAGAAATCGGAAAAGCTCATATTCCACTTCCCAATGAAAATGATTTGGAAATTGCGTTGCATGAAGCGGTTTTTGAGTGTGAGCAGATTTTTAAACCGTGAGTTCTCGAAATTCAAAATCCTCGTGAAATTCCGGTTCGAAAGACATCCCACAAGCCTATATTCTGAGAAATTTGAATTTTTGGGTTGCTACGCAGTCAATTTTGATACGTAGTGAGGATTGTAGAGACTATCAAGCTCTAAGAACTCAAAATTCAGAATCCTCGTGAAATTCCGGTTTGAAAGACACCCCACAAGCCTATATTCTGAGAAAAAATTAAATTTTTGGGTTGCTACGCAGACAATGTTGATACGCAGTGAGAATTGTAGAGACTATCAAGCTCCAAGAACTCAAAATTCAGAATCCTCGTGAAATTCCGGTTTGAAAGACACCCCACAAGCCTATACTCCGAGCATCTTGGGTTGCTACGCAGCGAATTCGGGTATAGTGAAGTTGATACGGAGTTTGGCTAATTTTCAAGCTAGGGTTCTGAAATTATTGGCTTCCGGGTAATTTTTGACGCTGAAAACGATGCAAGCAATTAAAAAGGGTTAAAATGAAGACTCCGTATCAATATTCGCTGCGTAGCAACTTGGAGTTCACATTGCTCAGATTATATTGATGTTGGGTGTCTTTCGAACTCAAATTTCATCCTGAATTTAATAATCTAGGGTTAAAGCTGTAAAATTCCCACTACGTATCAATATTCGCTGCGTAGCAACTCAATTTTTACAAATTGCTCAGTTTATAGTCTTGTTTGGTGTCTTTCGAGCCCAAATTTCATGCTGATTTCAAAAATTTCATTTTCAGAATCGGTGAAAGCCTCGGAACCAGCACAAATCTCAAAGAAAATGGTCGAATTCTGTGTCGAGCAATAATGGAAAATGGCGAATTGAAAAGTTCGGAAGAGCGAAAAATCAGTCAAATTCTACAAAACAGTGGAAAAAAAGGGGAAAAACGGCAGAAATTCGAATTAATTCCGGCTGAACTTTTATTGGGAAATTTGGATTTTGATGAAGAATTGGAGGAAAAAAAGAAATTGGAAGAAGATGATCGATTACAGAAAAAATATACACAAAGAAGTGCGATTGATGCGAAAAGACAAGCATCGATTGAATTTGCGGAAATGATGAGGTCAGACATGTTTTATTGTTCTCAGCGCAGAAAATTACCCCGGGATGTTGATTTTTAGAAGAACCCTAGCTCAAAAATTAGGAAAACTCCGTATCCCCTGGATATTCGCTGCGTAGCAACCTAGTTCATCGTGTTCAGCGCAAAAAGTTACCCGGGAACCAGAATTTTCAGATTCCTAGCTCTTGAATTAATCAAACTCCGTATCACCCTCACTATATCTGAATTCGCTGCGTAGCGACCCCCAAAACTCCCATTGCTCAGATTATAGTGATGTTGTATGTCTTTCGAACCCAAATTTCACGTAGATTTCGATTTTCGAGGTCCCGTGCAATGAAAATGACTAGGTTTCTCACTACGTATCAATAAATGTGTTGCTATGCAGTGAAAATTGATACGAAGTTATCAATATTGGGCTTTGAAACCTAGTTCATCGTGTTCAGCGCAAAAAGTTACCCCGGAACCAGAATTTTCAGATTCCTAGCTCTTGAATTGAGCAAACTCCGTATCACCCTTACTATGTCTGAATTCGCTGCGTAGCGACCCCTGAAATTTCGCATTGCTCAGATTATAGTTATGTTGTATGTCTTTCGAACCAGAATTTTACGGGGATTTCAAAAAATTTAATATCGTCTCTCTAAACCGACTCCGTATCCACTTTCTACAGCAATTTCGCTGCGTAGCAACCCAAATGTAAAATTGCTCAGATTATAGTGATGTTGTATGTCTTTCAAACCGGAATTTTACGGAAATTCCGATTATCACATTTCTAGAGTCTGAAACCGACTCCGTATCCACTTTCTACAGCAATTTCGTTGCGTAGCAACTCACTATAGTCTTGTGGGGTCTCATTAGAACCCAAATTTCATGAAAAATCCAAAAAAAATGTTAATTTTCAGACGCCGCGTCATAAATCGCCGTCGCCAAGTCGAAAAAAAGTACGAAGAATTGGTGAGAGAACAAAGTATTCCAACATTATCCGTAGCTCTTGGACAATTATTTGCACCAGCAGATGAATCAAGAAGACTCAAACCAATGAGAAGAGAAGGTACAGTACTTCTAGAGATCTACAGTAACCCTACAGTAATCTATTTTTTTGTAGATCGTGGAAGAGAAGAAGGTTGGAATAATACAATTGTGATAAATATTCAATCGGCTACAAATTTGCCAATTCGAACTGATTCTGCAACTCTTCAACCATTTGTTTTGGTGATTTTTGGCGGGAAATCTGTGAAAACTGAAGTTGCTATTGGAAGACATCCAAATTGGCAATTTACATCAAAAATTGTATTAGATGAGGAAGATTCGAGAGATGAGTTCATTGAAGTCAAGATTTATGATCAGGTGAGAGATTTTTTTCATTTTTGAGCGCGGAGAGCCAGATTTTCGAAATCCCCGCGAAATTCCGCTTCGAACGACACCCCACATTGATATAATATGAGAAAATGCTATTTTAGGTTGCTACGCAGCGAAAGTTGATACGTAGTGAGAGTTCTAGAATGTTTCTGGATCTGAAAACTAAAAATTTGGATTCCTCGTGAAATTTGGGTTTGAAAGACATACAACATCACTATAATCTGAGCAATTTGAAATCGGAGGTTGCTACGCAGCGAATTCGAGTATAGTGAAGGGGATACGGAGTTTGATTAATTCAAGAGCTAGGAATCTGAAAATTCTGGTTCCGGGGTAACTTTTTGCGGTGAACACGATGCGCCTAACAACGCACACGTTTAATTTCTCCGTATCCAAATTCGCTGCGTAGCAACACGTTGTTTTTGATACGTAGTGAGAGTTCTAGAATGTTTTAGGATCTGAAAACTAAAAAATTCAGATTCCTGGTGAAATTTGGGTTTGAAAGACATACAACATCACTATAATCTGAGCAATGGGAATTTTAGGTGTTGCTACGCAGTCAATTTTGATACGTAGTGAGAAGTGTAGAGACTTACAAGCTTCATGTGCTCAAAATTCAGAATCCTCGTGAAATTCCGGTTCGAAAGACACCCCACAAGCCTATACTCCGAGCACTTTGGGTTGCTACGCAGCGAATTTAGGTATAGTGAAGGGGATACGGAGTTTGCTCAATTTTAAGGATATTGTTAAGAAATTTGGGATTCAGGAGTAATTTTTCACGCTGAAAACGATGCGCTGGGTCTCAACTCTTGAAAATCTAGTTTTGGAAAAAATAGACCCCCCTGACGTAATAGAGGGGGGGGGGTACCTGGTTTTCAAACTTCTAACATTTCCTTTTAAAAAACAGGCCCCCTGGCTAAAATTTCACGAGGAAACCGATAAAAATGGTGAAATTTGGTAGATCCAACTGGAAAATGTCCTCCTGGCTTAAAATTTTATCCCAACCGCTCCAGTTTTCAGATAATCGAAGAACTCGACAGAGATGATCGTCTTCACAATGTGATTCATGAGCAATTAACCTCCCGTCTCTTAGCTTCCACAAAAATCCGCTTCGATTCCCTGACCACCGTATCAAAAATCAATTCCCCCGTCAAATTATGGCTACCAAACTACATTTCAAACTACAAAATGTCCGCAGAGCCGAGTTTTTTGAAACTTTTGCTCTCAACACAAATTGCTTCGAAATATAATAATCTGGATTATAGACAAAGTCAACATTCGACTGAAAATGCGAAAATTTTGGAGAAATGCAGGGAATTGCAACAATCGTTGCGGGACCAATTTCCAAAAAGAATTTATCGACCTTTAGTGGTGGATATTCATGCGAAAAGTGTCATTTGTTGTAGGTACGGTAGTTTTGGGCGGGAAAAATGATCTTGGCGCGAAAAAACTACAGTAACCCTTTTTGGAGCCAACATCTACAGTACTTCTAGAATGCAAAAATTCCAAATTTATCTACAGTAACCCTATTTTATTATTGAAAATTCTGAATTTTCAACAGCCAAAATCTACAGTAACCCAGATTTTTTGACCCCAAATGAGCCTGTAGGTACTGTAGGTTTTGTGAAAAGAATCTGGGATTTTTCGAACTTGGGATTACTGTATGCTGAAAACTACAGTAACCCTAGGCGTAGTCGGTACTCATAAATCCCCAAATTTATCTACAGTAACCCTATTTTATTATTGAAAATTCTGAATTTTTCGCGCCAAAAGTTACAGTAACCCAGATTTTTTGAGTCCATCTGAGCCTAGAGTTACTGTAGATATTGGCGCGAAAAAATCTTTCGGTCCTACAGTAACCCTGGCCTTGTTTTGTTTCGAAAAATTCGGGATTTTTCGCGCCAAAAGTTACAGTAACCCAGATTTGTTTCAGTCTAACTGAGCCTAGAGGTACTGTAGATTTTGGCGCGAAAAAATCTTTCGGTCCTACAGTAACCCTGGCCTTGTTTTGTTTCGAAAAATTCCTGAATTTTTCGCGCCAAAAGTTACAGTAACCCTAGGCTTGTTTGGTCTCAAAAAATTCGGGATTTTTCGCGCCAAAAGTTACAGTAACCCTAGGCTTGTTTGGTCTTAAAAAATCCAGGATTTTTTCGCGCCAAAAGTTACAGTAACCCTAGGCTTGTTTGGTCTCAAAAATCCAGGATTTTTCGCGCCAAAAGTTACAGTAACTTCTCATTTTTTTTCCAGATATCTTCGTCCAATAAATCCGCCTCCAATAATAATGCAAGAATCCTCAAAACTTCAAATTTGTCAATTATCCGCAAATATAATTTCAACTCTTCCAATAATCTCTAATTCAAATGGGTCTCACAGCGATATTTGGAGTACTGTAGATCAACTAACAACAATTGGAATATGCGGAGGAATTGAGGAAAAATCGATATTGTTGGCCTGTTGGCTGATGCATTTCAAAATTAAAATTTGGATTTTGTTGGGCGAAAAATTGGGTGAAAAATGTGGATTTGTGGTGGCGGAACTCGAAAATTCTCAACAAAAAATATTGATTGATCCAAATGATGGTTTTATTTTTCAAAATTTGCATGATTCAAATTGTGGTTTCGAGAAAATTTGGGGAGCTTTTGATGAAAAGAATTATTATGCAAATTGTCAGGAATATGATAATATTCAACAGATTTCGTTGAATTTTACGGTTAGTTTGGGTTGCTACGCAGCGAAATTGTTGATACGGAACGAGATTCAGACTCTATAAATGTTATAATCGCAATTTTCATGAAATTTCGGTTCGTTAGACACCCAACATCAATATAATCTGAGCAATGCGAAATTTGAGTTGCTACGCAGCGAAATTGTTGATACGGAGTGAATTTCAGTTTTTGAGAACCTGATTTTCGAAATCAGCGCGAAATTCCGGTTCGTTAGACACCAAACATCAATATAATCTGAGCAATGTGAAATTTGAGTTGCTACGCAGCGAAATTGTTGATACGGAGTGAATTTCAGTTGTTGAGAACCTGATTTTCGAAATCAGCGCGAAATTGCGGTTTGATAGATACCCAACATCAATATAATCTGAGCAATGCGAAATTTGAGTTGCTACGCAGCGAAATTGTTGATACGGAGCGAATTTCAGTTGTTGAGAACCTGATTTTCGAAAACAGCGCGAAATTTCGGTTCGTTAGACACCCAACATCACTATAATCTGAGCAATGCGAAATTTGAGTTGCTACGCAGCGAAATTTCTATAGAAAGTTGATACGGAGTGAATTTGATAAGATGAGAATGCGTTTTTTGAAATCAGTGTAAAATTCCGGTTCGTTAGACACCCAACATCAATATAATCTGAGCAATGTGAAATTTGAGTTGTTACGCAGCGAAATTTCTATAGAAAGTTGATACGGAGTGAATTTGATAAGATGAGAATGCGTTTTTTGAAATCAGTGTAAAATTCCGGTTCGTTAGACACCCAACATCAATATAATCTGAGCAATGCGAAATTTGAGTTGCTACGCAGCGAAATTTCTATAGAACGTTGATACGGAGTGAATCTCTGACGTTGAAATTGTGATAATCGGAATTTTCATGAAATTTCGGTTCGTTAGACACCCAACATCAATATAATCTGAGCAATGCGAAATTTGAGTTGCTACGCAGCGAAATTGTTGATACGGAGCGTGTTTCAGCCTTTAAAAATGCGCTAATCTTATTCTCCATGAAATTCCGGTTCGTTAGACACCCAACATCAATATAATCTGAGCAATGTGAAATTTGAGTTGCTACGCAGCCAATTCAAGTATATAGGGAGGTGGATACGGAGTTTCCTCAATTTTGACGGAAAAAAGTACCCGGGGGTAATTTGAGGCGCTGAAAACGGTGCAACTGTTTTCAAAAGCTGAAAATCAATTTTTTTTGCAGAAAACTGCGAACTGGAAGCCTCTTCTTGGACCATCCGACGAATCCTTGGAAACAATTCAACCCTCAATAGCTCGCTATGAAAAACTATCAGAAGATTGGATTCTGGAGTTAAGAATCGGGTTGGAAAGAGAGATCAAACTGAAATTCGATGAATCGCGAACACATTCAATTCCCCAATGGAATTTAGTAGCATCACGGCAACTTCGAGAAATTCTGGAAAATCCACGGGACCCTCCAGAAGAAAAATTGGCACGGCTCAAAGATGCATATCGAATTCAACTATTTATTCTGGATTTCGCGTATCTCTCAATTCCCGATTGTATTTCACAAGTTCTCGCGACAAATTTGCACTTGAGCCCTGATAAAAATGCACAATTTGCACTGTCTGTCAATTTGCTCGACTATTTTTCGCATATTTTGAGAGCACATATTGCTATTGCAATTTTGAAACCAAAAAAATAATGAAATTTGATATTTTGTTTATGTTTAATAAAAACTTTTTGGAAATTTTCAATTTGTTTATTTTTGATAAAAATGGGCGATGGCCAAAAATTTCTACATTTTTCCAATTTATTTTTGGCCATTTTCAGCATTTCAGCTTTTGTTCATATTCAGTTGAGGTAAATCGGGGGCGATGCGCAGCGAAATATTGGATACGGAGTAGGATATTCGTTTTCAGAATGAAAAATTGGCTTTTCTCCTAAGAAAAATGAGTGAAATTGAGCAAACTCCGTATCCCCCAAATATATTGGCTGCGTAGCAACCAAAAAGCAGCGAGAAATGGATACGGAGTGAGAATCGGGCTTTGAGAATAGAATAATCGTTTTCAAAATGAAAATTTAGGCCATGACATTTTTCCTGGGGCAAAAATAACGAAAATTGAACAAACTCCGTATCCCCCTGATATATTGGCTGCGTAGCAACCAAAAATGATCTAATAGTGTGCTTCAAAACCTAGTTCATCGTGTTCAGCGCAAAAAGTTATCCAAGAACAAGAATTTTCAAATTCCTAGCTCTTGAATTAAACAAACTCCGTATCAGCCTCACCATATCTGAATTCGCTGCGTAGCAACACCTAGACTTCAGATTGCTCAGATTATAGTGATGTTGGGTGTCTTCCGAGCCGGAATTTTATGAGGAATCTGAAATTGTGGATTTTGAAGCCTATAAATAACTTGAATTCTCACTACGTATCAATTTAGCTGCGTAGCAACCTTCAAAATTGAATTGCTCAGATTATAGGCTTGTGGGGTGTCTTTAGAATCCAAATTCCGCCCCGAATCTACGATTTTTTGCAGAATCTGGTCTCTCGAGGAAGAATGCGCTCTGAAATCTTCCGCATTCCACCGCATCAAACGCGACATTCCGCAAACAGTCCACCTGCGCAACTCATCCGACTCTCTCTGGCTCTCCTCTCTCTCCTCCGTCAAAATCGGCGATGTCATGAAAAAATGCCTCGAAGTCCACGAGTACTGCAGCGAGAAGGACGATATTCGTGGAAAGCCCGGATCTCGCGGGCCACCTGGGCCAATGGGTCAAAGAGGTCCCGCAGGCCCGCAAGGTCGACAAGGGCTTATGGGGATTCCTGGGATACAGGGGCCGACGGGGCCGCCGGGGGCTTTTGGAAAAGATGCGGATTGCTCGAGTTGCCCGATTCGCGAGGAATTCCTGGTTCAGCGCGATTTTCAATGTCCCACTGTACAGAATTTGGATTGTCCAGACATCAAAATCGAGGATACAACACCCTACCCACAAATTACCCATAAACCTATACCTATAATTGTGGAACAGGTAGGCTTTAGGCTTAGGCCTTTAGGCCTTTAGGCCTTTAGGCTTAGGCCGTTAGGCTTAAGCCTTTAGGCTTAAGCCCCTAAGCCCACAAACAATTTCCAGCTTTTGGCAAATCATAGCGAGGTTGAAAGCTGTGTCAAAATTTGTATGGCCAACTATACGGATGAGGACGAGGCTAGCCGGATGACAACACCGCCACCGTATATTGAGGGAGTTACAGCGCGTGAGTTGATGCGCAGTGGAATCGGGGAGGGGATACGTAGCCTAGTTGAAATTGCGGTTCGAATGATACCTCATACGACTATGCTTAGGTTGCTACGCAGTCAAATCATTATAGAGACTTGATACTGAGCTCTGCTCTAGAGAGACTGCAGACTTTGAATGTGATACTCAACACGAGTTGCTACGCAGCCAATTAGATATACATGGGGATACGAAGGGCTCCCCAGGGTTCTACACATCCCAATCCTTCCTTTCCTCAGATTGCCGCCTTCAAAACGTCGGGAAGCCCGTGTTCCACTCGCATTCCACAACGTATTATGGAAGTTGGATGAGAGATTCGTACCCGCCGACTGGAGATGTGAGTTAGGCTAACTTAGGTCTAGACAAGTCTGAAATTGATTTAGGATGGAAGAAAACGCTATGTGATGAATCATTTCCACGGTCAACAATTGGTGGAATACAAAAATGAGGCGGATTTGAGGAGGGATTATGTGAATAAAGTGTGAGTTACAAGGATGGGGAAATATCTAAAAAAAAAGACGGTACAAACGATGCGCCTTTGAATTCTCTATCGAAAAGTACGAAGATCACCTTTAACCGTGACCTGATTGCTGAGATTCAGTGAAAATACCTTATCGTCCTTAACAATAAGGTTTTCTCGAATTACACTGTCTACCGAAAGCGCCCTGGAGAAGTTATTCATACCCTACGATGCGCCTTTAAATTCTCTATCGAATGCTATAAGAATCAGTTAAGAATACGACTTGGGAGCTGAGATTTAATGAAAACACCTTATCGTCCTTAACAATAAGGTCGAAGCCTAATTTCCTGAAAATCCTAAAGTGCCCCAAAGTGATATAAACGATGCGCCTTTAAATTCTCTGTCGAAACATACCAATTTCACATAAAAATATCACCTGGGAGCTGAAATTTAGTGAAAATACCCTATCGTCCCTAACATAAGGTCGAAGCCCTAGTTTCCAGGAGAATCCTGAAGTGCCCCAAAGTGATATAAACGATGCGCCTTTAAATTCTCTATCGAATGCTATAAGAATCAGTTAAGAATACGACTTAGGAGCCTAGATTTAGGGAAAATACCTTATCGTCCTTAACAATAAGGTCGAAGCCTAGTTTCCTGAATATCCTAAAGTGCCCCAACGTGATATAGTGTACCAAACGATGCGCCTTTAAATTCTCTATTGAAACATACCAATTTCACATAAAAATATTACCTGGGAGCTCGAATTTAGTGAAAATACCCAATCGTCCCAAAATCGTTCTTCTCCTTTTTACAGCCACTACCTTCCCTATCTTTTCGACGGCACAAATCACGTAATTTTCAATTCCACCCTCTTCTACCAACGTGCCGGTCATCCAATCATCTCAAAATATGATTTCTCGTCGAAAACCTATGCGGAAATTGAGATTAAAGGCGCAGCCTATCGAGCCGATCAATATTTATTCCATAATAATTCGTTGAATTATTTTGATCTGGCGATTGATGAAAATGCTCTCTGGGTTATGTTCCATTATCAGGAACAAGAATTTTTATCGGTTGCCAAGGTAGGGTTTTACCTTACGCTTTTTAAAAACCTTATCGTTTCTTTTCAGGTAGACATCAATAATCTGACAATTTATGAAACCTTCAATCTCACATCAGTAAACCACACCCAAGTCTCAAATGGCATCGTAATTTGCGGAACGATTTACCTCGTCGAAAGTTCAAATGATCAATCTTCATACATCAGTCAAGCCTATGATTTCTATCGAAATCTCTACAGTTCGCCACTCATTAAATGGATAAATTTGTATAAGAATTCGAATATGATTAGTTATAACGCCTATGATAAGCGTATTTATATCTATGATAATGGTTATATGTTAACAGTTCCCCCGTTTTTACATTGGTTGGCAAAATAAATATTGAAATGTTCAAAAAAATAAATATTTCTTACGTGAACTCTGAAAAGACAAAAAACAAAAAAAAAACAAGATTTTTTTGTAAGTAGTCATTGTTTTTTATAGAGACGCTAGAAATTGGTTGTGAGTTTTCAAATAATCCGAATAGAAACAAAACCATGAAGTTATAGGTTAAAAAATTTAAGACATAGAAGTAAATAAAAAAGAAATGAGCAACGCAAGATCAAGAGGACGCAGTGCAATAGAAGGTGGCGAATCGAGTGATGACCAAAATCAATCGAATTCCGATCGATTCGATCTTGAATTGGGAAAAAGTGATTCGGGGTGTGGAACGATGAAGGAAATGATCGAGGGAAATAATGTGGGGTTGGTGGATTTGGATTTGACCTATATTCAAACAACACTCCGACATTTTCCCTGGTATCATGGTTTACTTCAAAGTGCACACGTTATACAGTTCCTCAAAGTGGGTTTTTCGGGGGAAAAACGGCCCCCGGGTGGGGGTCGAACTCTGGTTTTGCAAAAGCTCGGCCACGATGCACTTATTATCAAAAATCTCATCGGTACCACGCGCTCCACCGAAATAAACACGCAACGCAGACTGCGTCGCGCCACAACACACACAAATAAGGGAACGATTCAAATTCCCTCCCTTTTTGTGTATGTTGTGGCGCGGCGCGGTCTGCGTTGCGTGTTTATTTCGGTGGAGCGCGTGGTACCGACGAGATTTTCGATAATAGTTAACGGACGGCCCCCCGGGTGGGGGTGGAACCCTGGTTTTGCAAAAGCTCGGCCACGATATTGTCAAAAATGTCGGATGAGAAAAATCAATAAATATATAAATCTACTTTAAATTTTCAGTGGGAAAACTCATACCTAGTTCATCGAGAAGATGTAAATGGAAAGGAAGTATTTTGTCTAGCACTTCGACAATACAACAGAATATGTCACTATGGATTTGAATTCGAGAATAATTTCTGGGCTTGCACAAGAGTTATACCCGATTTGGATTCAACCGTACGATTCCAACATATTCACTCAATGCTCGATTTTTGGAGCTTGAAAACCAATCTGATACCAGTTTCAAGAAGCAAAATAGTGATATACCACGACGATGTGAAATTGATCAAAATATTGGGAGCCGGTGCATTTGGTGAAGTTTGGAAGGGAACAATTACGATCAAAGGTGTTGAGAAAGATTGTGCTGTTAAGAAAATCAAAGGGGAAGTGAAACGAGCTCAAATTTCTGCATTTTTTCACGAGGCAAACATAATGTCACTTCTCGATCATGAAAATGTTATCAAATTCTATGGTCAATGCACTTTATTATCGCCAATAATGGCTGTTATGGAATTGGCTGCTGGTGGAGTGGTTCGAAGTTATTTAAGGCATAATAAACCGAATATATTGATTTTGATTGGAATAGTCAATGATATTGCAAGAGGAATGGATCATTTGTCAAGTTTGCGGATTATTCATCGTGATTTGGCTGCACGAAATTGTCTGCTTGATGACAAACTAAACGCGAAAATATCGGATTTTGGGTTATCTGTGAGAGCTGTAGAAATACGTGTGAAAAATCTGAAACAAGCGCCGATTCGATGGTTAAGCCCCGAAACCATCATAACAGGATTGTTCAACGAGAAAACTGATGTTTGGTCATACGGAGTGACAGTTTGGGAAATATTCACCAACTGTAAACGTCATCCTTTGTATCCGAAAAGTATCAAACAATCGATTCAAGCGATTCGAGAAATTGAAAAACCACACAAGTTTGTTGATGTGAAACCGCCGAAAAGTATTGTTGCATTGGTTGAAAATTGTACACGTCGAAATGCGAAAGAGAGACCAATGTTTCGAGAATTGAAAGTGGAAACATTGAAGATTCTAGAGAAAGGACTAAAAAAGGTACTTACTTATTAATGTTTCGCACTCCCGAGAGTGATCATTAAAAATTATTGTTTTTTAGGATAGCCGTCGCCGTCCGAATCCACCACTTCACCAAGTCTCATCGCGCAACAAAATAATAACAGCTAGAAAACGAAAGAAGAGCAGTCATGCAATGTTCTATAGAAAACAAGCTAGTTCTGGAGATTTGTCGTTTGATCAAGTTTCGAAGGACGACAAAGATAAAGATAAAGAGCCTCGTGAATAAAGATCTTATGATTGTCTTGTTGAAAACTTGATGTTTCACAATTTCCTGTTTTTCTCTGCGTCTCTCCCAAAATTGCATGCAAAAATAAAAGTAAAACAACGACACTCCGCTTGCCTGCTGTTTAGCAAGGGCAACAAAAAATATTTTTTTTTATTTTTTCGCACATTTTCGCAACTAAAATGAGCTCAAATCGCAAACGTGGTGGAACTAATGAACCGGACGATTATTCACAAAAAAGACGACGAAACAATGAAGCTGTTAACAGGTGAAATTTCTTGAGATTTGCAGATTTTTGGTGAAAAATGAAGAAAATTTGCAGAACTCGTCAAAAAAAGCGACAAGAGGAAAGTGAAACGGCGACCAAAGTTGATGAGTTGAGAAAGGAGAATGAGACATTGGAACGAAAGGTATTTACTAAGACAATTTGAAGAAAAAATCAAAAATCCCATATTTTAGGTAGATTCACTGCAAAAAGAGTTGTCGTTTCTCAAGGAAATGTTTGTACAATATGCAAAAGGAAAGAAGAATGGCGAAGGAACTTCTAAATAATCAAGAACTATCTTCCATGTATATTTGTTTAATGAAATTGTACCCTACTTATGCTAAATTGAACTCTGAAAAATCCTGGTTTCCAACCGAATTTTCTATTTTAAAATGTTATTTAAATATTTTCAGGAATCTTATAGGCATTCAGGTCAATTATGGAGGATAGATTCTCGGATTTGGCTGCTAGTTGTGCTGAAAGTTCGGACGAAGCAGTTTCAGCGATGCAGAAGCTTTTGGCGAATTTGAAAGCGACCAAGGGGGATAAAGAGGTGATTTTTAAAAGGAAACCATGAATTTTTGACCAAAAATTGTAAAATTTCCAGGGTCTCTCGCTCCTAAAAGTCAAAAATGCCGAAATGGTTGCATATCTCAGCGAAATCTCCATCCTTATGTCAAAAATGCTCAAAGGCGATCAAATACAAACCGATTCTTGCACCAAACGAGCACTAAAACATCGTGTTGTAAGATTTTTTGAATTCAGGATGAAATTCTAGAATTATTGTTATAGATTCTCGAAAAAATCCGGCCAATTGAGGACAAAATGAGGCCGCAAATCGAGAAATTGTTGTCGAAAAAATCGGGCGAGAAAAGTGTGCAAAAGGCGGCGAATTTGCGAGTGCGATTGGAGAATATGGATGTGAGTTTGACAAGCTGACAACAGAAAAAATATCTGAAAATCTCGAATTTTCAGGTTGGAGATGATGAAAATGAGGAGGAAGATGAGGATGAGAATGGTGATGAAAAATCGAAAGAAGCTAAGAAATATGTGGCGCCAAAGATTCGAGCGGTTAGATATGAAGGTAAATATGAGGTTTGGGCTGGAAAATCGAATTTTTCATGAAATTTTGGTCCTGGGACCGTTTTTCCCGGGAAAAATCGATATTTCACGCGACCTATGACGTGGAAAAATTTATTTTTAAAAATATTTTCTCGAAGCGTTCATTTTTAAATTTTGTTGAATTCAAAAGCTCACGACGTGAGTTTTCAATTTTCAAAGAAAAATCTGAAATTCAGTCAAAATTTCGAGTTTTTCATAGGAAAATTCAGATTTATCTGCGTTTTCACATGAAAGATGAGATTATTTGTATGAATTTCAAGTTTGGCTGAAAATTTGAGATTCCTTGTGTTGGAATCTTTGAAGTTGTCTGAAAATCCGAATTTTTCATTGGAAAATGCAGGTTTACTTGTAGTTTCAAATGAAAGAGGAAGATTTTCAGACAAAACTTCTATATTATAAAAATTAACTGAAATTGTCGATTTCCAATTGAAAATATGCAAAGATCCCGATTTTTCAGCTGAAAATGCTGAAATTTCTGGATTTTTACATGTTTTTAATTGGAAATTGGCAGAGATGCGGAAGCTATGCCCAAATTTTGAATTTCAGCCAAAATTTGTTTCAGACGAAGAAGAAGCTCCAAGTAAACAAGTCGAAAAAGCAAAACGTCGTGCCATGCAAAGCAGCTTGATTCTGGAATTGAAAAATCAATATTCTGATGCGCCAGAAGAGATCAGAGTGAGCAAAACTATCTAGAAAACTGAATTTTTATCTGAAATTAAGTACCCTAAACCCCTTGTTTCAGGAAGTAAGTGAACGAAAATTCCAATATGATCGAGAAAGAGAACAATATGAAGAGGACAATTTCACACGAGTTCGAATGACAAAAGAGCAAAAAAGGAAGAGCGAGAAATTGGGAAAAGCTGAAACTTTGGATGATTTGTTGAATTTTGGAGATTATATGATGAGATCGGAAGATGGAAAATCGGCGCTGAATTTGAAGAGGTAGCAAGCAGATTTGGAGCTGAAAATTGAGAATTTTTCCATGAAAAAGTTGGATTCTTCATAGGAAAATTCAGATTTATCTGCGTTTTCACATGAAGATTTCATTTCTTCCTGGAAAAATTCCATGAAATTCTGTCTGAAAATCCGAATTTTTCATCGGAAAATGCAGGTTTACTTGTATTTTCAAATGAAAAAGGAAGATTTTCAGACCGAATTTCTAAATATTCAAAATTATTCTGAAATTGTCGTTTTCCAATTGAAAATATGCGAAAATCCCGATTTTCCAGCTGAAAATGCTGAAATTTCTGGATTTTTGCATATTTTCAATTGGAAATCGGCGGAGATGCGGAAGCTATGCTCAAATTTTGAATTTTTCCAGAAAACGCCTTAGTTCCACTGCTTCCGGTGCGCCGAAAAAGAAAAAGACACAAAAAGAGCGAAAAAAGGCGGCCAAAGGAAAGAAAGAAGGAAGAGTAAGTTTTTTTGGCTGAAAATTTTGAATAATCTGAAAATCTTGAAATTTTCAGAAGCGCGCCATTCGACGACGTCAATAATTTGGTTTTTCACAAATTTGTGGTTTTTGTTGATTTTTTTGTTAAGAATTTGTTGATTTTCAGCGATTTCTATTGATTTTTTTGAAATTTATGGTCTTCCAGCCAATTTTTATCTGAAAATGCTGAAATTTCAGCTTAATCTGTATAATTTCAGCCGAAAATGGGAACTTTGGGTGGTGGAAAATATGAGACACAAATGTGTATTGCTATTATCGAGGATTTGTATGGAAAAGTGAGTTTTTGGCTGAAAATTTTAGCAAAAGCTGAAATTCTGTCTGAAAATCCGAATTTTTCATAGGAAAATGCAGGTTTACTTGTGTTTTCACATGAAAAAGGAAAGATTTTCAGACAAAATTTGAATTATTCTGAAATTGTCGTTTTCCAATTGAAAATATGCAAAAATCCCGATTTTTCAGCTGAAAATGCTGAAATTTCTGGATTTTTGCATATTTTCAATTGGAAATCGGCGGAGATGCGGAAGCTATGCCCAAATTTTGAATTTTAACTCGAAAATTTATCAGTTGCTTTTCAGATTGTTGGAAAAGTTGCTGAAACTCTGCTCAAAGAAAGTTGTCAACTGAAAACGTTGGAATTCAAGCTGAAAGGACAGGTCACACCAATTTTGATCAGAAAATCGCTGACAACTTTGATCAATTTTGGATTTGTCAAATTTTTCATGGATTCGAATCGAAAAAGTTTGTATATTGTTGAACCGAATGCGATTAGACATGTACTTTCTGCTCCAAGGTGAGTTGGCTGAAAATCCATGATTTTCAGACGAATTTTCGAGTTTTTCATAGGAAAATTCGGATTTATCTGCGTTTTCACATGGAAGATGCGATTTTTTGTCTAAAAATCATTTTTTTGAAAGAAAATTGTTGTAAAAATGGAAAAATGGATGTTTTTGACCTAAATTTGATTTTTAATCTGAATTTTAAATTTCACGCCAAAATTTAGAGGCCTGGAAAAATAGGTTTCAAAATTATCATAGATTTATAGTTTTTTTAAAAATAGATGTTTTTATTACACATTTTCTAATGAAAAATCCTGAATATCAGCAAGGGACTTTAAAAATCTGAAATTTTGTCTGAAAATCCAAATTTTTCATCGGAAAATGCAGGTTTACTTGTAGTTTCAAATGAAAGAGAACGATTTCCAGACAAAACTTCTATATTATAAAAATTATCTGAAATTGTCGATTTCCAATTGAAAATATGCAAAAATCCCGATTTTCCAGCTGAAAATGCTGAAATTTCTGTATTTTTACATGTTTTCAATCGGAAATCGGCGGAGATGCGGAAGCTATGCCCAAATTTTGAATTTTTACTAAAAATAAACTGTTTTCAGCCAGATTTTCAGCCAAAAACTGAATTTTCAGAGCCTGTTTGATTGCCAAAACCCTTTATGGTCCGGATGCTGAAGCGATTTGTGAAGAACTATTTTCACAAGGAAAATTAACATGTTCAAATGCGATTCGACGAGTTCAAGCAAGAGATGAACAAGCTTCGCTGATGAATTTGAAAAAATCATTCACGGATTTGGCAAATAGCCAATTTATCATCAGAAATCCGAAAGTTGAAGGAGAATTACACGGAATTCCACAATTTGAAACGGTTTTTGATGCATTTGTTATGCCAAATGAAATTATGGATATGAGTGAAAGAAAAGAAACAGAAGAAGGAGGGAGTAGAAAAAGAAAAATTGGGGAGAAAGGTGAATATTCGAGAAATTGTGTTTTCTAGACGAAATTTCGAGTTTTTCATAGGAAAATTCGGATTTATCTGCGTTTTCACATAAAAGATGCGATTTTTTGTCTGAAAATCAATTTTGTCTACGATATTTTTCATAGGAAAATGTGGATTTATCCATGTTTTCACATGAAAAATTAGATTTTTCTTGAAAAATTACCATGAAATGTTGTCTGAAAATCCAAAAAAATGCATATTAAAAATTATTCTGAAATTGTCGATTTCTGATTGAAAATATGCAAAAATTCCGATTTTCCAGCTGAAAATGCTGATTTCTGGATTCTTTGCATATTTTCAATTGGAAATCGGCGGAGATGCGGAAGCTATGCCCAAATTTTGAATTTTTCTGGAACAATGTTAGGCTATCTCGAAAAAATCTGAAAATTTGAACAACATTCATTATTTTCTTCAAGTTTCAGCCAAAATACACATTTTTTCGATTTCTTGAAAACAATTATGTTCTTATTTTCAGCTAGAAAAACTTTAAATTTTAATTTTTCTGAAAAATTCTAAATTCGAGGGTAAATTATTTTGAAATTGTCGTTTTCCAATTGAAAATATGCAAAAATCCCGATTTTCCAGCTGAAAATGCTGAAATTTCTGGATTTTTGCATAATTTCAATTGGAAATCGGCGGAGATGCGGAAGCTATGCCCAAATTTTGATTTTGAGTTTTCAGACAATTTTTAGCTGGGAAATCTCGAATTTTTTAATAATAACTGAAAAAGTTGGATTTTTCTGTAAATTTGAGCAATTTGAGCAATTAGGCAGCTTGCCAGCCAAAATTTTCCGAAAATTCCAGATTTTCAGCCAAAAATCTCTAATTTTTTCCAGTTGACGGAGATGTTGGTGAATATTGGCGCCTGAATTGGAACCGTTTCGACGCCTATCTTCGCGATGAAATTATTGTCGAATTTTTGATTGGGGGAACTAATGTGAGCCTGAAAATCTGAAATTTTCAAATCAAAAAACTCTGATTTTCTTTAGGCCTCAACTTCAGAGGATAAAACCCATCAAATTGTATCGCAAACTTGTCATCTGATTTTCAAGCTTAATGAATTGAGATGTTCCTCGTTGAAACCGGCGAATGTCGAGAATTTTACGGCTTCGGTAAGGGAAAATCTTTATTTAAAAAAATCTAACAAGTTGTGACTGAAATTTGTGAGATCTTATTGGTTTTTGATCTCCAAAATAACAAAAAATGAAAAAACTCTTGTCGTATATTTTTATTGATAATTAGAATAAGATATGGATAACCAAGATATTCCAAAAATGATAATTTTCGTGCCTGAAAAAGTTTGAGATGATCCTCTTAACAAAAAGTTGACTAACCACATTCAAAAAGATGTTTGATCTATCTTCTAGAACATGTTGAATTTGATAAACTTCAAATAAAATTAACAACGGAATATGGTAGAAGATCAGCTTTAAAGTTTTCTGAAATTGGGGAATAATTTGGTTTTTAGACGAAATTTTCGAGTTTTTCATAGGAAAATTTGGATTTATCTGCGTTTTCACATGAAAGATGAGACTTTTTGTCTGAAAATCAATTTTTTACGATATTCTTTTATGAAAAATTGAATTCTTCATAGGAAAATGTGGATTTATCCATGTTTTCACATGAAAAATCGGTTATTCTTGAAAAAGTCCCCTGAAATTGTGTCTGGAAATTCAAATATTCATTGAATGTTATCTGAAATTGTCGTTTTCCAATTGAAAATATGCAAAAATCGCGATTTTCCAGCTGAAAATGCTGAAATTCCTGGATTTTTGCATATTTTTAATTGGAAAACGGCGGAGATGCGGAAGCTATGCCCAAAAATCAAATAAAATTAACAACGGAATATGGTAGAAAATCAACTTTAAAGCTTTCTGAATTTTGGGGGCTTTTTCAAGGAAAAAAAATTATGTTTTCTCAGAAAACAGGAGAAAAGCGAAGAAAACACACAAATTGCCACGAGACCCAACGAAAAACAACATGTTCCTTTGTCCTGTAAATTGGTCCCGCTGCGAAATTCTACAGTATTTTAAAGGAACACGTTGGATCTCGTGGCGATTTGTGGTGTTTTATTTTTATGTTTTCTTAACCGACCTGAATAGGTCGCTGAGAAAACATAATTTTTTTTCCTTGAATAGCCCCATAAGGAAAACAACTCACAGTATCCTTCGAAATATTCAGTTTCTTAACTTTTAAGTGAGTTAAGTAGGTTAAAATTATAAATATGGAATCAGTTGAAATTTTCAACACAAAAATAGTGCCCCTTAATTTAGTCGGGCTCGGTTTTTGACCATTCCACCAGCCATCTTCATCAAGTATAAAAATTTCAATTAATGGATCAAAACTGAATAAAGTTATGAAAAATGAGATGATTGAAATTAAAAGTATTATAATATTAATATAAGTTTTCTTCCAAATTCTTTTTATAATACACAAGTGTTGCGGAATATCGATTGATTACTGTAACAATATTTAGAAACATGACAGAATAATAGGTTATGAAATGGATGATGTAGAAATGTTCCAATAAATTGAAGAGATATGCGATATTTAAAAACTCAATTATAGTTGATATCTCATAAGTGTACCATGAAATGATGTTGAAAATACCAACTATGACAAATAAATAATAAAATGAACTTGTTATTTGCTTTTTGACGATTGATAAAATCAATAAATTTGGGAGAAATATGAGGAATCTGATAACAAATCCGAGATATTGGAAAATTGTAACATCAGATAGTGAAAAACTGGTGATATTGTATGTTTCGTTATAAAAAAGAGTGTAGAGCAAGTGATTTTCGTGCATTTTTATGAGAATGAGCAAGGAAAATTGGATTTTTCAATTGTACATATGGCTCATTAAATTTCATTTCCCATTGAAATTTAGTATTACTAGGTGCAGAGATAGCTATAGAGTTAGAGACGCAGAGAAACGACTTTTCTTGTAGACCTACGACATTGTTAAAATGGCCAAAGAGAACTCAATTCAATTATCAAAAGCGGATATCGATTTGAGTTGTCATATATTGTGTGATGAATCGGATGGAATTGTGCGAAGAATTGGCGACACTTCTGGTGGTTTATATCAAATTGATGTGAAAAGAGCGATTCGATTGATTTGCCGAGCACATTTGGAAAGTTTGATTCGAGAACAATTGGATCAGAAAGCTATTAGGTATACCGCATATATGGGGAGGGGTTTTTTGAGAAAGGAAATTTCGAGTTTTCCATTGGAAAATTCAGATTTATCTGCGTTTTCACATGGAAGATGGGATTTTTCCTGGGGAAATTTCTGAGTTTTTCATAGGAAAATGTGGATTTATCCATTTTTTCACATGAAAGATAGGATTTTTTACGATATTTTTTCATGAAAAATTGAATTCTTCATAGGAAAATGTGGATTTATCCATTTTTTCACATGAAAAATCGGTTATTCTTGAAAAAGTCCCCTGAAATTATATCTGAAAATTCAAATTTTCAAAATTTTCATTAAATGTTATCTAAAATTGTCGTTTTCCAATTGAAAATATGCAAAAATCCCGATTTTTCAGCTGAAAATGCTGAAATTTCGGGATTTTTGCATTATTTTAATTGAAAATCGGCGGAGATGCGGAAGCTATGCCCAAATTTTGAATTTGTTTTAGAAAAAACTTGGAATTTTCATTTTTACTTCCAAATCTCTGAAATTTTGTCTGAAAATCCAAATTTTTCATCGGAAAATGCAGGTTTACTTGGAGTTTCAAATGAAAAAGGAAGATTTTCAGACAACATTTCGAAATGTTCAAAAATTATCTGAAATTGTCGTTTTCCAATTGAAAATATGCAAAAGTCGCGATTTTTCAGCTGAAAATGCTGAAATTTCTGGATTTTTGCATATTTTTAATTGGAAATTGACGGAGATGCGGAAGCTATGCCCAAATTTTGAATTTCTCTGGAACAATGTTAGGCTATCTCGAAAAATCTGAAAATTTGAACAATATTCATTATCTTCTTCAAGTTTCAGCCAAATTTCACATTTTTTTCGATCTCTTATTTTCAGCTACAAAATCTTGAAATTTTAATTTTTCTGAAAAATTCGAAGTTTTCCACTTTCCAATCTAAAAAATTATTTTGAAATTGTCGTTTTCGAATTGAAAATATGCAAAAATCCCGATTTTCCAGCTGAAAATGCTGAAATTTCTGGGTTTTTGCATATTTTTAATTGGAAATCGGCGGAGATGCGGAAGCTATGCCCAAATTTTGAATTGGGGACTTTTCAGACAATTTTTAGCTGTAAAAAACTGGAATTCCAAGTTTCTTCGAAAAATTGTCTGAAAAACTGAAATTTGACAAATTTTAGATGCCAATCTTAAAATTTTTGAACCAAAAAAGATATCTGAAAGTTTTTACACAAATTTTGAAAAAATGTTCTGAAAAGACTTACCTGAATTGTTCAAAAATTACCTAGGATTACTGAAAAGTTCAAGTAAGGTACTCAAAAATAGCCTTAGAACCCCTAAATTCACTCTAACCACTTTAAAATCACTCCCAAACCCTTTTTTTCCTTTCCAGAATAATGCATTTACTGGAAGTTCGTCATTATTTAGACGAAGAACAAGTGGAAAAACAAAGTATGATGTCAGCAAAAGAAGCTCGTGAAATGCTATATGCATTAGTTGAAGAAGGTTATGTATTCACAAAAGCGGTTGGAAGAAGTGGCGATTTTCAACCAGCAAGAACAATTTATTTATATTATTTGGATTTGAAGAAAACTGTGCAAGGATTGGTTGAATATACGTGTAAGGTAAGAGAAAATCGGGGGATTTTCAGACGAAAAATCGAGTTTTTCATAGGAAAATTTGGATTTATCTGCGTTTTCACATGAAAGATGAGATTTTTTGTCTGAAAATCAATTTTTGCTGAAAATTCCAGGTTTTCTTTGATTTCCATACGAAATTTCGAGTTTTTCATAGGAAAATTCGGATTTATCTGCGTTTTCACATGAAAGATGGGATTTTTCGTCTGGAAATCAAGTTTTTGTTGAAAATTCCAGGTTTTCTTTGATTTCCAGGCGAAATTTTCGAGTTTTTCATAGGAACATTTGGATTTATCTGCGTTTTCACATGAAAGATGAGATTTTTCGTCTGGAAATCAAGTTTTGACCGGAAATTCCAGGTTTTCTTTGATTTCCAGACAAAAAATCGAGGTTTTCATAGGAAAATTGAGATTTATCTTCGTTTTCACATGAAAGATGAGATTTTTGTCCGAAAATCAATTTTTGCTGAAAATTCCTGGTTTTCTTTGATTTCCAGACGAAATTTTCGAGTTTTTCATAGGAAAATTGAGATTTAACTGCGTTTTCACATGAAAGATGAGATTTTTCGTCTGGAAATCAATTTTTGCTGAAAATTCCTGGTTTTCTTTGATTTCCAGACGAAATTTTCGAGTTTTTCATAGGAAAATTTGGATTTATCTTCGTTTTCACATGAAAGATGGGATTTTTCGTCTGAAAATTCAATTTTTCTCATCGGAAAATGCAGGTGTGCTTGTAGTATTTCCAAATGTCTGAAATTGTCGTTTTCCAATTGAAAATATGCAAAAATCCCGATTTTCCAGCTGAAAATGCTGAAATTTCTGGATTCTTTGCATATTTTCAATCGGAAATCGGCGGAGATGCGGAAGCTATGCCCAAATTTTGAATTTTCTCTGAAAAACTTTTTTTTTTTTAAATCGATCGAAAAATTCCTGGAAAATTTGACAAACGGTGTAATTTAATTTAAGAACTTTTCTGAAAAACCGGTTTTTTTTTTTATGGAAAAATTGAATGGAAATCAGAAATCATTGGAATTTTTTTGGGTTTTTTTCTAAACAATAGACAACTAGAGTATAGTATGGCTAGAAAAAAAAATAATTAAAATCTTGAAATTAGGCTTAGCTTTAGGCTTAGCTAAAATATTAGGGTTAGGCTTAGGCTTAACCAAAATGTTAGGCTTAGGCTTAACCAAAATGTTAGGCTTAGGCTTAACCAAAATGTTTTAGGCTTGGGCTTAACCAAAATGTTAGGCTTAGGCTTAACCAAAATGTTAGGCTTAGGCTTAACCAAAATGTTAGGCTTAGGCTTAACCAAAATGTTAGGCTTAGGCTTAACCAAAATGTTACGCTTAGGCTTAACCAAAATGTTCAGGCTTAGGCTTAACCAAAATGTTAGGCTTAGGCTTAACCAATAATATAGGCTTATTCTTAGGCTTAACCAAAATGTTACGCTTAGGCTTAACCAAAATGTTCAGGCTTAGGCTTAACCAAAATGTTAGGCTTGGGCTTAACCAAAATGTTAGGCTTAGGCTTAACCAAAATGTTAGGCTTAGGCTTAACCAAAATGTTAGGCTTAGGCTTAACCAAAATGTTACGCTTAGGCTTAACCAAAATGTTCAGGCTTAGGCTTAACCAAAATGTTAGGCTTAGGCTTAACCAATAATATAGGCTTATTCTTAGGCTTAACCAAAATGTTAGGCTTAGGCTTAACCAAAATGTTACGCTTAGGCTTAGCTAAAATGTTAGGCTTAGGCTTAACCAAAATGTTATGCTTAAGCTTAACTAAAATGTTAGGCTTAGGCTTAACCAAAATGTTAGGCTTAGGCTTAACCATAAGTATGAACTCAAAATTTCCCCAAATTCCCATTTTTTCCAGCTCATCCGAAATCTAATTCTCCGAAATTCATTCGAACGCAAAGAAAACAAACATTTATTGGACAAAGATGCGACAGTTGGACCAATTGTTGAAGGAATCAAAGGAAATGAAGAATTGGACGAAGAATCGAAGTTGGCACAAATTGCAGAAGTCGAAGAGATGTATTTGCCGGGACCCGATCGACTACAATTGGACAAGTTTCGAAAAGCACAAGCTTGTCTTTTGGCATCGCAAGATAGATCGGCTAAAGTATTGTTGGCTTTTAAATTGTTTTTGAATCAATAGAAATGGGAAAAGGGGGGTTTTTGGCTGAAAATCTGGAAATTTTGACGAATCTTCGAGTTTTTCATAGGAAAATTTGGATTTATCTGCGTTTTCACATGAAAGATGCGATTTTTTGGCTGAAAATCTGGAAATTTTGACGAAATTTGAAGGGTTTTCATGATTTTCAGACGAATTTTCGAGTTTTTCATAGGAAAATTCGGATTTATCTGCGTTTTCACATGGAAGATGCGATTTTTCGTGTGAAAATCAATTTTTTACTTCCAAATCTCTGAAATTTTGTCTGAAAATCCGAATTTTTCATCGGAAAATGCAGGTTTACTTGTAGTTTCAAATGAAAAAGGAAGATTTTCAGACAAAATTTCTAAATATCTGAAATTGTCGTTTTCCGATTGAAAATATGCAAAAATCCCGATTTTCCGGCTGAAAATGCTGAAATTTCTGGATTTTTGCATATTTTTAATTGGAAATCGGCGGAGATGCGGAAGCTATGCCCAAATTTTGAATTTTTCAATTTTCAGTCATTATTTGGCTTTAAAAATCTTGAAATTTCAGTCCCAGGTGCTATTTTCAGCTGAAAATTTTAGATTTTTCTGAAAAATTGCTGATTTTCAGCCAAATTTCTCCTCTATTTTCTTCCCAAAAATTTCATTTCCAAAAAAAAATCGAGAAAATGTTAGTTGTTGACACATTTTATTGTTTTGTTACCCTTTTTTGTTTTGTTCATTTTTTATCAATAAAAAGAACCCTGAAAAACTGGTTTTTTTTAAAGAAAATGTGGAAAATCGATAAAATTCTTTATTAGGAGGAAATTTTGTCTAGAAATGCTCTGAAATTATTTTTAAAAAATAGGCTGAAAATATATAGGGAATAGGAAAGAAAAGGCAGTCTGAAAAAGACCCGATGATAAAAGTTTGGTAATTTGTTTGGATTAGGCTTTTAGGCCTAAGCCTGGCCCGAAAAGGCCCCAAATTTAGGCCCGTCCATAATAAGGCCAATAGGCGTATGGATTGTAGCCCATTGTGGCGACTTGTTGATCTTTTGATGGTCCGCCGACTGATTGAGTCTCCAACGCGACACGTTTCGAGTTCTTGTTGGCCTGAAAGAATTCGGGCTTGATTTTGGGGCTTTTGGGCTTTGGGGGTGAGAAAATTGGGATTTTTGGGTAAATTTGGGTCCTGGCACGATTTTTGAGGGGGATACTGTAGAAAAATTGGAATTTTTGGGTTTAAATTGGTCTAGGAACTTTTTTGGCTGAAATTTTGGGTCCTGACACGATTTTTGAGGGGGTTACTGTAGAAAATTTGAAATTTTTGGGTTAAAATTGGTCTGGAAACTTTTTCGGCTGAAATTTTGGGTCCCAGAGCACGATTTTTGAGGGGGATACTGTAGAAAATTTGGAATTTTTGGGTTAAAATTGGTCTAGGAACTTTTTTGGCTGAAATTTTGGGTCCCAGCACGATTTCTAAGGGTTACTGTAGAAAAAAGATGCAATTAAGGTTCTGACATGATTTTTGTGAACATTTTCAATGAAATTTTGGGTCACAGCACGATTTCTGGGTGTTACTGTAGAGAAAAATGGAAAATTCACAATTTTCTGGTCCCGAAACGATTTTGTTAGGAGTACTGTAGAAAATTTGAGTTCTTTTGGTGAAAATAATGGTCCAGGAATTTTGTAAACAACTTATATTGACTAAAATTCAGGCCCTGACACGATTTTTGAGGGATACTGTAGTGAAGTTCCCAGTATTACTGTAGAATAGACGCTGCCACGATTTTCTTGAATATTACTGTAGTGCAAAAAAGATTCGAAATTTTTTGTAGATCAAGGGAATACTGTAGAAAAAAGTTGCCAAATCCAATTTTTCCCAGGACTACTGTACTTTGGAAATTCCAAAATTTTTTTGGTAGATCAAAAATGCCCCAGAATTACTGTAATTTTGCCAGATTTTTGACCTATGTCCCTGGTTTTCATGTTCAAAAACCCCAAAATTCCAGTTTTCGGCCATAAATTGTCAAATTATTATTGTTGTTTGTGTGTTATCATTTTCCATTTGGGGTTTCATTTTTGTCCTTCAAAATATCCCCGCATTTTTCTCTGCACTCTCTCATTTTCGCACACTCTCTCATCCGGTTTATAGGTTATCATCAAAACGGGAAAACGGAAAAATGAGAAGAAGAAGAAGATCCGAAGGACAAAAATTTAATCACACACAAATTTTCGGGGAAAAATTACATTTTATCAGTTTATTGATACTTTTCAGGGGGAAAAATGGACACTACAGTAGTCTTTTGATCTACCAAAAAATTTTGGAATTTTTCTACAGTATCTGGAAGCTACAGTACCCTCTAGAAAATTTGGAATTATTTTTTTGATCTACAAAAAATTTTGGATTTCCTGAAGTACAGTATCTGGAAGCTACAGTACCCTCTAGAAAATTTGGAATGATTTTTTGATCTACCAAAAATTTTGGAAATTTTCTACAGTAATCTGGGAGAAAATTCGGATCTAGGAACTTTTTTCTACAGTATTTGGAAGCTACAGTAATCTCTAAAATACTTGGAATGATTTTTTGATCTACAAAAAATTTCGGAATTTTTTGTACAGTATCTGGAAGCTACAGTACCCTCTAGAAAATTTGGAATAATTTTTTGATCTACGAAGAAATTTGGAACCTTTTGTACAGTATCTGGAAGCTACAGTACCCTCTAGAAAATTTGGAATGATTTTTTGATCTACCAAAAAATTTTGGAAATTTTCTACAGTAATCTGGGAGAAAATTCGGATCTAGGAACTTTTTTCTACAGTATTTGGAAGCTACAGTAATCTCTAAAATACTTGGAATGATTTTTTGATCTACAAAAAATTTCGGAATTTTTTGTACAGTATCTGGAAGCTACAGTACCCTCTAGAAAATTTGGAATAATTTTTTGATCTACGAAGAAATTTGGAACCTTTTGTACAGTATCTGGAAGCTACAGTACCCTCTAGAAAATTCGGAATAATTTTTTGATCTACAAAAAATTTCGGAATTCCTTGAGTACAGTAATTTGGGAACTTTTCCTACAGTACTCCTGGATTTTTTTATCTGGAGCTTTATCTACAGTAACCCGAGCTACAGTAAGGCTCAAAAGTTAGCGTTTTTTGAAGCCTACAGTATTTCTACAGTACTCAAATTTGGGCTCAAAAAATAGATAATTTTTCAAATTCTACAGTAATCTACAGTACTCCTCTCAAAATTCCCTTTTTTTCTCCAAAAAAAACCTTCAGAAAAGATTATAAGTGGAAAATTGTTGTGTTGTACTTATGAGGCGAAAAAAAGTGAAAATCAAGTTTTTTTGGGGAAATTTGGATTTTCTATATATTTTTGATACAAAAATCGAAAATTTTCACTTTTTTGTACAAATTCAACATTATTTATGAATAAATAATGTAAAATGCAGAAAAAAGTTGGGAAATTATACCCAAAACATTTTTTTTTTCACACAAAAAATGTCAAATTGAATAAAAAAACTGGTTTTTCTCGTTGGAAACACACAAAAATGGGATTTTATTTGTATTTGTTGTTTTTGTTGGCAAAAAACAAGAAAAAATGGGTCTTGGAACGAGAATTTTTGAGAAAAAGGGTACTGTAGAAGTACTGTAGATAATTTTTTTTATCTCAAGTTGTAGGAAATCTCAAGAGCTTCATTTTGAACCCCAATTTCCGTATTTTCGTGGTGGGACCCTATGTACAGTACCCCTTTACTACTGTAGCTTGGATAGATTTTTGGATTCGGTTTTTTTTTTTTTTTGGAAAAAAAGGGTTATCTTGATGTTGATAAAAATCTGACCGTTATTATATAATAAAACGGTTTTTTGTTATATAAAAACATATTTATGGAGACACGACAAAAAAAATGGGGAAAAATGACCTTGAACACTTTTTTGCGCCTTTTTTTTGGAATTTTATTTTTTATTGGGTCCCGACGCGATTTCTGGGAGTACTGTAGATGTAACCTAGGGTTACTGTAGCTGAAAAATCCCTCTCGAAATTCTCTATCTTTTGGTGTACATATCAATATGCTTTGGTGAAATTTTGATGCCAAAAAATGTTTTCAAAAAAATTTTTTTGGAAAAAATTCCGATATTTTTTGGCAGGGTCCCGACGCGATTTCTGGGAGTACTGTAGATGTAACCTAGGGTTACTGTAGCTGAAAAATCCCTCTCGAAATTCTCTATCTTTTGGTGTACATATCAATATGCTTTGGTGAAATTTTGATGCCAAAAAATGTTTTCAAAAAAAATTTTTTTGGAAAAAATTCCGATATTTTTTGGCAGGGTTTCGACGCGATTTCTGGGAGTACTGTAGATGTAACCTAGGGTTACTGTAGCTGAAAAATCCCTCTTGAAATTCTCTATCTTTTGGTGTACATATCAATTCGCTTTGGTGAAATTTTGAGGCCAAAAAAAATTTTTCAAAAAAAGTTTTTTTGGAAAAAAATCCGATATTTTTGGCAGGGTCCCGACACGATTTCTGGGAGTACTGTAGATGTAACCTAGGGTTACTGTAGCTCAAAATGTTCTTCTTGAAATTCTCTATCTTTTGGTGTACATATCAATATGCTTTGGTGAAATTTTAAGGCCCAAAAAAAATTTTTTCAAAAAAAAATTTTTTGGAAAAAATTCCGATAATTTTTGGTTGGGTCCCGACGCGATTTCTGGGAGTACTGTAGATGTAACCTAGGGTTACTGTAGCTCAAAATGTTCGTCTTGAATTTCTCGATCTTTTGGTGTACATATCAATATGCTTTGGTGAAATTTTGATGCTGAAAAATTTTTTCAAAAAAAATTGGGTCCCACCACGAAAACCAGGGTTACTGTAGTTCATATTCTTTCAAAATTTACAAGTTAGGGGTTCAAAATGAAGCTCCTGCGATTCTCTACAGGGTGAGCACAAAATCCCGGAGCTCAGAAAAATTTTTGGCGCCAAAAATCCTGGTCCAAAAAAATCAGATGTTTTTCAAGGTCCCACCACGAAAATCAGGATTACTGTAGGTCAAAGTTATCCAAAATATACAAGTTAGGGGTTCAAAATGAAGCTCTTGAGATTCTCTACAAGGTGAGCACAAAATCCCAGCCCAAAATTCGGCTCGAAAAGCCCTGCTCACCTTTTTGGCGTGCAAACAACTGGCACACGATGCGATGCACATTGGCAACAGCAAAACCAGGGTGGCGACGGCGGCGGCGATTACGGTGAAGAGAGCTACAGTAGCCCAGAGGCGAATTCTCAACTGCAAGAAAAATTTGGCTCATTTTTGACTGAAAATAGCTCATTTTTGAGCCAAAATGGCTCATTTTAGCTCAAAAATCCCCGTTTTTCGCCAATTTTCAGTCAGATTGCTCATTTTAAGCCAAAAAAAAAACGTACACCGCATCTCAAATTACAGGCAGGTTGTTGATCTTTTGGCACATTTCCAAAAATATTGTTGACACATTTTCCGCTGGTGAAAAGTGAGAAATACACTTCTTCACACTCATCTTCACATCTTGCTTTGGATTCGTCGTTGGCAGACGAGAAATATCTGAAATTTTCAGATTTTTGTGATATGGGGCATGGAAAAATGGGCGGAGCTTGAGATTTGGAGCATTTTGAGCTCAAGATCAATAAATTTGGACCATTTTAAGTAAAGTTAGAGGCTTTTGAAGTTAGGGCACAGAAAATGGGGCGGAGCCTAAATGTTCTGGTTTCGAATGATTTTGCGGCATGGATAAGTGGGCGGAGCTTGAGATTTGGAGCATTTTGATTTTTTGGGAAGCTTTTTTGGTGCTCTGGGAGCTGAGATATGGTTTTGCAAAGTTAGGGCACAGAAAAATGGGCGGAGCCTAATTTTTCTCATTTTTTTTCTTTTTGAAAAAAATTCCGCAATCAATCAAAATCAAATTAGAAAGTAAATACTTGATTAATTAACTTTCAAACAAAAAAAACCACACCCAAAAAGTTTTGGGAGATTTTTTTTTTGAAAAAAAAAACTTTTTTTTTGTGCCACGCCCATTTTTCTGTGCCTTAATTTTGCAAATCTGGGAGAATTTGGGCTCGAAAAAAACAGAATTTCAAAACGAACATTTTGCATATAAACATTATGCGGAAAAATTGCAGAAAATTAGGCCACGCCCATTTTTCTATGCGGCAACTTTGAAATCCCTTAACTTCCCTTAAAATCCACCAAAAATCATGGTCTTGAGCTCAAAATGCTCCAAATCCCTTCCTCTTTTAACTACCTATGAAAAACTATGCCTAAAATTTGCGAAAAATCAGGCCACGCCCATTTTTCTATGCGGCAACTTTGAAATCCCTTAACTTCCTTTAAAATCCACCAAAAATCATGGTCTTGAGCTCAAAATGCTCCAAATCACGTGCTGAGCACAAAAAATCACTCACCCCGGAGCACACGTGCAAATCTGTCCGTTGAAAAGTTGATTTACGGAGCAGACTGGAGCGTCTTGCGCAAAAGCCGCAACGAGGAGAACCGCCGATAAAATCACCAAAACTTTTTGCATCTTCTGGAAATTTGAAATTTAAAGTTAAAATTAAAGTAAACCAGTTTCAGACTGGAAAAACTGAAACTGAAACTGAAACTGAAAATCTAACAAAAATTCCAAGGACACAAAATGAAAATCAAAAAGATAGTACCAACCCAACCCCAAAAATGGACAGAAAAAGATGAAAAAAAAAAAAAGGGGCGGAGCCTTTTTTGTTGTTGTTTTCCCCCTCCCAGGCTCCGCCCATTTTTCGTCTAGAGATAATAGAGAATCGAGAGACGCAGAGAGAAGAGAGAGAAATCGGGGTCGAATTGGGTGTTTCAAAATGTTGATTATGAATGAAATGAAGTGATAAATAATAACAACAATGACATTCTTGGAATTCTTTGCGAATTCTCTGCGTCTCTAACCTTCTCTAGATGTCTGGCTGTCTGGGCTCTAGCTTCTCTAACCTCTATTTGAGTTGTGTGATCTCTAGACTTTTTCTCTGCGTCTCTAACCTTCTCTCACCATCTTGTGCTCTCTAGATGTCTGCGCTCTAGCTTCTCTAACCTCTATTTGAGTTGTGTGATCTCTAGACTTTTTCTCTGCGTCTCTAACCTTCTCTCATCATCTTGTGCTCTCTAGATGTCTGAGCTCTAGCTTCTCTAACCTCTATTTGAGTTGTGTGATCTCTAGACTTTTTCTCTGCGTCTCTAACCTTCTCTCACCATCTTGTGCTCTCTAGATGTCTGCGCTCTAGCTTCTCTAACCTCTATTTGAGTTGTGTGATCTCTAGACTTTTTCTCTGCGTCTCTAACCTTCTCTCATCATCTTGTGCTCTCTAGATGTCTGAGCTCTAGCTTCTCTAACCTCTATTTGAGTTGTGTGATCTCTAGACTCTTTCTCTGCGTCTCTAACCTTCTCTCACCATCTTGTGCTCTCTAGATGTCTGAGCTCTAGCTTCTCTAACCTCTATTTGAGTTGTGTGATCTCTAGACTTTTTCTCTGCGTCTCTAACCTTCTCTCACCATCTTGTGCTCTCTAGATGTCTGAGCTCTAGCTTCTCTAACCTCTACTATTTGAGTTGTGTGATCTCTAGACTTTTTCTCTGCGTCTCTAACCTTCTCTCACCATCTTGTGCTCTCTAGATGTCTGCGCTCTAGCTTCTCTAACCTATATTTGAGTTGTGTGATCTCTAGACTTTTTCTCTGCGTCTCTAATCTTCTCTCACCATCTTGTGCTCTCTAGATGTCTGCGCTCTAGCTTCTCTAACCTATATTTGAGTTGTGTGATCTCTAGACTTTTTCTCTGCGTCTCTGACCTTCTCTCACCATCTTGTGCTCTCTAGATGTCTGAGCTCTAGCTTCTCTGGTGTCTCTTAAAGTTCTGTGACCTCTAAAATTTTCTCTGCGTCTCTAACCTCTCAGTTCTCTCTCTATCTAGGAAGGTCAGGGCTCCATAGCTGTCTACTGTCTCTGGTTGTCTGCGCTCTGACCTCTCTCTGCGTCTCTCAATTCACACTTGTCTCTAGCTTCTCTAGTTTCTCTCAAAATTCTGCACTCTCTAGCTTCTCCCAACTCTCCATGTTCTCTAGCTTCTCTAACCGTCTAGCTGCCTTTAAACTCCCCAGTGTGTTCCTCTGCGTCTCTAACTGTCTAGCTTATCCACTATCTATGTTCTCTAGCTTCTCTAGTTTCTCTCAAAATTCTGCACTCTCTGGCTGTCTGGGCTCTAGCTTCTCTGGACTCTCATGATCTCTGGATAAGCAGATTTCTCTGCGTCTCTAACTCTCTCGCCAATTTTTTTTTCTGCAATTTTAGAAGAAATCCCAGAAAATAATTTATTTCCAAACAAAATAAGTACACATAAATTAATGATAATGGTCCCGAAATTTTCCTTAAGTACAAAATCCACAAGTCTTTGGGCATTGAACTCTCATCAATGGCAAATAGATCGCATTTGTACAATAGGCGACACGGGCGGCACAATCGGAAACACCAGTGGCGGCATTGGTGAGATCAGCGCATGTTCCGGCTGATGTTGTGGATGTGGATGAGGTGGAAGTGGATGATGTTGAACATCTGCCACAAGTTCGAGGACATTGAACAGTCATGACGTCATAGTAGACAGAGTTTGTGCAGAGATAGGCTCGGCTTGGACAATCAGAAACACCGGTTGATGGGTTGAGAAGATCGACACAAGATGTGGAGGAACCTAGAGGGATATATTATAGTTTAACATGAGCAATACCTAGATTTGGTTGTATTCTTCTTTGTTCCACTGGTGGTGGGAGCTTGACCATTTTTTGACCAAAATCTGGCCAAAACAGTGATTTGATCAAAAGTTGGTCGAAAATTGGCCAAAATTTGACTAAAAAGTTTTTGGCCAAAAATGCACCAATTCGTTTTTTGGCCAATTTTTGACCATTTTTTGACCAAAAATGGCCAAAACAGTGATTTGATCAAAAGTTGGTCGAAAATTGGCCAAAATTTGACTAAAAAGTTTTTTGGCCAAAAATGCACCAATTCGTTTTTTGGTCAAAATCTGGCCAAAACAGTGATTTGATCAAAAGTTGGTCGAAAATTGGCCAAAATTTGACTAAAAAGTTTTTTGGCCAAAAATGCACCAATTCGTTTTTTGGCCAATTTTTGACCATTTTTTGACCAAAAATGGCCAAAACAGTGATTTGATCAAAAGTTGGTCGAAAATTGGCCAAAATTTGACTAAAAAGTTTTTTGACCAAAAATGCACCAATTTTTCAACTTTCTCCCACCACCTGAACGTTCAGGTATCTAGCTTAACATGAGCAATACCTAGATTGCAATTCTCTCAAAACTCACTAGTACTATTACATCTTCCACAAGTGCTTGGACATTGCACAGTCATCACATCATAATATACCGAATTTGTGCAAAGATACGCTCTGCTTGGACAATCCGAAACACCAGTTGCTGGATTCAAAAGATCCGAACAACTTGTCGAACTCGAACTCGATGAACATCTTCCACAAGTTTTTGGGCATTGTGTAGTCATCACTGTATAATAGGTCGAATCATTGCAGAGATACGAGAGACTTGGACAATCGGAGACTCCTGTTCGAGGGTTGGTTAGATCTACACATGTTGCAGTTGTTGTTGAGGTGACTGTGGAGGTGCCTGGAAGAGGGGGAGTTAGAGGAACTCGATTTGGGGAAGTCTTACTGGTACTTGTCACCGGGCAACATTGTCCTGCAGCAGTGTCGCAAACCTGTGTAGAACATGTTAAGGTAGACCCGTCGCATGCTGGAAAACAGGGTTATCTAGGAGCCTAGGCTTGTTGGGCTTAGGCCTAGGCCTAGACTTAGCCTAACTCACGTCCTTCAGATTCCGAAGAATCACAAGCCAAAATAATATTCACATTGATAAGAGCAAGAGAAGAGAGGACGAGAAACTTGAACATGTTTTGTTTGATATATTCTCCCAAATTTCCCTGAAGCTTTTATATAGTGCAAATTTGGCAGATGAACAAATAAATGATGTCTGGAAAATGAGATGGACACTGCAAAAAAAAAACAATAAAATGTATCAATTGGACACAAAAAAAAAAAATAAAAAACAATGGATCTTTGTTTGTTGCAACTTATTCGGCAATTTTTTGATTTTATGGAAATTTCCGGACTTCAGTTTTTTCTTTCTGCTTGGAGTTCTGTCTTGAATTTGTTACTTCAGATATCCTTTAATTGAGAGTTTTCGTGACATATAACCAATATTAGGAAATAACACAATGATTTAAAACATTTATTATCGAAAATCTCACGGGCTCCACCGAAATAAACACGCAACGCAGACCGCGTCGCGCCACAACACACACAAATAGGGGAACGATTCAAATTCCCTCCCTTTTTTGTGTGTGTTGTGGCGCGGCGCGGTCTGCGTTGCGTGTTTATTTCGGTGGAGCCCAGCTTCGTGCAAATTAACTTTGAAAATTGGCGGTGTGGGTTTTGAAATTTTTGGCGAGGTGAAAACAACCTTTTTGACTGAAAAATGCGACTTTTTAACGGAAAAAGAAGCAAAAATTTGTTGTTTTTCAAGAAAATCTCAAAATGGCGAGGTGAATTTCGGTATTTTTTTATTGGCACTGTGCAAATGCCTCACCCTGGGCGTGGTATGTACAGAAGTTAAGATCTTCAATTTATTTATTACAAGTTTTTAGCAAAATCAGCACAATGCCAATTCTTCACAGATTTGTTCAGATGTATGATTGCTCTCAATTTGATCTATCAGCGATTCAATATTTTGGTTCAAAAAATCTTTGCAAATCGAACCAGCAATAGGCACTTTGTCACAAAATTGATCTACCCAGTTTTCCACTTCCTTTTCTTCGCGATTCAAATATTCTTCGAGTTCATCAATGGCTGACTCACAAAACGAGCACAGCATTCCAGCATCAACTTCGAAAATGAATAGAACGACCAAGAAAATGATTAAACCAATCATTTTCGATGGGGCTTCAACCATTCTATTCCACTATGAAATAGCATACAATCATGATATTATAGTTAGCTTAAATACCATTTCTTTTACGATCCCGAATTACATTAAATCGGAATGAAAAAGCAATTATCAAATAAAACAAAACAAACAAAAAATGCTATAATAAAAATTATTTCTGTGAACCGTAAGATTTGCAAAATATGGTTGATACAAAACATTTATTGATAGGTCAAATGTTAATTGTAAGTTCAAATTGTTCAGCAAAGATCTACTGCTGAGCAAACTTCATTAGCATCTTTAGATGAATCAATTTGATCAACAAGTTGATCAATATATCCATCCAAGTAGTTTTCACAAAGCGACGCGAAACTTCCCAAAACCGAGCACACTTCATTAACTCCTTTCTGCAAAATTCGAATTGAACCAATAATCAAAAATATTAATTAGATACCTCTAAGACAGGTTCGAGATCCTCTCTCCCAGCTTCCAAAACTTTCTCAACCAATTGAATACAAACAGAGCAAAACATGCCAGCTTGCACAATTCCAACACAAAACGCCAAAACGATCAAAAACTTCATTTTGCATGATTCTTCAGAAAATTCTTGGCATTTTATACCTCACCTGATTATCTTTATTTGAGTTATACAAACACATAACCATCGGCCATAAATCTGAATTTTTTCTGGAAAAAAAATCAAACTATAAACATTTATTACCGTTTATTCATTCAACGATCAAAGTAAAAGCAGTTGCACCACGTTGATACCAACCAGCGTCATTTTTGGTCACTTTTGTAATTATCAAACCATTTTCCTTGATTTGCAAATTGCTTCCCAATAATCGTTTTTTGGTCTGAAACGAATTTATTTACACAATTTCACAAAAATGTGATTTACCTTATCATCGGTGAAAAATCCTCGATTAGGTCCGCTGAAATTAAAAGTATACTTATCGTCTTTGGTCAATGGTCCAGTTTCGAATGTCAGAACTTCAACACGCTCTCCAATCTTCGCAATTTGAGTTAGGGTTCCACAATAAGAGGTTGGAATGAGGAATAATAGAATTGTGAGTAGAAATATGGTTGGAAAGGTCATTTTCATATGAATTTGAAGGAAATTGAGTGGGTTTTTATATGTACTGCTAAACTGAACTGTGTAATATTTCCAGAAACAAACAAAGAATGGAAAAACTGAAAATGTTGCGAAAAACCAAAAATAAAGAAAAAAATTTGAAAAAAAATTCGTCGCTGATCAAGTTTTCCCTGAAAATTCCCGTTTTCCGAATATAATTTAAATTTAGCCTTAAAATCAAATCTCACCCAGTATTCTCATCATATTCCTGTTCTTCCACATTAAAATGTCTAAAATCAATACGAGTCCCAAAATCTTTCAAAACAACAATCAAAAATCCACCATTCATCACATCGAACTTTACAAAAATTTCCAGTCAATTTCAGAATTTCCCCGAAATTCAATTTGGTTTCTTCTAACATCACTATTTTTGCATTGTGGATTTGACATAACTCCAGAAATCCTGTCGCTAGAAAATCTTTTCCAGTATAATCTCTGATTTCATGAAGATTCTTGAGGGGTTTCAAATTGAATTCACAATCGATTTTGAATTCACGATCTTCTAATTCAAAAGTCACAATAATGTTTTGATATTTCTCGAAAATCTCTTTCAAATATCGCATTCTCACATCTTCCGCTTTCTCTTTCTCCATTTTCATCCATTTGTTGGCTTCTGATTTTTGAGCAGACTTGGGCTCACAAACTGGATGAGCTGTTTCCGCATCATTTTCTTCGAGAGAAACCTGAAAGCATTAATTTTACACAAACTTTTCAAAAGAAAAACTCACATTTTCCTTTTCTAATCGTCGTTTTTTCGGCTCCATCATTCTTCGCGGAAAAAAAAACAAAAAGAAGTCCGGGAGAAGTACACAAAATACTGCATCGTGGCGAGATATTTCACGGAAAATGTGTGTGCCTTTGATTGAATTTTTTTGCAAAAAAAAACTTCTATATTTCAAAATGAACGTTTCCAATAGTGAAAAAAGAAAATACGTGGAACTTTGACGTGATCTATCTGCCAGATTTTCTGTTTCTCGGCGTCTCTCAAAATCAATGCTCAAATTTTAAGACGGTTGTTAACAAAATTGTTTATTCAAAATAGAACAACACAATTAATGCAAGTTTTATGAGCCGACCTGGACCTGCGAACCATCGACAATCTGCAAAATTAAAAAAGACTATTGAAGTTGAATTTGCAAAAAAACATACTCCATAACTTGCAATTGTTCTATCAGGCAGCAATGTCTGTTGACGGAAAGTGATCTTGGCGTGATAGGAACTCTGAAAAAAACTATTGCATTCAGATTATTCCATACCACGCCCAGGGTGAGGAATTTCGAAAATTGACATCGCCAAATGTACAATACCTGGAAGACATGCCCTGGAACTGAATTTCCTGTAAAAATGTACAAACCCTGGATTATTTTTGAACAGTACCTGATAACAATTTGGCGTTTTTTCGCTCAGAGATTCAGAAAATTTCACAAAAAACGTTTTCAAATTGATAAATCTGTGGTTCAAAAGATGTTCCAAGGTGAACAGATGAAAGTGTGCAAAATATTCTAAATTTCAGGTTTTTCATTTTTTGGCAGAGGTCTATAGTAGCGGAAAAAAACATTACTTAGAACAAAAAAATCACGTTCTGGAATTGATTCGAGAAATTTCAGACCTTTTTCTCGTTTCCAGGTATTGCTTTAAAAATCCAGGGTTTGTACATTTTTACAGGAAATTCAGTTCCAGGGCATGTGCTCCAGGTATTGTACAATTGACCTGAAAGGAGCTTATTTTGCCTATGTTTCTGAAAGTTTTTTTTAGCCAAAAAGGTTTTTTTCACCTTGCCAAAAATTTTCAAAACGCCGGTTTTCAAAATAAATTGGTACAACCTCAGGAATTTTTTTGTACGAGTTCAGCACGTTTTGTGCATTTGTACGCGTTCAGTCCTATTAAGTACGCTTTCAAACTTATGCGTGTACACGATCAGTCTTTTTTAGCTGTCTTATATCAGGAACTGAACGCGTACAAATGCAAAAAAGTGCTGAACGGGTACAAAAAAGGTGCAGAACTCGTACAAAAAAATTCCTGAGACGCTGGGCGTGGTATGATTCCAGTTTCAAAAATTCCCATTCGGTAAAAACTCACCGTGATGTTGTTGAGTTTTCGAACATCGTCATTTGGACGAACTTTGATAGTTTTCTTTAAGCAATGATATGTGTCCACGACTTCAACTTGAATCTATAAAAAAGTTATTTACAAGTGTTAAATTCAAAATACTTACTTCAGCATTTGTATTTTTGGCAGCCGTAGCCAAAGTATGTCTCACAGCCATGACAGCTTCTTGCCAATATCCGAATTTGTCTGCATATTCGATAATTCTCGGGCACTCGCAAAAATCATAGATTGCTTGAATTTTGTCCGACAATTCTGGCTGACATTCTTGCGCCCACAATAACATTTGACGACCATTCAGTCACACCTGACGAGAGAGTGTCCCAAATTTTTTGTGCAGTGTGAAAATTTTTTTCAAAAAAAAATGTGCAGCGTGAAATTTTTAAATTTTTGGAAAAAAAAACTCCGCGGGCAGGAGGATTCGAACCCTGATCTCATGCTCGACAGTCTAAAATGCTAACCTCTCGGCCACATCTCTCTTTTCTCCCGAGGGGAAAATGTTGGTGGAAAGGAAACTTTTTTTAAACGAATGCGTTGCAACGTTGCTCAAATTTTGAAGTTAGGATAACTAAGGTTAGGCTTAACGGATAAGGTTGATTTTTTTCCGATAGATTGGTAAGGTCATAGGCAGTGTGGAACACCATGAGTGCAGTGTGGAAATGCCCTATTTCCGCTGTTATTTTGGAGTGTCCATTTCAATGGTAAATATGGACATTACAAAGAATCGGGCGGCATTTTTTTCCGAGCACATATCAAGGGTTGGTATATTCAGAAAGTTGGTGTATTTTTAAGCGTAGTTTTCGAATTTACCCATGTGCAGTGTGGAATTTGAAGTTTTTCCATAGAAAGTCAATTTTTCTGAAATTTCAGTGACACTATGGTTTGCTAAGCAGTCACGTAAATTCCACACTGCACATTGTGTTACTACACTAAAACGAAGTCTGCTGAGTTGATTTTCACCGAGAAACTTCGAAAAATTAGCAAGCTGAAGTTGTTTTTGAAGTTGAGCAAAAATAAAAAAAAGTTTAGTTCGAATGAAGATTCGAACCTAGGCCTACTGAACACTACACAGGTAAAATCTGGCAGTCCTGCGGCGGACCTGCCGGGGGCATGCCAAGGTCATTTCTGCCGCTGTCCGTCGGAGTACTGGCCGGCATGACTTCCTGGCATGCGTGCGGCAGGTGTGTGGCAGGTCTCTAAGCTTTTTTCTGAAATTTTTTGGGAGGCTCAATCTGAAATAAATATAACAACAGAATTTTCATTAAAAATTTATTGAACATTTATAATTTGATATTTACTTAAAATCCAGGCGATCGTTGATGGTGACATGTGTGATCCCAGGCGAATTTGACTCTGAAAGAAAACTTCAATGAATGCATAGCCTAGAAAAAGATTTATGCAGTTTTTTAGATGTTTAGAAACAATTCTGAGTGTACTATGAAATTTTTAGAAGTCTGGTAATAGTCCTGGTGACTCGGAAGACTGCTAGTAGTAATAAAGGACTTAGAGACTTGGGGATTTTTCAGGAGTGAGACCTGTAGACGACTCGGGAAAGTAATAATGGGACCTGGAGTGGAATTTTAATGAAATCCTGAAACTGTCTGAGATCCCGGTGACTTTATAGAAGCCAGGAACGCAGGTGGAAGAAGCTTGGCCAATTTTTCACCAAACTCAACTACGATTTCAACCGAAAAGTTATTAATGTAAGAATTTGATATCTTTAGATGACAACTTTTTGTCTAATTCACAAAAGGGCATAAAGATTTTTATCATCAATATGATTTATTTTCGATAAAAATTATAAATATTTACCTTGCTCAAACTCGGCGCATCTTCCATTTCACTCATTTGTCCAAGCAAGCGATGGGAAACCTGTAAGATTATCGAAATTATCGAATTCACAACATTTCTAAGATAGACTTACAAGGAATCCCTTGCAGGGCTGGTCGGAATCGGAATATCGGAATTCCGAAATTCCGAAAATCGACGTTTTTTCGGAAGTGTAGTTTGGTCGGAAGCACTTCCGAAAGAAAAACTCGGAATTGCTTGAATTCCGACTCTCGTTCCGACTTTTTTATTCATTCCGACTTTTTTGTCGGAATCATTTTCGAAAAATTTCGAAATATCGGAATATATGCTTTTTTAAAGAAAACTTTATTTTATGGCTGAAATGATGGTGAAAAATTTCTTAATAATCGATAATAGACAAACATTTGTTGTCTTTCATAAACTAAAGAACAAGATTCACTTTTCGCAACTATTTTCACTATAATTGTTCTGATAACTCATCGAAAAATGTCGTTTTCCAGTTTTTTCCTGCGCATTAGGACTTCCGAATTTCTTTCGAAATTCCGAAAAAAAAGTCGGAAGAAAAAATCGGAATTCCGAACTATCGAAAAATTATTCGGAATAAAAAGTCGGAATGCCGAAATTCCGAAAATAAAATCGGGAGTGAAAATGGGACTTCCGAAATTCCGAAAGGTCAATTCCGACCAGCCCTGATCCCTTGCATATTGGCGCATTCCACCAATTCTTCGAGATGCATCGTGGCGAAATTGTCTGTAATCAATATTATTTTCGATGCATGTAAAGAAAACGATTGAATTACGAGAATTTGAAAAAGAAAAATCTTATACTGTAACCTATCAACCAGTGTTACGCCAATATCCTAGTGGCAAACTTATCTCTAAATTAACCAAATGAAGTTTCACTAAAACATACATAAATATCATTTTTCATAGGTTTCATAAATTTCCTAGGTGAGAATTACTAGATTTGTAAGCAAAACGAGACAACTTTGGCGATTTATCGAATTATCGTCGAGACAGATTTTGTTCTAAGATGCGCAGACGAAAAAATACCTCACGAATATTGGGCTTCCGAATCACCGACTGAGTTGTCGTCCCAGAAACCTATTTCGTCTCCACATCCAAAAAACATACGCCATTCATGCAAAAAAATTTTTAAAGATGTTTGAAGACGTATGTTTGAGGAATTTTGGTGTTTTCAAAGAAAATTTCTAATAGCCGCCAAGTACATTTTCATTAATATTCTCCTTAGACTAAAATGCAGCTGTTATAAACTCATTAAACGCTTAAATCTCTCAAAAAACACAACAACAAAACGAAACGAAAAAAAATGAAAAAAATTTCACAAGTTGTCCGTGAGAAGTACACACAAACGCGTTTCCGCGTAGGACCAAAGAAAATAATTGTGTGCGCCTTTGTTTTTATTTGATTTTTGCGCGCGGCGAATATAAGTTTTCGTGAAAAATGATTTGCACCATTGAATGTGAAATTTCATTACGAACAAAATGATATGCATTTCATACTATTTAGTTGAGAAAAAACAAATAGGCCAGCTTAGAGATCAAACTTTGAACTGAAAACCGTTCGATTCTTGAATGTGTAAATGAAAAATTCGATTTTTCAAAAATTTGTCCCATGTATTTTATGAAATTTCGCTTCTATTTCAAGAAATTCAACCATACAACCTAAATGACCTTCCATTGGAAGTTTTGAAGTTCCACTGTTCGAAAATTCGATGAATTCTTATGAAGTACAATTGGGAATACCATTTCGCATATTCTTACACCTTTTCATTTTCAAAAAAAAATGTCGGATGAAAAAATTTCTGGTCGGCGTGCGGCATGCCGACGAAAAATTTATCAACTCCTGCCGCACGCCTGCTGCGGTCCTGCCAACCATGAGATACCTGCCACACACCTGCGGCAGGCAGGCCTGACTTTTCCTGTGTAGCAAAATGGCCTACCACTGAACTAAATGCGCATTTATTTCCTCAGGTTAAATGTTGGTGAAAAGGAAACAAAGTTATTTTTCGAAAAAAAATGCAGTGTGACTTTTGAAAAAAATGTACAGTGTCCATTTTGGACACGTCTCGTCAGGTGTGCATTCAGTTCATAATATTTGCGTTTGGCAAGATACACTCCTGCAACAACATGCAATGAGCCAGTCTTGAACTTTTCAGAAAACAAATTGAGTTCGACTGAACATTTACCACATCCACACGAATTTGGTCTGGAAATTTAATGTTTTTCCGAATATTCAAAAGATCTTTGGAACTCACCGTTTGGGATCCATTTCATATTGTACGACAATGTATGTCGTTTTTTTGGGGGAGAAGGAGACGAAAAACTAGCATGAGCAATACAGTAATCAATTGTTGGGTCTCGCAGCGAAGAGATGAGGAAAAAATGAGCGAAAATACTAGAAGTCCGGGAGAAGTACACGAATCGCTGCGTCGTGGCGAGATATTTCACGGAAAATGTGTGTGCCTTTAATCGATTTCCATTCTTTTTTTGTTTTGGGTTGTTTTGCCTGCAAATTTCGCCCAGAAAAATTGCGAAAATGCTTAAAAATCTTCATTAAACCAAAAGTATCTCAAAAATGTGTGCGCCTTTGATTGATTTTTTCTATTTTGGGGTTGTTTGAGGCGTGAATTTCAGAAATATTACGTATTTTACAAAAAAAAAACAACAAGATAAATTTATTGATTATTGAAAAGCATCAAATGAAATCAATTATGGATAGGGATCGATTGAAAAATGATGGGGATAAAAATTGAATTCAACAAGAACTTTTCGATTGGCAAGATTCATTCTGACGAAAAACTGGGTCCATCTGAAAAAAAATGACGGATCTTCTGAAAAAAATCGAGAAAAAAATACCCGAAATGTTCAATGTCAACATCTGTACAACCCACAAATTCCACAATTTCATCAATATCAATTCGATCGCTCAAATTTCTTGTATAAACCGTAAGAACTCCCAATGATTGTCGAATTTTGCCTTGTCTAAACAAATCGATATATTCCAATAGTTTAGATTGATTGAATTCATCACAGCGAATTGTACCAAACCATGGATCAAGTTCAAGAACTTGTTGATAAGTCAGCTTGGTATTTTCAGCTGCCAACATCCAATAATTTGTGAAGCGTCGAATAATCCAAGATCTTTGTCAGTTTTATCTTCGATATCACTTAGGTTTTCCAACATTTTCAAATTAAAACCTCTTTTTGGAAAATCTTCATCTTCCAATGCAAAAGATACAATAGTTTTCTGATATTTTTCCAAAATTTCATTCAAATATCGCATATCGAACCAACCAGTTGTTTTTGGTGCATTTTTTTCGAGGGAAACCTGAAATCATCAATCTCTCTCTTATAAAAAAACGAAATCACTGGCGGTTTTTACAACGACACTCCGGCTTGCCCGCTGTTTAGCGCAACACGAGCATATTTCTTTTTTTTTCGCCGGGTTTTCAGGTTTCCGGGGGAAAATAAGTGAATTTCAGTCAAAAATTGAATTTTTAGATGTTCTACAAGGCTGGAATCATCGCTTCCATAGGAAAATCCAAGGATTATCGAAGAAAAGTGGGTTTATAGCTGGAAAATTGTTGTGAGACCCAGAAAGCCCTCAAAAATCTGGTAGAAACAGAAATGGAGTTAGCAGAACTCAAAAAATTCAAATTTTCCGATTTTCAGCTCGAAATATTGATGGACAATCGGCATTCAATGTGGAAAATTTGGACGATTTCGGATTTTGATTGGGATTTGAGAAATAGAAGCGATTGGTGAGTTTTTTGGGGAGGGATTTCGGAAAAATTGAAAAAATTTTGCCTAACTCATCAAAATCTAGGCCCAAAGATCTAGTTTTAATAAAAAATTCCAAAAAAACTCACATTCTCCTCCTCTATTCGTCGTTTTTTGGGCTCCGTCATTTTTCGCGAAAAAAAAACAAAAAGAAGTCCGGGAGAAGTACACAAATCGCTGCATCGCTGCGAGATATTTCGGGGGAAAATGTGTGCGCCTTTAATCGATTTTCATTTTTTTTGGGTTGTTTTTGGTTGTTTTTCCTGCAAATTCCGCCCAGATAAATTGCAAAAATGCTCAAAAATCTTCATTAAATCAAAAAATGCTTGATCTTCCATGTAATTGTTCCTGAAAGTCTAAAGGCGCCAAAAATCCCCCCAAAAATCTGATTCTCCAAAATCTCACCCCAACGAACGAAAAATCCATTTTAATCAAATAAATTGCTTCCCCCCCCCTTCCCAAATTTGTGCTAATTTACCGTAATCCCCTCCCCGTCTCTTTTTCCAAAATAAATATTTTTTGCCAGCTAAAATGGGAGAAGGATTGCTCAGATTATAAAGTCAAGTGGTTACAATTACAACACTTCTAACAACAAGTGGATTTTGTGCAAAATTAATTCAAGGAACATACAAACATGTGTTATGGAAAATATGGTGCAAAAATTTGGAGATGAAAAAATGTTCAGACAATTTTGGACCTACAGTATGAAATTTGGGCGGGAAAAATTGTAGCGTAAATCAAAAAATAACCCAATTTTAATATTACTGTATGTCTACAGTAATCCTAGACTAGCGAAAATTTGATCTACCACGACTCGAGTTCAAGTAAGACTATTTCAAAGTGAAATGGGAGTTTGGGTTACTGTAGATTTACAGTATTCCATATTTTCTCTTCTGAAAAAATCTCTACAGTACCCCATCCCTCTCAGAGCTCTTCAAAATTGGCTCACTCCACCCTCCTCCCACCTAAGCCACGCCCCTTTTTGCGCCAAAAATCGCAGTCAAAATCAAATTTCGCGCCGCGCATTCTACAACATCAACAAATCCCAAAATGGATTATGGTCAATGTTCGGGTTATTTCTCGGCGGCCGCCGCACAATCCGCTCACGAAAACGCTTCCGCATCCGCAGCGGCTGCGGCAGCTCTGCCGTTTTTCGGCTATTCCGCAACCGCCGCGTATCATCAGGCTGCGTATGCCGCGTCGACGACGACAAATAATCCGTATTTGAGTTCGGCGGCGGCTGCGACGACGCAAGGCGGAAGGAATGCAGGCGGAAGCGGAAGCGGAAACGGTAGTGCTTCTGGAGATTTGCAAGCCTTTTTTAATACTGGTGAGTTTTGGGGGGGGGGAGTACTGTAGTTTTAGAACTGCAAGAAATACTGTAGATATATTTAGAACTGCAAAAGATACTGTGAATAATTTTAGAACTGCAAAAGGTACTGTAGATATTGACAAGGGATACTGTAAATAGTTTCAGAACTGCAAAAGGTACTGTAGAAGATTTAGAACTGCAAGAGGTCTCAATTTAGAACTGCAAAAAGTACTGTAGATATAAATAGAACTGCAAAATATACTCTGGATACAATTACAAGGAGTACTGTAGGTATACATAGAATCGCAAGAAGAACTGTGAATAATTTTAGAACTGCAAGGAGTACTGTAGATATTGGATTTTGCAGGTCTCCAATATCAACTCTACCAAAAATCCCAATTAATGTCAGATTCATCGAGAAACTCGGGAAATTCGATTGTTGGTGGGTTTTTCGAGCATTCATTGCTCATATTATATATGATTGCTCAGATCAAACTTTTCCAGGAGCACTTTGCTCATCTTCAACTTCATCTTCAAATCATCTGAATCCGGCTGAACGTCGAAAACAAAGAAGAATTCGAACAACTTTTACATCTGGACAGTTAAAGGAACTCGAAAGAGCATTTTGTGAGACACATTATCCAGGTGAGACCTAGATTTTGGGATTTTTGGATTTTTGGATTTGTCTCGAAGTTTAGCATCGAAAGACACCCGCTCCGTATCAACCTAATTTCGCTGAGTAGTGACTCACAAGCCTTTTTTCAGACATTTATACACGGGAAGATATTGCAATGAGATGTGATTTGACTGAGGCTCGAGTTCAAGTATGGTTCCAGAATCGAAGAGCCAAATTCAGAAAACAGGAAAAAGTGAGAAGAAATGGAGGTTGTGAGAAGGATATGATTATTGATGATATTATTTGAGCACTTTTTTGAAATTTGATAAATTTTGAAATGAAATTTGAAGTTGAACTGAAAGATTAACATGAGCAATACTAAAATATCACGTTGCTCATATTATAAATAATTTAAATGACAATTGGAGATCGAATTGTTTCGAATTCTAGATTTCATATTGCTCACGTTGAACCTTGCAGTTAACATGAGCAATATGATAATTCAATATTTTTTTGGTGCTCATGATTACCGAATGTTCAAATCTGCAAAGAGCAATTTCAAAATGAGCAATGTAAAATATCAGGATTGCTCATGTTAATCTTTCTCTAACAATGTTAATATGAGCAATTATATATGCAATATTGCTCATGTTAAGGCTACAAAATCTTCATATCATTTTCCAACAAAATCTACAATTTACTAGAAATCTCTTGGCTCATAAATTGCTCCATGAATTTATTGACTTTTTCCGGCTGATCTTGTTGAACCCAATGAGAAGCTCCTTCGATTATTTGAACACGGCATGAAATACAGTACTTTTTGGTGATTTCAGCACCTTCAACTTCCAAAAATGCGTCACGATCTCCCCAGATTATCATGACTGGAATCTGGAAAAAATTTGGATTTGGCCTGAGGTCGGGGGGCTTAGGCTTCAGCTTTAGGCTTAGCCTCTAGGCTTCAGCTTTAGGCTTAGCCTTTAGGCTTAGAGTTTAGGCTTCAGCTTTAGGCTTCAGCTTTAAATCTTTAAAGGGACATTCACTCGCTCCGCTCGAACCGCGTGCGCGGAATTTTGATCTACACTCGCGCCACAGGCGCTCGGGGTACTGTACGCACCTTCAAGTGATCTACAGTACCCCGAGCGCCTCTGGCGCGAGTGTAGATCAATATTCCGCGCATGCGGTTCGAGCGAAGCGAGTGTATGTCCCTTTAAAGTACTGTAGCCTCAAGTTATCTGCTACAGTAATTTAAAGGGACACACACTCGCTCCGCTCGAACCGCATGCGCGGAATTTTGATCTACACTCGCGCCACAGGCGCTCGGGATACTGTAGACCGCTCAAAGGAACATACAGTATCCCGAGCGCCTTTGGTGCGAGTGTAGTTCAAAGTTCCGCGCGAGCGGTTCGAGCGGAGCGAGTGTATGTCCCTTTAAAATACTGTAGTCTCAAGTTATCTGCTACAGTAATTTAAAGGGACATACACTCGCTCCGCTCGAACCGCGTGCGCGGAATTTTTATCTACACTCGCGCCAAAGGCGCTCGGGATACTGTAAGCTCCTTCAAGTGATCTACAGTACCCCGAGCGCCTCTGGCGCGAGTGTAGATCAAAATTCCGCGCATGCGGTTCGAGCGGAGCGAGTGTATGTCCCTTTAAAGTACCATAGGGTACAGTACCTTGGCTTTAAAGAGGCATACATATTTCAAAATATTTTTGATCTACCAAAAAGGCTTTTAGGCTTTGCCTTTAGGCTTAGCCTAAAGGCTTCAGCTTTAGGCTTCAGCTTCATCCCTAACCTTACCTTAACAGTCTTATCCTTAACATTATCCCATTGGGCCTTGAAAATCTGTCGATAATAATTAATCGGGCCTGTCAGGCTTCCGGCCTGAGAAAATGTATATTTCCAGGCTTCCATATCTTGATCTGTGAAATTCGCGCGATTCTGCACACCGTGTTTTGAGCTTCGCAACATTTTTTCGAGCATTTCCATTTTGTTGAGACGCATGTAGAGTTCGGGAATTGAGGGAGATTGAAAGAAGTAGATGTACCTGCAATGGGAGTACTGTAGTTTTTGAGGTACTGTAGAAAATTCCACGTTTTTTGACACCAAACACGCCTGGGTTACTGTACATTTTTGTGATCTACAAAAAACTTGGAACTTTTTTCTACAGTACCCCAGGCATGTTTGGTGTCAAAAAACGTGGAATTTTCTACAGTACTCACCAATCTACAGTAACCCAAGAAATTCCACGTTTTTTGACACCAAACATGCATGGGTTACTGTACATTTTTGTGATCTACAATATTTTTTACAATAAACTTTTTTCTACAGTACCCCAGGCATGTTTGGTGTCAAAAAACGTGGAATTTTCTACAGTACCCCCCGAAAACTCACCAACTTTTTGCTCTTTGCTCCGGGCTCTTCGCCAAAACCTCTCTAAAAGCCGACGGATGTGGAACATTCAAAATAATCAACTTTTTCAACAATTCCGGATACATTATAGCGACCTGAAATTCAAATTTGGCGCCAAATTTTGGCGCCAAAAATTTACCCGCCAACAAACAATTGCTCCCCAATCATGCGCAGCTAACACAACTTTTTGGCCCGCTGCCAAAATCTCAATAAATTCCCGGATATCTTCGACCAAATGCGTCATATTGTATTGCGATTCGGCGCGCGGTTTTTCGGATTCAGAATAGCCGCGCATGTCCAAGGCTAGACATCTGGAAGATTACTGTAGTCCTGAGGGTACTGTAGAAAATTCCACGTTTTTTGACACCAAACATGCCTGGGTTACTGTAGAAAAAAGTTCCAAAAATCCAAAAATTTTGTAGATCACAAAAAAGTGCTCGATTTCTACAGTAATCCAGGTTTATTTGGTATCAAAAAAACGTGAAATTTCTTGGGTTACTGTAGATTGATGAGTACTGTAGAAAATGCCACGTTTTTTGACACCAAACATGCCTGGGTTACTGTAGAAAAAGTTCCAAAAAAATCCAAAAATTTTGTAGATCACAAAAAAGTGCTCGATTTCTACAGTACCCCAGGCTTATTTGGTCTCAAAAAACGTGGAATTTTCTACAGTACCTGTAATTCTTCTTGAAATAATTTAGCTGATATCTCCAGGAGTACCAGAATTCCGGAAATCCATGAACCATCACCAAAACATCGCCATCTGCCGGTCCTTCTTCCACGTAGTGCAATTTGATGTTCTGCAAAAAACGTGGAATTTTCTACAGTAATCCTACAGTACCCCAGAAAATCCACGTTTTTTGAGACCAAACAAGCCTGGGTTACTGTAGAAAAAAGTTCCAACAAAAAAGTGCACAATTTCTACAGTACCCCAGGCATGTTTGGTCTCAAAATGATCAGAATTTGAAAATGAATTCAAAAATTCCTGTAGATCACGAAAATCTACAGTACCCCAGGCATATTTGGTGTCAAAAAACACACCTTTAATTGCACATTTTTATGTGTCCAACCATCATCCAAAACTTCAGGCCTGGCCCAAATAAATTCCCGAAAATACTCCTCTTTTTCAGTTATCCGCTTCCAAACCAGGCCCAAAATTGCCAAAAAAGTGTATAAATATTGTCGATAGGCCGTGTAGATTTGCTCGAAAATTCGGGCCAGAAATCCCATTTTTGACCTGAAAAATTGGCCAAAAATCATGTTTTTTAGTGCAAAAATTGGCCAAAATCAATAAATCTTATCAGAAAACACAAAATTTCTGTTTTTTTTGTGTGTTTTCAGAAAAAATGATAAGAAAAAATGAGTACAGTGTAGTTTTTCTCGCGCAAAAAAAGAAAAAAAACATCAAAGTAAATATTTGAACTGGCCAAAAACACACTTGAAAATTGACAATATTTACTGCAAAATTCAAAAATAGTCCGGGGGTACTGTAGTTTTTCGAGTACTGTAGAAAATTCCACGTTTTTTGACACCAAATTTGCCTGGGTTACTGTAGAGAAAAGTTCCAAAAATCTTGTAAAAGAGAGCATTTTCTACAGTAACCCAAGCATGTTTGGTCTCAAAAAACGTGGAATTTTCTACAGTACTCATCAATCTACAGTAACCCAAGAAATTTCACGTTTTTGACACCCAACATGACTGGGTTACTGTAGAGAAAAGTTCCAAAAATCTTGTAAAAGAGAGCATTTTCTACAGTAACCCAAGCATGTTTGGTCTCAAAAAACGTGGAATTTTCTACAGTACTCATCAATCTACAGTAACCCAAGAAATTTCACGTTTTTGACACCCAACATGACTGGGTTACTGTAGAGAAAAGTTCCAAAAATCTTGTAAAAGAGAGCATTTTCTACAGTAACCCAAGCATGTTTGGTCTCAAAAAACGTGGGATTTTTAGGGTACTGTAGTTGAAAGGTACTGTAGGAAATTCAACGTTTTTTGACAACAAATATGCTTGGGGTACTGTAGAAAGCGGGCACTTTTTTGTGATCTACAAAATTTTTGGAACATTCTACAGTAACCCATCAATTTTTGGCGCCAAAAACTACAGTACCCCTAGATCAAAAAACCGTATGAGCTTTGCTATGACGTCATCAAACAATCACAAAATCTACAGTAATCCCTTTGATGCTAGAAATCTACAGTAATCTCATTTTTGGCGCGAAAAATTCTACAGTAACCCAAAGCTTGTTTGATCTCAAATTGTTCCCCCTTTCTGAGAAATGTCCAAAAAAAAAATAATATTTTTCGCTCTCCGCAGGTGTCACTAACCAAAAAGAAACCTTATAATTTAGAGGAGCTATGTCTGCTCGGGTTACTGTAGGGGATTAAAATTTTTGGGCGAAAAAAAGAGGAGCTCACATATATTATTACTAATTGTTATTTTTCCAAATTCATATAAAAACATCCAATTTTTCTGTGAAAATTCCTGAAAATCCTGGAATTTTGGCGCGAAATTCAAAAATTTTTGGCGCCAAAATGACGTACTACAGTAATCAGGATGTGTTTTTTGGCGGGCACGATGGTGGATATATTCCACAGATGAGCCACTATGATTTTTATCCATTGGCACCGCCCGAAATGTGAGTTGTGTTGGCCGTGTAGTTCTCGAGGAGAAGCTGATTTTCTATTTTTTTTACAAATTAATATTTTTGGGGGTTCTTTTAGTGTTTCCTATTTTGTGTACTTGAAGGGTTTGATTTTTGCTTAGGCTTCACATTTTTTTCAAGAATCCTAAATTTAATTTTTATTCATTTACAATTAGTTTTGAGCTCTTCATTACAATATTTTTGATCTACCAAAAATTTTTGAAAAGGTCCAAGTTCCAGGGTTCCCATTTACATTCTAGATTTAGGCTTGAGCCTAGGCTTAAGCCTAGGCTTAAGGTCTGATGTTAGGCTTAGGCTTGATAGAAAATTAAGGCCCTTTGAAATAACTACAGTACTTCATAGTTACAGTAATCTAAAGGGACATACACTCGCTCCGCTCGAACCGCTTACGCGGAATCTTGATCTACACTCGCGCCACGGGCGCTCGGGATACTGTAGGCTATTTAAAGGAGCATACAGTATCCCGAGCGCCTCTGGCGCGAGTGTAGATCAAGATTCCGCGTAAGCGGTTCGAGCGGAGCGAGTGTATGCTCCTTTAGATTACTGTAGCAGAAAGCTTGAGGCTACAGTAGTTTAAAGGGACATACACTCGCTTCGCTCGAGCCGCTTACGCGGAATTTTGATCTACACTCGCGCCACAGGCGCTCGGGATACTGTAGCCTATTTAAAGGAGCATACAGTACCCCGAGCGCCTTTGGCACGAGTGTAGATCAAAATTCCTCGAGCGGAGCGAGTGTATGTCCCTTTAAAATACTGTAGTTTCTCAAGGTATCGTATTTCAACCCTACAGTAATCTAAAGGAGCATACACTCGCTTCGCTCGAACCGCGTGCGCGGAATCTTGATCTACACTCGCGCCAAAGGCGCTCGGGATACTGTAGGCTATTTAAAGGAGCATACAGTATCCCGAGCGCCTCTGGCGCGAGTGTAGATCAAAATTCCGCGCACGCGGTTCGAGCGAAGCGAGTGTATGTACCTTTGAATTACTGTATTTTCTCAAGGTACCGTATTTCAACCCTACAGTAATCTAAAGAAACATACACTCGCTCCGCTCGAACCGCTTACGCGGAATTCTGATCTACACTCGCGCCAAAGGCGCTCGGGGTACTGTATGTTCCTTTAAGTGATCTACAGTACCCCGAGCGCCTGTGGCGCGAGTGTAGATCAAAATTCCGCGTAAGCGGTTCGAGCGGAGCGAGTGTATGTCCCTTTAGATTACTGTAGCTTCTCTTAGGTGATTCTGCACCCAATTTTCAAGATTGCTCATATTATACTCGTGTGAGGTGTCTTTAAAACCGGATTTTTTTGCAGCTCCAACACCTCTACCTCTTCTTCTCCCTACTGGCGAACCGATCATCATTGCTCATCTCAAAATAATCTACTGAACTCAAATCCGGCACCATGGAATTCTTCCTCATCCTCCTCGATGTTCCTGAATTCGAATCCAAATCCCAGCAGTTCGAGCTCAAATTTCGGGCCGCCAAATCCACCATATATTCAACAAGAGGAGGGGCCCGGTTCGGGCCTAAGGCCGGGCGGCCCAATTCCGGAGAAAAAGCCCCAAATTGCTGTTCGCGCGCCAATGATGCGCATTACACCCAAGCCTTTCAGGTGTCATATTTGTTGTAAGGCTTTTTCGCAGGCCGCAAATTTGACTGCACATAAAAGGATACATACAGGTGAGTTAGGGGAAGTTTTTTGGTGAAAAAATCATGAAAAATGGCCTAGAAACCCAAAAATACGGTTTTGGTGGCCTAGAAACCCAAAAATTCGGTTTTTGTGGTCTAGAAACCCAAAAAAAAAGGTTTCGTGACCTAGAAATAGTCTAGATGGCCTAGAAACCCAAAAACATGATTCTGGTGGCCTAGAAATCCAATAACATGATTCTGGTGGCCTAGAAAGCCAAAAACATGATTCTGGTGGCCTAGAAACCCAAAAACATGATTCTGGTGGCCTAGAAACCCAAAAATATGATTCTGGTGGCCTAGAAATAGTCTAGATGGCCTAGAAACCCAAAAATACGATTCTGGTGGCCTAGAAACTCAAAAATACGGTTTTTGTGGCCTAGAAATAGTCTGGATGGCCTAGAAACCCAAAAACATGATTCTGGTGGCCTAGAAACCCAAAAATTCGGTTTTTGTGGTCTAGAAATACCCTGAATGGCCTAGAAAGCCAAAAACATGATTCTGGTGGCCTAGAAACCCAAAAACATGATTCTGGTGGCCTAGAAACCCAAAAATATGATTCTGGTGGCCTAGAAATAGTCTAGATGGCCTAGAAACCCAAAAATACGATTCTGGTGGCCTAGAAACTCAAAAATACGGTTTTTGTGGCCTAGAAATAGTCTAGATGGCCTAGAAATCCAAAACCATGATTCTGGTGGCCTAGAAACCCAAATATACGGTTTTGGTGGCCTAGAAATCCAAAAATACGGTTTTTGTGGTCTAGAAATAGTCTAGATGGCCTAGAAACCCAAAAACATGATTCTGGTGGCCTAGAAACCCAAAAATACGATTTTGGCGGCCTAGAAACCCAAAAACATGATTCTGGTGGCCTAGAAACCCAAAAATTCGGTTTTTGTGGTCTAGAAATAGTCTAGATGGCCTAGAAACCCAAAAATTCAGGTTTCGTGACCTAGAAACACTCTAGATGGCCTAGAAACCCAAAAATACGGTTTTGGCGGCCTAGAAACCCAAAAACATGATTCTGGTGGTCTAGAAACCCAAATATACGGTTTTGGTGGCCTAGAAATAGTCTAGATGGCCTAGAAACCCAAAAACATGATTCTGGTGGCCTAGAAACCCAAAAACATGATTCTGGTGGCCTAGAAACCCAAAAATTCGGTTTTTGTGGTCTAGAAACCCAAAAATTCGGGTTTCGTGGCCTAGAAACCCAAAAATTCGGTATTTGTGGTCTAGAAATAGTCTAGATGGCCTAGAAATCCAATAACATGATTCTGGTGGCCTAGAAATCCAAAAATACGGTTTTTGTGGTCTAGAAATAGTCTAGATGGCCTAGAAACCCTAAAATACAGTTTTGGTGGCCTAGAAATAGTCTAGATGGCCTAGAAATCCAAAAACATGATTCTGGTGGCCTAGAAACCCTAAAATACAGTTTTGGTGGCCTAGAAATAGTCTAGATGGCCTAGAAATCCAAAAACATGATTCTGGTGGCCTAGAAACCCAAATTATGCTTTTGATGGCCTAGAAACCCAAAAACATGATTCTGGTGGCCTAGAAACCCAAAAACATGATTCTGGTGGCCTAGAAACCCAAAAACATGATTCTGGTGGCCTAGAAACCCAAAAAAAAATTCTTCCAGGCGAGAAACCCTTCATGTGCTCTGTGTGCCATCGACCATTTTCACAAAGTTCCTCTCTGGTCACACATCGAAGGTATGTTCCTTTAAAAATAAGTGGGTTACTGTATGTCCCTTTAAAAACCAATTTCTAGATAGAGTTTGGAATACTGTATGCTCCTTTAAAAATCCTTTTTCCTAGAATTTATTTTTTTGTTAAAAAAACATCTGTTTTGAAAAAAGAGGATTAGGAAAATTATTTTAATTATAGGATTCACAGATATATTTATTTACAGGTGTTTTTTTATTTTTTGTTATTTAACATGAGCAATGTTCAAAATTACCTGAAAAATCCAAAAATCCCGCTGAAAACCCCTGATTTCCAGTAGAAAATCTCGAATTTTCACAGAACTCACACCGGGGAACGTCCATATCCATGTGCACAATGCGATAAAGCCTTCACCGACAGCTCAACTCTCACCAAACATCTTCGAACGCATACCGGACAGAAGCCGTACGCGTGTCCGCTTTGTATGATGCGATTTACGCAAAGCGGAAATTTGCATAGACATATGAAAACTCATAAATAAACTAAACTGTAGTCTTTTTTTCCTGAAAAAATGAATATTTTTATGGTTTTCAGCGCAAAATTCAGGTCTAGAAGTTTTTTTTTATGAAATTTAGGCTAACTCCAGAATTTTTTTTATTAAAAATCATTCTAGATCAGAATTTTGTGCTGAAAATCATGGAATCTTCCATTTTCAGAAATTTCCAGCTGTTTCTCCATTTCCAGCACAAAATTCTGAGCTAGAAAACTGTTTTCCTAGCCGAGGGACTAGAATTTGAACATTGCAAAACCTAGTCCCTTTTTTTAATGAAAAATAATTTTCTAGGCTCAATTTTTGTCATACAAACTGTTATTTTTTTTTTGGTTTTTTTTCCTAGCTAAAATTTAAATATTGAAAATCTTTGAAAAATTTTCTGAATTTTCTGGAGTACTGTAGAGAGTACAGTAGGACCAAAAGAATTGAAGGAAATTGCGACGAAGATGAAGAAAAGGAAATGAAGATTTTTTCGATTTCGTTACCTGTGAGATCTGCAAAATGCGAAAAACACTCGCTTCGCTCGAACCGCGTGCGCGGAATTTTGATCTACACTCGCGCCACAGGCGCTCGCATATAAAAATGATGAGAAGTTACAGTAATCCTCAAAAAAAAAGTTCCAAATCAACAAATTTCAGATGATGGAAAATATCCGGCACTTTTTGAAGTGGGGGAACGTCTCCAAATTTTATTTTAATAAAATTCTGAAACGTAAATTTTTCAAGAAAAATATTCATTTTTTATTTTATTTATTGTACGCTACTAACGTGATTAAGTACATAAGAAATAACCTAATGAATATTTTTCCTGAAAAATTTACGTTTCAGAATTTTATTAAAATAAAATTTAGAAATTTCGATCATTACAAAATCGAATCGCTCAGTCTCTGACAATTTTGAAACGGTAAAAAATAAAAAAAAATTGACGTCGAAACAAATTTTGAAGTTCAAAAATCCAGCCCATAAAATGATTTTTCTTATTTTCAGGACCCATCAGTTCATGAAAAAAAAAGGAAAATCAAATTTTGAACATATTGATTGGGTTATTCAATTGGATTGTCCAGCTAGGTATGATACCGTAGTCTGTGAGCCGCTAAATATCTTCTCTCGATTCAAAAAAGCAAATTTTGATTGAAAATGGTCAATTTTTATGTAGAAATTGTGAAAAAAAAGCGTTCAAATTGAAAAATTACGAGCCGAGGGCATTCTGAAGTGAATTACTGAGCGTTATCGCTTCTTAGCTTTTTTGGCACTTGGACGCTGATTAAACAGAACATGCCACGAAATAATATAGGTTGAAAAAGATCCATTTCGGAACGAATATTTTGAAAATATTCGTTCGTAATCGCATCAACAGTTTTTCGATCAATCGGATTTGCTCGATGAATATTATTAAATCTATCTTTGAACATCTTTCGAATTGCTGGAAATCGTTCATCCAAAAATGTGATAACTGGTGTAAGATTCTTCTCAAAAAAATCGTCGCTATCCAAACTCAGCCGTTTTCTCTCCTCTTTAAATTCAAAATATTCTTCTGGAGTTGCAGATGCAAATTCTTCTTTACTCCGCTTTTTATAGTGTTTCCATGGTCCTGGAGGAGGTAATCCGAGAGCAGCGCGCATTTCACTAAAAGCCATTAAATGTACAGCGGAATTCACTAGATTACCAGAAAAGGAAAGCGTGAGTATATAGCCTGTTATATTTCCGTTTAGTTCTATGAATTCTCTTTTTGATATGCATGATTTCCTGAATTCAGTGATTTCTGGGTCCAATGAAGTGTCGGAAGCAGATAAAATATTCATAACCTCGCCATCTGAAACCAAAAGTTACATCTCGATTCATGAAGTTTTCTGAACCGATGATCTATTTTCACAAATTTCAGAAAATCCATATTTTTTTCATTCTCAATTATCGTTACGTACTTTAGTTTCGTGGTACTGTATGATCCTTTATGCTACAGTAGAAGGAACATACGATGTTGCTACATTTAAAGGCACATACAGTACCCCAACGTTAAGGGTACATAATAAAATAATCATAAATACCTGAATTTGAATGTACTGCAACAAAGCATAGACAAATGATGATTATTTTCCACATTATTTCAGCGACTGAAAATAGTACGTATATTGTTGGTAAATATGGGATGGGACCCCAAAAGGGACCCCGAATGATTGAATGGTCCCCCGGTGTTTAAATGATGAATGGGACCGCAAAATAATAAAATGTGGGACCACAGCATTTTTTTTTGAATTGTCTGAATGGGACCCCGCAAAAAAAGGGACCTCATTGAAATTTTTTTCAGAAAGGGATCACAGGTAGGCTTAAACTTAGTTAGGCGTAGGCTTAGGCTTAGTTAGGATTTCAGGCTTAGGCTTAGTCAGGGTTTTAGGCTTATTATAATAAACAAAATACCTTCGAATAATATCTCTGTATTTGACAAAAATTCTGATAGGTTTCAATGTTTAAAAAAGATGATTGAAAGAATAAGGTGACCTATATATATATATATATATTATTATGTTAATATTATTTCTAAGTTGACATTTCTTACGATTAGATAGAATACGTACATGATAAACATTATCTTTTTTCATCTCTCTAAACATTGCAACTTATTAGAAACCTGGATAATGAAAAAATTTTTTTTTTTATAACCCAAGTTTGAGTCCCTGTAATTGATAACTTGGCTCCAATTCAAAATTTATTAACTTAACATCAACAATGCGACTAATCAACACGTTTCCCTTCTATCTTCTCGGTCCCATTCATCATTTAAACACCGGGGTCCCATTCAGTCATTCGGGGTCCCTTTTGGGGTCCCATTCATTTTATTTACCAACAATATATGTATTTTCAGTCGCTGAAATAATGTGGAAAATAATCATCATTTGTCTATGCTTTGTTGCAGTACATTCAAATTCAGGTATTTATGATTATTTTATTATGTACCCTTAACGTTATGGGTACTGTATGTGCCTTTAAATATAGCAACATCACTTCCCAGGAACATACCCAGGATGCGTTGCGTTTATGCGACGCGGTTGGAAAACAAGTATTTTCAGTTTGATCAGAAATATTGGAGGGATTCAACCGCGTCGCATGAACGCAACGCACCCAGAAACATTGAGAAAAAAAATTAGTTTTCAGACAGCCCTGACTCTCCGATCTCTGTACCTCCGACTGTCATTTCATCTTCCTCATCCATCGATATCGACAAAGAATTGGCCGAAATTGCCAGCTCATGCCTAACTAAAAATGATAACCTAGAAATGGTAGAATATGCAATTGGACCAAGTCACGCAGCATTGCTCACTGAGACTCTTATCAAGTTCGCTGTACATTTAATTGCGTATAGTGAAATGCGCGCTGCTCTCGGATTACCTCCTCCAGGACCATGGAAACACTATATAGAGCGGAGTAAAGAAGAATTTGCATCTGCAACTCCAGAAGAATACTTTGAATTTAAAGAGGAGAGCAATTCTTGGTTTAGTCTTGATAGCGAGTTTTTTATGGAGAAGAATTTTCCACCAGTTATCAGATTTTTGGATAAACGATTTCCTGCAATTCGAAAGATTTTTAAACATCGATTTAATAATATTCATCGAGCAAATCCAATTGATCGAAAAACTGTTGATGCGATTTGGAACGAATATTCTGACCATATGAATCCTAACAATAAAAAAATGAATCGTGCAATTAGGTCTTTAGTGTTTGACGTGTGTCCTGACGAATAGTTTTTATTATGTATTCAATGAATTTGTTTGATTTACCACGAAGTTTTGATTTTTTCAGATAAACTTTTTTTTTAAATTTTTTTGCAACTATTTCAAAGGCTAAAACTAATTTTTAGGACCAGACTTTATCTCAAAAGTCATCAAAATCCACGAAAAATTAAATTTTTTTTGTGTACGTGGCAATACACTGCCACCTGGGTTATAACGTGTTGCCCTAATTTTTCAACACGTGTTTTTTGTTGTCTATGTGTCATTTCTGAATATTTATATCAATCTAACAAATTGCATATCAATTATGGCTAACAATAATCAACAATTCGAATTTTAGTGAGTTTTCTAGAGAGTTAATTAACAATTAATTACTATTTATTTCAGTGCACATAATGATCTCGACCATATATTGCGAATTTCGGACTTTCGAGAATCGGAAAGGCGTATAAATTGACTTCAATTGCAAAACTACCTGTGAAATGGTTAGCCGCTGAGACAATTTCAACACTTATCTTCACACCCAAAACTGATGTTTATAGCTATGGCGTATTGTGTTTCGAAATATTCTCGGAAGGTGAAGAACCATGGCATGATGTGACAAACGCCGAAGTCAAAAAGAATGTTGTATCTGGCAGGTATTTGCATCTACCAGATTCATGCCCGGATAAACTGCGGCGGTTTATCAATGAGAAGATTTATGTTGTGGATTCGACAAAACGAGCTGGAATAAAAGAAGTTTTGAGAATGGTCGATTTCGAAATCGCAATATTAGAGGAAAAAGAGAAAGAGAAAGAGGGAGAGAAAGACTTGAGTCCTTTATCGACAAGCTGTGGACATCAGAAGAACCAACACCAGCACCTCATTCCGAATCCACATCATAAGAAAAATAAGAAAAAAAAAGAGTGCGAATTTTGAATAAATAAAGAATTTTGTTTGTAATTATCGAGATTCCGGTTAGAAAATGCTTGAAAACGAAAAAAAAAAGTTTTTTTTGGTGGCGTGGCCGAGGAACCGACTCGGCCATGTAGTTCTCGCGGAGTGTTTTTGGCTGGAAAATTGGCAAATCCGAGATTCTTGATGCTCCGGGCACCTGCAGAAACCACAAATTCGCGAGAAATAACAATTTTACGCACCGTGCGCGAAACATGTGGAAATTGCAGTGAAAATTCGCTGAAAATAAAGGATTCCATGATTTTCAGGCACAAAAAATGAAAAAACAGGGACTAGGTTTTGCAAATGGCGAATTCTAGTCCCTCGGCAGTTTTCTAAACTCAAATTTTGTGCTGAAAATCAATGAACAGCTGAAATTTGCTGAAAATGAAGGATTCTATGATTTTCAGCCCAAAAAATGAAAAAACAGGGACTAGGTTTTGCAAATGGCGAATTCTAGTCCCTCGGCAGTTTTCTAAACTCAAATTTTGTGCTGAAAATCACTGAAAATCCCGATTTTCAGCATTTTTGAGCCCCTGATCATTTGATGTTGCTCTTTGAGAAAAAAGTGGGGCGTGGCTTGAGCCTTTTTTTCCATTGTCAAAAGAACAATGGAAACCAGGGGCACCTGAAAAAAAGGGCTAAACGTGAAGTTTTTGGCTCATTTTTGAGCATTTCAAACAAAAATATGTTGTATAGTGGAATTTTCTTGATTTTTTTGTTGACAATGAGCTTGGCGGAGGCTCAGGGGCCTTCTGGGCCTGCTCCAGGCCCGCAGCCCAAGCCTGAGGCTGTGATTCGAAGAGTTGGTGAGTTGGGCTTCGAGCGGAGCGAGTGTAGACCGCAAGCTTCCGCGTAGCGGCACTGTCTTCCGCGAACGCGGCCACGCGGAAGCTTCCGGTCCGGAAAATCCGATTTTTTCAGGTCCCGGAGCTCCTGTCGCTCCAGCTCCAGCTCCGATTTCACCGGCTCCTGTAGTTATCCCAACTCCAGCTCCAGCTACTGCTGCTCCAAACTTCCAATGGCCATTTTTGGCCCCTCAAAGCCCGCCAGGCCCAAATCCAGGCCCAAATCCAAGACTGAAACGAAAATCGGCCAAGAAATCGAAAGGAGGCCGAAGGGTCGGAAAATAAATCGAAAATTTTTTATGTAATTTTTTTTTTTGAATAAATTTTCAGATTCATTTCAAAAGTTAACATTTTCTGCCACGTGGCACAATTTTTTTTCTGAAAAAAATTTTTTATCAATTTTTTTTTTAAATTATCATTTCATGATTTCTGACCTGAAAATTCCAGAAAATTCCATTTTTTTCAGGTCAAAATCCAAAATTCCAGAAATTTTTAGAGATTTTCAAAAAAAAAAATTTTTTTGGCGGGAAAAAAAGAAAAAAGTGCACACATTTTTTTGGCGGGAAAAAAATTTTTATTTGTATTTTTTTTCAGCACAAAAAAAATTGAATGATAAGATTTTTCGATAAAAATGACACAAAACATATTAATTTTGTGTGGTTAATTAAAAATTCAAAAAAAAATCTATGTAGATCAAAATTTCGCGCCAAAATTGCCACGTGGAATTCCGTATTTTTTGATTTTAAAAATCTGAGCTACAGTATCTCCGCAATTTTTCCACGTCATCAAATCGTCCCCTTTTTCTGTAGATCAAAAATCTCTCTTCTCTCTTTTTCTCTGCGTCTCTGCACTCTCTCTCGCTCATTTTCTCAATTACTCACTAATTACCTGCTTAGCCACTTTTCTCTCTCGCTGTCTGCACTCTCTCGCCTCTCGGTTGCCATGAGCAACACTCTAAGGTGTTGTGACTTAACCTAACTTGCCAAAAAAAAAATCAGGCTCCTCATTTTTTACGATTTTATATATGGCTAGATCAAATTTTGATCTACATACAGTAATCCAATTTTTTTGCATACTGTAATTGTTTTCAGCCAGAAACCATCTACAGTAATCTACAGTACCCCCGCCAAAAATGGCGCCATCCACATCCACCTCCTCCTCTTTTTGCTGTTGCACCAAATACTTCACCCGCCGCCGACACAGCTCATCAAATGTTACCGTACCCGCCACAGATTTGGCGCCAATCGAGATCAAGGTGAATGGTGAGAGTCAGTTGACGGTGCCACGTGTCGCTTTGGTGCCACGTCAGAAAAGCAGCAGCAGCCACGTGGCGATTACTGTAGATGATGAGCCCATGGTGGAGCCGGATGACGTGGATTTGGAATTCGAGACGGCACGGACTTCGAGGCAGACTGATGACACGTAAGTGGGCGGGGCTTAATCTGAGCAATGCATTTTTGAGGTACGGTAATCCTAGGTGTCAAAAATTTCCAACTTTTTGACACCAAACAAGCCTAGGGTTACTGTAGTTTTCAGGATTACTGTAGGTTCCAAAAAGTTTGATCTACAGTGATTCTAAGAGTTACAGTAACCCTAGGCTTATTTGGTCTCAAAAATTGGGAAATTTTGAACCTAGGGTTACTGTAGATACAGTAATCCTAGGCTTATTTGGTCTCAAAAAATCGCAAATTTTCGAGCTAACCTGAGCAATATTTGTTTTTTGCAGAAAACTCGTCAAAATGTCGGAGCTATTCCGAAAAGTACGAATCGAAGAAGGTCTCGAAGTGACGCCCCGCCCAAAATCACCGCAAAATTGTAAATTTTGAAAAAAAAAACAGATTCTCATCTAGGTATACTGTAGTTTAAAGGAACATCTTCTCATTTTTTTTAAATTCAAGTTTTCCCGCTCGAAAAATGGATTTCAACAAAAATCGATAATTTTCAGCAGCAGCCTCAACTACAGTACCCCCCGCCAAAACTACAGTAACCCACGCGAAATCGATGAGGAAAGCGATTTTTAATGAGGATGGAGATATTACATCGAGGACTATACAGGAGGAGCAAAGAGTACGGTAGGTACAGTAATCCCAGGCGTGTTTGGTGTCAAAAATTTCATTTTCCAGAAAACTTTCTGTATCTAGTTTGGTCTCGCTCCCAGTCATTCGACTTCCTTCAACTCCTCCAAAATTCCAAAAATCCACGCGACTTGGCCTAACTCGAAAAATGTCGTCGGCTCCTCAATTTATCACCGCATTTTTTGCCCTCACTTTAGCCTGTGTGACTAGTCTTCTCACTGCTATTACCAATATTTTTGTGAGAGTTTAAGTAGAGATAGGGGTTACTGTAGGTGTACTGTAGTTTTTTGGCGCGAAAATTTGTGATTTTTTGATACTAAATAAGCCTAGGGTTACTGTAATTCTTAATTTTTTTGTATTTTTCTGTGATACTTTTTTTCATTATGTGATAAAATTTTTTTATTTTTCATTTTTTCTACAAAAAAGTTAACACGAGCAATGATTCTGGTCAAATTTTGGTGAAAAAAATTTTTTTCCAAAAAAAAAAAAAAACAAAAAAATGTTTATTATTTTCTGGCGGAAAATAATAAAAAATCGAATTTTTCTTTTTTTTTTATTATTAGTTTTTTGATACAATTTCATTTTTTTGTCTGGAAAAAATCATTTTTTGGCTGAAAAAGAGCATTTTCTAAGCTCTGAGCTCAAAATTTGAGCATAGCTTCCGCGTCTTTCTGAAACTGCTTGAAATTGACTGAAAATTCCAGGATTTTCACAATTTTAAGCGGTTTCAGAGCTTTACTTTCAGATTTTAGAGCATTTCTGAGCTTCTAGCTCAATTTTTCTTTTTTTTGCTCAAAATTTGGGCATAGCTTCCGCGTCCTTCTGAAACTGCTTAAAATTGACTGAAAATTTTGAGATTTTCACAATTTTAAGCGGTTTCAGAGCTTTATTTTCAGATTTTAGAGCATTTCTGAGCTTCTAGCTCAAATTTTCTTTTTTTTTTAATGAAAATTTGGGCATAGCTTCCGCGTCTTTCTGAAACTGCTTAAAATTGACTGAAAATTCCTGGATTTTCACAATTTTAAGCGGTTTCAGACATTTTGCTCAAAAAATGCTCCAAGACCCAAAAAATGGCTTAAAACTGCTCTAAATTTCAAAATTTTCAGCAAATGCTCCAAATGTCCTTTGTGCTCCTCAAAAAGAGCACACATTTTTCGTGCTCCATCTTCTTCTTCTTCAAGAAAGAAAATGGCTGAAATCGATAAAAGTGAGCACGAAAAACGAGATTAGAAGAAGAAAAGAGCAGGAGCAAGAAAAAAAGGAGAAGCCGCACAAAAAATGACATTTTTTATTTAGAAGAATGGAACAGAACGTTTATGGACTAGATTTTAATGGGTTTGGAGCATTTTTTGAGCCATGAGCACAATTTTTGCTCAAAATTTGGGCATAGCTTCCGCGTCTTTCTGAAACTGCTTAAAATTGACTGAAAATTTTCAGATTTTCACAATTTTAAGCGGTTTCAGAGCGTTTATTTTGAATTTTGAGCATTTTTTGAGCTCAGAGCTTATTTTCCTAATTCGGAACATTTTGTGCACTTATAAAAGTCCCCTGGGCTCAATTCATAGCATTTTTTGAGCTCAGAGCTCATTTTCCTAATTTTCGTCTGAAATTTGGGCATAGCTTCCGCGTCCTTCTGAAACTGCTTAAAATTGACTGAACATTCCAGGATTTTCACAATTTTAAGCGGTTTCAGAGCTTTTTTTTGAATTTGGAGCATTTTTTGAGCTCTGAGCTCGATTTTTCCAAATTTTCGTTCAAAATTTGGGCATAGCTTCCGCGTCTTTCTGAAACCGCTTAAAATTGACTGAGAATCTTGAAATTTTCACAATTTTAAGCGGTTTCAGAGCGTTTGTTTTGAATTTTGAGCATTTTTTGAGCTCAGAGCTTATTTTCCCAATTTTTGCTCAAAATTTGAGCATAGCTTCCGCGTCCTTCTGAAACTGCTTAAAATTGACTGAAAATTTTGAGATTTTCACAATTTTAAGCGGTTTCAGAGCTTTTTTTGAATTCGGAGCATTTTTTGAGCTCAGAGCTCGATTTTTCCAAATTTTCGTTCAAAATTTGGGCATAGCTTCCGCGTCCTTCTGAAACCGCTTAAAATTGACTGAAAATTTCCAGATTTTCACAATTTTAAGCGGTTTCAGAGCTTGAAAAACCCATTATTTATTCAAAAAATCCATTTTCTAGATTAAAAATCTCACATTTCCCCCATTTTACACTAAAATATCCCATATCTTTTCATTTCTTTTTTGTTCTGCATAATTTATCTCGAAAGAAACATCTGGCAGTTGTATTGAGAGGTCAAAAGCAGACATTTTTTGGGATTTTTTATATAAAAATTCGGAATTTCCCAAATTTTCGTACAAAATCTTTGAAAATCTCGAAAAATTGTGGTTTCCAAGGTGATTTTCTCGCTAATTTTCTATTTTTTTTAGTTTTCAAAAACAAATTCAAAAATTTTTTCCCCCAAAAAACGAAAATATTTCGTATGTTTATTTTGTGCATTATTATTATGAGCAAGCAGGAAAAATCGATAAATTGGATTTTGGCGAAAGGAAAAGTTGGTAAATAATAAATTGCACAAATTTTCCATACTTTTTTGGGCTCCCTGGGGAAATTTCCTCGCTTTTCTTTGTTTTTTTGGCAAGAAAAATGGATTTTTTGAAGTTTTTTGGATATTTTTAGCAAAATTTGGGCATAGCTTCCGCGTCTTTCTGAAACCGCTTAAATTTGACTGAAAATTCCAGAATTTTCACAATTTTAAGCGGTTTCAGAGCTTTATTTTTTATTTTCAGATTTTGGAGCATTTTCTGAGCTCTGAGCTCGATTTTTCCAAATTTTCGTTCAAAATTTGCGCATAGCTTCCGCGTATTTCTGAAACCGCTTAAATTTGACTGAAAATTCGAGGATTTTCACAATTTTAAGTGGTTTCAGAACTTTATTTTCAGATTTCGAAGCATTTCTGAGCTTCTAGCTCAAATTTTCTTTTTTTGCTCAAAATTTGGGCATGGCTTCCGCGTCTTTCTGAAAACGCTTAAATTTGACTGAAAATTTTGAGATTTTCACAATTTTAAGCGGTTTCAGAGCTTTATTTTAAGAATTTGGAACATTTCTTAGCTTCTAGCTCAAATTTTCTTTTTTTAAATGAAAATTTGGGCATAGCTTCTGCGTCTTTCTGAAACTGCTTAAATTTGACTGAAAATTCGAGGATTTTCACAATTTTAAGCGGTTTCAGACTTCTATTTTAAGAGTTTGGAGCATTTCCGAGCTTCTAGCTCAAATTGTCTTTTTTTTCTCAAAATTTGGGCATAGCTTCTGCGTCTTTCTGAAACTGCTTAAATTTGACTGAAAATTCGAGGATTTTCACAATTTTAAGCGGTTTCAGACTTCTATTTTAAGAGTTTGGAGCATTTCCGAGCTTCTAGCTCAAATTGTCTTTTTTTTCTCAAAATTTGGGCATAGCTTCCGCGTCTTTCTGAAACCGCTTAAATTTGACTGAAAATTCCAGGATTTTCACAATTTTAAGCGGTTTCACAATCAGAATGAAAAACTTTAAAAAATTTGCAATTCTATTTTTTTCGCGTGAATTTGACGTGTAACACATTTTCAAAAATTCATCATTTCCACATTTTTTCTAACCTATGAAGTGGCACGTTTAAAAATTTGCAGGTAAATATTCCACGAATGCGAAAAAGACGGGGATTGCTCATATTAATCACATTTATTCTAACTATTTCCTTAACACCAATTGGATTTCTATATTTCAAGCTCTACGAGCATCAAAATCAGGTGATTTATGCTGAAAATTGCAATTTTCATCTGAAATTCTGATTTTAAAGGAAAATGAAAACTTCCCGCCAGCTGTGAAATATCGAAAAAATTCGGAAAATCTCAAGGATTCAGAAGAATGCGGTGATTTTTCGAAAATTGAGGAATTTTCGGATTTTTGGCCAAAATGTTTGGAACGATTTAGAGAAGTTAAGGAAACTTGGAAGTGAGTTTTAGGTCGATTTTTGGGTGAAAAAAAAAGAGAAATTTTGATTTTACCCTGATTTTCCACTGCAAAATCAAAACTTTCAACCAAAATATCAATTTTTCCAATCTGAGCAATGCTAAGAACAGTTTTCTCTAGCTGTCTGATGCCTCTTATAAATCTGCAGTCTCTAACTAGACGGTTTTCAAGCAAAAGCCCCAAAAAAACGAAAACTTCGCCAGTTCTCCGAGAGAAGTACACACGCGCTGCGAGACCCAACACAAAACACCACCCCATGTTCCTTGAATTTATTTTTTCATTTTCAGATCGAATTCTTGTCTCTCAACGAAAATCAATAATTCCACGTGTTCTATCAGAAAATACTTATCGGAAGTCGAAAATGCTTGTCCCCCAAATCCCAAAGATCCACAAGACATTGCTCATATTAACACAAATCTAGAGGTTCTTCTCAACAAATTTGGCAATGATAAAAGCTACGATTTTATGAAGGTAATTAAATTAACTAAGGTAATTAAGAATTAATTTTTGATTTCTTAAAGAGTCGAGTAATAAATCTATGGCCAGAATGGGTGAATTCGACGAAAAATCGGATTTTCAACGAGGAAAAGCATAGAAAAAGGAGAAAATTGAGGATTTTCGTGTTTTTCGGGTTTTTGGCAAACGAAAAGACTGTGAAAATGGCTGATGGAAGTGGAAAAGGTGGACCATTGGGTGAAATGGTCCAATGGGCCGATTTGCTGGCAGCTATGGTGATTTTGGGACATGACGTGTTTTTGGCGAATGATAAGAGGAGTTTGATGAGGTAAATATGAGGAATTCACTGATTTTTGATGGAAAATATATTTTTCTAGTAGATTTTGACCTGCTGATCATGATCCCTTTGTCAAAAACTGCAAATCTCAACTCCTAATATGAGTTATGACGTGGCGAAATTGAAATTTTTCGAAAAAATCGTTACTTTAGGAGCCTTGCAACCAACAAACTCCTAAAATCCCAAATTTTTCAATTTCGCCACGTCATAACTCATATTAGGAGTTGAAATTTGCATTTTTTGACAAAGGGATCATGATCAGCGGGTCAAAATCTACTATTTCGAAATTGAAAAATGTGTCCGCACGCGCTCCACCGAAATAAACACGCAACGCAGACCGCGTCGCGTCACAACACACAAATAAGGGAACGATTCAAATTCCCTCCCTTTTTTGTGTGTGTTGTGGCGCGGCGCGGTCTGCGTTGCGTGCTTATTTCGGTGGAGCGCGTGCTACCGATGAGAAAACAACTGGACTTCGTCAGTCGCGTGCGGCTATGCGGCGCGGTTGTTTTCCGACCGCGCCGCACAGCCGCACGCGACTGAAAATCCCCCCAAATTTCCAGCCAAATCTCCTCACTGGGCTTACACCATGCCTGCTCCACCTCCCCACCCGCCACCCTTCTCAAAACCCATCTAATCTTCACCGACATAATGGGCCGCAACAAAATGTCCGCCAAATTCCGCCAGGACAACGCGTGCCGCTTCCGCATTCTCGACTCATTCGGAACGCATGCGGAATTTGCCGTGCGTCGCGATTTCAACGCGAATTACGGCAAGTATCAGGGGCCGAGGATTAAGAAGAGGAATCCGTGGGGCGGCCTGGATTTGGACCTCGGACAACATTGGACCTATTATCCACACACTCATGATAACACTTTTCTTGGATTTGTGGTGTCGAGGGGGGCCTCCAGGAGGCCCCCCAAGGACTCCCTTCAGGCCCCTAGAAGGGGCCCAAAGGCCCTGGTCTATGGAAAAGCCCAGATGATGTGGAAAGGGGCCGAAGGCCCGATTAGTATCCTCCAGCAATATTTCGAAGTTCACGCAACTGTCGCAGATCTCGAAGACGCTCCAATCTTCAAAAACATCAGAAATCACGGCCTTTTAGGCGCGCAGGGCATTCAGAAGCTCTACGAGCAAGTTGATGTGTTTTTCGGGCTCGGTTTTCCGTTGGAAGGTCCCGCGCCGCTAGAGGCAATCGCGAATGGCGCGATTTTTGTGAACCCGCGATTCGCCGACGCGAAAAATCGCAAAAATTGGGAATTTTTGGGTGATAAACCGACGTTGCGCAGGTTTTCGAGTCAAAATCCGTATGCGGAGCAGTTTATTGGGGAGCCCCATGTGATTACGGTGGATATTTATAATGAGACGGAGCTCAGAGTGGGCCTGGAGAAGGCTTTGGGCCTGGGCCTGGGCCTGGGCTCTAGACAAGAAGGTTTTGTACCCTACGAATTCACGGCGCAAGGATTCTTGGAAAGATTGGCGATTCTACTGGAGAATCAGGATTTTTGTGTGGGACAAGTTGGAAGGCGGAAATTTCCGCCGGCGGAAAGCTTGCGGATTGCGCGCGCGGAAAGTGGGCAAAATTGCGAGGAGGCTTGCCGCATGAATGGATGGTTTTGTGAGAGATCAATGTTTGGGCTGGTGAATCGAGAGGAGGTTTTGAGAAAGTGAGTGCGGGGACTAGGTTTTGCATGATTGCGAATTCTAGTCCCTCGAAAATAGGGCGGAAAAATTGCGAAATTCTGTTGATTTCTAGATGAAAAAAACGGGGGACTAGGTTTTGCAAATCGCAAATTCTAGTCCCTCGGCTAAAAATAATTTTCTGCACTTGAATTTTGTGCTGAAAATTATAGAAAACTGTGATTTTAAGCTTTCCCATCATTTTCAGCTCAAAATTCTGGTCTAGAAAAAAATTAGCGGGGACTAGGTTTTGCAAACAGCAAATTCTAGTCCCTCTATTTTTAAAATCACATTAATCATCATTTTTAGCACAAAATTGACCTAAAAATGCGAGGACTAGGTTTTGCAAATTGCAAATTCTAGTCCCTCGGCTAAAAATTAGCTGAAATTTTGCGCTGAAAATCATTGCAAACTGTGATTTTCAGCACAAAATTCTGGTCTAGAAAATTTATTTTTCAAAGAAAAATGCGGGGACTAGGTTTTGAAAATTGCAAATTCTAGTCCCTCAGCAAAATACAATTTGCTTGACCCAAATTTTGGGCTGAAAATCATGGAAATTGTAGTTTTCATAGATTTTCAGCTTTTCCAGCAAATTCTATTTCTGAAAATCACAAAATATGTAAACAAAATCAGAAATAAACTGACTATTTATTCACAAGAAAACTAAAAATTATTTTTTATTCAAAAAATGCTGGGGTTTTAGGCAAAGGAATAAAAATATCAATCGATAAATGGGCATAATAAATAAATATTTTTAATTTCGAATCAATCGATTCATTTAAAACACCAATTAACATCTGATTATCATTCTCAAATCTTTCAATTTCCAAGCCTTCCAGCAATTTTTCATGATCCAATTTTCCAAATTCTTCAGCAATTCCAAAACTCCATAATCTCATATTTTTCGTCAATTTTCCATTTTTCCAATATTTCAAAAATTGATTAACTTCCTCAATTTTCAATTTTGTTGCTGGCAAATTCAAAATTTTCGATTTGACTTGAATTATTTCATCGAGTCCCAATTTTATTCCATCAATATCAATTCCATTTTTTATTTTGAATAATTGTTGTTTTGTGATGAAATTGAACTCGTTTTTGAATAATATTTCGATTTTTCCAATTTTTTTGAGATTTTTGAAGTTGACTTTGTCATAGAGGAAGTTTTCCTGAAAAAAATGAGTATTTTAATGGTTTTCAGCGCGAAATTTGAGCCTAGAAAATTTAATTTTTCAGGCGAGGGACTAGAATTTGCATTTTGAAAAAAAAAACTAGTCCCCCGTCTTTTCATCAAAAATTTGATTTTCAAAATTTTTTCTAGATCGAAATTTTGTGCTGAAAACTATAGAATCTCTGAAAATCTAGGAAAATCGTGAATTCCATGATTTTCAGCGCAAAATTTCAGTATCAAAACAAAGGGACTAGAATTTGCATCTTGCAAAAACTAGTCCCCCGTTTTTTCCCTCAAAAATTGGATTTTCAAAATTTTTTCTAGATCGAAATTTTGTGCTGAAAATGATGGAATCTCTGAAAATCTAGGAAAATCTTGAATTCCATGATTTTGAGCGCAAAATTTCAGTCTAGAAAATTTAATTTTTCAGGCGAGGGACTAGAATTTGCAACCAAAAAAAAAACTAGTCCCCGTTTTTTTTTCATCAAAAATTGGATTTTCAAAATTTTTTCTAAATCGAAATTTTGTGCTGAAAATGATGGAATCTCTGAAAATCCAAGAAAATCTTGAATTCCATGATTTTCAGCGCAAAATTTCAGATAAAAATGATTTCCCCCGCAAAAACTCACATCTCTACACGAAATCTCAATAACCGAATTCGTCGCCATTTTCAAAATCAAATTCAAATATTTGGCAGCCATTATTTTCGGATTCTCTCCATTTTCACCAATTTTTGTCCATGATTTCCGATATTCAGCTTCAAAAACATGAAAATGTCCATAAGCTTTCGTATTTTCTTGCCATTGAAATGAAATCGACATTTTCCAATTATTTTTCAGCACAAAACTCAATTTTGCCGCCTCATTTCTATTCGAAACTTCACAAATTTCCAGCGATTTTATCGAATTTCCAAACATTTTCGCTTCTTCTCGACATTTTGTTGAGCATTTCGCAAAATTTAAAATTGTCCAAAAATCCATAAATCCAATTATAATTTGTCGAATTTCTTCGGGAAGTATATCGAATATTGATTTTTCCTCTTTTTCTTGAAATTTCAGCCTTTTTCTTGGAGGTTCCATGATTTTTGGTGGAAAATTGGGAAATTTGAAATTTATTTTTTTTTCTGAAAACGAAAATTAGTGGAAAAAAGCGGGGTAGATCAATTTTTCTGCGAAAAAAAAATAAATTGGGGGACTAGGTTTTGCAAATTGCAAATTCTAGTCCCTCGGCTAAAAATTAATTTTCTAGCTCAGAATTTTGTGCTGAAAATGAGGAAAACAGTGATTTTCATCAATTTTCAGCTGCTTCATCATTTTCAGCACAAAATTCTGGTCTAGAAAATTTATTTTTTCAGGCGAGGGACTAGAATTTGAATTTTGCAAAAACTAGTCCCCCGTTTTTTCCTAGATTTCTAGTCCCTAGATTTGAAGCTAGTATTTTGTGCTGAAAATCATGCATCATTTTCAGCTCAAAATTCTGGTCTAGAAAAAATTAGCGGGGACTAGGTTTTGCATGTTTGGAATTCTAGTCCCTCGGTCAAATTTTCGCGCCAAACCCCAAAAAATCAATAATTTCCAGCTATTCCTCATGCCAAACAATCTCCCGATCTTCCGATTCCTATACATCTCCATCAAATTGTCAACTTCAATCAAATCCCTCACATTTTAGTTGTGCCAGTTATCCAGAAGAAGACGAAATTCGCCGAATTTGTCCTTGCCGCGATTTTCAACCACAACAACATGCTATTTGCAAACAATGCTAGATTTTTTTATCGATTTTTTCGACGGGTTACTGTATTTGTTTTGGGTTTCTCTAGGTGCTGTATTGCTTGATTTTTGTGATAAAAATGTTTTCAAATTGAAAAATCACGCTGTCTTTGAACGGACAAATCGAGAATCCACTAAAAAGAGATGAGTTCAGAGAAATCGTGTGAAAAAAAAAGAAGAAAATAAACGGGCGTCGGGTTAAATGCGTTGTGTGTAAAGCCTTCAGTGTTTGCACACATCTGCAGCTACAGTAGGAAAAAACTTAATCAACAAGTTCAAGGGAAGATGGATATGGTTTTATTGTTTATTGCAAAGCCTGAGTGTTTTGAAAAATATAAAATTCATGAAAAATGTGACAAAAAATGAATAATTTTCATTTAAAAAATTACATTTAAAGGGTTGATGCTTCGCCAAGGAATCTTGCTTCTGGAAGGTTCCAGTTTTAGAAAAAATCTAGTAGCAGCTGAGCCCATTTTTTTCCTCAAAAACACAAGCGAGTTAAAACCTAGGCAATAAAACAAGAAAGTGCGCTCTAACGCACAACGCGTTTTTTGAATTTTCGTGACGCCTTTTTGCAGACAATTTTTTCACCAGGAGAACACCAACCCTTTAAAAAACATATTTTTCTCATTTATTGCGATTTTTAATGGAATTTTTTACTCGGTCAGAAAACGGCGGAGTCGCTACCGATCGGGGCGGAGTCGCTACACGTTTCGGGGAACTAAAAACGTGTAGCGACTCCGCCCCGATCGGTAGCGACTCCGCCGTTTTCTGACCGAGTATGTTTACAATTTTAAATGGCGGAATCGGAAAGTGAAAGTTGAGACATTTTGTTAGTTAGTTGACGCTTTTTCTCCCGGAGAGCAACATCCACTGCGTAGACAATTTGATAAAGTTCCTCTATTGCGAGTTCCATTCTTGATAGTAATGCTAATTCTGCTGGATTTCCGTCGACACCTGTAAAACAAAATCATAGTAACAAATATTTGGCCATCTTACCCCCCGAGAAACACATACCCGTGAAAATTAGATCGGCCAAAGTGGCAGCAGATCGTACTTGTCGATTCAGTCGCGAAATGATCGCATTTTTCGACACGCCCTGAATACAATCCAGAGATATTCTAACTTAGCTTTGATCGAAGCAGAAGCTCAATCTGAGTTAGGGGATGTTATCACATAAGTAAATAACCTATTTCAGACAATTGATGTGGAAAAAAATTGAGAGAGAGAGAGAGCTTAAGGGCTAAAAAAAATAGGAAACGTACCTGATACACTTCAGGCGTTAAATGTGTTCGGTCTCGATGTATTCTCACTAAAAAAATAATTGTTATTAAAAAAAAGGGGGGTGTAAGACCACAAAAAAAACAAAGTTAAAGGCTCCCCAAAAGTAGTAAAACCTCAGGGATTTTTTCTGGAAACGCTCGTTGATCGTTTCGGGCGTTTCGAGAAAAAACCCTGGGGCTTTTACTACTCAAAGAGGGGGGAGCCGCTCTCTTTTGAGCAAATAACATTTTGTCGTCTTACACAAAAAATGAAGAGGTTTCGCGCATACCTTGATCTTGTCGAAGCAATGCATCAAACTCGCTAACATAAAGCAACATTGAATTGCTGAGGCCAATCCATGTAGATAAATCATAATCGCCGTAACTGAAACATTTTTTTGACCTCTTTATCTCTCTATACGGTTCTAAAAGTTGTCGGCTTTCCAGTGGTGGTATTATCCTCCCCTTATAAAACACGAAATCACTGAAAATTTGGCGTCACATTAAATGTTTCCATCAATAATGTGCAAACACCGCTTCGTTTTTTTGAAAAATCAACGCGCATTGCGAGACACGGGAGAAAAATTGTGTGCACCTTTGATGAGGAGTACGGTAGAAGTATTCGTGAATTTTTATTTATTTTTTTCTTTTTTTGAGGGTTTGAGCGCTGCAATTTTTAGAACATCTAACACGCTTATTCTAACTTCAGGGGATTGTTTTCTTAAAAACGGGAACCCCCCCCTCTAACTCTGACTTTGAGAATAGATCACATTTAAAGTATAACAGTTGGGAACCCTGAGATTCTCTCCAACTACACTTCACGAAGAGTATACTAGTCTGTGCAAAAAAAATGAAAACGCAAAAAAATAATTATTTTGAAAAAAATATGCACCGTAGTTCTTCTTCCCTCGTCGCGACGAGACCATTTGTGTGTTTTAGGTGTTGCGCCTTTCAAAAACTACGATGTTTTTTATTTTTCTCCGGATTTTCGAGGTTTTCGATGTTTCTACATGAAAAAAAGGCAGAAATCAACCAAATTGATAATAAAACGAAGAATGAAGATGGTTTAACTCTATTTGAAGCAGGAAATACTATGAAAAGAGATTTTTAAGTGCTTTATAGAAGAAAAACCCATTTTCCTCTTCAAAATTGCAAAAATAAAGTGAATTCATCTTTGAATCTGTTCTAACTCCCTTTCCTCGTGTTTTTCAAGTTTAAATTTCACATTTTGACCCGTAAAAGCCCTTTTTGCGATATAGATTAAAGGCACATCGATTTTTTGAATATGTGTGTCTCGTCGCGACGACAAAGGGGGAGAAGAGAACTACGGTCATTTTATTTTTTGAATTTTTGGTTTTTTGCGTTTTCATTTTTTTTGCACACATAATATAGCCCCGTTTGAAATAACTAGAAACCCAATTCTCACCGCTCGTTGATAAATAGTCTGACTTCTTCAATTCTTCTTCTCAAATTTAGCGATGTTGCCTAAAATCAAACAGATTGAAACAGAAAAAATTAGAGTTTTACTTACAGAAACAAATTGCATTGCTATTTGGTGAACAAACGTTGAATATTAGTTGGAAAGTGAGTGTGTGTGAGAAAAAGAGAGAGAGAGAGAGTAAGATAGAGAAGAACACACGCCGTGCACGGTGCGACATGTGCGCCCCATCTAGATGCCACCGTAAATCGACACAGTTTGCTTTGCAGGAGCATTTTTCTATTTTTATCTGTTTTTTACCTAATTTCGGATTGTTTTTCATTTTGTAAGTATGTATTCGGTAGAGAAATTTGCGGGAAATTTTTTCATGTATGATTTATTATTGGTAATTTTTATCAGAGAGATTTATTTTGACTTATAAAAAGCACTTGATTTTTGATAGTTTTTCGTCTGTTTCTAGCGTTTCTTTCATTTTATGTTACATTGTCCATTCTCAATTAACTCATCAAGCTATACACAGGCGAGGGACTAGAATTTGCATCTTACAAAAACTAGTCCCCCGATTTTTTTCCTCAAAAATTGGATTTTCAAAATTTTGTGCTGAAAACAATAGAATCTTTGAAAATCCAGGCAAATCTTGAATTCCATGATTTTCAGCGCAAAATTTCAGTCTAGAAAATTTGTTTTCAAGCGAGGGACTAGAATTTGCAAAAAAGCTAGTCCCCCCGTTTTTTTTCCTCAAAAATTGGATTTTCAAAATTTTGTGCTGAAAATGATAGAATGCCTGAAAATCCAGGAAAATCTCGAATTCCATGGTTTTCAGCGCAAAATTTCAGTATAAAAACAAAGGGACTAGAATTTGCATTTTGAAAAAACTAGTCCCCCGATTTTTATTTGACTTGAATTTTGTGCTGAAAATTATAGAAAATTGTGATTTTTAGCATTCTCATCATTTTCAGCACAAAATTCTGGTCTAGAAAAAACTAGGGAGGACTAGGTTTTGCAAATTGCAAATTCTAGTCCCTACATCAATTTTCTGCCAAAAATCCCCATTTCTAGATCAAAATTTCACCCCAAATTCCAAAAAATCAATAATTTCCAGCTATTCCTCATGCCAAACAATCTCCCGATCTTCCGATTCTTATACATCTCCATCAAATTGTCAACTTCAATCAAATCCCTCACATTTTAGTTGTGCCAGTTATCCAGAAGAAGACGAAATTCGTCGAATTTGTCCATGTCGCGATTTTCAGCCACAACAACATGCTATTTGCAAACAATGCTAGATTTTTATCGATTTTTTCAACGGGTTACTGTAATTGTTTTAGGTTATTTTAGGTGCTGTATTGCTTGATTTTTGTGATAAATATGTTTTGTTTTTAAACTGAAAAATAAGGGTTTTTTTGGAAAAAAAAGAAAATAAATGCGCTGTGTGTAAAGCCTTGAGTGTTTGCACACATCTGAAGCTACAGTAGGAAAAAAAAATGTTTATTTGTAGATTTCGAGATTGCTCAGATTATACTGAGTACTGAGCTTATTATCATGTTGATCTTCTCCTTTTAATTCCTTCATCGAAAACCGATGTTTTTGAAGATCTCTGAAAAGGAAAAACTATGATCAATATTAAAATGTACATTTTTCTTCTAACTCACTCTCTTTTTCAACGAACAACCATAAAGTGAAATATAAATCCAAACAACTCCAACAAATTCGGGTAAATAATCCTTGACCGCTTTTCGATACAACATCCAAACTTTTCGAGTTGCTTTACCCTTCTCCGACGCTGCCGAATTATAAATCGACGCATTGATTAGAACATTGTTGAGTGCTTCGATGAATTCATCAACGATTTTGAATGACATCGGATGATCTTCTTCTAAACGATGACCGACGACTTCCAAAGTTTTTTCAGGATCCTAAACAAAAACAACATTTTTTATTCAAAATATTATCGAAAATCTCATCGCGCTCCACCGAAATAAACACGCAACGCAAACCGCGCCGCACCACAACACACACAAATAAGGGAACTATTCAAATTCCCTCCCTTTTTTGTGTGTTGTGGCGCGGCGCGGTCTGCGTTGCGTGTTTATTTCGGTGGAGCGCGTGGAAACGATGAGATTTTCGATAATATATGTATTTTTGTGAAAACTTACAGCATAAGAGCTCATGAGATAAAATGCTCTTCTGGTGCCAAAACATTTCATCAACACAGTTTGACAAAGGAATCTGTTTCGAGGAGTCATTTTTGATTCGTCTTCGGTTTTGATCGGCGCAGTTTTGCAGAAAACGCATTGCCAATTCTCCCTGAAATATGTATGGTTTTCATAGAACTATTATCGAAAATCTCACGCGCTCCACCGAAATAAACACGCAACGCAGACCGCGTCGCGCCACAACCACAAGGGAGGGAATTTGAATCGTTCCCTTGTGTTGTGGCGCGACGCGGTCTGCGTTGCGTGTTTATTTCGGTGGAGCGCGTGAGATTTTCGATAATAAATTTCAGAATTTACTCTTCACTCCAGGCGATTTGTGGAATTGAGCACGATTTGTGGAAGACTCTTGGGCAAGTTGTGCAAATTTCTTTTTCTTCTTCAGCTCTATCTTCCTTATAATCATTACAAACATAACACCAACGATGAGTTCCATCATCGTCAAAAGTTCGAACGGATTCACGATCATCAATAATTTCTTCGGTTGTTGCTAATGCTTGCTTGCATTCATCGATTGTTGGAAGAAGTGTGTCGGGTTTTGCTTGCTCGGAAGTTTGTTTCCCTGGCATTTCCAGTGGTGGTTCAATCAAAAGTGGTTTTTCCTCCTCGGCCAATGGAACAACTTGCATTTGTTGTTTCAATAATTTTTCAACATCCGGTTTGACATCAGCTTCCTCGATTTTGATTTGCGCCTGTGGTCTTCCATGACTTGAACTTTTTAATAAACGCATTTGAAAGCGAAAAAATCTGTCTGAAAATGTTGAAATTCCAATTTTTCCGACGTTTTTCCCACACAATTCTTAAAAATTTGAGAATTTCTTATTGTTAGGAACCATTTGTTATTTCAACTCAAAACCACAGAATTTCGGCCCGAAAAAGAAAAAAAGAAAATAAATGCGCGTCAGGTTAAATGTGTTGTGTGTAAAGCCTTGAGTGTTTGCACACATCTACAGCTACAGTAGGAAAAACTTGGGCGGTCGACTTTCTTTTTTTTTCTTTTCCGGGCCGAAATTCTTGGTTTTGAGTTCAAAAACATTTTTCTTGTTTCAAAAAAAAAGAAAAATAAAAAGCCTTTTTGAGTTTGACGTGACCTCATTTCTAGAATTTCTTGTTATTTCAAAATTCTTCAACTTCTAATTTTTCTGCAGAAAAATGTTGAATTTGTGACGTAGACCCCTTGACCCGGCCCCGTTTCGTTGGAACAAATGACGTGGCGTAAATGTGCTGGCGACCTCGAAAAAAATGGTATAAAACGGGCTGAAAATCCGAGAAGATTCATACGATTTCGCAGCCATGAAATTTATTCAAAATCTTCTGCTGTTATTGGTTTTCATTAAATGCTCGCATCAAGTGGAGGATCCAAGCTTTCAAAGATATTGTCAACGTTTCAATCAAGGTCTTATCAAACACACAATCGAAACAGATGAAAAGGGTGATGCAATTCCGAATCCTCATGGTGACAAATGCACTGTTTCAATGGATTTTCCGGCTAGAGATGAGGTAAATTGCTGCGATATTATCGAAAATCTCATCGGTAGCATGCGCTCCACCGAAATAAACACGCAACGCAGACCGCGTCGCGCCACAACACACAAAAAAGGGAGGGAATTTGAATCGTTTCCTTATTTGTGTGTGTTGTGGCGCGGCGCGGTCTGCGTTGCGTGTTTATTTCGGTGGAGCGCGTGGTACCGATGAGATTTTCGATAATAACGTTAACAAAACCAAAAAAGTGATTCACGAACGGTATTTTTATTCATTTTTTCAATCATTTTCTCAACACATTGAATATTGTCAAAGTTGAAAAATGTGGCAGCCGTAAAAAATGAAAAACAGTGCAGAGCTGAATGAATGACAAAGTCATTATTTCGTCAGTCGCGTGCGGCTGTGCGTCGCGGTCGAAAAACAATCAATTATTTATTTTTTCCTTTGTTTTTCGGCCGCGACGCACAGCCGCACGCGACTGACGAAGTAATGACTTTGTCATTCATTCAGCTCTGCACTGTTTTTCATGTTTTACGGCTGCCACATTTTTCAATTTCGACAATAGAGTGAAACTAAAACGCATTTTAGTGTTCAGAAATGCTATTTCAAGACGTTCTATTCAGCCTAAAAGACAAATAAAGCCTCAAATCTCCCAAAAATGAAATTGGTGATTTCGAAAATCAACAATTTGATTTTGAAGGCTTGATTTGTCTCATAAGAGCTTGAAATAGCATTTCTGGACACTAAAATACGTTTTAGCTTCACTTTGTTCAAATGTGTTGAGAAAATGGTAAAAAATACAAAAAAATACCGTTCGTGAATCAATTTTTTCGTTTTTTTAATGTTAAAAAACGTTTTTTTATTTCGTGAATCACTGCATTATTTAGATAAAGTACAAAAATTGATTAATTTTCAGAAAGAAGCTGAAATCTATTGTAGAAGATGGGCAATATTTGTGTTGGTTGCGTGGAAAGTTGATGGAGATCGTGTCTCTTGCACATATGAGAATGTTTACGAATGTGAAGACAATTTCGATCAAATCCGTGGCATGTGCTATAAAAAGCAATACGAACTTCGAACTTATAGTGAAGCTGAGGAAGATTGCAAAAAATCGCATGCAGGTGCAGAGATCTTGAAATTACATTCAAAACATCAATCGGAATTGTTGGAAGCGGTTTTCGGCGACACCCTAACAATGTATTTTATTCAACCGGATAAAACACTCGAACAATCTTCACAATTTGTTGGTGGTGAACCAGAAGATCCAAATTCAAATGCAACCAAGAATTATGTGATTCTGTATACTTACAGTATTCATTATGATGTTGGACCAAATACGATTATCAAATTGGATGCGAATAAAAAAGCATTTGCAATGTGCATGTACCAACCACGTGAAACAATTCTCAGTTTTGCGGTGAAAGCCAAAAATCTTGGATTGCTATATCATCCAACACAATTGGTTGGTGCTTTGGCTGTTTGGAGAACTGCTTCGCATTATACACCATCGTAAGTGTTTATTATCGAAAATCTCACGCGCTCCACCGAAATGAACACGCAACGCAGACCGCGCCGCGCCACGATTCAAATTCCCTCCCTTTTTGTGTGTGTTGTGGCGCGACGCGGTCTGCGTTGCGTGTTTATTTCGGTGGAGCGCGTGGTACCCATGAGATTTTCGATAATAGCCCCGTTCAATTCGATTTTTCCAGAAATCTCCTTAATTATCCCAATTCACATGAGGATATTTGCGAAGCCTCGATGAAAGCGATTCTTGGAACCAGTGATGGAACATTGTTGAATTTGAAACCGGCCAATACCAAGCGATTCAGTCCGGAAGTCAAACAATCATTCAACCGTGCATTCGGACCATTTGTATATTGTCAATATACTGATTCTAGGAAGAATTTGCGTCGTCAAATATACTTTGCAAATAAACGAGTTGTGAGTTTTGATGGCAGTTTTTGAATCGGACCATAGGAATCGGACCACAAAAAAGGAATCGGACCAGGTCCGATTTTTTGAGAAAAATTCGGAATCGGACCACTTTTTCAAAATTTCCTGGTTTTAGCACAAAAAAATTGACTTTTTTGAAAAAAGTGGTCCGATTCAGAATTTTTCTCAAAAAATCGAACGTGGTCCGATTCCTATTGAAAAATGTCACCCTGGTCCGATTCAGAAAACCGTCAAAATCGGGTCCGATTCAAAATTTGAAAAATTGGTGCATTTTTGGCCAAAAAACTTTTTAGTCAAATTTTGGCCAATTTTTGATCAAATCACTGTTTTGGCCAGATTTTGGTCAAAAAATTGGTCAGAATTTGGCCAAAAATTGACCAAAATTCACGATTCGACCGAATTTTGGTCAATTTTCGACCAAAAAACGAATTGGGCCATTTTTGGCCAAAAAACTTTTTAGTCAAATTTTGGCCAATTTTTTGATCAAATCACTGTTTTGGCCAGATTTTGGTCAAAAAATGGTCAAAAAATTGGTCAGAATTTGGCCATTTTTGGTCAAAAATTGGTCAAGCTCCCACCACCAGTGACCATCAAAAAATGTGCAAAAATGAATTGATTTTTGTTGATTTCAGAAAGGAATCGCTTGTGACAAGCAATCCAATATACTTGAAAGTGACTATAGTGCAAATTGGATGCGAAATCTAGGACCATATGGTTATTCTTTCAGTTATTATCCAGAAAAAAATGCGTGAGTTTTCCAGAAATTGAGCGGGGATCAAGAAATGATGGTTTTTTTTGCAGAAAAGGTTTGAGTTTTGACGCATTCCCTCACGCTCTTCATTCTCCAATGCTTTGTGGATTGCATTATGAAAAAGATGTGAATCGTGAAATTCGAATGTGCCCGGAAGATTGGACTCCTTATCAGCGTTCAACTGGAACTGTTTGTCATAAATATTTTGCTTTAAGCACAGAATTTCATAGAGCCCGTGCTTTTTGTCAACGTCAAGGCGGTGATATGTCAAGATGGGAGAGTTATGCGGAGTATCAAATTGTAATAAGACCTAAACGACTACAAATTGCGGATTGGCGTGCTGGTCCATCTGATGCTTGGGTGAAGTGCTTTAATGATAATGGGGTGAGAATTTTTTTCAACCGAAAAAATGAGGAAACGTTTTATTACAGTGCAATGACGTAGAGACAACGATAAAGGACAGAGAGACTAAATGGCCTGATCTTCGATCCGATAAAATGTTTTGGCTGGGCTCATATGAACAAAGTGTAATATGCGAAAAGAAGGCGTATCAGTGAACAAATGAATCCGCCAAACCCTACTCGAATCTACATGTGTTTGTTTTTGGTTTTCCGAAACACAACCAACTCGTTTGTTTTTTCTTTGATCTTGTTTTTTGATCATAAACTTGAATTTTTGAAATTTTGTTTTGAAAACTGTAAAATTTCGTGAAATAAGCTTCAAAATTCTATTTGAGCACCATTGAAGAGCTGAAATTTCTCTGTAACAAATTTCTGATATTCAACGGAAAATGTATAATTTAAATCATTTATTAAAATTTTCTTCGGACCTTGCTGCCAAATAACTATGGATCATTAAAATTGATTTTTCCATTGTTCTTGCTTACTAATACGATTGGGGCTGAAAAACTATAGAATTCTGATGAAAATTCAAAAAAAGTTAGGATAACTCACCAAAAATATTGTGTATTTCAATTGGAAAAGTGTAGATTTTCCAGTGGATTTTTAGGCCATTTTATATTCTTCGGATCTTGATACTAACTAACTATTGATCTTCAAAACATTGGAATTCTTTGAGCTGAAAAAATCCAGAATTCTGATGAAAATTCAAAAAAAGTTAGGATAACTCACCAAAAAAATTGCATTAAATTGTGTATTTCAATTGGAAAAGTTTAGATTTTCCAGTGGGAATTTTCGATCTTTTTATATTCTTCGGACCTTGATATTAACTAACTTTGGATCTTCAAAACATTGATTTTCTATTGTTTTTTGTAAACTGATAATTTTGGATCTGAAAAAATCCAGAATTTTGCTTGAAAATTCAAAAAAAGTTAGGCTAACTCACCAAAAATATTGCATTAAATTGTGTATTTCAATTGGAAAAGTGTAGATTTTCCAGTGGATTTTTGGCTCATTTTTTATTAGGATCTGAAACAAACATTGTCTGAAATTTTTTCCCCCAAAAAAATCTGAAACTCACTAATTATCCCATAATTTGTGTTAGTTCAATTGGAAAAGTTTAGATTTTCCATTGGAAAAATAACATGAGCAATATCTGAATATGAGAGAAATGGGAAAAGGACGCCGTTTTCGTTTTTTTGTGTAAAGGCGAGAGATTGAGAGAGTGCAGAGAAATAGAGTGATCGATTTTTTTTCTCTGATTTTGTTTTCAATGTTTTGAACTGCAGAAGGAAAATCTAGATTTTTCCAAAAAAAATTGGAAAAATTTAGATTTTCCATTTTTTTTTGGTGAAACATAATGATAAAAAGCCAGAAAACGAGGAGTTGCTGATAAGAACATTCTTATCAACAAATATTTTGAGCAAACAAATATCTTCTGTACAAATATAGTAGTGAGCCTTTAAGAAATTCTACAGTATTCCCGAGCGCCTTGGGCGCGAGTGTAGATCAAGATTCCGCGCAAGCGGTTCGAGCGAAGCGAGTGTATGTCCCTTTAGCTTTGGGATACTGTAGGCACACACTCATACACTCGCTTCGCTTACTGTAGCAGATAACTTGAGGCCACAGTATTTTAAAGGGACACACACTCGCTTCGCTCGAGCCGCTTTCGCGAAATTTTGATCTACACTCGCGCCACAGGCGCTCGGGATACTGTAGATCGCTCAAAGGATCATACAGTACCCCGAGCGCCTGTGGCGCGAGTGTAGATCAAGATTCCGCGAAAGCGGCTCGAGCGAAGCGAGTGTGTGTCCCTTTATATTACTGTAGAATTAATGACTGGTCCTTCAAACTACTGTAGAAGGTGTACTTTTCGGTACCAGATGTATGTACTGTAGGTAAACATTTATAATAGTTACAAAAATATTTATTCAGTTTTGTGAGGTAATTATTGTTCCATTTGAGCATATTTCAATCTTCGTCTCAATTTTTCCTGAAATTATATAAAATACATAATGTGAGAAGAAAACTTACCAGGTATCCCAGTGAATTCAGCCAATGGCATCGGATCGTCAAAAATCACATTTTCCTGATATTTTTCATCATCTTGATACAGCTGGAAAAAAATCAATATTAATCTGAAATAATTGTAAGTTAGCCGAACTCACTCAAAAAATTGACAATAGTAGATAAATAATTTTAAAAAATTATAGTATTTTAATTGGAAAAGTATAGATTTTCCATTTTTGAATGTGAAAATAATGAAAAAGGAGAAAATTGAATACTGATAAGAACATTCTTATCAACAAATATTTTGAGCAAACAAATGGTTTTCTGAAGCCTTTAAGAAATTCTACAGTATTCCCGAGCGCCTTTGGCGCGAGTGTAGATCAAGATTCCGCGTAAGCGGCCGAGCAGAGCGAGTGTATGTCCCTTTAGATTACTGTAGCAGTACATTCAAAGGCGCCTACAGTATCCCGAAGCTATAGGGACATACACTTGCTCCGCTCGAGCCGCTTGCGCGGAATTTTGATCTACACTTGCGCCACAGGCGCTCGGGATACTGTAGATCGCTCAAAGGATCATACAGTACCCCGAGCGCCTGTGGCGCGAGTGTAGATCAAAATTCCGCGCGAGCGGCTCGAGCGAAGCGAGTGTATGTCCCTTTACAATACTGTAGCAGATAACTTGAGGCTACAGTATTTTAAAGGGGACACACACTCGCTTTGCTCGAGCGGAATTTTGATCTACACTCGCGCTAAAGGCGCTCGGGGTACTGTATGCTCCTCAAAGTAATCTACAGTACCTCGAGCGCCTGTGGCGCGAGTGTAGATCAAGATTCCGCGTAAGCGGTTCGAGCGGAGCGAGTGTATGTCCCTTTAAATTACTGTAGGTACATCTAAAGGCGCCTACAGTATCCCATGTTCTTTTAGATTACTGTAGATGTCATTTTCGAGAGTATGGTCTTCAAATTATTTATTTTTCAAAAAAAAAAAGTCAAAAAAATTTCATGAATTGGGAATAGTTGTCATTGGTTCCACTTGATTTATAGATATTTTCGATTTCCAACAACACAATAAATATTCCCGAATTCTTCTAAAATTCGCAACCGTATAAGTCATTGGAAATATTTCACCAAGTGACATATATTCCATACAAATAATCGGACCAACAAATTCCAAATCAATCCAATTTGTCAAATAAACCATCAGAATTCCGATGATTTTCAATGAAAACATCAGGAAAATCGGGCAATTTTGATAGATTATCGAGAGTTCTGATTTTCGTTTTGTTGATGATAGAATATGTTGGTTTTTGTGCACGGAATATAGGATAACTAGATTTAAAAACATTGAGATTAGATAGATTATTGATTCGGATAATTCTTCATAAAAATATAGATTTATATTGATTTTTGCTCCATTTTTATTTGAAAAACATTCAAATTTTTGATGTTCTGATTTCATTAGTGAAATTAATAAATAACATGTATTAGTTTTCAAATCACATCTCTGATGTTTAAGATACAAACCGATTAATTCACAGAAATATAGAAAAAATATGATTTTTTTGCTTCCAACTAATTTCAAGAATCTTTCAACATTCAGAATTATTATAAATCTTTGAATTGATATAAGTAAAATAAAGCCGATTCCGAAAAGTTTTGCGGGGTAGAAAAATATGAAAAGGATAAAAGTTCTAGAAAAATTGAAGTTTTATACAAAAACAACACAAAAAATTCTCACATAATCAATAAAAACTGTGGATAATCATCAAATAATGCGATTCCAATTACAAACCAAAATCTCAGGGAATGCATTTGAATACAGACGAAAATGTTCAAATAAATCGGATAAATTGCAGTGGTTTTTTCATCTTTTGGAGTTGTTAGAAATAATATTGTATAAGGAATATACATTAATTTGAGAATATATATAAGACTGTAGTATAACGGACTTTCTTCGAACATTTTTGGGAGAAGGGCTCTAAACTGGGATACTGTATGTCCCTTTAGATTACTGTAGCAGATAACTTTAGGATACAGTATTGTAAAGGGACACACACTCGCTTCGCTCGAACCACTTGCGCGGGATTTTGATCTACACTCGCGCTAAAAGCGCTCGGGATACTGTAGACCGTTCAAAGGATCATACAGTATCCCGAGCGCAGGTGTAGATCAAAATTCCGCGAAAGCGGTTCGAGCGAAGCGAGTGTATGTAACTTTAAAGTACTGTAGTTTCTCAAGGTACCGTATTTAAACCCTACAGTAATCTAAAGGGACATACACTCGCTTCGCTCGAACCGCTTACGCGGAATTTTGATCTACACTCGCGCTAAAGGCGCTCGGGATACTGTATGTCCCTTTAGATTACAGTAGTAGACTCAAGGTACTGTAGATCACCTAAAATCCATACAGTCTTGTTACAAAGTACAGTAAATCATTTAAGATGAAATAAATTACAGTTTCCTATAGCTACAGTACTTTAAAGGGACACACACTCGCTCCGCTCGAAGCTTATTTTCATCAGAAATTACTCCAGAAGCTTGAAAAATATCGATTTGTCATCATTTTTGGCTGAAAAACTAAGTTTTTTCTACATTTTCAGCCCTAGAAGGAAGTCAGAAGAAAATCTGTTGAAAATGTCGAGAAAAATGGAAAAAAAAATAATTATAGATTTGGAGATCAAACTTTATTCAACCAAAAATTAAGATTTATGAAAAACTTCAGAATTTGTCTTCAATCGACGCCTGCAAAAATTACTATAATCTGAGCAATATGCGATTTTGCTCATATACCCATTGCTCATATTATAGTCAAATGAGCAATCTTTAGCTTCAAAATTCCAACATTGCTCATATTATAGTCTGTTTGGTGTCTAAAAAACCCCAAAAACCCACCATTCTTCTCCTCAGGCGATAATTTCTTCAAAATCCCTTCAAAATCCGGCCGTTTTTCAGGATTCCGGCTAAAACATTCGCACATCAGACCATGAATCTTTTTATTCGTCGAAATTTCCATCGGCGGATGTTTTGTTTTGATAATCTCTTTTGCTTCGGCATTTGTGAGACCGGGAAATGGATCAGTTGCACAAAATGTGAAGATTTCCCACATTGTCACGGCAAATGACCAAACATCGGTTTTTGGCGTGAAGATCAGTTGTTCGATGGTTTCGGGGGCCAACCAGCGGATCGGAACCTGGAAAATTTGACAATTAAAGGAACATACAGTATCTCGAGCTCCTTGGGATACTGTAGGCGCCTTTAAATTTACCTACAGTAGTTTAAAGGGACATACACTCGCTTCGCTCGAACCGCTTGCGTGGAATTTTGATCTACACTCGCGCCAAAGGCGCTCGGGGCAGCAGATAACTTGAGGCTACAGTAATTTAAAGGAGCATAGGCTCGCTCGGCTCGAGAGTTAAAGAAACATACAGTACCCCGAGCGCCTGTGGCGCGAGTGTAGATCAAGATTCCGCGTAAGCGGTTCGAGCGGAGCGAGTGTATGTCCCTTTGAATTACTGTAGCCTCTATGATCTACAGTACCTTGAGTCTTCTACAGTAATCTAAAGGGACATACACTCGCTTCGCTCGAACCGCTTTCGCGGAATTTTGATCTACACTCGCGCCCAAGGCGCTCGGGATACTGTATGATCCTTTGAGCGGTCTACAGTATCCCGAGCGCCTCTGGCGCGAGTGTAGATCAAAATTCCTCGAGCGAAGCGAGTGTATGTCCCTTCAAACTACTGTAGGTACATTTAAAGGCGTCTACAGTATCCCACTGTAAATTCACCTTAATTTTGGTGGCTTTAATTTCCGTCAGCCCACTTTCCGACAGGCCAAAATCACTGATTTTGACCTCCATTTTGGCGCCGAGTAGCAAATTTCGTGCCGCCAAATCGCGATGAATTATTGTTTGTGATGATAGATAGGCCATTCCGCGAGCCGTGTCTCGACAAAAACCCGTCAATTTTTGGATTGAGCATTTTTTGTTGCGCAAATGGTTCTGGAAATGATTTAAAGTGATTTAAAGGGACATACAGTATCCCGAGCGCCCGTGGCGCGAGTGTAGATCAAAATTCCGCGTGAGCGGTTCGAGCGAAGCGAGTGTATATCCCTTTAGATTACTGTAGAAGATAACTTGATGCTACAGTAATCTAAAGGTACATACACTCGCTTCGCTCGAACCGCTTACGCGGAATTTTGATCTACACTCGCGCCAGAGGCGCTCGGGATACTGTATGTTCCTTCGAGCGCCTGTGGCGCGAGTGTAGATCAAGATTCCGCGCAAGCGGTTCGAGCGAAGCGAGTGTGTGTCCCTTTAGAATACTGTAGCCTCTGAAGTGATCTACAGTACCTTGAGACCTCTACAGTAATCTAAAGGGACACACACTCGCTCCGCTCGAACCGCTTACGCGGAATTTTGATCTACACTCGCGCTAAAAGCGCTCGGAGTACTGTATGTTCCTTCGAGCGCCCGTGGCGCGAGTGTAGATCAAAATTCCTCGAGCGGAGCGAGTGTATGTCCCGGTAGCTTTGGAATACTGATTGCTCATATTAACCCACCTTCAAACATCCATTCTTGGCCAATTCAATAACAATCATAAGTGGTTCTTCCATTGGTGCAACTCCAATAACCCTCACCATATTTCGATGTGTCAATAATCGCATCAATTTCGCCTCCTTCAAAAATCCCCTCAACTTCGATTTCTGTGTTTCTCCCTTCATTTTTTTCACCGCCACATCAATCGGTTCCTCGCCTTTTTTCTCAAATTTTCCCCGCCAAACCTCGCCAAATGCACCGGCTCCCAATTTATCGATTAGTTCGATTTCGTCGTGTTGAATGTAGTATTTGGCTTGTTTGACGGGTCGAATTAGAGTTGCGGTGGTTGGTTTGAGGGGACGTTTTTCGGCGGCCAAGAAGTTGAGCAAATCCAAGAGTTGCGGGAATTTGCGAGTCGTTTCGAGCTGCAAAAATTCGGGATTTTTTGAGATATCATGAGCCTAGGGTTACTGTATGTCGCTTTAAATTACTGTAGCAGGCTCAAGACACTGTAGGATAGAAGTTACAGTAATCTAATGGGACATACACTCGCTCCGCTCGAACCGCTTGCGCGGAATTTTGATCTACACTCGCGCCAAAGGCGCTCGGGGTACTGTATGTTCCTTTAAGTCGTCTAGGCTAGGGTTACTGTAGATTATTAGCGTCAAAATTCTGCATTTTTTGATACCAAATAAGCCCAGGGTCACTGTAGATCGTCATCATCTACAGTAACCCACCCCAGCCTTGTTTGGTGTCAAAAAACGCAGAATTTTCGCGCCAAAATCAACTACAGTACCCCCGCGGGTAGATCAAAACGCACCCTTCTCAACGTCCATCCGCCATTCTCGAAAAACAGCGGAAAATGGCGGGCTTGTCCTTTGAAGAGTACGGTAAGGCAGAAGAAGGGCACCGATTTTTCTGTCGTTTTTCGCACCAGAAAATCGCCGTCGTTCTGGAAAAATTGGGTGAGTATAATATGAGCAATGCCCCTGGGATTTTTAGGATTGCTCATATTATAAACATGAGAGGTGTCTTTAAAACCAAAATTTCAACCCATGTTCCTTTAGATTACTGTAGCCTCCTATATGATCATTTAAGTGATTTACAGTACCTTGAGTCCTCTACAGTAATCTAAAGGGACATACACTCGCTTCGCTCGAACCGCGTGCGCGGAATTTTGATCTACACTCGCGCCACGGGCGCTCGGGTTACTGTAGACCGCTCAAAGGATCATACAGTACCCCGAGCGCCCGTGGCGCGAGTGTAACTCGAAATTCCGCGTAAGCGGCTCGAGCGGAGCGAGTGTATGTCCCTGTAGCTTTGGGATACTGTAGGAGCCTTTAAATGTACATACAGTAATCTAAAGGGACATACACTCGCTTCGCTCGAGCCGCTTCCGCGGAATTTTGATCTACACTCGCGCCACGGGCGCTCGGGATACTGTATGTTCCTTTGAGCGGTCTACAGTACCCCGAGCGCCCGTGGCGCGAGTGTAGATCAAAATTCCGCGTAAGCGGTTCGAGCGAAGCGAGTGTATGTCCCTTTAAAATACTTTAGCAGATAACTTGAGGCTACAGTAATTCAAAGGGACATACACTCGCTCCGCTCGAATAAAAGAGAAAATTTGAATATTGCTCATATTATACTCATATTTGGTATCATTCTGCCCCAAATCTCATCCCGAATTCAAAAAAAATGGTCCTTGCCTCCAACAATTCACAGCACTCATTCCTCGGCATCACACCGTGATACCATTCCCTTTCGATCAACTTCTTCGACCAAATCGCCATCATCTCATCGTCCATTCCACGTTGTGATGTATCTGTTGATGGTCCCGCAGCTCCCGCTCCCCGTTTTTTCGCCCGTTTTCCCGTGCATCCGGGACTCTCTTCTATCGAGCAATTTTCGGTGGTTTTGAGTGCTGTTGGCACACTTGGCTCTTCTCGTGAGAAACATAACAGGCCTTTTTTCTTTTTCGATTTTTTACTCTGCAAAATTTGGAGGTACGCAGCCAATTTCAAGCTTGGCTGAGTATCTAATCATGAAAAATGCGATATTTTGATACCAAACAAGGTATATTTGGCTGCGTACTTCATCTAACAAAGATACGCAGCCAATTTGAGCGTTAGCTGAGTATCTAATGTTGTAGATCATGAAAAATGCGATATTTTGATATCCAATTGGCTGCGTACCTTGATTAGATACTCAGTTGAAGTACGCAGCCAAATATACCATGTTTGGTATCAAAATTCCGCATTTTTTATGATCTACAACATTAGATACTCAGCCAACGCTCAAAATTGGCTGCGTACCAACCCACTTTTTTTCGAGTCGATGCACTGTCACTCTCTAATAATGTCATAATTGAGATAAAATATTTTTATTCGTTTGCACTTTGTGAATTTCAAAAAACTAAAAATAGTGGATTTTTGCGGGGGGAACCCGGCAAAAATCAGGTTTTCACGTGAAACACGTGGCATTTTTTTGTTTATGGAAAACTTCGGTTATTTTGAGTGAAAAGGAGGCTACAGTAATCTCGAGCGCCTTGGGCGCGAGTGTAGATCAAAATTCCGCGCAAGCGGCTCGAGCGGAGCGAGTGTATGTCCCTTTAAAGTACTGTAGCAGATAACTCGAGGCTACAGTATTTTAAAGGAGCATACACTCGCTCCGCTCGAGCCGCTTACGCGGAATTTTGATAAACACTCGCGCCACAGGCACTCGAAGGAACATACAGTATCCCGAGCGCCTTTGGCGCGAGTGTAGATCAAAATTCCGCGTAAGCGGTTCGAGCGGAGCGAGTGTATGTCCCTTTAAGTTACTGTAGCAGATAACTCGAGGCTACAGTACTTTAAAGGGACATACACTCGCTCCGCTCGATCTTTAAAGGAACATACAGTATCCCGAGCGCCTTGGGCGCGAGTGTAGATCAAAATTCCGCGCATGCGGTTCGAGCGGAGCGAGTGTGTTTCCCTTTGAAATACTGTAGCCATGGTACCGTGTTTTATCCTATCCTAAAGGATCATACATATCTACAGTACTTTAAAGGGACATACACTCGCTCATACATAAAATGGGTCCCCAGAATCGGGGTGAGGGGCTTAACTTTTTTCAAAAATCTGAAGGGAAGGGTGCCTAACTTAGCCAATTTTCTGCTGATAATTTACCAAAATTCCCAGATTTGTCCAAAATTCGCTCAAAAATGTGAGGAAGGTGTTTAAATTTGGAAAATTTTCAAGGAGGGACCCTAACTTTGAAAACTGACTCGGGGGACCTATTTTATGTATGCACTCGCTTCGCTCGAACCGCTCACGCGGGATTTTGATCTACACTCGCGCCATGGGCGCTCGGAGTACTGTACGCTCCTTCAAAGGATATACAGTACCCCGAGCGCCTTCGGCGCGAGTGTAGATCGAAATTCCGCGTGAGCGGTTCGAGCGGAGCGAGTGTATGTCCCTTCAAATTACTGTAGAGGACTCAAGGTACTGTAGAACACGATCATAGAGGCATGTCCCTTTAGATTACTGTGGCGGCCTATTTCGCATCTATGATTTGATTAGAGATTGTTATAAAAGGCACATCTTCCTTTTTTTTTTTTTTGAAAATGTTAATATTCCCTGCTGTCTTTTTCTTCTTGATTTCTCAATCAATTCAAGATTATGATCCAATTCAACTTGCTAAATCATTTCTAGAAAATTTTGAAAAAGGCGATCAAACCAATGATGCACAATTAATCTATCCACTTTTCAACAAATCGATGAATATTTATTGCCAAGAATTCACTGATCCTTTATCCGATCCTTCGATTTTATCGAAAATCTATGAATTTCAAAATAATCAGACAATAATTGTGCTTAAAAATGCTTGGATTGAAACTGAAAATGGAATTGGAAACTTGATTTTTGTCACTAGCCTTCGTCATCAGAAAATTGGAAATTCAACTGTTATTGAATACGACATCAGGTTTTTGAGTAAAAAAATTGGAAAAAATTGGAAAGTTGTGGCAATTCAAATTCGGGAGGCGGATTATTACAAAGAAAAATGGAATATTTTGATAAATTTGATTAGAACAAATGATGTTACTGATAATTCAGACCTTTAAAAAAATGAATTATTTTCGTTAAAGGAAATGTCCCTTTAAAATACTGTAGCCTCAAGTTATCTGCTACAGTAATCTAAAGGGACATACACTCGCTTCGCTCGAACCGCTCACGCGGAATTTTGATCTACACTCGCGCCAGAGGCGCTCGGGGTACTGTATGTTCCTTGAAGTGGTCTACAGTACCCCGAGCGCCTTTGGCGCGAGTGTAGATCAACATTCCGCGCAAGCGGTTCGAGCGTATGTCCCTTTAGATTACTGTAGCTTCAAGTTATCAGCTTCAATCTGCTACAGTGATCTAAAGGGACATACACTCGCTTCGCTCGAGCTTTAAAGGAACATACAGTATTCCGAGCGCCTTGGGATACTGTAGGCGCCTTTAAATCTACCTACAGTATTTTAAAGGGACATACACTCGCTTCGCTCGAGCCGCTCACGCGGGATTTTGGTCTACACTCGCGCCAAAGGCGCTCGGGATACTGTATGTTCCTTTAAAGCTAGAGCGGAGCGATTGTGTGTCCCTTCAAAATACTATAGCCTCTAGTTATCTGCTACAGTAATCTTTAAAGGATCCTACAGTATCCCATATGACTACAGTAGTTTAAAGGTACATACAGTATCCATTGTTTGCTGAGTTGCTGCTCAGTGAATTTTGCATTAAAAATTGATACGGAAAATTTTCCAGAATAAAAAAAATCAATGAAGGAGTACTGTAGGGTCCTTTAAATTTTCAAGAATTTTGTTAGAAAAAAAAACCTGTAACCTGCAAATTTCCCCAATAAAAAAAATCAATGAAGGAGTACTGTAGCGTCCTTTAAAAACCAAAACAAAATTGTCGAAAATGAATAGATTTTTTAAGACAAAAAAAGGAGAAAAAAGAAAAAAACAAGTGTAAATAGATAGGAAAAAAGAGACAAAAAGTATATAAATTATTACATTTTTCAAAAATTTTCGGCGGCGAAAAATGGAGATTTTTTGGAAATAAAAACAACAAATGAAATGAAAAAAATTTTAATTTTTAATTAAAAAGCACGGGTTTTCTTGTGGGACAAAGACAAAAATGGGGGGAAAAAGAGCAAAAAAATGAAGAATTTGAAGAATGGAGATGAAGAAGAAAATGTGATTAATATGGAGCAAATCCTGGGCGACGTCTGGAAAAAAGAGCATTTTTCGGGGGTTTTGGAGCTCTGGGAGCATTTTTTGAGCTCTGGAAGCATTTTTGAGCTCTGAGAGCATTTCTGGTAGATTTTGTGCAATTTTAGAGCTCTGGGAGCATTTCTAATAGATTTTGAACAATGTTAAAGCTCTGGGAGCGTTTTCGAGCAATTTTAGAGCTCTGGAAGCATTTTTTGAGCTCTGGGAGCATTTCTGGTAGATTTTGTGCATTTTTAGAGCTCTGGGAGCACTTTTGAGCAATTGTAGAGCTTTGGGAGCATTTTTGGGCATTTTTAGACCCTGGATTATTTTTTAGGTGAAATTTCAGAGCTCTGGGAGCATCAGGATTCGAAATAAGCTTCTCCAGGCTGAAAGTTAGCTAAAAATCTGGATTTTCAGCGAAATTTTGATATCTTTGACAGAAATTGAGTTGAAATTGATCAAATTTCGAGTTTTCTACATCAAAATCTTCCCCAAAATCTAGAAAATCGAATATTTTCATGGATTTCAAGGTTTCTGGCTTAATTTTTCATGAAAATTTCATATTTTTGATAGAAATTAGGTTAAAAATGACCAAATTTCAAGTTTTCTCCACACACCTGGAGAGACAGTGTCCAAAAATTTTTGTACAGTGTGAAATTTTTTCAAAAAAAAAATTGTGCAGCGTGAAAATCAGAAGTTTTCGAAAAAAAAACCTCGCCGGCAATAGGACTCGAACCCTGGTCTCATGCACGCCAGTCAAAACTGCTATCCTCTCGGCCACATCTCTCTTTTCTCCCGAGGGGAAAATGTTGGTGGAAAGGAAACTGTTTTCAAACGAATGCGTTGCAACGTTGCTCAAAATTTGAAGTTAGGAAAACTTAGTTTAGACTTGACGAACATGGTTGAATTTTTTATGATAGATTGCTAAGGTCATAGGCAGTGTGGAACACCATGAGTGCAGTGTGGAAATGCCCTATTTCGCTGTTATTTTGAAGTGTCCATTTTGATGGAAAAATTGGCCACTGGAAAGAATCGCGGGGCATTTTTTAATAAGGCAACCTCCGGGTTCGGTTTCTTCACAAAGTAGGGGTATTTTTGTGCCTAGTTTTTGAATTTACCCATGTGCAGTGTGGAATTTGATTTTGAAAGTCATAATTGATGAAAAACAGTTTTTTACTGGACACTATGTTTTTCTAGGCGAGTAATCACTTTCCACACTGCACATGGAGTTCCAATTAGATAAAAGATTGTCTAGAAACTATATTCATTTTAAAAATGAAGATTTATTGAGGTATAAACTTGTTTGTTATAGTGTGAAAAAATTGAAAAAAAAAATAAAAAATTGCTTCGTTGAGCAAAACCGAACCCGTGACCTTGTGATTGAGGGCGCAGCGTCTTAGCCACTCGGACAATTGTGTGTTTTTAATTGAGAAGAGACACAGGTGATTTCCAAAAGTGTGAAAAAATGTGCATGTGTCTCTATACGTTATATGCATGTTTTTTCATCCTCAACATACACATTTTTCATCCTTCACAGACACATTTTAGACATTTTTGAGGATCTAAAAAGGATGAAAAAAGTGTGAAAAATCAAAATTTCAGTGGAAGCCTCAAACTTTCAGACAAGGTGTGTGGACTTAAGTTAAGTATCTGAAAGTGTGATTTTAAGCTTCTGGGGTCACTTTCAGCTAGGAAAAGCTGAAAATAGACTAAAAATCGAAAATTTTGAAGTTAGGCCAATATTTTTGGATTTTGTTGGGGGACTTCTGAAAAGTGTGTGACGAGATGAATTTCAGCATTTTCAGCCAGGAAAAGCTGAAAATGAGCTGAAAACCAAAATTTTCGATGTTGAACTGAAACTTTCAGAATTTATTTGGAGTGTTGGAAGAAGAATCTGAATATTGAAGTTTCAGCATTTTCAGCCAGAAAAAAACTGAAAAATGAAATTTTTGATGTTGGATTCAAACATTCATTATTGGTTGCGCGAGCTCTGAAAAGTGAATGAAGAGATGATTATTTTGAATTTGAGCCAGAAAAATGTGTATAATGGATCAATTCATTTGAAGAAAAATGAATTTCGCGACATTTTTTGTTTTCGTATCATACTCCTCAAATGGTCTCATTTACAATTAGACACTGTGCCCAAAGCAATGATATGAGAACATTCGCCAGTTTCCTTTTTAGTTCATTTGCAGCTTTTTCTGGCTGAAAATCAAAAAAATCATCGCCTCACTCACTTTTCAAAAGTCATCTAACCATTTCTAAAAGTTTTAGTTCAACATCGAAAATTTTGGTTTTCAGCTCATTTTCAGCTTTTCCTGGCTGAAAATGCTGAAATTCATCTCGTCACACACTTTTTAGAAGTCCCCCAACAAAATCCAAAAATATTGGCCTATCTTCAAAATTTTTGATTTTCAGCTTATTTTCAGCTTTTCCTGGCTGAAAATGCTGAAATTCATCTCGTCACACACTTTTCAGAGGTCCCCCAACCAATTCTGAAAGTTTGAGCCTAACTTCAAAATTTTCGATTTTCAGTCTATTTTCAGCTTTTCCTAGCTGAAAGTGACCCCAGAAGCTTAAAATCACACTTTCAGATACTTAACTTAAGTCCACACACCTTGTCTGAAAGTTTGAGGCTTCCACTGAAATTTTGATTTTTCACACTTTTTTCATCCTTTTTAGATCCTCAAAAATGTCTAAAATGTGTCTGTGAAGGATGAAAAATGTGTATGTTGAGGATGAAAAAACATGCATATAACGTATAGAGACACATGCACATTTTTTCACACTTTTGGAAATCACCTGTGGAAATGTTGGTGAAAAGAAAACAGGTGATTTTTTTCGAAAAAAAAATACAGTGTGACTTTTGAAAAAAATGTACAGTGTCCATTTTGGACACGTCTCGTCAGGTGTGTTTCTCCATCAAAATCTTCAGAATCTTCCTCCCAAAAAATGTCTTACCTAACAGCTCCACCTCGTCCTCTTCCTCGAAATCCTCCAGCATAAACATATTTAATAATAACACCTCCCCGTCCACCAGCTCCTCCTCTTCCACCTCTTCCAGCTCCTCTATAAGGCGGTCGATTTGTTGTCGAGATTCCGCGGATATTTGTTCGTTTTTGATCGACTTTGATTTGTCGGCCGCGCAACAAACTATCTGACATTGCTAATGCATTTTGCATTCCATCTTTGTCGGTGAATTCAACGTAGGCGAATCTGAAATTAATTTCAGGTTGAAAAATGGGAAATTGGGTGAGAATGAAGGGGTTTTTGGCAATTTTTTGGTCTAAAATTGACATTTTTAGCTTAAATTTGAGGATTTTTGGTATTTGATTGAAGTTTGAATGATTTATTTCAGGTTATATTCGAATTTACATTTCTGAGATGTTTTTAGGGGGAAATAAAGAAGATTGAAGGTTTTAGGTTCAAAATTAGCTTTTTATAGTATTTTACAGTGAAAATATTGATTTTTGAGATCTAATTGATAGAAAATGTAATTTTTAATGAAATTTGGGTTGAAAATTATGTTTCCATACGAATTTTAGAGTAAATTATGATTTTTTATGAGAAAAATGATGTTTTACGTTAAATTTCCAAAAATATGGAATTTCAGATCTTTTTATAAACAAATATGTGATTTTCAATGAAATTTGGGTTGAAAGCTATACTTCCATACGAATTTTACAGTAAATAATGGTTTTTGATGAGAAAAATTGATTTTTTGTGAAATTTGAGGGCCTTAAAACACTTCAGGTTGACAATTTAGGTTTTTTTCTGAAGTCTAGGCTAAAATATGGCTTATCTGCTGATTTTGAGCAATTAGGAACGCTGTTTTGATAAAAACTGTGATTTTTGGGCTCAAAATTAGCTTTTTATCGTATTTTACAGTGAAAATATGTTTTTCGAAAAATTTCAGACATTTTGAAGGTTTTTAGCCTAAAAACAGCGATTTTTAAGATTCGCGGGTTAAAATTATCGATTTTTAAGCAAATTTCATCCAAAAAAAAACTCACCCTTTTGGATGTCCACTGAATTTATCGAACAAAATTGTGACACGAGACACCGAACCGCAACCATGGAAATGTTGTTCGAGATCTTCGGCTGTTGCACTATAATCTACCTGAAATCAGAAGATTTTTTGTGATTTTTGGTTAATTCTAAGGTAAAACTCAAGAAAATTCGATCATTTTTGGCTAAAAACTCAAAAATTTCTGACTTTCTGGATCAAATTGTGAGAAAATTATGAATTTTGGCTCAAAATAACCGGAACTTCATGAAAAATCCCATCAAAACCCACATTTCCAACATAAACACTTTTCGAATCAGCTTCAGCTCGTTCTTCAGCCGTCAAACTAGTCGTCGAGTGGCTTCCCTGAGTTCCTGGTGTCAAACTCATTTGTCCGACGAGCTCACTTTGAATCGCCTTCAATTTTCGTTGTTCCTCCTCGATTTCGGCCATTTCGCCTTCAATTGCTGACAAATCGGCGTCGTCTTCTGTGATATCTTCTCCGCCGTTCAACAAATCGTCTTCTGTCATATTTGTGTCGCTCATTTTCTGGAATTTCAGCAAAATATATCAATTTACTAAAGAAAAGAGGTATAAAAGAACAAAATATTGAAAAATAAAGAAAAAGTAGAACAGCATTTAGCCGGAGCCATAAAAATGGAATGAATAAACAAATGATTGATTTTGTTGTTGTTATTGTTTGTGGGCGGAGCTAAAAGGGCGTGTTGGCGTCTTTTTGGTGTGAAATTCGCACATTTTGGGAAGGTGTGAGTTTGGGAAAATGAAAATATTTGAAAAATCAAAGAATAATGGGAAATTATGATGAAATATGCGCTCTAAACTCCTGAAAATCGATAAAATTAGCAATTTTATCAAAAAACTTATGAAATATTCTTCCACACCTTTTCCCCTCTGAAAATCTCCATTTTTCACATGAATTGTATATCAAAATACTCCTAAGCACCTGAAGAAACCTCTGAAATCATCAGAAATCTGAAAATTCCCAGCAGAAACCCAGTTTTCCCCCGGCAAAACCCAAAAGAACAACAAAAGCGAAAAAAAAGAAATGCAAAAAATTTCGAAACACTTTGCCAATGTGAGAGAGTGCAGAGAAATCGCGGCGAGACCCGGCGGCGTTTTGCAATAGAGCGCACTTCCATTTCTACTTTTATTTCGCACAGAAAATTCATTTTTGGCCCGTTTTCACTGAAAATGCCGCCAAAATCGACGCGTGCGAGACGCGGAAGATCGCAGAAACAAAATGAGAGTAGAGAAGTGTCAGCGACGCCAAGTGAAAGGTGAGGAATCTTTGGGAAAATCAAGAAAACTCAAATTTTCCAGCAAATCAAGGGAAGTCAGCGAAGAAGTGCAATCTTCAAGTGATGAAGAGGAAGAAGTGGAAGTTCCAGTTTTAATGATTAAAGAAAGAGAAAAAAGAAGCACTGCGGGCAATAAAATGCAAGCTCTTCTAGCATCTGCAGACCAGGAAGACGAATTTTATAAAACCGCCTATGGTGGTTTTGACGAGAATAATGAGGCGGATAAAGAATTCGAAAGTCCAGTGCATTCTGAAGACGAAGATGATGAAGTTGATTCGGATTTTGATAAACCAGAAGATGATGGAAATGATCAAGGGAATTCTGGAGGCGAGGAAAATGAGGAGAAATCGAATCGCAGGAAGAGAAAGTTCAAAGAACCTAAAAGAGGTCTAACTGCTGATGATATTCTAGCAAAGAATAAAAAATGGGCGATGGCTCGATTAGCTGGAAATATTGTTGAGGCAAATTCGGTTGATGAAAAAACCCAAGCTCAAATGTTGAAAGAAGCCGAGAAAACGGAAAAACTCAATATTGAAAGTTTGAAAAAGTGAGCCTGGCCCAAAAACCAGAAAAAAAATGAATTTTCTACAGATACGAGGAATTCGAGTTGGAAAAGAAGAAGAAACGGGAGAAGAATAGTGTTCGAGTTTTCCCGCCGGGTCCAAGGCAGAAAATTAAAATGACTAGAGAGGGAACTAGTATTACTATGGCTGAAGTTAAGGTAACTATGCTTGAAGTGTGAAAATCTTGTGAAAAATGCTGCTTTTTCGACTAGAAATCGTTGAAAATCGAAAATCTGACAATTTTTGATCGGATTTTTTTTGTTTTATTTTTTTTTGTCATTTTTCACGTGAAAAATCAGTGATTTTCATAATTTCTGATTTGATTTGAGCTATGAAAATGTGATTTTCAGGTTTGGGATGTTGAAAATATCAAAATTTGTCTGAAAATCCCAATTTTCATAGGAAAATGCAGGTTTACTTGTGTTTTCACATGAAATTTCGAGATTTTGGTCCTAACTCTGAAAATCAATAGTTCTAATGCAAAAATTGCTGAAAATCTGAAATCTCACTGAAAACTGCGATTTTTTCAGTGAAATTTGAGATTTTTGGCAGAGATGCGGAAGCTATGCCCAAATTTTCGAATTTCATGGGTTTCTTGGGTGAAAATTGAGCACTTTCAAGCTCCAGGACTCGAAAATCTGGAATTTGTCTGAAAATCTCGAATTTTCATAGGAAAATGCAGGTTTACTTGTGTTTTCACATGAAAATTCGAGATTTTCAGACAGATTTTGGCCAGTTGTAATATAACAATTGCTGAAAATCTGGAATTTCACTGAAAACTAAGATTTTTCTGTGAAATTTCGGATTTTTGAACTTGAGATGGGTTTGGAGCTCTAAATTGATCAATTGATCAAAAGCTATGCCCAAATTTTCGAATTTTTCCGGAAAATTTTCCAATTTTCCCCTTGCAAAATATAATTTTTGCTCTTTTTCCCACCAAATAACCAAATACATACACATATTTTTTCGAAGCAAAACTTCGTGTCCCCCCTCTTTTCATCCTTTTCTGCTCCTCAAAAATGCTCCAATTCTTTTTTTGAGGACCTCCCCTTCTCTTCTTCTTCTTCTTCTAAAAACGACCAACAAAAAAAATATGAGCGGCCAAACATTTTCTCTTCTTTTTTTCCCTTTGCTTTTGGTTTTCTTCTTCTTCTTCTTTCGTTTTTCCACTAGTCAGTCGTCGTCGTCGCATTTTTTTGTTGTGCATTTCGAATGCACATTTTTTCCCTTCAGCTTCTTCTTTCACTATGGACCTCTTCTTTTTGGTTTTGGTCTGGCCTTTTTTGTTGCGATTTTGTGAGAGCAGCCCGTTTTTTGCACATTTTTTGGAAGCAATTTTGCGAGTTTCACGGACTTTCTATAGATAATTTTGCATTTTTTTCGGTGAAATATCGATTTTTGGACTAGGGGCTGATTTTTAGGTTTTTTTGATTCTCAACATTAGACTTTTTCGTCCTATCTGAAAATTTTTAGAATTTTCAACCTATCGTATGAATTTCATTCTTCAGATTCAGTATATACCGATTTTGCCCTCAGATTCGAAGTTTTAGCTCACGAATTAGAGTTTTTCGTCGAATTCCATAAAAATTTTGATTTTCATTATTTTGAAGTTCTATGCATTTTTGTGCAGAATTTTTGCTGTAATTTTTTCCATCTTAAAATTTCGTCTTAGCACTTTGGGTCCATTTTTGCATGTCAGAAATTTGAGTTTTTCTTCAGAATTTCCAATTTCTACCCTGAAAATTCGTGTTTTTCTATATTTTTCCGTCCGAAAATCTCAGAAATTCGATTTTTCATTGAAATATCAGGGAATTCTAGCTTGAAACCTGAATTTTCCAGTTTTTTCTGGTTAATTTGTTCCAGCCGAAAATTTTTTTTCGTTCGAAAAATCGGGATTTTTTTCCAAATTCGAGATTCACAGCGCCGTTTTCCTTAAGAAATTCATTAGCAAAAAAAAGTTATCTGATTTTCTCCGTTTTTTTTTGCTCATTCATCATTGTTGTAAAAAGTGCACTTTTTCTTCCTCGTTCACACCAAGAAATTCCGTCATTTTTCCCGCCAAAAGTGCTTACACACATAGTTGTTGTTGAAAAATTGAATTCCCGAGTTTTGCGTGGTCCTAAAAACTTTTTTGCGCATTGATTCTCTGCGTCTCTAACCGCAGAGAGAAGCCTAAAGTATTCCTTTGGCAAAAAGTAGTAGGCTTCATCTTCTACTAGCAGCCGCCTTTGCACTCTTTTCGCTCTCTTCACCAATTTCGCATCTCTCGTCGTTGTCTTGCTTTCTCTAACCGTCTCGCCGACTCTCCTCATCTACCATACTCTCTCGGGGAGAGAGAAAAGAGTTTAGAATTGGAGCTGTTTGGGACAGCCTTCTTCTCCTCTGCCTATTTCTTCTGCTTTTCTTTTTCCGACCGAAACATTTTATTAGTTTTTTGAACGACTCTGAAAATCTCTGAAATTTCGAAGGGTTTTTTGGGACGAAGATACCACACATGTTTTCTTGAGAGATTTATGCGTTTTTTTGAAATTCTCTAGGGATTTTGTAGTTTCTAGGCTTCTTGAAGCTGAAATTTTCTCTTGGAACTCATCTAGGGCTCTTTTTTGTCTGAAAATCTCGCCAAATTTTTAGTCGATTTGTCTGGGAAGCGGAAGCTATGCCCAATTTTTTCCTCAAAAAATTATTTTTTCCAGCTTTTTTCCAAAATAACATTTTCCCATTTGTATCTATAAACAATTTTTTCTAGCTTTTTTTCTGCGAAAAAGATGAAATTCAATAAAAATGTTGTTATCCGCCCCGAACTTTTTTCCGTTTTTTTTTCCGAAAAAAAACCCAGAAAAAAAAAAGTTCTGATCTTTTTTTCCCCGAAATTTTTTCTCCTCGTGTTGTTTGCCATTTCGAAAATTTCTAAACAAATTTTTTTCTTTGCTTTTTTTTTGTTTTATTATTTGCGCGCTTTTGCGCAAAAAAGAATAGAAGGATTGAATTTCTCGTTTGTATTGTTGTAATTTTTAGGGTGAATAATGTGTGAAAATTGGAAGTACCGTAGTAGCTAGACAAATAGTGCATAGGACCGTACCAGGCAGTTCTGGGCTATTTTTTGAACGATTTTTTTGGATCTAGAGGTGAATTTTGGTCAATTTCCAAGTCCTAGAGCATTTTCCGATTAGTTGTAAGCTTCTGAAGCTGATTTTTCAGTCTAGAAAGGTTCCGGACCATTTTTCGTACGAATATTTAGCTTCTAAGCATTTTTCTCGGCTTTAGATGGTTTTTCAGCTTCTGGAGCACTTTTCTTGGTCCAGGACCATTATCTGACGATTTTTCAAGGTTTCTAAAAACTTTAAACTTCTGGAGCTGATTTTTTAGTCTTGAAAGATTCCGTACGATTTTTCGTCGATTTTTGCAGCCCCTGAAGTGCTTTTGATTTATTTTTAGTAATTCGATACGATATCGATTTGTTTCGCTGAAAATTTTTGTTTGGTATACATTTCACTTCCGATTCTTTCAACCCAACCTTGAAAATGTTGCGTTTCACCGATTTTCAAATTGTTGTTTCCCTCTCGTGTTTCTCTGCGTCTCTCGCTATTTCCTCTCGCCAATTAAAAACTCTTCCAATTTTTTGTGTCAAAATCAATTTTTCAATGTGATTTTTCGATCTAGTTTTTCTCTATTCAGCCCCACCAAAAAAACAGCAAGAATTAATTATTGATGGGAAAAAATGCTTTTTTTCGCCCAGTTTTATGCATATATATGTTATGAATGGGAAAATGCGCAGAGTTCGCTGCTGTTTTTTTCAGCCAGCCACTTTTAATAACTCCTACACTGTTTGCTTTAGGGAAAGTGATATTTGTTTGTTTGTACCTAGCTTAAAGCTTAGACTGGAAATTATAGAGTTTTGGAGCATTTTTTGGCTCGAAGTTTTGAAGCTCTACACTAATTTTGAACCGAAAAACAGGAATTTTGAGATCTTTCGGATTGTGCAACCTAAAATTCATGATTTTCTACTCTTTCCTACGACATTTTTGAGCTCCTGAGCTATTTTAGGCTGAAAATTCGAGATTTTTCCAAGCTGGAACCTCGGAAGATCGATTTTCAACTAGAATTCGAATTTTTCTGTCTGAAAATCCACATTTTCCGGATGTTTTTAGCGCCGGAAATCGTATAGATACTAATTTTTGATGATTTCCGTTTCCTTTCCCATTTTTTCCAGCCAAAACTTGTTCCAGATCAATTTCACTTTCCTCTTCTTCTTTTTCTTCTCTATTTTTTCTCTCTCGAAACTTTTGAAAATGTTTCGATTTCGACCTTTGTTTACCCATCGCCACACAAAATTGGTCGTCTTCTTTTTTTTCGCCGCATTTTTCTTCATTTTTCGTCCATCTTCATTTCATTTGATTTGAATTACACAACAAAACAGACCGAGAAAAAAAACATCGAATTAAATGTTTTTTTTTTCTTTTTGATCGTTGCTAACGATGAAGATGGATGGAAAAACAACAAAATTATGACATTTTCGTTGTAATTTGTGTTGGTTTTTTGGAGGCAAGGAAGTTTTTTTTGGCTAAATTTCGAGATTTTTCGTGTAGTTCTCTTGAAGGATCATGTTTTTCGGATTTTCTGACCAAAAATCTGATCCTGTAGCGAAAATTTGAGATTTTTCGTGTAGTTCTCTTGGAGCAACCGATTTTTCTGATTTTCTGACCAAAAATCTGATCATGTAGCGAAAAATTGAGATTTATTGTGTAGTTCTCGAGGAAAATTGGATTTTTCTGTGATTTTCTCTCCAGAAGCTGTATATTCTGTGTAGTTCTCCTGGAATATCCGTTTTTCTTTGAATTCCTGACAAGAATTCGTATTTTCCGTGTAGTTCTATTGGAGGACCCATTTTTTGTTGAAAATCTGGTCTCTTAACCAAAAATTAAAGTTTTTCTGTGTAGTTCTCGAGGAAAATTGTGATTTTTCCCCCCAAAGCCTATCTATTTTCCATACCAAAAATGCACATTTTTTCCATCAAAAATGAAATTTTTTATGTGAAAATTGGAGACTTTCACATAAAAATTATGCAAATGCGAATTTTTTGTTTTATTTTATTGGAAAAATTTGATTTCCTTTTCCTCAAGAAAACAATAAAAAATGTATCGATTTCCAATATTTCGTATCATTTTTCCAAAATTTTCCATATAAAAATAATTTTCACATGAAAAAATTATTCAAAAAGTCGATTTTTCTTTGGTGACCAATGGCCAAAAAGTGCAATGACCGGTCAGTTTTTCGCCTATTTTCTCACCCAAAAATTATTGCACCCCGTTTCTCTGCGTCTCTCTGTTTTCCCTGCTCTCTTGCTTTTCTCTTGGCACCTGCTCTATTCATTTAGTTAAATAGTTTGAAAGAGAGAACATTTTTCGAATATTATGTTGCATTTTTGAGGTTCGAGATGGGTTTTCGCAGAAATTTTGGGTTTACTGGGAGATTTTAGGGATGTTAGTTGAAAATCTAGCACCTAGGTCGAAAATTTTGCTGTAATTTGTCTGAAAATCTCATATTTGCGCTGTAAACTTGTTTCGGACTGCAAAATCAAATTTTTCCAATTTTTTCCGCTCTCTTACAAGTTTCCCAGTCGTTTTTAGGGTCTGAAACTAAGCTGAAAATGACCTAGAGCTCCAATTTTCTGTCTGAAAATTCCGAGTTTGAATGATTTTTCGTCCGAATTTCGCTCAAAACCTTATTTTTTAGCTGTGAGTTTCGAATCTAGAGTCAAATTTCTCGTTTTCCCATCGATTTTTCATCTGAAAATCACCCAAACCCAATTTCCTTCCGGAAAATTTCGATTTCGTTCCGCTCAATTACAAGTTTCTTCCTTTCCTAGTCTATTCCATCCATTTTTCGATCTTTTTTCGTTCTCTTCTATTTTTTGCGTAATTGCTCGCCGAGTTCTATTTCTTCTCCCCCAGAGTTTTTTCTTGTAACCATGGTTTCCATTTTTTTTTGCTTCAGTCGATTTATTTATTTTTGTGTGGTGGCCATAAGCTTATTAGTCGCTACTTTTTTCTCATTTTCTCTGTCTCTGATAATTTTTTTTCATTTTTCTGAGATCAAAAAAACATGTTGATGTCATGAAAATATGAGTCATTTTCCCCCGTTTTTCCGTTTTTCTTGGAAAAAATTCGTTTTTGGTGATTTGATTTTTGATAAATCGCATTTTTGGCTCATTTTTTGGTCGCTCCGGAAATTGTTGATAAGGAATATTTTTTGTTTCGTGTGGGAAACAAAAAATGTTGATTTTTGAGCAAATTTCGTCATGTGCTCGTTCTTAACCTGAGAAATGGAGAGTTTTTATCAGAAAACCCGCATTTTTCAGCTAGAATTTGAGGATTTTTGGATAGAATTCACGCTAAGGCCTAAGGCCCCCTTTCAGGCTTGTCTAGACCACAATTTTCTTCGAATTTTAGGTCGTTCTCTGTTCCTGGCGAAATTTGTCTTTGGACAAATTATAGGCTTGTTTAGACTCTTTGAAACCTTTTCTCAAAACAAGAAATTTCAAAATTTGTCTGAAAATCTGGAATTTCACTAAAAACTGCGATTTTACCGGTGAAATTTTAGATTTTTTGGCAGAGATGCGTAAGCTATGCCCAAATTTTCGAATTTTTGAACTTGAGATGGTTTTGGAGCTCGAAATTGATCAATTTTGAGCTTCAGAACTCGAAAATCTGAAATTGTCGTTTTCGTGTTGAAAATATGCTGGAATTTCAGCCAACATATTTTCAACAGGAAATCGGCAGAGATGCGGAAGCTATGCCCAAAATTTTTGGATTTTTAGCTCTGAAAATTTCGAGATTTTTTCCCTCCACCAAAAAAAAGAGTGATTTTTGAACGTATGACGTCAGAAAGATGAGCAAAATGTCAACATTGTCTTTTTGCTCTTTTTCTTCTCTTCTTCTCCTTTTTCCTATTAATAAATACGAAACCGAAAGTTTTTCGTGTTTTTGACCATTTCATTGACCGATCGAAAATTGAGCATTTTTCCCAGGCTCCGCCCACTTTTTTTTTGAAAATTTTGAAATAGGGGTTCCCTAAGCCCCGCCCACTTTTTGTGTCTGAGATTTTTGAAATTTTGAAATTCATTTCTGAAATCCCCTTCCTCCTTGTTATTTTTGCACTTTTTCTCTAGCCCCATGGGAAAGGTAAACAAAAAGTTTTTGTTTCTTGTTTTTGGTGAATCATGGTGTTTTTCTTTGCCCACCGAAAAACAATGCCTATTTTTCTGTTTTCGTTGAGACATTTTCAAGGTTTCTGTAGGATTTTTCCTGAAAATTTGGCCGTAAAATCGTCCCTGAAGCCTATTTTTGCACCAAAATTGCTCCTGAACCGCTATTTCCAGCCTAAAAGCCTAATTTGGCTGAAAATTGGTCCGGAACCCTTATTTTCTACTGAAAAAACCTATTTTTATCGGAAAATCTGGAATTTTTGACTGAAAATTGATCTAGAACTATATTTTTTGTTGAAAATCGGATTTTTCTGAAATTTTCTTGTTATTTAGGAGTTCCAGCTACTGAAAATTGATCTTAAACCCTATTTCCAGTCGAAAAGCCTAATTTGGCTGAAAATTGATTCATTCTACTGAAAAACTGAATTTTTTCGAAATCAGAAAGTTTCCAGCCGAAAAAACCCATTTTTGACCAGAAAATCTGGAATTTTGACTGAAAATTGATTTACAGCCCTAATTTCTTCTGAAAATCTTGATTTTCCAGATTTTTTTGTTCAAAAATATCCACAGTATTTGCTGATTTTGTGATCTGAAAAGCTTTACTTTTTAGTAGATTTTCTCCTGCTGAAAATCAATTTTTGAGCCATTTTTTGTGTCAAAAATCCGAAAAAAAACCTATTTTTGACCAGAAAATCTGGAATTGTTTGATTTAGAGCCCTAATTTCTTCCTCTAACCTTGATTTCCTCCCAATTTCCTACCAAAATTCCTCAATTTTGCTCTTCCAGACCTTCTCAACAACCCGTCCAAATCCACGAAATGTCTGCGCAGTCACAGGCCGCCCGGCCCGATATTTCGACCCAATTACACAACTACCGTACTCCACCGCCTATGCGTTCAAAGTGATTCGAGACAAATATCACAAGTATTTGAGAAGTGTGGCGAAAACCGAGGGAAATCAAGAGGTACGGTGGATTTTGGGCGGGAAATTTTGACCTTACAATCAGGTTACTGTAGCATTTTTGGGCGCCAAAAATTGTCCCGAAAATTGATGAAAATATCAATTTCTTATCAATTTTTCCCCTTTTTTGCTACTGTACAAAACAATTGCTCATATTATATTTATTACACATTGGAAAATGATTCTTTTTTTTTTCTCTTATCAATTCGATTTTGCAAAAAAAATGTACTGTATTTTGGAGGATTTTAGGCCCAGAAACTAGACTATAGTTTGGCCTGAAATTACAGTACTTTAGGCCTAAAACATAGTCTAATTTAGCCTTAGCCTTGGTCTGCAAATCTAGGCTTTTTTAGGCCCAAAATTTAGATTTTTCGGCCCAGAATCTAGAGTAGTTTAGGCCCAGAAATCTACAGTAGTTTAGGGCCTAAAATTCCTCTGGAATCTAGTAATCTTGGTACAAAATTACAGTCTCTTTAAAGCCTGAATACTACAGTAGTTTAGGGCCTAAATATTAGACTATTTTTGTGATTTCAGGCCTGGAAGGCCTAAAAGTACAGTAGTCTAGGCCCAAAATCTGGTCCAATTTTTAGACCTATCCTAAAATCTTTTTTTTCCAGATTCGAGAATATTTGGAACGCCTGAAACAAGTTCCCACTCCACCGGATTCACCAATTCCTCAAGTTTCGCTAAATTCGACTTCAACATGATGAATCTCACAATTTTTTGTATATAAATCTGAAAATTTCACATTTTTCACATTATTTTACCCATTACTAGGTTTCTAGACCTTGAAATATCTGAAAATTCCAAAAAAAAAACATTTTTTTCAACCCTAATTTGATGAATTTTTGCAGTTCTGGGCTACTTGCTGAAGATTAGAAGAGGAACAATCGGAAGAAGCGACAAAAAGTAGTAGAGGTGGGGAAAAAGCTGATTTTCAGCAGAAAAATCTGAAATTTTGGCTGAAAATTTCCAAAATTTATCTGAAAATCTCGATTTTTCATAGGAAAATGCAGGTTTACTTGTGTTTTCACATGAAATTTTGAGATTTTTGGATAAATTTTGATAGCCTACGAAAAATGCGTCAGCTAACAGTCTTGGCGCATTTTTAGAAGCCTTGCTAACGCATTTTTGGTAGAATCTGTGAAATTTGCGCCATCATAAAGGCTTGACGCCATACATGTTTTACCCCTGGATTTATCCAGGGTTGCGGTCTTACTAACTCCGAAAAAAAATTTGAGGTCCTACTAACTTTTTTTTTGAAAATCGATTTTTTTGAAAATTTTTTTAGTTAGTTATCATCATAAAGTTTTGAACATGAAATAATTTTTCGATTTCAAAATTGCTCTAGATTATGTCACAAGGTCCACTCTTACTCATTATTCAAAATAAATGCTTTTTCTGAAAGATCTAATGAGACCGAACCAAAAACTATCGAAAATCTACTTTTTTCATCAATACACCACTTTTATCATCATAAAGTGTTGAACCAAAATTGATTTTAGCATCTGAAAATTGTTCTAGGTTATGCCACAAGGTATATTCTTAATTATTATCCAGAATAAATGCCCTTTCTGAAAGGTCTACTGAGACCGCCGGCCCAAAAACTATCGAAAATCTACTTTTTTCAACAATACACCACTTTTATCATCATAAAGTGTTGAACGAAATTTGGTTTTTGTATCTGAAAATCATTCTCGGTTATGTTACAAGGTCCCCTCTTAGGTATTATGCAAAATAAAACCCCTTTCTAAGAAGTCTACTGAGACCGCCGGCCCAAAAACTATCGAAAATCTACTTTTTCATCAATACACCACTTCTATCATCATAAAGTGTTAAACCAAAATTGATTTTAGCATCTGAAAATCGTTCTAGGTTATGCCACAAGGTCTATTCTTAATTATTATCCAGAATAAATGCCCTTTCTGAAAGGTCTACTGAGACCGCCGGGCACTTATATAAAATTCTGGATAAAATCCAGGGTAACCCTGGATAAAATCCAGTGGTCTCAACTATTTTCCCCATGCAGCATTATTTATCAATTTCATAGTTCAATATACCTCAATAGGACCTCTAGACACACTGTGCAAATTTTCAAGTGAAAATATTAATTTTGACATACTTTTCTAGGTTTTGAGTTTTCTGGTAATAACCAATTTTCAACATTTTCGAATGGAAAAAAGTATTTTATCGTATTTATTCATTGAAGATAAGCTTTTATATTGTTGTATAAGGTCTAAAGAATTCGTATTTCAATTTACAATTCAATCCATGATTGTCTTCTATATTTTTTTGAATAATTGAATGTAAAATACAAAAATGTAATTTACTGTTTGTGTTTTTTCTATCTCTCAAACGCATCCTATTCAAATGAGAAAAACAGCATGCGGGTTATGTGGGCACACATAGCGCAGTGGTAGAGCGCTGAGTTAGGGACCCAATGGTAGCTACCATAGGGTTCGAGTTCACATACTGGAAACGTGTTGCAAAATTTTTCAATTTTTTTCGAAAAAAAAATAAAAAATTTTTTTAGTGTGGGAGGCTTTTGCCCCCACACTAACGGTCTTACTAACTTTGAAAATTTTTATTTGAGGTCTCGCTAACTGTAGGGGTCGATCCAGGGAGAAAAACATGTATGTTGACGCATTTTCTGTAGCCTAGCCTACACAATATGCGTCAGCTAAAAGCTTTGCCTGAAAATCTCGAAATTTTCATAGGAAAATGCAGGTTTACTTGTGTTTTCACATGCAATTTCGAGATTTTCAGATAAATTTTGCCCGGAAGCAAAAAAATCACAAAAATTGCTGAAAATCTGAAATTTCACTGAAAACTCTGATTTTTTCAGTGAAATTTGGGATTTTTGGCAGAGATGCGGAAGCTATGCCCAAATTTTCGAATTTTTCACTTAAAATCACGCATTTTCAGCCAAATTTACCCAATTTTCTTGCAGATGGCAAAAGGCGGCGACGAAAATGCGACACTAATGAACGGTGTCGAGAATATTCCGGCCGGACGCTCGAATCAAGACGACGGACCACAAACATTTGCACAATTTTTGTACAACAAGAAGAATGGAACAGTTTTGGGCAGAAATGGAAAATCGTGGTTCCAGGTGAGCAGATTTTTGACCAAAAATTAGCCAGGGAGCTCAAAAATGCCCAAATTTCTTGCAGATTATCGTGTTCTACATCATTTTCTATATTCTTTTGGCCGCTTTCTGGCTCGCTTGTCTCACACTTTTCCTTCGAACATTGGATCCGAAAACACCGAGATTTTATGGAAAAGGAACTATTATTGGTGAGATTTTGACCGGAAAATTGAATTTTTCATGAAAATTTGATCTAAAGTTTTGTAAAAATACAGTTTTTGTTCAAAATTTCACGAAATTCATGAATTTTACACTAAAAACACCCTATTTTTGCAGGTGTCAACCCTGGAGTCGGTTATCAACCATGGCTAAAAGAGAATCCCGATTCGACGCTCATCAAATACAACATCAAAGACGCCGCCACCTACAAACCGTACACCGAACAATTAACACGCTATTTGACGAAATATCAGGAGAAAAATGAGACGGAGACACGAGATTGTGGACCGAATGATAATAATGGAGAATTGGATAAGGAGGTAGAGGATTTGTGCTGAAAAACCTGAAATTTATCTGAAAACCCCGATTTTTCATAGGAAAATGCAGGTTTACTTGTGTTTTCACATGAAATTTCGAGATTTTCAGATAAATTTTGATAGCCTACGAAAAATGCGTCAGCTAGAAGCTTTGCTGACGCATTTTTGGTATCATAAAAGCTTGACGTATTTTTAGTAGCCTAGTCTACACAATATACGTCAGCAAAGAGCTTTGCCTGAAATTTATCTGAAAATCTCGAATTTTTCATAGGAAAATGCAGGTTTACTTGTGTTTTCATATGAAATTTCGATATTTTTGGATAAATTTTGCCCGGAAAATAACAAATCTCAAGTTTTTGCTGAAAATCTGGAATTTCACTGAAAACTGCGATTTTTCCGGTGAAATTTTGGATTTTTGGCAGAGATGCGGAAGCTATGCCCAAATTTCGATTTTTCACAGAAAATCGGGGATTTCCAGCCTAATTTGACAAATTTTTATCATTTTTCTTCAAATTTTCACAATTTCCGCCCAAAAATCCTCCATTTTTACAGGGAGTTCTACCATGTCGTTTCGATTTGGCTCAATTCGAAGCAGGATGCGGTGCAAAATCAGATTTCGGCTTCAAAGAGGGTAAACCATGCGTCGCGATCTCATTAAATCGATTGATTGGCTGGCGACCAGTGAGTTATGATAAATCATCGATTCCCGAAGAGATCAAATCGAGATATAAGGATGGAAGTATTGCAATCAATTGTCAAGGAGCAAATGATGTTGATAAGGTGAGAAATTTGGAGCAAAATGAGCAATTTTGGGGGTTTTCAGCACAAAATTTGGTCAAAAACGAGCTAAACCCGGGTTTTTGAAGCAATTTTTGATAGAATTTGACTTATCCTAACTCTATTTTTGTAGGAACACATTGGAAAAATCAAATATATGCCAAATCACGGAATCGACGGACGCTATTATCCATACGTCTTCACACCAGTGAGTTTTTTGAGGGGATTTTGGGCTGAAAATGAGCTGAAACACGGTTTTCAGGTCGAAAATTGGACTATTTTCGCTCAGAAAATCGGATTTTCCCCTAGAACCATAAAAAATACCATTTTAATTCAAAAATAAGCCTAAACCAGTGTTTTTAAGTGAAAATTCACGAATTTTCGTCCAAAACAAAATAGTAGGTCAATATAGTTTTGCTGACGCATTTTCTGTAGCCTATACTACACAATATGCGTCAGCTAAGAGCTTTGCCTGAAATTTATCTGAAAATCTCGAATTTTTCATAGGAAAATGCAGGTTTACTTGTGTTTTCACATGAAATTTCGCGATTTTCAGATGAATTTTGGTTCTAAATCAATAGTTCTAATGCAAAACTTGCTGAAAATCTGAAATTTCACTGAAAACTCCCGATTTTTTCAGTGTAATTTGGGATTTTTGGCAGAGATGCGGAAGCTATGCCCAAATTTTCAATTTTTTTAGCTGAAAATCCCAGATTTTCAGCCAAAATTCTCCTAAAATAATATATTTTGCAGTCATACCAACAACCAATTGCCTTCCTCAAATTCCTCGAATTGCCCAAGAATAAATTGGTGATCGTAGAATGCCGTGCTTATGCATTGAACATCGAACACGATGTTTCGACTCGCCTAGGAATGGTTTATTTCGAATTGATGGTTGAAGACAAAGCGCTGGAAACTAAGAAGGAACTGTAGAGATTTCAGTTATATATTTTCAGAAATTGTAGAGATTTAGACTATTTTATTTGATATATGTACCACAAAATATAGAAAAATGGCTGGGAATTGGGTGGGGGGATTTTCGAGGTTTCCATGGGAAAATTCAGGCTTGACTTGGATTTTCAGATGGAGATTTAGAAGATTCCTGGCTGAAAATTGTGAAATTCCGAGCTCTCCAGCTTGAATTTCATGATTTTCAGCCGAAAAACTGATTTTCGAGGTTTCCATGGGAAAATCTAGGCTTGACCTTGGTTTTCAGATGGAGATTTAGAATTTCAGACAATTTTTAGCTGAAAATCTGAAATTTTGAGCTCTCCAGCTTGAATTTCATGATTTTTAGCCGAAAAACTGATTTTCGAGGTTTCCATGGGAAAATCTAGGCTTGACCTGGATTTTCAGATGGAGATTTAGAATTTCAGACGACTTTTAGCTGAAAATCTGAAATTTTGAGCTCCCCAGCTTGAATTTCATGATTTTCAGCTAGAAACCTCTTCCCCGTTTACGAAATCTATAGCTGAAAATCAGATTTTCAGCCCCAGATTTCCAGATTCCCGCCCGATTTTCAGCCAAAATCTCCCCGCATTCCATTGTTTTTTTTCGATTTTCTTCAAAAATTTAGGTGTTTAAGTGCCTCTCTCTCTAAGTTTTTACCCATTTTCATCCCGAAACAGCAAAATTTGGCTTAAAAATGCCGCCCCCTTCGTTTTTTTCTGAAAATTTCAGACTTATTTTTTAAATTTTTGTGCTCATTCATTTTTCACCGATTTTTCGAGATTTTTCCCCGTTTTTCTTCACTGCCCCTAGTATTTTCCCTCTTCCCGCGAGATTTTCAGTGAAAATTTCCTAGTTTTAAGGCTTTTTGATCCCATTTTTCACCGATTCAGCATATTATTTTCATTTTTTTTCTAATTTTATCCGATTTTTTTTTTTGATTTTTCATAATTTTTCAATTTCTTTAAGGAAATAAATGTGTTTTAATAAGGTTTTTGGCCGATTTTCGATGGTATTTTTATGTTCCTTTAAATGTTACTAATCATTTTTGAGTGAATATCTAATTTTTGGGTGCGGGACTTAACCTAACTTACCTTGTGAAATGAAAATTTGTCGATTTCCCATTGAAAATCCGGAATTTCACTGAAAATTTGGGGGATTTTCAGTGAAGTTGCGGGTTTTCAATGGGAAATTGGCAGAGATGCGGAAGCTATGCCCAAATTTTCGAAATTTGCCTGAAAATCCCGATTTTTCATAGGAAAATGCAGGTTTACTTGTGTTTTCACATGAAATTTTGAGATTTTCAGATAAATTTTGGTTCTAACACTGAAAATCACGAGATCCAATGAAAAGTTTGCGGAAAATCTGAAATCTCACTGAAAACTGCGATTTTTTCAGTGAAATTTGGGATTTTTGGCTGAGATGCGGAAGCTATGCCCAAATTTTTGAATTTTTTGGAAAAATTTGAATTTTGGGACTGAAAATTGAGCCCAGAGCTTAAAATTTCAAAATTTGCCTCAAAATCTCGATTTTTCATAGGAAAATGCAGGTTTACTTGTGTTTTCACATGAAATTTTGAGATTTTCAGACAAATTTTGACCCACACACTGCAAATTTGCTGAAAATCTGAAATTTCACTGAAAACTCCGATTTTTTCAGTGAAATTTGGGATTTTTGGCAGAGATGCGGAAGCTATGCCCAATTTTTTGAATTTTTTGGGATTTTCAACTTTGAGAGCTCAAAATTCTTCATACCAAAAAAATCTGAAAATTCCAGCCAATTTCAAATTTTCCACTGAAAATCTCGAAAAAATTTCACTTTTCTCACCTTTTTCTCACAAGTATCTATTCCTCTTGAGAGAAAACTGGATTTTTTTTGTATTATATGGGGCTATAAATAAAATCATGTGATTTTTTTTATTAGGAAATCTTAGGTGGTTTTCATCGTTTTTTGTGTGTAAAATTGTGATTTTTGGCTGAAAATTGCTGAAAATCCCGAATTTTTCGCCTAAAATTGACCTAAATTCCAAAATTTTGCCCATCTTCAGAATAGTGCCATCACCATTTGGAGAAAGTCGGGCTGCCGCCCGACTTTGTACAAACAACGAAATGACGTCACGTGTAAAATGTATACAGGATAGGAAATTTGCGTTTTTGACACAGGTAAATTGGCTGAAAATCCCTGAAAATTTCCAAAATTTATCTGAAAATCCCGGATTTTCATAGGAAAATGCAGGTTTACTTGTGTTTTCACATGAAATTTCGAGATTTTTGGATTAATTTTGGTAGGCTACAAAAAACGCGTCAGCTATGAGCCTTGGCGTAGTTTTTGTAGGTCAATTAGGTTGCTGACGCTTTAGCCTACAAAAATTGCGTCAGCAAAATGTTTTTTAACGATTTTTATTCCATAAAGTTTTGCTGACGCATTTTCTGTAGCCTAGACTACACAATATGCGTCAGCAAAGAGCTCTGCCTGAAATTTATCTGAAAATCCCGAATTTTTCATAGGAAAATGCAGGTTTACTTGTGTTTTCACATGAAATTTCGAGATTTTCAGATAAATTCTGGTTCTAACTCTGAAAATCTGAAATTTCACTGAAAACTCCCGATTTTTTCAGTGAAATTTGGGATTTTTGGTAGACATGCGGAAGCTATGCCCAAATTTTCGAATTTCTAGCTGAAAATCCACGAAATCCCAGATTTTCAGCCAAAATTCTGGAAATTTTTGCAGGTAACCCGACCCGACTACCGTAGTCTCCCCACCACCACCGAATCTTCGCCAACACATCAAAGGAGTACGGTAGATGATGATGTAGAAGAAAATCATCATATTCAATCAACCATTCGACGAATCTACAGTAATCCTGGCACGGCGCCAATTGCGACGCCAGAAGATGAGGAATTTTGTTTGGATGACGAAGAGGAACACGATGTGTAAGGGGTTTTTGGGCTGAAAATGCTGAAATTCGTGAATTTTGGCTGAAAAACGCTGAAAATATCGATTTTCCAGCTGAAAATCGTGATTTTCAGCTTCTAACAGCTGAAAATCTGAAAATAATTAACCCTAATTTTCCAGAAAATCAGAGCCGATTCTGGTGATGTCGGAATCGCTGAAAACCATCAAAGCCGATGCTGAAAATGAGGAAGAAGCTGAAAAAGCTGAAAATTTGGCTCCAGAAGCTGGAAACGCTGAAAATTTGGCTCCAGAAGCGGAAAGATCAGGAAAATCAGCTGCAGAAGACGAAAAATCATCCAAAAGTGCTCCAGAACCTCCAGAAGCTCAGAAATGTGCCCTAGAACCTTCTGAAGCTTCAAAATCTGCTCCAGAACCTCCAGAAGCTCAGAAATCTGCTCCAGAATCAATCCAAGCTCAAAAATCAGCTCCAGAATCTTCAGAAGCTTCAAAACCTGCTCCAGAAGATTTGAAGACTCAAAAAAGTGCTCCAGAAGTCAAAAAATCATCCAAAAGTGCTTCAGAAGTCGAAAAATCATCCAAAAGTGCTCCAGAATCTGGAAAATCCGAAAAATCTGCTCCAGAACATTCAGAAGCTCAGAAATCTGCTCCAGGATCTTCAGAAGCTCAGAAAACCACCCCTAGAGCTTCCCAGGCTGAAATTTCTGCTCCAGGAGCTTCCCAGGCTGAAATTTCTGCTCCAGGAGCTTCCCAGGCTGAAATTTCAGCTCCAGGACCTCCAGAAGCTCAAAATTCTGCTCCAGAGCTCAAAAAACCATCAAAACTCAGTCTAGAAGCCTCTGAAATTGCTGAAAATCCATCGCCGCTCGAAGAAGAAATTCGAAAAATGACCGAAAGTTTCGGCCTTCCAAATCAGGCTGTTCTGGAGACTTTGGACGAGGATACAATTGATGAAACTGAAGATGAAGAAGAACAAGAAGATAATGAGCTTATAACTAAATTGGTAAGGGATTTAGGGGGATTTTGAGCGAAAAATTGGAAAATTTGATGAATTTTGAGCTAGAAATCATGAAAATTGAGCCAAAATTGATAAAAATTCGGAAATTTCAGCCAAAAATCGATTTTCAGCTATTTTTCTCACACTTATTAACCCAAAACACAATTTTTGGTCCCGCCAAAAATTATTGCTCATAAATTGTCCTTTTTGTCACAAAATCCAAAATCCCCGGAGATTTTTTTGTTTTCTTTTCGAAAAACCAAAATTTTTTCGAAAAACGCAACACTTTTCCTTATTTTCTTCCCCATTTTCACGACGAAATTCGATCTTTTTTTTGGCGCCAAAAATGTGAAATGCAATTAAATTGGGAAAAGCTTGTTTTTCAGAATGAGCCGAGAAATTTGAGCATTTTTCTTGGCTCCGCGCGAGATTTTTAATTGAAATTTTGGAAATTTTTGAGCTAAAAATGAGTAAAAATCAGGTTTTTGAGTTATTTTTACAAGAAAATCTGATTTTTATGATATTTTGAGCATTTTTCCCCGCAAAAATCCCAAAATTTATCTGAAAATCTCGAATTTTTTCATAGGAAAATGCAGGTTTACTTGTGTTTTCACATGAAATTTCGAGATTTTTGGATGAATTTTGATAGCCTACGAAAAATGCGTCAGCTAGAAGCCTTGGCGTATTTTTAGAAGCTTTGCTGACGCATTTTTGGTATCATAAAGGCTTGACGCATTTTCTGTAGCCTAGACTACACAAAATGCGTCAGCTAAAAGCTTTGCCTGAAATTTATCTGAAAATCTCGAATTTTTCATAGGAAAATGCAGGTTTACTTGTGTTTTCACATGAAAATTTGAGATTTTCAGATAAATTTCAGTTGTAACTCTGAAAATCAATAGTTCTAATGCAAAATTTGCTGAAAATCTGAAATCTCACTGAAAACTCTGATTTTTTCAGTGAAATTTTGGATTTTTGGCAGAGATGCGGAAGCTATGCCCAAATTTTCGAATTTTAGCTGAAAACTTGGGATTTTTCTGAAAATCTTGAAGTTTAGCTCATTTTTTCACTGAAAATTTCCATATTTTCAGCAAATTCCTTCAAAAATCTGAAAATTTCCAGGATCGAGAGATGGTTTTTGGCGCCTGGAACGAAAATTCCTCAAAACCAACATCCTTATCACTTTTATCGTATTGTTGCTCAAAAACATCGAGAAAATCAGAAGAAGATGAAGCTGGATCTTCGAAAAATCTGCTGGAAAATGAGAATCTGGATGAAGAAGATTCTGAAAATTCTGAAATTTTGAGCCAAAAAACACCGTGCTCTTCTGATGAGGCAGTCCTTCAACAATCACTTTTACAACTACAAAAACAGTTGCGGAAATCGGATGTGAAATGTTCGAGATTGGAGAAGATTTGTCAATTTCAGCAGGTTAGGGCTGAAAATTTCGAAAAATTCAGAAAATTTGCGATTTTTTGAGCTGAAATTCATCAAATTTTAATTTCAGGCGATTTTTCAGAATTTTCAAAAAAAAAATTTTTTCTAAAAATTTTCAAAAAATTTCAGAACTTTGCTTCAAAATTAGCGAAAAATCTGAAAATTTGCGATTTTTTGAGCTGAAATTCATGAAAATTAAAATTTTTAGCTATTGAACAAAACTAGACTCTAGTTATCTCAAATAGTCAACTAGAGTCTAGTTTCAGAATTTCTAAATTCCGATGAATTTTCTGGCAATTTTTCAAAACTAGAGTCTAGTTTGAATTTCAGACTAGAGTCTAGTTCAGGCTTGTAAACAGTTGTGAAGTTTTTGAAAACTAGACTCTAGTTTTCTCAAATTTTTCCTAACATGAGCAATGTTTTTTTCCTTTCAAAATTTATATTCAAAAAATTCCAAATTTTCTGAAAATTCCAGATTTTCCACACAAAAATCCTGAAAACTCCCAAAAATTCCAATTTTTCTCGAATTTTCAGAAAGACATTGATAGTCTTCGATTCGAAATGGATTGGAAAGACAAACGAATCGAATATCTACAAAAAACCCTCGAAGAAATGGAGCTGAAATCGAAAAAGCCTGATAATTAGGCTTTTTCGGGCCGAAAAATCCGGATTTTTAGGCTTTTTTTAGGCCTACCCCCATTTTTGACACTTTTTGGCCATAATAATTGTTTCTCTGTGCTTTCTACTTACCTTAACTTATCTCACATTCCATTGTAAATAGCCTGGATTACTGTACCTACAGTACTCCTGGAGAGAGTACTGTAGCTACTACAGTAACCCGCCCCTGATTCTTTGCTTACGGCTTCTACCAACAAATATCTTTCTCAAGTTTTCATCCAACGAATAAAAATTTTCAAAACTAGAGTCTAGTTTAATAAAAAAAAATTCCAAAAATTTATTATTCACCCGTTTTAACAAAATAAGTGATTTAAATTTAAAACCAGCACTTTTTTTGAAAAAAATTAGATAAACTAGAGTCTAGTCAAATTATTATCCGGATTTGAATTCTGATTCTGATGATGATGAACTGGACACGGACTTAGCGAATATCTCGGGTTCAGGCCCATTTGCATTCGCTCATTTGGAGTTGGCGAAACATCGATGGAACCCTCGACACTTTCGCCATCCTCGAAACAACACGAACAACAGCAGCAGCAGAAGAAGAGGCACGGGCAGACGCGACGCGGCTCGTCTGCGTCGCGTGTCTGCAAAAAATGTGGGTGATCTATGATCTACGTGGAATTTGGATAATTTTGAGACCAAATATGATAGGATTACTGTTGACTTAGGCTAAATTAAGGTTGATTTTGTGATTCTGGTCATTTTGAGTATAAATATGACAGGGTTACTGTAGATTTAGGGATTTTCATAATCTACTTGAAATTTGGGTCATTTTGAGACCAAATATGATGGGGTTACTGTAGATTTTCGTGTTTTTCCAGAGTTCTAGAATTGTTCTGAAATTCTAGTATCAAAATTCGAATTCCACGTGGAATTCCGGTCAGTTTGAGTATAAACATGACTATTTTTGGACTACAAACATTTTCCAGCTACAGTAGTGGGTCCCACCACGAAAACCCCCCAAATCTACCGTACCTGTGTATCTCGCAGCGAATAAATGATCATTCCAATGATGCAAATCACAAACGATACAAAATACAAATAATGGAACTGCAAAAACATATAAATTATCGATTTTTGCAGTCTGATTACTGTAGCCTACCGTATCCTTGAACAAAAAAATGCCAAAAAGAAGGGAATAAAAATCGGCTGTCAACGTGGATAAATTGAACATTAGAGCTGAGGTTTTTTGAAGGACTACGGTAACAAAACTGTAGAAAATGAACATGGAAAATGCGAAAAGAGCAAAGTAGGCGATTGTCGGACCATCCCAGATTACAGATTCCAGATTTTGTGGCTCGAAAATTGCTCTGAAAATGGAATTTTCGGATTTGCCGTGAAATTTGGAGCATTTTGAGTATAAACATGATAGGGGTACTGTAGGTTTTGCTGGTGGGACCATTGAAAATTTATGTGGTCCAAAAGTAGTGATGTTTATACTCAAACTGACCGGAATTCCACGTGGATTCTCGTGAAAATCATCAAAACTTCTGTAAAATTCTAGAACTCAAGGAAAATCGAAGAATCTGGATTTTCAGAACCTAAACTTCGATCTTTCGAAAGTTCTAGAAGATTTCAGAAGGCCACGTGGCTTCCATTGGATTGCCCGTGAAATTTGGGGAATTTTGAGTATAAACATGATAGGGTTACTGTAGAATTGGAGATTTTCGTGGTGGGACCCACTACTGTAGGTGCTCCAAAAAAAAATAAAAAAATGTTTATACTCAAACTGCCCGGAATTCCACGTGGAATCTCATGGTGACATTCAAATTTGATGGAAATCCACCGTACTCCTACAGTATTGGGTCCCACCACGAAAACCCCTACAGTAACCCCATCATGTTTATACTCAAAATGCTCCAAATTCCACGTGGATTTCAAATTTTTCCGCGAAAAAACTCACAATTGAATACCCGACACAATACAACCAAAAAGTCCCAACATTCCCAAATATTCGGTTCGTGAATATTGTTTGACTAGAAATTCTTCAGCCACATTACAAATCGCGTATAGAACAGCTGCGGCAAGGCACAGGAAGTCACCCAGAACTTTGTTGGAATCGTCTGAAAAAAAATTTAGCTGAAAATAGCTGAAAATGGTGATTTTTGAGCCGAAAATCTGAAATTTTCAGCCTAAAATTGGTCAAAAATCGATTTTCCAGCTGAAAATTTGGAATTTCCTTACCATCCAGCGAATTCTTATCGCCCAACGCATCGGCCCAAATCACACACGCAATTCCGACCAGGCAAATTGTGACACCTGCAAAAAATTTCAGCCATTTTCAGATTCCACGTGGTTTCAGATTCCATTCGCAAATCTACAGTAACCCAATCATGTTCATACTCAAAATTCCACAAATTTCACGGGGAATCCAATGGAAGCCACGTGGAATTCTGAAAACTTCTAGAACTTTCAGAAGATCGAAGTTTAGGTTCTGAAAATCCAGATTCTTCGATTTTTCTGAATTTCTAGAAAATTTCAGAAGTTTTAATGATTTTTACGAGACTCCACGTGGAATTCCGGTCATTTTGAGTATAAACAAGATGGGGTTACTGTAGATTTTTGCATTGCTCATATTAGTCAAAATACTTTGTGTGCCTTTAACATTGCTCATATTAATCTCTATTAGATTCAGTTTAACATGAGCAATGCAATTTCCAACTTTTAAAGTAACATATTCTTAAAGGATCATACAGTACCCCCTTATTTACACTCAAAATGCTCCGAATTGCTCATGTTAATCTATTTTTTAAAGTTTCGTGTTCCTTTAAAGCAGCATTGCTCATATTAACTAAGAAGAGCAACCTATTAATAATTAAAGGAACATACAGTACCCCCCCCCCCTTATTTACACTCAAAATGCTCCAAATTTCCGGCCGGGTCTACAGTAACCCACAGTAACCCACAGTAACCCACTCACCAATAATATGTGTTGCCAAATATCGAACCGATAAAAATAGCCAGGATAGAAAGAGTACTGTAGGTATTGTGGCACAATCCAATAATTGAATCGATGTCAGATTTGTGTATTGATACGCTTTCACAATCATATAATTCGCTTCCACGTCGATTATTGCCAAAACCAGGTATCTGGAAGAAGAGTACTGTAGCTCATTGGCATCCACGTGGAATTTGGGGAATTTTGAGTATAAACATGATGGGGGTTACTGTAGAATTGGAGGTTTTCGTGGCAGGACCCAATACTGTAGGAGTACGGTGGTTTTTCATGAAATTTCACTGTTGCCATGAGATTCCACGTGGAATTCCGGTCAGTTTGAGTATAAACATCACTATTTTTGGAGCACCTACAGTAGTGGGTCCTGCCACGAAAACCTGCAAATCTACAGTAACCCCATCATGTTTATACTCAAAATTCCCCAAATTTCACGGGGAGCCCAAAAATCACAAGTAAAACATCTGAAAGTTTCTAGAACTCGGAGTACTGTAGATTTTTGAGCATACCTCCATCCTCTTTTCCTCAAAACATCCAATAATCCATCCTCATCGGTTTTACACGCCAAACTGACACAGTACACAAAGCACAGTAGGAAATAGTTGGTGAAACTTTGAGCTGCAAAAAAAATTTCAGACATTTTTCGGCTGAAAATGGCTGAAAATCACTGTTTTTGGACAGTTTTGGCTGAAAATTTCAGATTTTTTGTCAAAATTCTGAAATTTTGACCTAAAACTGACCTGCCGGCGCTTTTACACCACGATCTGCCAAAAGTTGACTCGAAACTCCCGTCCCGCACAAACACAACGATAAAACTTGTCCCAGGACCAGCGCTTTTAGGGTGCGGCTGAAAAAATCAATATTTTCTAGAGTACTGTAGGTCTCCCAGGGGTCCCCGGGAATTTTCATTGATTTTTTTGGATTCGCCGTGAAATTTGGGGAATTTTGAGTCTAAACATGATGGGGTTACTGTAGATTTGCAAATTTTCGTGGTGGGACCCACTACTGTAGGTGGATTTTCAAATTTCTTCAAATATAGTGATGTTTATACTCAAACTGACCGGAATTTCATGGGGAACTCGAAAATCACAGGGAATTTCTGAGATTTTGGAAAAATTCCCGATTTCCACGTGGAAAATCAACTTTCCCCGGGAAAAAGTTGAATTTTTCCGGGAAAAATTGATAAGAAAATAATCCCCCATGTAATTCTCACCGAAAATCGGCTTAAAAATTTTTTCCACACATTTTTTTTCAAAAAACTTACAGTATCTCCTCGAATTTCATATCTAGAAATATTTTTTAATCAAAAAATTTTTTTTTCCAAAAAAAAATATATCAATTTCACAGTGTTCTCAAAACATACGAAATTTTCGAAATGAAATTTTTTCGCCCAAAAAAAATTTTTTTTTTGCAAAGATAAAAAAAAGAGAGAGAAAAGAGCGGTGAGAGAGTGCAGAGAAAGAGGAGAGCGGTTAGAGAAGCAGAGAAAAAATGAACTCTGCTAAATACTTGAAAATGTGTGAGCAAAAATTGAACTTTTTGAACCTACAGTACTCTAGGAGGGTTACTGTAGATAGATCAAATTCGGGGCCCTTGAAATCTACAGTACTCTAGGGTTACTGTAGCTACCGTACCTGACATTTGGGTCATCACAACAAGGCGAGCAATTGATCGAATCCTCCTCATCTGCTTCAATGGGCGGCCTACAAAAATTGTGGGGTTACTGTAGGGTTACTGTACTGTACCTTCTTGGTTGTTGTTGTTGGACTGCAAACGGGTTACGGTGAGGTACTGTAGGTGGAGCGGGTTTTCGTGGACCGTAGCCATTCATCTGGAAGAGAGGAACATTTGCGGTTGACGTGTTTTTGGTAGGCTACTAGAAATGCGTCAGCAATTATATAGAATTTTGCTGACGCCAAAAAAGTAGTGAAAATACCCAGGTACTTTTTTATCTAGGTTTTTTCAAAAAAAAAAAAAAAAAAAGACAAATCACTCTTTTGGGAATTTTGGCGCCAAAAAATCAGGTTTAGCTACAAAAATTGCGCCATAGGGGTTTGCTGACGCCATTTTGGTAGCTACATAAAATGCGTCAGTAGATGTAAGCAGCGCCTATGAGAGACGCAGAGAAAAACAGGCAATTTTAGGCGCTGCTTATTTTTCTCTGCGTCTCTCAAAATAATACATAGGCGCTGCTAAGCTCCGCCCACTTTTTGAAAATAAGCAGCGCCTATGTATTAAATTGAGAGAGCGCAGAGAAAAATAAGCAGCGCCCACTTTTCAATGGAGAAATTTGGGCGCTGCTTATTTTTCTCTGCGTCTCTCCAAATAATGCATAGGCGCTGCTAAGCTCCGCCCCTTTTTTTTTTAAATAAGCAGCGCCTATGTATTAAATTGAGAGAGTGCAGAGAAAAAAGGATTTTCTGTAGTCGGCTACTAGAAGTACATTTCCCCTTTGACCTACCGTACTATAATTTGATTGTGGGTACTGTAGCTGTAGCTGACTATTGTTCCTATGATATCGACAATTACTTGAATCAATATAAAAATTGTTTGAATTTGAATTTGGCGCCAAAAGTGGATGTCGTTCTGAAGTTGTAGTTAAAGCTGAGCCATTTGATGATGAAAAATGAGAAGATGGAAGATGGTATGAAAATGAGTTGGCTGCAAAAACGAGAAATGCGTCAGTAAAGAGTGAGGTTGACGTATATTTTGTAGTTCCAAAATTAAAAATAGTAATTTTCTCTGATAGAAAACAAAAAAAAACACGAAAAAATCGGGGAAAGAGTTGTAATAAGTGTCTTGTGCTCTTTTTTCTCTCATTTGACCGGGAGGTGAGTTAGGCTAAATTGAAATGAACACACACAACAAATGTTATGTTTCGAGGAGAGAAAAAAGTTGTAAAAATATATAATAAATCGAAAATACTCGACAAATTGGCCCAAGGGGCACGAGAAATGCGTCAAGGTGGGGTTTGCTGACGCGAAATTTGTAGGTTGATATTTTTTGCACTCACCTCGTTCTCCTCGCATTTTTCTCTCGTTTTCTAGACTTCGCGCCAATTTTTGAGCATCTGAAAATTAATTTTTTATATAAAAATCGAGAAAATTATCATTTTCTGATAAGAAGTTTGAAAAAAGTGCTTTGGGTACAAAAATTGCGTCAGCTGTACTTTTTGAAAAAATCGAAACGTATACCCAAAAAAAATGCCATTTTCTTTTTTCTACCCAAAAAAAGCCAAGCAAGGATTAAAGGTTTTCTGGTCGTAAAAAAAAGCGGGCGGCGGCGCGTTTTTCGCGCGCAAAAAAAATGATGGAGTAATAAAAATCCTCTTTTTTCTTCACATGCTCTTTTCTGGAGCAAAAAAAAAACGAAAACTCGCGAAAACTTGAAAAAAAGTGGAAGAAGAGGAAAAAATGAGACACTTCAACACTTTTTGCTTATTTTTGGATCCCTTGAGATTTTTTGCGCTGCTTATGTTATTTTTTTCTCTTCGCCGGGTTTTCTACAAGTATTTACTAGTAGTAGTTTTTGAGCAAAAATGGGTGGAGCATGAAAAATTAGAGATGGGCAGCGCCTATGAGAGAGCGCAGAGAAAAATAAGAAGCGCCCACTTTTCAATGCAGAAATGTGGGCGCTGCTTATTTTTCTCTGCGTCTCTCAAAATAATGCATAGGCGCTGCTAAGCTCCGCCCACTTTTTTGAAAATAAGCAGCGCCTACGCATTAAATTGAGAGACGCAGAAAAAATAAGCAGCGCCCACTTTTTTCTCTGCGTCTCTCAAAATAATGCATAGGCGCTGCTAAACTCTCCAAACATTGTATCCCGAACTCAATTTTTTCCGCGAAAAAATCGATTTTTCACCAAAATCACACCTGAAATAAATACATTTTTTATAATAAAAATCTGAATAAATATAAAAACACAACAAGTTAGCCCAAATTTTACTTCTTCTTCTTATTCTTCTTTGCAGCCGCTCCACTTCCAGACGGATTTCCAGAATTCGAAGGAGCAACATATCCGGGTTGACGAGTTTTGAGTTTTGGAATCATTTCAGCGATCGATTTGTAGATTGAGTCTCCTGGAATGGAATTTGACGTTTTTTGACTAGAAATACACCAAAATTCATGAAAAATTCAGTATTTTCGATGAATTTTCACTAACTTGACGAAAATTGCGCATTTTTCGCACTTCCATCGTCGTTTTTGATTTGAACTCGAACTCTTCCTTGCGTTTCCGGCTCACGATCACCGCAACGTGGATACATTTTGTTGCGCTGGAAAAATTTGAGGGTTTGGGATGGGAAAATTGATTTTTCACAAAAAACTTGGTTCTGGATTGAGATTTTCAAGATTTTCAGCTTCAGATCCTAGAAAATTCCATCCAAATGTCATTTCGCACACAAAAATCAATAATTACCTCCAAAAGTGGATTCATGCCATTCGCCGCCAAAACATCGTGAATTTCCACAGAAGTCGGATTCTCCACGGCCTGGAAATCGTGTATTTTGTTTAAATGTTCATTTTTCACCTAAAAAGCCCCAAAAACTCACCAAAAGTTTGGAAATTCGTCGTCCCTGTTTTGTCGATAGTTTTTTGTCAATATACGCCGGATAAACCACAACCCATCGTTTTTGACTTGAAAGCGGTTCACTTTTGATCAAGTTTATCGTTGTAGCCATCTGAAAATAGCTGAAATTCCTGGCAAAACTGAAAAACCACTAAAAACGCGAAAAAAACCTCCAATTCATTGACCACGCCCCTTTTCGCCGCACCTCGCACACACTTTCTGCAACCGCGCCGCACGCTTTTCCCCGTTTTTTTCATTTTTCGAGAAGAACACGAATTTCGCAATTTCCGAACAAATATTGATGTTTTTCGCGAAGAACGAGAAATTTCTTCATTTTTTTAGAAAACGAACAATTTTTGTGTTATCTTCTCAAAGTTTTTTTTCCGAAAAAATGTCTAAAAATTGATAAAAATCTCATTTTTCAGTGATTTTCAATTAAAATTCAATTTTTCCTTGATTTTCCCATCAAAACGGAAACTTTTTTAAACTCTTCAATTCACAAGGAAACCCTTTTCTGAAATTTATGAGTAAAAATGTATCTGCTTCTCTGCACCCCCCACTCTCTCGCCTATCGATTTTCTCCCTATTTTTCTCTGCGTCTCTCAATCTCTCGCCTCGTCTTTCTGTCAAATTAAAAAATGTCTATTTCTTTTCGTTTTTCTGCCCTTTTTGGCACACACAATGAGTCATTTTCGCTATTTAAAAATACGGAAAAATCAATAAATTTCCCCACTTTTCGTACAAAAATCGATGAATTTTCAAATTTTTCGCCAGGTGTCTTATAATTACTCTAGTGCAGCTGTACAACATGTGGTTTTTTTTCGCGTGTTTTTTCGAGAAATGGCTTTTCTGGCCACGTTTTTTTCTCGAGAAAAATTTGAGAAAATTATGAAATATTTGCGAAAGTTGTTGAGATTTTGCGCGAAAATTTCACAATTTTCGACCTGTTTTTGATTTTTTCGAATTTTTTCTCATTTTCTTGTATTTTCCCTACAAAAAACGCGTCAATCTCCCTCTTGACCCCCCAAATTCTCCGATTTTCAGACAAAAACATGGCTCGCCGCCCATATGATATGTTGTTCAAATTATTGCTCATAGGAGATTCAGGTGTCGGAAAAACTTGCATTCTATATCGATTTTCTGATGACGCATTCAACACAACTTTCATCTCAACAATTGGTGAGTTTTTCGGTTTTGCCGGTGAAAAATAAAAGATTTTGAGCCGAAATTCAGTGATTTTGGTCAAAAATCTATCTAGGCGCTGGTTATTTGAGGAAAAATTAGCAGCGCCTATGTATAAACTTGAGAGACGCAGAGAAAAATAAGCAGCGCCCAAGAATTAGCTTGGGAAAAAGTGGGCGCTGCTTATTTTTCTCTGCACTCTCTCAAAATATTGCATAGGCGCTGCTAAGCTCCACCCACTTTTAAAATAGCAGCGCCTATGTATAAACTCTGCGTCTCTCATTCTGCTCACCACGAATTATCGATTTTTTGTCATTTCAGGAATCGATTTCAAAATCAAGACGATTGAATTGAAAGGAAAGAAGATCAAGCTACAAATTTGGTGGGTTTTTGGAAAGAATATTGATTTTTAGCGTGAAAATCATGAAAAATTCAAATTTCCACCTAAAAATCCACGTTTTTGCAGGGATACAGCCGGACAAGAGCGTTTCCACACAATCACAACATCATATTATCGCGGTGCGATGGGAATTATGTTGGTTTATGATATTACGAATGCGAAGAGTTTTGATAATATTGCGAAATGGTTGAGAAATATTGATGAGGTAAGAATTACGGGTTTTTGATGGAGAAAATAAAGAAAAATGCGAGAAAATGAGCTAGAAATCGATTTTTTGAGTGGAAAATGAGCCCTGGAGCATGTTTTTGAGTCAAATTTTAGTTCTGGGGCTTATTTTTGACCTGAAATTAAATTTTGATATCAAAATTTAGCTCCAGAGCTCAAAAATTCAAAATTTCACTAAAAACGGGCGGCGGAGCTCATGTTTTACCTAAAAAAAAAGTCGAATTTTGGCTCAAAATCTTGCTCCTGATCGCAAAAATCCGAATTTTCTGAAATTTTCAGCACAAAAACCCTCTATAATTTTTTTCAGCACGCCTCTGAAGATGTGGTAAAAATGTTGCTGGGAAATAAATGTGATATGGCTGATCGAAGAGTTGTGAGTAGAGAAAGAGGCGAAAAAATTGCACAGGATCATCAGATTAAGTGAGTTTTTCGAGGGGAAATCTGGAATTTTCAGCCAAAAATCAATTATTTCAATTTCAGATTTCACGAAACATCGGCAAAACTCAATGTCCACGTTGACACCGCATTTTATGATTTGGCTGAGGCGATTTTGGCCAAGGTGAGTGAAATTTTTGAGAAAAAAGAAGCACAGGAAATTTTTGGCGCCAAGAAATCCCCAAATCTGATTTTTTTGACCTACCTGTCAAAAAAACCAGCTTTTCCTCACTTTTTTCAACCTATAATTATCCTGTATCATCCATTTAGTAGCTTTTGTCCCATATAATTGCGAAAATTTATGAAAAAGTTACTTATTCTCTCAATTAAATTGAACACATTAGACGAAAACTGGATTTTTGGCGCCAAAAAGTTGAATTTTTGAGTTTGCAGCGTGTTTTGACGCCAGAGGAAATGCGCTTCAAAGTGGGCGCTGCTTATTTTTCTCTGCGCTCTCTCAAAATAATACATAGGCGCTGCTAAGCTCCGCCCACTTTTTCGAAAATAAGCAGCGCCTATGTATTAAATTGAGAGAGCGCAGAGAAAAATGAGCAGCGCCCACTTTTTGTTGAAGAATTTAAGGCGCTGCTTATTTTTCTCTGCGCTCTCTCAAAATAATGCATAGGCGCTGCTAAGCTCCGCCCACTTTTTGAAAATAGGCAGCGCCTATGTATTAAGTTGAGAGAGCGCAGAGAAAAATAAGCAGCGCCCACTTTTCAATGCAGAAATGTGGGCGCTGCTTATTTTTCTCTGCGTCTCTCGAAATAATGCATAGGCGCTGCTAAGCTCCGCCCACTTTTTGAAAATAGGCAGCGCCTATGTATTAAGTTGAGAGAGCGCAGAGAAAAATAAGCAGCGCCCACTTTTCAATGCAGAAATGTGGGCGCTGCTTATTTTTCTCTGCGTCTCTCGAAATAATGCATAGGCGCTGCTAAGCTCCGCCCACTTTTTGAAAATAAGCAGCGCCTATGTATTGAATATTCAAATTTTCTAGTGGAAAATTGAAAAATTTCAAATTTCAGATGCCCGAATCATCAGACGAGCACAAAAACGAGACTGTGGTTCCTGGACAAGGACAACGTCAAACCGGAAATGGTGGATGTTGTTAAAGACTACTGTAGCTCACTTCCTACAGTACCCCTCCCCTCCCCCTTTAAAATTTTTCAAATTTCGTTTTTTTTTCTTTGGCGCCCATATAAGCTTGTGTGTCGGGTATTTTTTCTCCAATTTTTTTTTTGCGAAATTGTTTAAATGTATGAAATTTTTGACTCCGCCCCCCACTTTTTTCATGGAAAATCCGGATTTTTTAATTGACCAGGAACAATTTTTGGGTACACAAAAAGTAGGTCAAAAAATGTGGAGATTTTTGTTGCTTGGTCAATTTTTATACATTTTGGCTCGATGCCAAGAGGATTTTTGTGACTTTTCGCGTGGAATTTGTGGATGGCATCTGGCGGAACCGTGGAATGTCGTTGGAATGGCTGTTTTTGGCGGGAAGCCGGAGGTTTTGAAAAGTGGTATGGTTTTTTTGGGAGGGAAAATTTGAATATGAAAAAAAATAAAAAATTTGTTGACCACCAAGAACCGATCCCCGCACCTTCTGGCTCATAAAATCCAGGCGCTGCTTATTTTTCTCTGCGTCTCTCAATGTTATACATAGGCGCTGCTTATTTTCGAAAAAGTGGGCGGAGCTTAGCAGCGCCTATGTATTATTTAGAGAGACGCAGAGAAAAATAAGCAGCGCCCACTTTTTTCAAAGAAAATAAGCAACGTCTAGGTAAATTGTATGAATCACAAGGTCCGGGGATCGGTTCCTCATGAGCCCTACTCACTTTTTTTTTTAAACAGATGGTCCATTTTTGTTGGCTCAAGGCAAATTTGGAGGAATCCGACAATCTCGCGCTATTTCTTCGCCGATTCCAAAATCCAAAAATCTTCGAATTTTCGCTTATAAATATCAGAGAAAAGGAGATGCTAGACTTAGGGTAACTCTATTTTTTTGAAATTTTTTCAAAGCAAAATTCAAATTTTCCAGATTTATCTGAAAAAATCTGGAAATTTCGCTGAAACTGAGAATCACGAGATGTTACTTGATACAATAATCGATGAACCACAAAATTCTGCCACGTGGCAACGGCGGAGCGTCGTTTTGCCCCCAATTTTGGAAGAAGATACACAGGTACGATTTGAGGAGCCTTTGAAAAAAATCAGAATTTTTTCCAGATTGTTTTCGAGTGCTCCAACATTTTCACCTCCGCGGATTTGATTGCAATTGATGACGTGGAAATTGCCACGTCATCAAATAATCGAAAAGTGCTTGAAAGGGAGATTAGGAGGAAATGTAAGTTAAAATGAGCAATGTCGTCGTTTTCAGCGCGAAAAATTGATCTAGAAACAAAAAAAGTAGGTAGGGCTCATGAGGAACCGATCCCCTGACCTTCTGACTCATAAAATTTAGGCGCTGCTAAATTTGTTGGAGGAGAAAAATTGGGCGCTGCTTATTTTTCTCTGCACTCTCTCAAAATAATGCATAGGCGCTGCTAAGCTCCGCCCACGTTTTGAAATTAAGCAGCGCCTATGCATTAAATTGAGAGAGCGCAGAGAAAAAAGAAAATGTGGGCGCTGCTTTTGTTGCAGCGTGTTTTCGGCGTCAAAACACGCTGCAAACTGCGCCAAACTCAGAAAATTCAAATTTTTTCCAGCTCCCTCTTCAAAATGCCCCCTAAAATGCTCATTTTTCTCCACCTCTTGTCAATTTCACACCGTAAACACACAAAATCTCCCGAAAAAAATCGTCAACGAAAATTCGGGTCTCGCAACGATCACCTCGGATTTTGTAGTTCTCCCGGACAAGCCTATTTTTCTCGATTTTCAAATTGTCGACTCCGCCGCCTCTCAAACTACAGTAACCTTGTCGGAGAAGAAATTTGGCGCCAAAAAAGAGATAGTGTGGAAAAATGAGAGAGTTTTGAGAGATGTTGCGGGAGGAGGAGAAGGAAGGAGAATTCGAATTCCGTTGAAAAATTCAAATTCAAATTCGAATTTTGGCGCAAAAAATGGAATTCAAATCGAAATTGCGATGGAAAATCCGGGAAACGCGGATTTTGTGGCGATTTCTGAGATGGATTTGGTGGATGAGAATGGCGAGAGTGTAGAGTGTGGTAAGGGTTTTTTTTTGTTGAAGATTTTCGAAATATTCAAAATTTGTTTTAAAAAACGCTTTTTTTTCTCTGCGTCTCTCAGAGGCGCTGCTTATTTTTTTTTATTATTCAAAAAAAATAAGCAGCGCCTATGTATTATTTTGAGAGAGCGCAGAGAAAAATAAGCAGCGCCTACTTTTTCTCTGCGCTCTCTCAATTTGATACATAGGCGCTGCTAAGCTCCGCCCACTTTTTCGAAAATAATAGCAGCGCCCATGCATTATTTTTCTCTGCGTCTCTCATAGGCGCTGCTCATTTTCTCTTTTTCCAGCCGCATCCCCCTCAATTTCTCCAATCATCTCCACGTCTTCCACAAATCGTCTCACCGCTCTCCAAAACCTTCAATTCCCCCTCCTCGAAAAACTACAGTACCAGCCGCCTACAGTAGCCCTACAGTACTCCAATGATGAATTTCCAATTCCCAATGTGGAAAGGGTTTTCAAGGATTTTGCTCCAGTGAGCTCGAAAATTGAGAATTCTGCAGTACTTCCCATAACTCCGACACATGTCACAGCTCGCGGATTGCCAATTTTCGCACCCATTTTTAAATTATAAATTATTTATTTATTGATTTTCGCTTAAAATGAGCAATCGCATCATTTTCAGCACGAAAAATCGATCTAGAATTCCAGAAAAAAAAATGTAGATCGCATGAAGAATCGATCCCCCGACCTTCTGACTCATAAAATTTAGGCGCTGCTTATTTTTCTCTGCGCTCTTTCAAAATAATGCATAGGCGCTGCTTATTTTCAAGCTCCGCCCCTTTTTTGAAAAATAAGCAGCGCCTATGCATTATTTTGAGAGAGCGCAGAGAAAAATAAGCAGCGCTTGAAATTTTTCAAAACAAAGTGGGCGCTGCTTTTTTTTCTCGTTTTCTCTGTGTCTCTAAAAATAATACATAGGCGCTGCTTGTTTTGTATTTTGCAGCGTGTTAGCGTTAAAACACGCTGCAAAATTCAAATTCTCGTGTAAAAATACAGTAATCCGATCCTGTCCCTTTAAAAAGCACAAAAAGGATACATATTGTTTGCGGTTTCAAATATAAATAAACAAACAAACAGAAATCGAGTGCTCACACAGAAATTCGCGCGCAGAGCCACCAAAAATTTTTGACACAAAATTTCGCTGTCATTTTTTCTTCAGTTTTCTGTATGGAAAATCTCGGCATTGCCAGGTATATTTTGAGAAAATCGCATTTAATTGGGGTACTGTATTCGATTGCGGCAAGTATGGAAATTCAAAATGAAGAAAATTCGTGGTGGTCAAAATTTCAAGACGATTTGATGGATGAGGGAAGACCGAATCAGAAATTGGAGATTATTTTGAAGTAGGTCAAAAAATTCTATTTTTTGCGTTAAAAATTGTTTTGCAGCGTGTTTTGACGCTAAAAATACGCCACAAAATTTAAAATTTTTTGCAGAATGTGTATAATTGGAACGTGTTTCGTGTGCTTCACGGCGTTTTTAGGAGCTTGTGCACTGTTTTTACGGAAATGTTTTTATCGATTTGGCGAGACGAAAAATGTGGCGATTAAGTGTTATCCGTGAGAAATAAATGAGGTTTTTTTTTGAAAATTTTGAATTTCGCGCACTTTTTCATTTCGCAGCGTGTTTTGACGCAAGAAAACAAATTTATACATAGGCGCTGCTAAGCTCCGCCCACCTTCAAAAAATAAGCAGCGCCTATGCATTACTTGAAGAGAGCGCAGAGAAAAATAAGCAGCGCCCACTTTTCAATGCAGAAATGTTTTTTCTCTGCGTCTCTCAAAATAATGCATAGGCGCTGCTAAGCTCCGCCCACTTTTTCGAAAACAAGCAGCGCCTATGCATTATTTTTCTCTGCGTCTCTCATGCTTATTCAAAACTCACTCAATCGAAACCAACGCCGGAACAGCTTGCAACCTTTTATGAAGCGTAACAAACGCATCCGATTGTGGCAATAACATGAGCAATGCAGATAACACTGTGCAAAGTGGCGGGCGATGATTGGCAGATAACAAATCCATTCGAACATAGGCCAAAACGGGGCTTTCAATGAGATTTACCAATTTATCAATTTCCAATAAAACATCAACAGTTATATCAACTTGTGATAATAAAAGTGAAATATCAGCTGATTCTTTATAATGTTGTGATAATAAACATAGACCAATCAAAGCAATTGGTCGATTTGACCAAACTCGAAATATACATTGAAATAATTCTTTGGATTCTTCCGTTTCTAAATGCCTTAATTCATCTCGAAGGATAAAAAGCTCTGTAGCAGTTAGCAAAACACCGTGTAATGTTGATACCATATTCTGAGCAAATAAATGTTTCTCCTCTTTTTCAAGCAATTCACAAATTGTTCGATAAATACTCGATGGTGGGAGAAGCAGACAAAGTTGGCGGATAATCAAAACACCGCGCTCATTTAGCAGATTCGCGTCATTTCTGAACATTTCCAGTAGGTTTTCGGAGAATTTTTTGAGAAATTCTTGATCGGATTGGCAAATGTTTGAGATGAGGAATAGGTCCAATAGGAGGACTTCGTCGGAATCATCGGAAAGAGTTTTGAGAAGTTGGGGGAAGATTGAATTGAGATGAGCGAAGATTTCGGTGGGCATTGTTGTGTGAAGATGACGGATCCAATTGAGCACTGTGACACGGGTTTCAACTTTTTCATGATTGATGTTTTTCAGCAGGATTTCTGTAAACATTTTGGGTCTTGAAGTGGAAAATGATGAGAGCAGCGCCTGACTGTCTGCGTCTCTTCAAATAATACATAGGCGCTGCTTATTTTTTAATTATTCGAAAAAAAAATAAGCAGCGCCTATGCATAAAATTGAGAGAGTGCAGAGAAAAATAAGCAGCGCCCACTTTTCAATGCAGAAATGTGGGCGCTGCTTATTTTTCTCTGCGCTCTCTCGATTTTTAACATAGGCGCTGCTTATTTTCAAAAAGTGGGCGGAGCTCAGAAAAATAAGCAGCGCCTATGTATTAAATTGAGAGAGGGCAGAGAAAAATAAGCAGCGCCTACACTTCATTCAATAAAAAGTGGGCGCTGCTTATTTTTCTCTGCACTCTCTCAAGATAATGCATAGGCGCTGCTTATTTTCAAAAAGTGGGCGGAGCTTAGCAGCGCCTATGCATTATTTAGAGAGACGCAGAGAAAAATAAGCAGCGCCTACATTTCATTCAATAAAAAGTGGGCGCTGCTTATTTTTCTCTGCACTCTCTCAAGATAATGCATAGGCGCTGCTTATTTTCAAAAAGTGGGCGGAGCTTAGCAGCGCCTATGCATTATTTAGAGAGACGCAGAGAAAAATAAGCAGCGCCTACATTTCATTCAATAAAAAGTGGGCGCTGCTTATTTTTCTCTGCGCTCTCTCGATTTTTAACATAGGCGCTGCTTATTTTCAAAAAGTGGGCGGAGCTTAGCAGCGCCTATGCATTAAATCAAGAGAGCGCAGAGAAAAATAAGCAGCGCCCACTTTTCAATGCAGAAATGTGGGCGCTGCTTATTTTTCTCTGCGCTCTCTCGATTTTTAACATAGGCGCTGCTTATTTTCAAAAAGTGGGAGGAGCTCAGAAAAATAAGCAGCGCCTATGTGTAAAGTGAAGAGGGTGCAGAGAAAAATAAGCAGCGCCCTTTTCTCTGCGTCTCTCCACCCACCAATAGTATTATCCAAATCCTTCTGCTCCAATTTCTCTGCGTCTCTCACTCCCTCGCCAATCAATCCCATCAACAATCGATTCACACAATCCGCCTTCAATTCGTGTTGATCAATCGATGGCAAAATGCCAACGAGAAAAGTGCTCAACATAGGCAAAAGCTCGGATTTGTAGAGTTTCACGAACTCCTCCAACCATATCAACGACAATTTTCGCGCCAAAATTGGCTCATTTTCGTGGGTATGAGCCACGAGAACATTAACCATTTGAATTCGATCAATTGGCGCCAATTTTTCGGGGCTCTTTTTGAGAGCAACCAAGAAATTGCCGAGCACTGTTTCGCACAGCTCACGAACTGCTGGAGCATTTTCACCGAGCATTTTGAAGAGCCCATCCGAGATTTCAGAAATAAATGGGATTACGGAAAAATAGGGAGTTGAGTTGATGGTGTTGAGCTGAAAAATGATGCAAATTATTGATTTTTAGGGATTTCAGGCAATTTTTGTGGTTTTTGAAGCTCCAGAGCTAAATTTACAGATTTTTCAGGTCTGGAATCGTATTTTGAAGCTCCAGAGCTCAAAAATCGCAATTTTGAAGATTCAGAGCTCAAAAATCGCAATTTTCAAGTCTAGAATCATATTTTGAAGCTTCCAGAGCTCAAAAATCGCAATTTTCAGGTTTAGAATCATTCTTGACCTGAAAATGTTGATTTTTGAGCTCTGGAAGGACAAAAGATGGTTCTGGAGCTGAAAAAATGCTCAAAATTCTGAATTTTGAGCTCAGGAAGGTCTCTAGACCTGAAAATTGCGATTTTTGAAGCTCCAAAGCTCAAAAATCAGCATTTTCAGTTCTAAAAACATCAATTTTCATAAAATCTTCGAAATTTTCCGAACCCATTGCATAATAAATCGTCGATTACTAGTAGTTTGTGTATAAATCCTATCTCTAATCAACGTCATCAAAATCGAAATATCAAAATCCTCCTTGGACAACACAATATCCATAATCAATCTGTCCAATAGTTCAGCACCTCCTCTCACATTTTGATCTGTATCTGCAGTGACACGCCATAAAACATCGAAAATATCCGAGAAATGCGAAAGAACATCGACACGACAGATTTTTGCGATATTGTAAAGAGATTCGCAGGAATAGTAGCGAATTTGAAGGTCGGCGTCCAAAAATGAGGGAATTATTGGCTCGACGAGTTTCGCTGTGTAGGGACCGGCATTCTGCAAAAATTGAGAGGTTCGGGACCTTTTATGAGCCTTTAAATGACAATTTCAAGAAATTTAGGCCTATTTTCATGTATTTTCAATGAAAATTGGTCTTGCAGCGGTGTGTTTTCGAAATGTATGTTCCTTTAAACATAGGTAAATCGCTTCGGGACCTTTTATGCGCCTTTAAATGTAGGAAAAATGGGATTTTTTGAGGAAAAACTGGTTATTTGGGTCTTGCAGCGGTGTGTTTTGAAAATGCATGTACCTTTAAACATAGGTGAATCGCTTCGGGACCCTTAAACGTAGAAAAATGGGATTTTTGAGAAAAAACTGGTAGTCATCCTCAAGAGGATGTGCACCACAAATGCGCCATCTTGTAAAAGATTGACGTGTTTTGTGTGTGTGTGCGCTCTCCACGTGCATTTCAAAATATTTAGTTTCGTTTTTGTGTTTTTCTAGGTTTTTCGTTGTTTTCACAGGGAATTCTCGGAATTCTCTGTGTTAAGTAATTAACTCATCATTTGTTGTTATTGATACACTTCCTCGTGAAGTTGTATTTGTATTTTTATTGTTTATTTTGGTCAAAAACATAAAGTTTGGCCTAAAATCCGTGTTTTGTTGTTTTGCCTTGCTAGTGGTTTAAATCCACTGCCATCTTTGAAGTCAACCTCCTTGCAATATCAAGCAAAGGAGAACCGGGAGGTGCAACTTGGGGGCCGAACCAACCACAACCCCAAATCTATTCAACTTCGTTTATTCGTCGATTGTCTTTGATTTTTGAACACGTTCCTAGTGATCCTTTCCTAGTTTCAGGACTGGAGTTAAGGAATTGTTCGATTGTCAAAAGGATATTGGATATTTTGGACTAGTGGAGAATTCGACATCGAAAATGGCTACGGCAAGTGAAACTATGCAACACATTGGATCAGTAAGCAGTGGATTGGAGGATTCAACGGGACATGAAGAAGATATTGGTATGATGTTTGATGAGAAAGCAGCGGATTGGATTATGATTGCACAAGAAGCTCGAGAAGATGCAAAGAAGTTGAAATTGAGTGAAAGACAAGCGGATGTCGTATTGAATCCGTTGATGAAGAAAGTCGAACAACGAGTAGAGGATTTGCGCGGGATGGTCAAGGAAAAGTGGGCGCAAATGCCAAATCGGGATGAAATGAGATGTTTGCGATATTTGAGAAGAGGAAATAAGACCAATGTGAAGAAATTGGCACAATTGATGGAGAAAGGAACAGAATTGGTTATTTGGGAAAGAGAAAATGGTGAGAAGCTTGAAAACATTGAGAAAAAGGTCAATGAAGAAAGACAAAAGTTTATTTTGCAGGTTGAAGAATTGAATGGAAAGTTGAAGAATAATGAGGAAGAGATTTGGAAGAAAAACGAAAAATTGAAGAGATATGAGCAGAAATTCGAAGAGATGATGGTATTGATGGAACAAAAAGATGAATTGATGATGAAACTGAAAATGGAGAATGAGGAAAAGAGAAAAAGAGAATTGTCACCAACGCCGAGTGTGCGAATGATGAATTTGGATATTGTTGATGATGGAAATGAAATGGATGAGACAATGAAAAAAGTTGAAGATTTGTTGAAGATGGAAACTGTGAGAGAAACGAAGAGTATGGAAATATGTAAGTCGGAAAGTTTGGGAAGTTTGCGCAGCGAGAATACTGAAAAAGTCAAAGAGAAAAGAGTTGAAAAATGGGTGAAAGAACAAAAAGCGGGAAATATTGAGAATTTGAGAGATGAAAAAGTGGAAATTGTTGGAAAAGAGGGTAGTCGGGGCAAAAAATCGGGAAAATCGAGCAGTTCAGGTTCAAGACAAAGTGTTCGAGAGGAACTTATGAATGTTGCAAGATTTATGAAGATCTCGACAATGCCAGATCCTGAAATTTATTATGGAAAACCGCAAGAAAATTTGGATGATTTTTTGAGTTTGTTCGAAATGAAATATAAGCAAAATATGGAAAGTTCAATGGAAATGGCAGCTGTTATGAAGGCAAAATTTTTGCGTGGAGAAGCTAAAAAGTTATTTGAGACGATTGAATTGAAAGAAGAAATGACATGGAAAGAAATTGTTGAAAAGTTCAAGAAAGCTATGAATGCATCAAGAACAAGTCAAAGAGGAAGAGCAGTGGAAAAATGGCAAGATTTGAGAATTCGTCAAGATCAATCGCTCCAAAACTTCCTTATCGTTGTTGATTCGCTTGCGAGAGAAGCATTTGCTTCGTCGAAAGAGGAAGTGGATATTTTCAAAACGGCGAAGTTATTGCAAGCTGCGAAGCGAAATCCGACTTTATTGGGACTTTTGGCGGTGAAGAAGAACGATGAGAAGGACGGATTCCAATATGAAAAGTTGAAAGCTGCGGCTTTACAATTCGAATTTGATTTGGAGAGAAACAAGTACAAGGATGAAAAGAAGAAATCGGAAGAGAAAAAAGATGGAAAATCAGCATCAGAAAATGGAAGAGATTTGAGAAAATGCTTCATATGTGGTGAAGAGGGACATATTGCTGTAAAATGTTCAGGAACCAAGAAGGTGAACACCATAAGAGGAAGAAAATGGGAAGATATGAAGGAAAATGTGAAGATTTTTGGAAAATATGCGACAATTTTGATTGATAGTGGAGCGATGGTTAATGTGATTTCAACGGGAAAGTTGGAAAAATTGAAGAGAAATGTTGAAAATTGGGAAAAATTCATTTTGAAAGAAGAAAATGCGAAAAGTTCAATATATGATTGCAGTGGAAAAAGATTGAATGTTATTGGAATTTGGAGTATTGAAATTGAGATCAGAAATATGAAGAAAGTTGTGAAATTTCATGTTATTAAAAGTTGGGAAGATATGTTGATTCTTGGATTGGAAAGTTTTGAAACATTTGGAATTTATTTGAGATTTGATAGTGAAAAGAAAATGGGAGAAAATGAGAAAAATGTTGAAAAATTGGGAAATTTGGATGAAAAGTGTGAAACAGGCGCAGCGAAAGATTTGAAAGAAAAGGGAAAATTGGGAAATTATGTGAAATCAGATTATTTTTCCAGAAACGGTTCGTCGGCAAATGAAGATCGAGTCGAAAAATCTGAAAATGAAGAGAGAAAAGATGGAAAAGTTGAAGAAAGTGAAATGGCAAAAGTTGATGATGATGATCGAAATGGAAAATTGGAAAAAAGATGAAGTTTGGATGGGAAAGGTCCTTTGTGACACTTTGTTTGAAGTTGAGACGGATAAGAAGAAAGTTGAAGATCAAAAATTGAATGGAAATGAAATGACAAAAAGTCAAAATGGTGATGAAGATCGAAAATTGGGAAAAGAGGAAGTTAGTGTTGGAATGATCCTTCGTAGAAATTTCGCCGAAATTCGAAGAATTGAAATGGAGAAGAAGATGATCGAGTTGGAAGAAGCCAAAACTGGAAAGGGACAAAGAAAGATGAAGAAGAATTGCAATATGGTGTATGTCAAAAGTGTAGATTATGAGGGTTGTATATCGCCAAAGTATATTGAGCATATTCAAATGCTGAAGCGAAACAAGTTGGGCATATATGCTTCTTCCAAACAACATCCAATCGATCAAGGTTTTTAATTGTTATTTTGTCATAGGTACCGTGGCGGCACCTCTTGAGGGGGGGAAGTCATCCTCAAGAGGATGTGCACCACAAATGCGCCATCTTGTAAAAGATTGACGTGTTTTGTGTGTGTGTGCGCTCTCCACGTGCATTTCAAAATATTTAGTTTCGTTTTTGTGTTTTTCTAGGTTTTTCGTTGTTTTCACAGGGAATTCTCGGAATTCTCTGTGTTAAGTAATTAACTCATCATTTGTTGTTATTGATACACTTCCTCGTGAAGTTGTATTTGTATTTTTATTGTTTATTTTGGTCAAAAACATAAAGTTTGGCCTAAAATCCGTGTTTTGTTGTTTTGCCTTGCTAGTGGTTTAAATCCACTGCCATCTTTGAAGTCAACCTCCTTGCAATATCAAGCAAAGGAGAACCGGGAGGTGCAACTTGGTTATTTGGGTCTTGCAGCGCTGTGTTTTGAAAATGCATGTTCCTTTGAACTTTCTGCGCCGCAAAACTTCGATTTTAGGGGGAAAAAGTGATTTTCAAACAGAATAGCAAGTGCGCTCCATTGGAAATTGCAATTAGAGCGCATTTGCTTGATTTTGCAGTGTTGCAAATGCGCTCCATTGAGAAATAAAGGTTTTTCAGTGAAATTCGAATATTTTAGGGTGATTTTAAGGGCTCTAAGGTAAGTGTCCTACCTTATTCCCTAAAGCAATAGCCGCCGCAGCCATTCCAATCAACCCTCCTTTTCTCTGATTCGGATTTCCACTCGCAATCAATTCCGCCAAAACCGTCAAACACTTATCCAATTGACTCAATTGATTTGAGTTGAACAAATCTCGCACCAATTTCTCAACATCCAGTGCAGCCGCTTTTCGTCGCTCATACACTTTATCTGTTAGTGAACGGATTATACCCGCTGATATTGGACCGTATTGTGGATCCGACATTTTTCGGCCTGAAAATAGTGCGAAATGATGTGGAAATCTCGAAAAATGAAGAAAATTGTGTTGCAAATGCGCTCTAATGAGAAATATAGGGCTTTCAGTGAAATTTGAATAATTTTCAGCATTTTTGGTCTAAATTCATCATATGGCTGGTGTACTCACAATTTTTTCATCACTTGAAGGTTTAAATTGTGATTTTCACAGCTGAAACACCTGAAAAGTGCTGAAAATCTCGAATTTTCACGTGAAAAATGAATTCTTAACGTAATTTATGTTTTGAAGCTTGAAAATGCTGAAAATGAATAAAATTGAGAATTTTCATCAAAAATTGTGTTTTTCACAGCTTAACACCTGAAAAATGCTGTAAATAATGAAATTTCGCTGAAAATCTCGAATTTTAACGTGAAAAATGAATTCTTAACGTAATTTCTATGTTTTGCAGCTTGAAAATACTGAAAATGAATAAAATTGAGAATTTACAGCCAAATTGTATATTTTCAAGCAATTTTTCACCAAAAATATAGATTTTCTGTCAAATTTCAAGCTTTTCACCAAAAATCCACGTTTTTTCAGCGAAAAGTGCTGTAAATAATCAACTTTCGCTGAAAAACGTGGATTTTTGGTGAAAAGCTTGAAGTTTGACAGAAAATCGATATTTTTGGTGAGAAATTGCTTGAAAAATATACAATTTCGCTAAAAAATCCTCAATTTTGCCTCAAAAACCAGGAAAATCGAGTTTTTCAAGATTCCTGGCTCAAAATTCACTAAAAATCACAATTTTCAGCTTGAAATTCTGAATTTCTTGCTGAAAATCACGAAAACCCCGCAATTTCAGCCCAAAACTGGCTAAAAACCAAGAATTTCTTGATTTTTGTTCAAAAAATAAACAAAAATCTACATTTCTTGCGCCAAGCCTGATGAAGACTGACGCATTTTTTGTAGGTGGTGTGTGGAGAGCGCAGAGAAACGAGAAAAATCCAAAATTTTTCGAGTTTTTTGGCGGGAAAACCTGCAAAATTCAAATTTTGCACAAGAATAAATTCAAATAAATTCATTTTCGCTGAAATTTCACACAAAAACTCGTAAATCAATAAAAATACGGTAGTACAAAAAATATTTAGGGTTAAAATTTTACAAAAAAAAAAGCGACTAGACAAAAATTTCAAAAATAATTTCAAAAAATAAAATTTAAAGGAACATCTCCCAAAAAAATCACACAGTAGTGACAAGCATTTGTTTTTCCTTCTGTTTTTCCATTTTCTGTTCATTTTCCATAATATGAGCAATATTTTCTGGTGCATTTACGTATATAGTTTGATCATTTTCATTTTCAGCTTCTTCTTCTCCTTGATTTTCAGCATTTTCATGATAAAATGGTGAAACTTTTGAGGTCAGAAGTAGAGTTTTGGGTTTTGGTGGAAGGCGGGGACGGGCGATTTTTGAGTGGGTGATGAATTGCGGAGATTTCTGAAAAAATGGTAAAATTTGCAACGTGGCATAGAAAAATAGCTTTTTTGAAACGCAAATTTCAAACTTTCGGGTTAAAAAATTGAGAAATTTTGCCACGTGGCATGAATTTTAAGGCTCTTTTTTTCAGAAAATTCAAGTTTTTTCTCAAAAATTCTGTATCCAGGCACCAAATTTCATCAAAATTTCAAATTTTGATGAAAAATTTGAGAAATTTTGCCACGCGGCATGAATTTTAAGGTGTTTTTTTCGGAAATTTCTGAAATTTTTCCACAAAATTCAATTTTTTCAGAAAATCCTGTATCCAGGCCTAAAATGCACCAAATTTCATCAAAATTTCAAATTTTTGTTGAAAATTTTGAGAAATTGCCACGTGGCATGAATTTTAAGGTTTTTTTTTCGAGAAAATTCAAGAAAAATGTCAAAATTCCTAATTTTCAGCTGAAATTCAGATTTTTCAACAAAATTTTTCGAATTCTTTTGAAAATTCTGAATCTGGGCTCAAAATTTATCAAATTTTATAAAATTTGAACCAAAAATAATGAAAATTCAAAATTTTCTGAATCTGGGCTCAAAATTTATCAAATTTCATGAAATTTGGACAAAAAATCATGAAAATTCAAAACTTTTCGAATTTAAGTTCAAAATTTATCAAACTTGATGGAATTTGGACAAAAATCTTGTTTTTCTCAAATTTTTCATATCTAAGCTTAAAATTCCACATTTTAAATGAAATTTGGATAAAAATTCAAAAATTTCATCAAATTTGATGGGATTTGGATCAAAAATCTTGTTTTTTCTCAAAAATTCTGTAACCAGGCTTAAAATTTATGAAATTCGATGGGATTTGGATCAAAAATCTTGTTTTTTCTCAAATTTTTCATATCTAAACTGGAAATTCATGAAATTCGGACCAAAATTTAGTTCCAGGCTTAAATTTCACAAAATTTCGTTTAAAAACCATGATTTCTCTGGAAATTTCCATTCCCAGGCTCAAAATCCATTATTTTCAATGAAATTTGTACCAGTCCCCCCAAAAATCACTCACCACAACACTGCGATTCAAATTAATTCTACTCGGCACCGGTAACCTAGTCTTCTGTGCTCCTCCTCTCAAAATCTGTGTCACAGATCCCTTCGGGGTGGAAGTCTCCCTAAATTCGCGACAATCAATAGTAACATCTCCCTCAAATTGTGTCGCATTCAAATCTTCTTCAAAATCCGTCTCCTCTCCATAGAAATCCTCCTCTTCTTCATCATAACAATCCTGTGGAATCGGAAAAGTTTGCGAATCCTGGTTATGACGTGGCTTTTCGGGCTGAAAATCGTCATCTTCTTCCGAATCTTCTTCTTCAGATGTTGTATATTCTTGTGATTCCAAACTTTGTGAGCCAATTTTTTGAGCCAACATTTTTTCGCCGAGTTGTTGTTCACCTGTTGGCTCATTGTGCTGCTCATTTTCAGTTTCTTGGTGATCGGCTTCGACGTTTTTTGGCATTTCAGACATTATTGATTCCATTAGAAGATGTGGTGAGACTGAAAATTGATTATTGATTTTTTTTTGGATTTTTGACGTCTGGAGCAAAATTTTGAGCTCTGGAACCACTTTTAGGTGAAATTTTCGGATTTTTTGAAGTTGGAGCCAATTTTGGGGCCACAAACAACATCTGGTGCCAAATTTTGAGCTCAAAATCGAATTTCAGGTCAAAAATGAGGTCTCGGACCACTTTTAGCTGAAATTTTTGGATTTTTGAAGTCTGGAGGCAAATTATTAATTTTTTTTTGAGGATGAAGCTGAAGATTTTGACTGAAAATTTATTGATTTTTTGGAAAATCGATTTTAACGGGTTTAGGGTGGTTTATAAGCTTCCAGAGCATAATTTCCGTATTTTTGAGCATTTTCTGGGTTATAATAAATCTTGGGACCTTCTAGAGTTGAAAAATCATATTTTTAAGCATTTTTCAGCTCCAGAGTAATTTTCTGAAGCTTCAGAAGTCAAAAATCATTGTAACAACACATTTTTGACGTTTCAGGCTCGAAAAATCATATTTTTCACAATTTTCAACTCGAAAAGCTCAATTTTCATACTTTTTTGCTCAAAAACCTCATTTTTCACAATTTTCAGCTCAAAAATCTCATTTTTCATAATTTTCAGCTTCAGAAAGTAAATTTTCATGATTTTCAGCTAAAAAAGCTCATTTTTCATAATTTTGAGCTTCAGAAAGTCAATTTTCATGATTTTCAGCTCAATTTTCATGATTTTCAGCTCAATTTTCATGATTTTCAGCTCATTTTTCATAATTTTCAGCTCAAAAACCTCAATTTTCATAATTTTCAGCTCATTTTTCATAATTTTCAGCACCAAACACCCAAATTCCCACCTTGTCTCCTCTGCTGATTCGGCGAAAAGAATCCATTCAATCTCGGCGACACAATCTTGGGCATCTCCTTCTGAATACTTCGTTCCAGCAAATCTCCATCTTCGGGACCCGGTCCAGGCCGAAAACTAGGCCCAGGCAATTCCTCATCAGGCGAGCTATCCGAAGGTGCTCCGTGGGCTGCTCCAAGAGAAGTAGTCATCGTATTCTGCGCGGTAGAAGTTCCGCTAACTGTCGTAGATCCACCTCCAGCTCCAGGTCCAAAAATCAAATTATTCTGGAACACTGGAGTCTGCTGCTCCGCCAGAATCGCTGCACACATCGTAGGCGACGCTGGCAAATCAGAAAATGAAACAGGACTCAAAGCTCTTGAACTATTGGCAGCTGTGTCAATCGTCGAATTCCGATCCATTATAATACTTCCAGGATCTACAGATCCTAAAGATCTGATACTATTCGAACGAGTTCCCATTGCTGTTGAAGATTGGATGTCAAGCATTGAATCATCAAGGGGTACTGTAGCATTTGATAGTGGAGGAGGTGGCGGAATTGCGGAGTGTTGTTGGTGAGAATGCTGCAAAAAAAATCCACGTTTTTTGGCGGGAAAATTTGGAATTTTCAAATTTCAAAGCGCATTTTGGCGCGAAAAATTCGAAATTCTTGCAGCGTGTTTTTTGTGGCGTCAAAACACGCTGCAAATCCACGCGCCAAAATTGCCACGTTTCAAAATGATTGCTCATATTAACAATTTTGAGCCAAAAACCTGGGAAAAACTCAATTTTCGAGTTCAAAACTGAAATATCGGCAAAAAATCCTATTTTTCACTATTTTTGACCAAAAATTCCAATTTTTAGCTGAAAATCGGGTTTTTAAAGCATTTTCAGGTGAAAAATTTGATTTTTGTCAAATTTTCAGCTAAAAATCAGCCAGGACCCGGATTTTTAGCTAAAAATCATGAAAAATCTGGATTTTCAGCTAAAAATCTCCCAGGAGCTCAATTTTCAGCTAAAAATCTCACAGGAGCTGGATTTTCAGCTAAAAATCTCTCAGAATCCGAATTTTCAGCTAAAAATCGTGAAAACCCTGGATTTTCAGCTCAAAAACCTTCCAGAATCCGGATTTTCAGCTAAAAATCATGAAAAACCTGAATTTTCAGCTAAAAATCTCCCAGAACCTGAATTTTCAGCTAAAAATTTTGAGCACAAATATCGTTGTGTTTGGGCTCAATATGCTCCAAATTCCACGTGGATTTCGAAAATCTCAATTTCAGCGTTGAATTCGGAGCATTTTGAGCACAAATATCATTGTGTTCGAGCTCAAAATGCTCCCAGAATCTAGATTTACCCCCCAAAAACCCCTACCTGATAACTCGGCGCCAAACTCTGCTGCATTTTCCCAAAACCCCTGGGCAGGCTGCAACTTCGCGAATCTCCCGCGGCCACCGCAAATCTTCCAGGCGACGCCATCGTCGCTCGCAACGGCAGCATCCTCGGGGATATTGTCAGCGAACACGACATTTCAGCAGAAGCAGCTGGATACGAGTTCCCCGGCTGGTTTACAGCATTCAGCACATTCTTGACAGCACTTCTAATGTCATCACGATTCGAGTTGCGAAGAATATTGAGCTGCTGAATCGCTGATACATCGTGTCGCAGGGCATTTTGAAGATGTGGATCTTTAGAGATCAGATTCGCTATCGCTCCAAGAGTATTTGTGACAATTGTAAAGCTGGATGATCCAAGAAGAGCTACAAGTCTTGTGAGAAGAATTGGGCGAAGTTCTAGATGTGAACTTGTGTTTGCCAAATGTTGCGAGACATATTTCAGAATTCCCGTCGCACTATCAACAATCGCAGTTTGTCGAACATCAGTTGACAATAAATTAGCCAGGATAGCCAGGCAATTCGGCGTTTCACAAATCGTTTTTTTATTCTCAATTGAATGCGATGCCAAATTCCATAATGCAGAAAGTGTCGCCTTGACACAACCAAAATCTTCGCGATTTTTATTCGCCGCTCGAACAGCGGCGATTGAAAGGGCGTGAACTGTGGGTCGCAAGGCTTCGCTCATTTCGCCGTCGGCCATCCAGGAGAGATTTCTGACGAGGCCCGCGTAGACTTGAGTGAGATTCGTGGATTCGATGATGATTCGGATCATTGTTGGCACGAAACCGGAATAGGAGCAGAGACGACGTTTTGAGTGAATCTGGAGTGAAAATTTTTGAATTTTTGAAGTTTTCCGGGTTATTTTTGGTGGGAAATTTGAATTTTTCAAGTTTCCGGGATAATTTTAAGGCGGGAAATTTGAATTTTTAAAGTTTCCAGAGCGGGAAATTTGAATTTTTCAAGTTTCCCTAGTCAATTTTGGGAAAATTTTGAATTTTTCAAGTTTCCCGGGTCAATTTCGGTGGGAAATTTGAATTTTCAAGTTTCCGCGGTAATTTTCAGGCGGGAAATTTGAATTTTCAAAGTTTCCCGGGTCAATTTTGGCGGGAAATTTGAATTTTGAAGTTTCCGCGGTAATTTTTAGACCGAAAATTTCATTTTTTAGCTTTCAAAAATCCAGGGTCAATTTTGGCGGGAAATTTGAATTTTTCAAGGAAATTTGAAACCTGACAAAATTTTGCTTCAAAAATTTAAAAAATTATGATTTTTTAGCTGTCGAAAATCCACGTGGCACTTTTGGCTGCGTACTTTGTGATATGATCTACATTAGATACTCAGTCCAGAGATCTGAGCTGAAATTCCAGGCTGAAGCCTTTAGACTTGCTTTTTGACATTGTGAAATTGGCTGCGTACCTCTGAAGTTTGATACTCAGCCTACAGAATTTTATTGGGAATTTGACTGCGTACCTAGTGAATCTGATTCACATTAGATACTCAGCCAGGGAATTTGGCTGCGTACATTAGATACGCAGCTAAAAACTTGATTTTTCAGCTCAAAAAGCTCATTTTCAAAAATTTCAGCTTTTCAGAAAGTCAATTTTCATAATTTTCAGCTCAAAAAGCTCAATTTTCATAGTTTTCAGCTCAAAAAGCTCAATTTTCATGATTTTTGAGCTCAAAAATCTCAATTTTCATCATTTTCAGCTCAAATAGTTCATTTTTCATGATTTTTAGCTCAATTTTCATAATTTTCAGCTTCAGAAAGTCATTTTTCATAATTTTCAGCTCAAAAAGCTCAATTTTCATGATTTTCAGCTAAAACAGCTCAATTTTCATGATTTTCAGCTCAATTTTCATAATTTTCAGCTCCATGAGCTCATTTTTCAGGTTTTTAAATGTAAAATGCAATTCTTACCTGTCCATAAGTCAAATTTGTCAACGCATTCGCAATCAATTTTCGAATCGTCCGATGTTCATCACAATTCACTTGCGGAACCCCAAAAACCGCCAATTCCAATATCAAAACTTCAGCCAACGCTTCAACAAGTCCCAGAATAATCGCAACTTTTCGATATTCCTCTTCAAACGAATCCTTGACAATCGCATCAAGTTGCGCCGAAAGTCGATGAAAATATGAGGGACTTGGAGACCCCGGCCTTCTCCTTAAGTAATAAATCTGTTCTCTAACACAATTCGCCGCCGGCAACGCTTTTTTCAACCTTCTTCTCTTCTGATCATCGGGTTCTCTTTGGATTTGTGTGAAGATCTTCTCGTGACATCGTCGAAGTTGATCATCGTCACGATCTTCGGGAATCTGTTGGCGATGGGTCTCGAAGCGAAGTGATGACAGTAGGATGGTTATCGCGTCGTCTGTCGAGATGTTTTCCTGATGTTGTTGAGGGTGGTGGAATCGGGTGTAGTGTTGTTCATCCTCCTCATCTTCTTCTTCGTCTTCCAGAAAATCCTGTGAATGTGATGGTCCGGCTTTTGATTGATATCTTCCAGAACTGTGCATTTTTCTTCTGGAAAACAATCAGGATGGTTAGAGATTGGAGAGGGTGAGAGAGCGGTAGAGAAAGAGAGAGAGTGGCTGTGCGTCGCGGTTCATTTATTTTCCGACCGCGACGCATAGCCGCACGCGAGTGACGAAGTTCGAGAATAAGAAAAAATATTTTCAAATTTGGTTTCCTAGGCCATGGACTAGATTTCTATGGTCTAAAATCGATGTTCAAAAAAATCGTGTAGTTCTCTCGGAAAAGACAAATTTGGTTTTCTAGGCCATGGACTAGAATCCGATTGGAACAGGAGCCTTAGAGTCGTGTAGTTCTCTCGGAAAAGACGGATTTGGTTTACTAGGCCATGGACTAGATTTCTAGGGTCTAAAATCGATTTTTCAAAAAAAAAAATCGTGTAGTTCTCTCGGACAAGACGAATTTGGTTTACTAGGCCAAATCGATTTTTCAAAAAAAAAAATCGTGTAGTTCTCTCGGACAAGACGAATTTGGTTTTCTAGGCCATTGACTAGATTTCTAGAGTCTCAAGTTCATTTTTCAAAAAAAAATCGTGTAGTTCTCTCGGAAAAGACGAATTTGGTTTCCTAGGCCATGGACTAGATTTCTAGGATCTAAAGTCCGATTGGAACCAACATTTTTCGCCGTGTAGTTCTCTCGGACAAAGCGGTGGATTTCTAGCGTCAGAAAAATGAGAAATGCCAAAGATTTGGAAATTTCTAGGCCACGTGATTTCGCGCCAAAAATTTAAATTAGGCGTGTACTTCTCTCGGACAAGGATTTCTCGGCTTCGGACTGGATTTTCGGGCTTTAGCCCGGTTGGAACAAATTCAGGGGAAATATGCTAACTCAAAAAAACACATATTTTCCCTTTCCAATTCAAAAAGGTCGAAGAATTCGAACGAACGAACGAAATTCAAGGTTACCTACCCTAACTAACCAATATATCGAACATCTATACTTATTCAGTCAAACCGGATCATACGAAATAGTATAGCAAATTATGAGAGACGCAGAAACTGTTCTTATTTCGTCTTCTTCGTTTAGTTTAATCGGTTTTTATTTACTATTTACTATGTTCTGCTAACTATGAGTAGTTTTTGCAACAGGAATCGGAAAATCGAGGAAGCGGAGCTGGAAAAGCGATTGCTCGAAGAATATCGGAAAGAGGTGGCGAATTGTGATGAGCACGGTTTGAGCACACAACATATTGGTGAGCAATTAGGGGGTTATTTATTATAGGGTAATAAAAACCACATGTGGGGATTTAGCCTAAGTACTTGGAGGTAATTGGGCTTCGAAAATTGCAGGAGACGAATGGATGCGACGGAAGATTCGCGAAATATGCGGATACCACGTTTCGGATCGATGGATCAAACAATTCCGCAAGCGGAATCACATCCGCTATTTCAGCGGACGCCGGCATTTTGTCGCGGAGCCCCCGCGGCCCCGCGAGCAGCCAGTGGCGATTCGCGAACGTCGCGCCGCCCCAACACAGCCGCGACGCGGCGAATACAGCGAGATAGATTCGCGGGTCGCGGAAGAGATCCGGCGACGCCACGTGGCTGGCGAAAGGTTGACGAATCCCTGGATTCTGGACTTCGCGCGGAAATTAGCTGGGGAAATTTATCCGGAAGATGTGGGTGTTGCCGAATTTTTCGATATGAATTGGTTGTATCGATTCAAGCGCAGATATTGTGTGGATTTAAAGGTACATGGGTTGGGGGTCATGACGTGGCAAAAAGAGCTATTAGACAAAAGGTCACAAAACGGTCATTTTTAAGCCCTGGGCTTAAATTTACATTAGTGATAAACGATAGAAAATGATGAATTACGTCGTTTAGAACCAAAAATTTACAAATTTTGTCACATAACAATGAAAATTTCGAAAAACCCCTAACCTAACCAATCCTAAATCCATTAATTAATATTTATCCTAAACCCAACCCAAAAATAAAAATAAATCTAATATTAATGGGTCAACTGAGCAGATGTTTTAGATAAAAAGGAGAACAAAAGAAACAAATGTTGCGTAACTAGAAAAAAGAAAGAAAAAATATATATCTTTCAATACATATTAAATTCGATCGATTGAGATGCGAAGGATTTTAGGACTCAAACGTCTTTTTTGAGGAAAAATTAGACTTTTTGGTACAAATGGGTTTTTGGTGACAAAAATTGGCTTAACATGAGCATTTACAGTTAAAAACTAGGCATTTCAGCCTGAAAACAGGCTTTTTGGGATGAAGATAGGCTTTTCAGTATTAAAACCGGGTTTTCAGCTTACAAGTAGCTTCTCTAGCCAAAAAACAGTCTTTTCAGCCAAAAAACTAAGGCATTTCAGCATATAACTCAGTTTTCAGCGTGAAAATGATATTTTCAGTCTGCAGATAGGGGTTTAGGCCTAAAAACAGCGCTAGAAAAGCATTTTCAGTCTAAAAACCAGGGTTTTCAGTATTATTTTCGGCGTTTAAGCCTAAAATGTGAATTTTCAGTCAAAAACTAGGCTTTTGAGCATAAAGATAGCCCAGGAAGCTTGAAAATAGCATTTTAAAAGGTTGGTGCTTTCCTGGTGAAAAAATCGTCTGCAAAAAGGCGTCACCGTGTTATTTTCAAAGTTGTGTGCAAACACACACACAAAAATTCAAAAACAAGTTGTGCGCTAGAGCGCATTTACATGCTTTATTTCGTAGGTTTTAATTCGCTTGTGTTTTTGAGGAAAAACATGGGCTGAATTGATACTAGAATTTTTTCTAAAACTGGAACCTTCCAGGAGCACCTTATTCTTATCTAAACCAAGCAAGATTCCTTGGCGGAGGACCAACCCTTTAAGCACATTTTCAGCATAAAAATACTCTTTCTAGTCTAATAATATCATTTTCAGCTTCCAATTAGCTTTTCTAGCCCAAAAATACCATTTCCAGCCTCAAAACCCTCTTTCTAGTCTAAAATGAGCATTTTCAGCCTCAAAACACCATTTCTAGTGTGAAAATAGCATTTTCAGTCCAAAAATACCATTTTCAGCCTAAAAATGAGCATTTTCAGCCTAAAAATGAGCATTTTCAGCCTCAAAACACCGTGCTGCCTCCTCCTCCAGCACCGCCATCAAATCTACCAAAACCCATTCCTCTCTACTTCGACTACTACCTCTACACCCAAATGATGCTCAACAATATTCTCCAAACACCGTGTCAAAATAGTACCTAAACTCAAAATAAATGATTAAATGAATCAGAGTGAAACAACAAAAAATGAAAAATTAGTCACCAAAACGCCCCGAAAAAAAAGCCGCCTTCACCAAAAACAAAAAAAAATACACCACATACACATACACCACACCACGCCCATATCTTTTTAATTGTGAGCGGCACTCACCAAGAGAGCGGGTGAGAGACGCAGAGAAAATATGTGGGGGGCGAGAGGGTGAGAGACGCAGACATTTTTTGGCTGGCTATTTATCTAGGAAAAGAAAACACCACAATAACAAAATGGTGTGGGGTTTTTGGTTGTTTTTTGGCGGATTAGTGAGAGAGGAATTTTTTGAGCTAGAATATTTTGGGAAGGAAAAAAATGGGTGTTGCGAAATTTTTCGAAGGAGATGGGCGGGAAATTGAATTTTAATTAGGAGCCGAATGGAAATTGCTATGAGTCACATAGGTTTCTGGTTTTTGGCCGGGAATTTTTGAAGAAAAAGCCTATAGGCTCTGTAGAAAACAATATTTCTGTCCGAGAGAAGTACACGGATATTTTTCGACTGGAAACGGAGAAGGATTTGGTCTAGTACAGCAAATTGTAGTCCGAGAGAAGTACACGGATGTTTTTTTAGGTAAAAATCGGAGAAAAAGCCTATAGGCTCTATAGAAAGCAATATTCTTGTCCGAGAGAAGTACACGGATATTTTTGGTCTACAAAATTCTCACAAATTTACATAATTTCAAGCTTCTCTTTGATAACCGACCCTAAAATCTCTGCGTCTCTCGAAATCACAAAAAAACCGGTAAACCCTAAAATGCATCGTAAAATGCGTGGACGAAAAAAAAACGACATGTGCCTTCCTTTTTTTTGTTCTGCAATGACGGCGGCTCAAAAAAAAGAGTACATTTATCTTTTACCCGATGGACAAAAAAGCCGAAAAAAAGAAGGAATGGGGAGGATTATTGATCCATATATCTTTTTTTCGCGAAATTTATGAACTTTTTTTGGGAGCTCAAGGAGCCGGAAAGAGAACAGTGTCAAGGGGGATATTGAGCAGAATTGCGCAAGCTTAGAGTTTCTGCAACTTAAACTTCAAAGAGTGTATCAAATTACCCAAAATAAACAGGGTGAGAGCTCTAGAGCTCTAGAGACGCAGAGAAAAACCACCTTGTTATCAGTATGGGAAACTAATGTGAATATTTTAGTATAGTACACTTTTTTGACAAGAGAAGAGCACTTGAAAAATGTCACATTTTGGGAAACGAGATTTTTAAATTAGATAAATAAATGTATGTTTTGGACAAGCGAATCTCAACTTCTAATGTGAGTTATGACGTGGCAAAATTTTCAAATTTTGCCACGTCATAACTCATTTTTCAACAAGATTTTTTGGCGCCAAAACGTCTCATTTGAAATTTGCCTTCGTCTTGACAGATAGATAATTGAATCAAAATCAAATGAACCGATGCGCCATTTTTATCGCTTCCCAACAATCTTTGTTTGACAAAAAAAAAAGTTTTGGCGGCGGCGGCGAATTTGAAATATAAATGATGCAAATAGAATAGCCACAAAAAAGTTTTGATTGGAAAATAATTGGTGAGAACCGCGAAACGAGTTGGTGTAACTTTTGAATAGCGAAGAGTGAGAGAGAGAGAGAGAGAGATAGGAGAGACGCAGATCAGGTTTGATGAGTCAATTTGAAAAATATATGTATTGTCCGAGAGAAGTACACGGCTTCGTACGCGCCAAAAATCACCAAAACCACATGGACTTTGGACAAATCTTGTCCGAGAGAACTACAAAAGGTTTACAAATACCAAAAATCACGAAAACATGTGGATTTTCAAGCTCAAATAATCGCAAAACTTGTCCGAGAGAAGTACACGGAATTTTGGGCTTGAAAAGCCGAACAAACTTGTCCGAGAGAAGTACACGGATTTTTCGGACGCCACCTCACCAAAACCACGTGGATTTTCAAGCTCAAAAATCGAAAACTTTTGTCCGAGAGAACTACACGGAATTTTGTGCTCGAAAAGCGGAACAAACTTGTCCGAGAGAAGTACACGGCTTTTTCGGACGCGCCAAAAATCACGAAAACATGTGGACTTTCAGCTCAAAGAATCGCAAAACTTGTCCGAGAGAAGTACACGGATTTTTTGGCTCGCATAACTGAAAATCTTGCTTTCGTTCTAATACAAAAACATCTTGTCCGAGAGAAGTACAATGAGATATTTAGCCCAAAAGAACTACACACCGATTTTCTGCCACGTCATCCATCAAGAGAACTACACCGATATCTAAAGAAAAACCCCGTAAATCCCATTATCTTGTCGGTCTTCACCAAAACAAAACCAAATGGGATTTTTTCACCTTATTAGGGGAAAAGAGACGGATTACGATCTCCCCATGTGTGTGCGAAAAGCTTGTCTGCGTCTCTGCAGATCTCCACACTCTCTCGCCACAAATACAGTTCACATCTGTTGCCTGCCCCCCAAAAACATCTGTTCTAGTAGGTGATTTTCAAAAGGAGGTGCAGGAAATCTTGGAAAATGAAAAATAAAATCAGGGAAAACTAGACGAGTAAATAATATTATGTATTTATGTAGTAAAGTGATATGCAGTGCAGTGTAATAGCATTTTCAAAGGGATCAAAAATTAAAACACAAAAATTTGAAATAATAAATATTCCCGCGTGGAAAACTCACGTGAAAAACCACAAAAAACAGAAAAAACGGCATTTCTTATTATTTTTTCGGCCAAAAATGAAGAATTTCTTAGAAATTCTAGTTTTTCTTCCAACACTAATCGTTGGCATTTCAAAATTCCAACAACAATTTCAAAAACTATCATTAATCGAGGATTGTGTGGTTTCTCCAACAACAATTCTCAAAGACAACGAAAAATACTATCGAGACGAAATGGGAAATGTTTTCTGTTATCGAAAACAACACGACGGAAGTTTGAAATTGGGATCGACTTCGCGAAGTTTCGCAGATCCTCGATTTCTCTGTGCGAAGGGCGAAATGAATTGGTATCGCGGAAGGCGGAATGTGGCGTTTGAGTGAGTAAAACACATTTTTTTCGCGAAAAAAACGAAAAAATTTAAAATAAAACAACAAGAATCCGCGTTGACGCGGCGATCGGATGATTCCGCGTAGCGGCGCCATCTTCCGCTCCAGCGGCCACGTGGTTTACTATGACGCAGGAGGCGGAATGTTGCGTTTGAGAGAGTAAAAAACGTTTTTTTCCCAAAAAAAAAACGAAAAAATAAAAATAAAACAACAAGGCTCCGCGTTGACGCGGCGCATCGCTGCGAGACCCAAACCCGCGCATTCAAAATTTGAATTTTTTCTCCATTTTTTTCATTGTTTCACAGAAAATCCCGATTTTCAGCCAAAAACCTTGCGAATTCTGGAACACCTCAAGCATCCAGCAAAATGTGAAGCCGACGAAAAGCTTCAGCTCCTACAGTATGCGTCGATTTCTCCTGGACGAATACGAGAATTTCTGCCGAAACCCGGATGATTGGGAGCTGGGTCCGTGGTGTTGGACGAGGAATGGCGGAGCCCTAGAGGTTTGCGCCTTAATAAAAACCTTAGGAACCTTATGAAAAACCCAAATTTTCAGAAAACACCGTGTTTTCAACCGTGCAGCCCGAAACTTTTCGAAGGAATTTTCATTTGCTTGAATAAGTGGGGATTTCCCTATAAAATGGGGGATTTTGGTGAGTTTTTTGGGGAATTTAGAAGAAATGGAAAAAATAGAGGTCCTTAGAGTATTTAAAAAGCTTCTAAAGCTGTTAAGGAGCTTCTGAAGCCTTTAAAAACCTCCTAAGGGCTTTAAAAACTTCTAAAGCCATTTTAAATGCTCCCAAGGTTTTCAAAAGCTCTTAAACCCTTTAAAATACTCTTAAGGTTCTTAAAAACCCTCTGATGCATATATAAAGCTCCCAAAGCCTCAAAAATGCCCCTAAACCCTTTAAAATGCTCTTAAGGTTCTTAAAAACCCTCTAATGCATATATAAAGCTTCCAAAGCCTTAAAAATGCTTTCAAAGCCTTTAAAATGCTCCTAAGGGTTCTCAAAAGCGCTATTTATGCCTATAAAAAGCTCCCAAAGCCTTTAAAATGCCCCTAAGGTTCTCAAAAAGCCTCTAATGCATATAAAAAGCTCCCAAAGCCTCAGAAATGCCCCTAAAGCCTTAAAATACTCCTAAGGTTCTCAAAAAGCTTCTAATGCATATAAAAAGCTCAAAAAGCCTCAAAAATGCTCCTAAGGTTCTCAAAAAGCCCCTAAAGTTCCAAAATTTGCATTTCCAGACCTCACAGATATAATGGATTTACCGGAACTCGTGGGAAGTTTCAAAAATGTCCAACTTCAATTCGAAAACCGACGGCTCTCGGATTTCCCGGTTTTTCGATATCAAACCAAAACTTGTGTGAATTCGGGAAAAATTGCCGAAAATTTCGGACCCTGGATTGCGGTTCTGGATGGAAAAGCTCAAGAATTCATCAGGGATTCGGGCAGAAGGTTGGAAAAATGAAATTTTGGCTGAAAATTCTGGGCTGAAAATCTGAAAATTTCCAATTTTGCAGAACTCTCTGGGAATTGTGCACTCCGGAAATTCGCGAAAAAACTCCGATAATTCGAATTGAGCAAAGCGAAGTGACAAAACGCCGTGTAGCGATTCAGGAAGATGAGATAACTGCGGCTGATTGCACTTTTTGGAGACAATGCTTTTCGGCGTGTCAGGATGATACGAAATTGTGGGTTTTTTGTATGGGAGAAAGAGTATAACATGAGCAATACTATTTTTTTTTGAAGTCTTGATGGAATTTGAAGCTTAGAGATACCAAATAGGACTATAATATGAGCAATTCTTTCAGATGCTGGAAAAAAACAGACAGCTCATATTTTGGCGCCAAAAAAACCTCAAAATTCCTCGAAACCTGTCTGCCTTGGACAAAATCGGCCGCCCTCATTTTGAACAACAAAACCGACGAAATTTATCGATTTTTGCTGTTCGACGGAGATCCGCAGAATTATTTTGTGGAAAATCGCGTATTTTTGAATACCGAGAATTTTTGCATGAATTTCAGGAAGAAGTCGAATTCGACGCATGCGAAAATGCAGGTACTGTAGAAGCTACAGTACTTTAAAGGGGCATACATTCGCTTCGCTCGAACCGCTTTCGCGGAATTTTGATCTACACTCGCGCTGAAGGCGCTCGGGATACTATAGACCACTTCAAGGAACATACAGTACCTCGTGGCGCGAGTGTAGATCAAAATTATGCGAAAGCGGTTCGAGCGAATCGAGTGTATGTCCCTTTAAAGTACTGTATGATCCTTTAAGATAGGATAAAACACGGTCCCATGAGAAACTACAGTACTTTAAAGGGACATGCACTCGCTCCGCTCGAACCGCTTACGCGGAATTTTGATCTACACTCGCGCCACGGGCGCTCGGTGTACTGTATCTTCATTGAAGAGGTCTACAGTACCCCGAGCGCCCGTGGCGCGAGTGTAGATCAAAATTCCGCGCAAGCGGTTCGAGCGAAGCGAGTGTATGTCCCTTTAAAATACTGTAGATATAGGGTACTGTATGATCCTCAGTAATCTAAAGGGCCATGTCCCTTTAGATTACTGTGGTTTCTTAAAGGGACGTATGCCCCTTTAAAGTACTGTAGTGTCCCTTTAAATTACTGTAAATCCCTACATTTTCAGAAACTGTGGAATCAAACAAGATCTGAAACATCTCCTGAAAATTCGCTGGATTTCGAAACAGAATTCGAAAAAGTCTTCCAAAATGGACCCGGTTGTTTTGTGCAGAAAAACGAGAAATTGGTGATTTTTGAGAGCTGTTTTCAAAATTGCGAATCGATTTTGGAGCCGGTGAAAGAGCCCAAAATCACACAGAATATTTGCAAGTCGAAAAAATCGGGAAAATGGGATTTTTGCAAAAATCCCGAGGATGAAAATGCGCTCTATCGAGGAAGAAGAAGAAGAAAACCGAAAAATGGGGAGAAATGAAGATTTTTGAATTTTGAAAACACACGTGTTCTAACAAAAACTACACTCTAGTTTGTCCCAAATGACGTGGCAAAAACTCGCATAAAAAGCCTGCGCAATAAGTCAGTTTCTCATTGAATCATGCAGATTTTTAGCAAAAACCTACTCATATTTCTATTGGTTTTCATAAAATGCTCACATCAACGAATCAGTGATCCGAGCTTCCAAAACTACTGTATCAGATTCGGAGGGCAATTTCAAACACAAACGATTGAAAAAGATAAGGATGGAAATGTGGTGAAGAAACCGGTTGGTGATAAATGCAAAGTGGATTTGAATTTTTATGCGAAAGATAAGGTATGTTAGAGAGAGGTCTGGCTAGAGAAAAATCTGGATTATTTTCAGGATGAAGCTCAGTTGTATTGTGAAAGATGGGGAATATTCGTATTGATTGATTGGGGTCGTGATAATGATGATCGTGTCCATTGCACCTATGAAAATGTCTACGAATGCGAGAACAATTTCGAACAAATTCGTGGATTGTGCTATCAACACTTCTATGACTTGAACACCTACGAGGAAGCTGAGAAGACTTGCAAAGATTCGCATGCGGGCGCTGAGATTTTGAAGATTCAATCGAAACATCATGGAGTTTTGCTTGAGACTTATTATCCTGGTGATTTAACAATGTATTTTGTGCAACCCGATAAAACTCTCGAGTTATCCTCCCAGTTTGTCGCCTCGGATGAAGCCGATGATCAAAACAAGAATTATGTTCTTCTTTATAATTACGGTATTCATTATGATGTTGGACCAAATTCAATCATCAAATTGGACAAATCGAAAAAAGCATTTGCAATGTGTATGTACCAACCACCGGAAACAATTCTCAGTTTTGGGGTGAAAGCCAGAAAACTTGCCGAATTTTATCATCCGACACAATTGGTTGGTGCAATGGGTGTATGGAGAAGTGCTTCGCATTACACACCAAAGTATGTTATTTCTGGATATTTGAATTTCAATTAAAATCATTTCCTTTTCAGAAATATCCCTGGTTATCCAAACTCCCATCAAGATGTTTGCGAAGCTTCAATGAAAGCAATTCTTGGAACCAGTGATGGAACCTTGCTGAATTTGAAACCGGAAAATACCAAATTGTTGAATGATGACGTCAAAAAATCATTCAATCGCGCATTTGGACCATTTGCTTATTGCGAACATACTTATGATTACATTCTGAGACATGAAATCTATTTCGCAAGTAAGGAAGTGGTAAGTTTGATGATAACCTCCTTGTCAAACGAACGAATTTAATTTCGGAAAGGAAAATCTTGTTCGAATCAGGCGAATATCTTGGAAAAAGACTATAATGCGGATTTCATGCGAAAACTGCGACCATTTGAATATTCATTTGTCTATTATCCCGAAAACACTCACAATGGAAAAAGTATCGAAGCGATCCAAATTGCTCTCCATTCTCCAATGCTTTGCGGATTGCATTATGACAGAGATCTTCATAAAGCGAATCCTCTCAAGGCAGTTAGTTGTCCTAGCGGATGGTCTACTTATCAGCGTCCATCTGAACTTTCCTGTCATCTCAATGTTCATAGCGTGAGTATTTAATCATTTCTCAAACAGAAATATCTATTATATTGTTCATTTTGATTTTAGCCGCCAAGGACATATGATGAAGCTCGTGACTACTGTCGTTCACTCGGAGGGAAGTTGGCAACATGGTCGAGCAGTACAGAGTTTAAGAAATTTGGTAATACTTGTTCCGGTGGTTGGACTGCGTGCATCTATCTAAATGGGGTAAGACATTTTTCAAATTACAAATGAATTGTGCGGCCAAAAACAGGAATTTATGCATATTTTTAAGTTTTTAAGACACCTAGAAAGTTAAAATTTTTTTATTTTTCAGTGTTCTTCCGAACAATCAGATTCCTATGGAAGGCGCGGAATTGTACAATGGGGGAACTTAATAACAGATTACCCTAATGGTAAGTGAATACATTTAAGATAATAAAAGTTCCTGTTCTCCCGGTTCTCTCTCTCTCTAAAGAGAGTAAGTGAGTGAACCCAAAACAACAATTTGTGCGATCTAAAAAAGTGATGTTTTCAGCTGGTGATATTCATGTATTTTGTGAGACGAATCCTGTTCCGATTGAAGAACTATGAAGCAACCATCGAATCGTCTACCAATCTCTCTCAACCTTCTTCCAATCATCGAGCAATTCCCCCACTTTTTTTTCCAATAAAAATTTGAGAGAGAATTGTGTAGGAGAATACTTCATGAATAATCATTTTCGAAAATGAAACACGAAAAAATACAATTTATTTCAAAAACGTGCTCTGTAAAAACACGCTACGTGTTCTAAACGGCCCCAGCGTGTCCCCAGGGTGACCGAAACGTGTACCGACCTCTCAAACCAATTCAACGTGGCGTAATGTGCTATAAAAACCCTCGCACAGTCAGTCTAAGCCATTGAACACTGGTATCTAATGCAGTTCTCTATCAAAATCCTATTGCTCATTTTATTGGTTTTCATAAAATGCTCACATCAACGAATCAGTGATCCGAGCTTCCAAAACTACTGTCTAAGATCAGGCGGTCAATTTCAAACACAAACGATTGAAAAAGATAAGGATGGAAAAGTGGTGGCAAATCCAGTTGGTGATAAATGCAAAGTGGATTTGAAAGTTTATGCGAGAGATAAGGTATGTTAAGGAGAGGCCTGGCTGGAGAAAAATCTGTTTTTTTGCAGGATGAAGCTCGATTGTATTGTGAAAGATGGGGAATATTCGTATTGATTGATTGGGGTCGTGATAATGATGATCGTGTCCATTGCACCTATGAAAATGTCTACGAATGCAGCCGCAATTTTCAACAAATTCGCGGACTCTGCTATCGCCAATTCTTTCAACTCTACACCTACGAGGAAGCCGAAAAGAAGTGCAAAGACGAGAACGCCGAGATTTTGAAGATTCAATCGAAACATCATGGAGAATTGCTTGAAGGTACGTAATTTTCTGGCAGGTTAAGAAACGTTGATTCGGGTTAATCTCAAGTCCTGAGTCTTTCACTTGTTGTTGTGAAAAAAACCTACAAAAAAAATATACATTTCATGAAAATTTCGTTTTCAGCTTATTATCCTGCTGATTTGAAAATGTATTTTGTGCAACCCGATGAAACTCTCGAATTATCATCCCAGTTTGTTGGACCAGAGTCGCTTGGATTTGCTAATTCCATCATCAAATCAACCTCGAATGAAACCGAAGAAGGTCAAGGCGAGAATTATGTTGTTCTTTTTGACTATGGTATTCATTATGATGTTGGACCGAATTCAATCATCAAATTGGATAAATCACACAAAGCATTTGCAATGTGTATGTACCAACCACGTGAAACAATTCTCAGTTTTGGGGCGAAAGCCAGAAAACTTGCAGAATTTTATCATCCGACACAATTGGTTGGTGCAATGGGTGTATGGAGAACTGCTTCGCATTATACACCAAAGTATGTTATTTCTGGAGATTTGAAATACAAATAATATATTTTATTTTTAGAAATATCCGTGGTTATCCAAACTCCCATCAAGATGTTTGCGAAGCTTCGATGAAAGCAATCCTTGGAACCAGTGATGGAACCTTGCTTAATTTGAAACCGGAAAATACCAAATTGTTGAATGATGACGTCAAAAAATCATTCAATTACGCATTCGGACCATTTGCTTATTGTGAATATCCTTTGGGCGAAAATGTTGAGCGTCGTATTTATTTTGCGAGTAAGGAAGTGGTGAGTTTATTGATGCTGCTGCTGAAATAATTATTTCACTTTGAATTCTTCTTGAATATATCCCTTTGATTTCAGAAAGGAAAATCTTGTCCAAATCAAGCGAATGTCTTGGAAAAAGACTATAATGCGAATTGGATGCGAAAACTAACACCATCTAATTATTCATTCGTCTATTATCCAGAAAAAACTGACAAATATACTTTCGAAGCGATCAAAAATGCTCTTCATTCTCCAATGCTTTGCGGATTGCACTATGACAAGGATATTCATAAAGCGAATCCTGTTCCAGTTTGTTCAGGAAGTGAATGGTGGACTCAGCATGAGCGTCAAACTGGTTCCGTTTGTCTCATGGTTAATCACCAAGTGAGTAATCATCTCTAAAAAAACAGAAATATTTATCATTGTTTATATTTTGATTTTAGGTAAGATCATATTCTGAATCCGAAGCTTATTGTCGTAGTAAGGGATGGGGTTGGCAAGATGGGAGACTGAAGAAGAGTATGAGACAATGCACAAAAGGAATTGTTATGGTGGTTGGACTCAATGCGCCCATCGAAGCGGGGTAAGATTTTGATTTACAAAATGACGTCAGCGAAACTCGGCATTTCGGCAAATCGGCGTGCCGATTCCGACCAGGCCTGGACCGAATTAATACATTTGTTACAAAAAGGTCTAATGAACTTTGAAACTGTGTTTAAACATTTATTTATTTCCACTAATTATATTATTTATATTGTATTACCGATTTTCAGTGTCAAAGCATGGAATCAACAAGTGATGGAAGACGTGCGGTAATATCAGAAGGAACATACTTTCAAATTAGTCCATGAGAATACGCGTGAGTTTTAAAATGTTTCAATCAGGCCAACTTAGCTCTGTGAGCGAATTTCCTATTGTGATATTTTTCAGATCCAGGTCAACATGTTTATTGTGAAAAGCCTGCTGAACTCAAATATTGAAGCGAACACTCGGCGCAACATCTCCAATCCACAAACTCGTTTCAACTCGTTATTTCAACTTGTTTCAATAAATATGTTATTGAGAGAGAATATTTTGTATTTTTAGACAAAAAATCAGAAATCAACATGCTTGCAATGAAGCTGCGAAAAATCAATAATTTTGAAAATGAATGTGTTAGTGAAGACCACGTCATTTTGAGCACGTAAAATTGAATTTTATTTTTGTTGGGAGAGAAAACTGCAAGAAATAAATAGGGAATCTTTGAACCCTTGAATCATGGAAACAAAAATAGCAATCAAACTCATATTCTTCAAGAAAATCTGACAAAATTAACAAAAATCCAATGCAATTGTTCCTCAAAAATTGCAAAATCCCTTGATTTCGCTGAATTTTCCATCTTCAAACCAAGAAAATCTAACCTCAAGCTTCTATTTCGCCCAAAAATCGCGAAATCCCTTGATTTCGCAAGAAAAACGGTGAAAAACAAGGTTTTCAGTGCAAAAAAAAGAATTTTCGAAAAGATTACGGTGGTTTCGTTCAAAGGAACATTGCAAACAAGAGTTGGGTCTCGTCGCGATGCGCAATTTTTTCTATTTTTTAAGAAAAATTATCGATTTTTTTCAAAGTTGAAAATGGAAATCTGAAATTTTCGGCGGGAACAAAACAATTCAAAAAACTATTCATTTTCTATCACAAGTAATATTTAAAGGCACATAGGCTACAGTTCCCTCAAAAGTTGTCCAATTTTCCGGCGCCAAACTTGATGTTTGGTCAAATATGCGGTGACGTGTCCCACGTTTTCCATCATTTCCACATGACAACCAGGCCAAACTTCCTGGGGAAAAATTTGAATTTTTGAAATTATGACGGGGGGAAAAAGAGCTAAGTACAAACCTGATAACTTTTGGTGCCACCATTTCTCAACACATACATATCTTGGTCGGCCAAAAAAATATGAGCCAAATTTGGAGCAATTGGTACGGGGTAATTTTCAAGGCTCACAAAATAGTCCATCAATATTCGCATCATGTTTCGAGCTGGCAAATCGCCATTTTCACTTGTCATTTCGTGCTGAAAATCGGTTTTTTGGTCAAATTTCAGGCCTAAATCCATTTATGGGCCCGAAAAACACCCTTACCATTCTATCCAACCAATCAACATCGGGAATTTGCTTGATTTTGTCCAAATAATGCTGATCTTCCAGTTGAGCCTGAAATCTGGGAACTAGGCCTAGAAACGGGCCTAAAAGAGGTCTAAAACAAGAGCTTAAGGTAACCCTATGGATCCTTATATTAACTCTAAAGGGCCTACTCTCTTTAGGCCTACTTTCAGGCTTTTCAGGCCACCCACCTGTAAATTCTGCCACTGAATAGCCGGCGCAATAGCTCCATCAGTATAACTCGGCGACGAAGTGGTCCACGACAGAATCGGCACAATTACAGTAGGCCGATGTGCATTCGAGCCCGATAATTGGGCCATAAAACCGCCCATTGATACTCCGGATATTGCGAATGGGCCGTAGCCGAGGCCGGCGGCCCACGAGAACAGATAGTTGGTTTCGGCGATGATGGCGGCGCCCATCACGAAGAGATCGGAGACGTTCTCAAGGGAGGATCTGGAATTTTTTTTAAGATTTTCAGGCTGAACATCTAATTTCAGGCTCACCTGAACTGCTGTGGTGGTTTTCGATCACCGTAAAATGGATTTTGTATGATTATCGAGCCGATTCCATCTTTCAACATATCCTCAACCAGAAGCCATTCGCGTCTGAAACAATTTCAGATTTTCCAGATCTGGAATTTCAGATTTTCAGCTAGATATTAGTGTGAAACGATAGCCTTCAAGTTTTTTACATCGTTTAAGACCAAGATCAACTTCGGGGCTCAACTATATCAAGAGTACATAGTGAAAAACCTAATTTTCGTACGTTTCTATAGAATTTCAGATTTTTCAGAGCTGGTATTTCAGATTTTATAGTCAAGATTAGGGTATCAAACGATAGCTTTGAGGTTTTTACATCGATTAGAAGCAAGACCAACTTCGGGGCTCAACTATACCAAGAGTACATAGTGAAAAACCCAATTTTCGTACGTTTCTATAGAATTTCAGATTTTCCAGACTGGAATTTCAGATTTTCAGATAGATATTGGTGTGGAACGATAGCTTTGATGTTTTTATATCGATTAGAAGCAAGATCAACTTCGGGGCTCAATTATAAAAAGAGTACATAGTGAAAAACCAAATTTTCGTATGTTTCTATAGAATTACAAGGTTTTAGAACAATCTTACAGGTGATTTTGATATTAAACCATAGTTCAGAAGATCTAATATCATTAAAATTAAGGGCTTTTCCAAAAAACCAAAATGCATAGCCTATAATTAAATAGCAACTCTCTACAACTCGTGATTATACCTTGACATAACCTAACTCATTCTACATCCTAGTTCCTCAATGAATTCAACAATTGATCCAGACCTAATAGATAACCTTGTAACTTATCCAAAGATAATAAGTATTTTATTCATTATTCCTTATTCAATACTTTTCTACACTTCACCAGGCGACGAAAAAGAAACTATCATTTATCCATTACAAAAACATTGTTTCTATTCGGTTATTTTTGATTTTGTATCTTTCAGTCTTGTAATGCTAACATTGAAATTGTATCTCGAATCTCATAGCTTCACATACTTTTTTGCAGTTGGTGTGGGAATGTCAGTTATTTCGGCTCTATCGCAATATATGGGTCCCATGGAAATATATGGGTCCGTAAAAAATACAGGGGTCCGTAAAAACATATAAGGGTCCCTCAGAAATATAAGGGTCCGTGAATTTTTTTAAGGCTCCGTGATTTTTTTTCATAGGTCTGATTTTTTTTTGATTTTTGGAGGAAAAAATATGTTTTTTTTTTAATTTTCAATTGTTTTGTTGTATTTTTCTTGATTTTTTGACGATTCTTTGTATTTTCGGGGCGTTTACTAAGCCTAAGCCTAATTATGAAGCTGAAAAGCCGAAAAAAATTTCTCTATTATTTTTTTAGGCTTAGGCTTAGTAAACCCCCTAGAAAAATACTGACTGGCTAAAAAAATGTGAAAAAATTACAAAAAATCACCAAAAATGAATAATTGAAATTAGAAAAAATACTTTTTTTTTAATGGACCCTCAAAAAAAACGGACCTTTAAATTTCTGAGGGACCCTTATATGTTTTTACGGACCCATATATTTCCATGGGACCCATATATTGCGATAGAGCCGTTATTTCAAATTCAGACAAAATCATCAGTTCATTTTCAGCTCATTCGTAATTGCTTTACTAAAACCAATCGTCGAAGACATCGGCATGTTATTCATATTTCTAATTGCACTTCAAAGGCAAAGCATAGTTATGCTCAATATTTCCAAACTACAAAACTTGGTTGAGGGCAAACCCCTTCAATTTCTGATCTTTCTAGTGTATTTTGTTACAACTACAAAAAACTTTATCTATGTCACAACGTGCACATTTATAGGAAACGTCAATAATTGTCGTCATTTGTTGATTTTTGAAGGATTTTCAGTGTGCGAAGAAGGTAGAAAACCTCATATTTCTCTTAAAATATTCGCATATTTTGATTTTTCAATTCCATTCATCTCATTATTTTTTCATATTATTATCATCTATTTTATCCGAAAAAACGCAATGATTTTTTCCGAAACAAAAAGGAATGCCGAAATGGTTATTATCCGGCAAAATGTGCCATGTTTCGTATTTTCAATAGTTCGAACAATTATTATATTTTTTATACCAGATAAATATCGTGAAATCAAAGGAGCATTGATTTGTTATTATAAATCTGACATCATTTTTATTATGCCGTTCACTTATACTATTGCTAATTTTCAAAGATTGAGAGAAGTGTTTCGGAGGAAATCAAGAGTTGGAGTTTTAGCATCTACGACACGTGGAATGCCTATTGATTGATTTATTTTACGATTTTTAGGAATTTCATAAATGATTTTGATATTTTGATATCGTTTAGAACTGTTATGAACAAAATTTGGCTTTACAGGTAGAACTTTCAGATTTTCAGATACACTATATGATGGCTCCATAGAGTATTCAAATTTTACATCGTTTAAGACATATTTGAGCTCCGGGGCTCCAAAAATGGAATCAAGAATAAGTTTCGTAACTCACCTAAAATAGCTATGATCTCCCGTACCAGCCAAATGAATACAAATCGGTCCCATCTTCTTTTCCGGTAAAAACGCTCTAAAATGCGCTCTTCCCACAGGTCCAGGCATGGATTCAGGAAACAGCAAAGCGTGTGGACTTGTGAAGTAGCCATCGATGAATGTGACGTCATTTTTGGTGATTTTTTTGGCGTATTCAATGGGTGGTTTGAGGTCTTCAACATAGTTCACAACTAATCGCTGCGACATTACTTCTCGACGATATTTTGCCATTCTGGAAATGGGGGCTTGAGAGTTTTGGGATAATATTTTAAGTCTATTTCATTTTTTACGTTAATTTCAGGCTTCAATATAACATTTTTCCATGTTTTTGCAAAAAATTATTATCGCTAATTCAATTTTCTTCCAAAATCTGAATGTTATAAAACACAAATATTCAATAAATTCACCAAAAATCAATGATTTTCTCGATTTTTTTCTTCTTGACAATTTCTTCATCAATTCAACAAGTCGATGATGCAAATCAAGTTGCCAAATATTTTCTCGACACTTTTGAGAAAATCGTCAAAACTAATGATAGCGATTTGTTGAGTTCAATTTTGGTTGACGGATTCGAAATAACTTGTGAGAATATTCTGATGAAAACTACTGTAAATATCACCCAAACTATTATTCAACTCGAAAATAACCAATCAATTGCTCTCAAAAATGCGGTGATTGACAATGAGAATGGAGTTGTGAATTTCGTCGTCAAACTTCATAGTGGAATTGAATTCGACATCGAGTTTTTGGGCAAGAAATTCGGGAATTCTTGGAATTTGACGAAATCTCGTTTTGGTGAAGAGAATTGTGAGGAGAAACATAACATTTTTATAAAATTTGTTAGATCTGAATGGTTGGAAGAATAAAGTTTTGAAAGATTGCGGTCTAAACTCGCTCAAAATGCGCTCGAGGTTAGGATCAGGCTAAAAACAGGCCGCTTAGGCTAAAACCAGGCCGCTCGAAGCTAACAAGGAAAGTGTGTTATGAGTCCCCTGTACAGTTTTTCACGCTGGGAAACATCCTGTTTTCAGTTTTTGCTGAGCGACTCTCTGAAGAGCCCAAAAATGAGCCAAAAGTAGAGTTTTCAAAATTTCATGGTTCTGAGAGCCCATAACTCATGCATCACGTTGTTCAGGAAGGTCAATTTACCAAAGTCACAAATTTTTGGTATACTTTTTCAGAAAAATTTTTTTCAAAACTTTTGACTTACGTTAGGTAAACCCTCCTAAACATCGCCCTGTACTCTGTTTTTGATAAAATATTTTCTAACATGAGTTATGGGCTCTCAAAAATTCAGGAAAGTCTCAACTTTGGCTCATTTTTGGGCTCTTCAGAGAGTCGTTCAGCAAAAACTGAAAACGGGATCTTTCTTAGAGTGAAAAACTGTACAGAAACATGTGTGTTTGAAAAATTGAAAAAATTTCCTTTTAAGTCTATCCTCAGCCGCCGTTTCGCGGAAGATTGCGGTCAATACTTTATTTTTTCACCAAAAAAAAAGGAACAACTTATTTAGGTTTAGGACAGGTGCCTCCAAGAACATGCATTTCAATCAATTTCCAATCATTTCCAAATTTCTTGCTCTGAAACTCCATATCAAATTCCATTTTCCCATGATGAATTCTGGCGACAAAATCAAGAATCTCTTTTTCAATGACAGCTTTGACAAGTTCAACAGTCTCTCCTTTTTTAACCGGATCAATTTCAGTAACATCGTGAGTCTTCAATTGATCATAAGTCAGCGAGATTCCACAAATATGAATAACGAATGAGGTATCCAATAATGAAAGGAATAATTTGGTATCATTGGTTTTGGCAGCCTTTAGAAAGTTGTCCAGGAAATGTTGAGCAAGTTGTTTTGGATCATCGGCTTGGATTGATGGAGAAATCAAGAAGACAGCGAGGAAAATCGCGAAAATCATCATTTTCTGAATTCCAAGAATCAGGAGGCTCTTTTTATGAAAAGTTTATGATCAAATCAATTATGTGGGAAAAATCTATGATTTGATTTGAATTGCGACAACAAGGAACAAATTTTTTTAATGTTGGAAATCAAGATCAAAACAAAATTTGGGTCTAGAAACCCATCAAAAGCTACTACTGTAGAGAAGTCAGTCACGATTTTTGGCACAAAATTTCTTTCTTTCCTCGTTAGCAACTTGGTTCAACACATGTGATTTATTAGTGAGCGCCAAAACCTGTCATCTTTTGGTGCGAAATTAATTAATGTGCGCAACTTTTTCGCTTCGGAGATTGATTTATTACTCAAAAAGAAGCACATTTTGTGTTGTCGTCGGTTTGTATTTTCATTTTGTTTTGTAGCTTGTGAGCAGCTGGAGTTAGTCTAAATCATGTGATTCATTAGCTCCTCGTGAGCAACTTTTTGAGCAAAAAACCTATTTGATAACCTATAATTAAAAGTATACTGAAATAGTTAGTCTAAATCATGTGATTCCAATTTTAGCGTGTGAGCTGGCTCTTGGAGCAAGCTGTTAACCTATAATTAAAAATAGATATTTCTAGAGTTGCCAAAAATTAGTTAGCCTAACTCCAAATTCTATTCCATTCAATTTTGCAGGTAAAATGGCTGATTTCCAGCAAAACCCCCCGGAAATTCCAGAAGATGACAAGGATAGACAGGTAGGCTTCAAGCAAAAATCTAGAAGTCAAAATGTATTATCCATTTTCAGATTCTAGAACTTCAGGAAGAATTGAGAAGACTTCGAGAAGAGTTGACAAAAGTTCCGGAAGAGGAAAAAGAAGAAGATGAAGATGAAGAGATCAAGATTGTTGGAGAAGTGGTCAAGGATTCTAGGAAAAGATCAGCTCAGCAAAATGAGCAAGCTCCAAAGAGGGCAAAAATGGTGTAAGTTCCACTTTTCTCAAACCCCTGAAAAATCCCTAGAACTTCCAGACCAGATGCGTGTGGATGTTCAACCCAATGTTCAGTCACATATACAGTCGACAATCAGAAAATCACCATCAAATCAATCACAATTCTCGCCGGGATTTTGAACGCGAAAAAACAACAAGCAAATTTCACCCTGCCAAATCTCCTCTTCTACGCGCAACGAATCGATGCAGATGAGTCAGACAAGATCCAAGCTTTGAAAGCCTTCGCATTCTGCCCAACCATGTTAAACATCGTGGAGAAATTCGAAAAATGGTCGAGTGCCCTTGAAAAATTCCGAAAAATGGTTAAAGACCAACTAGGAGAAGAGCGCAAACTAATCATAATGGCGTTATACGACGGAAACATCTTTAAATCGAATCCAGCGCCATATTACGATGAGGAACTACCAGAAGCATTGGAGAGAATCCGAATTCGAGAGGATCTTGAAGTACACATTGTTATCGAATCGAAAAACTATCCAAAATTCTTCGAGAAATTGGTGGAACTTTTGAGGAAGAGAAATGTTGCTGATACAACGATCACATTAGTTCCAATGGCAAATACAAGTGATTCGGATAGAGAAGAAATCGAGAGATTGATTGGGAGTTTGAAAATTCACGATAAGATTCATATCACCTCATCTCCTTTGACCTCGAAGATGTTTGCAGCTTTGTTGTGGTAGAAAACCATTTTTTTGTTAATTGCTTTGATGTTCTACTTATTAATCAGTTTCTCATAAATCATTTTTGTATTCAAAAATGTTTTTTTTCTTATCAAAGGTAAATAGGGTATAATTTTTCGGACCACTTAAACTCCTAATTTTGTTGGAATTACCTTCTGAAACCTTATGAAGCCTAAAAATAGCGTTTAAAATCCTATAGAGTGTCGGAAATCTACCCTAAAAGGTGAAAATTGTAAGTTAGCAGAAGTACACTGTTTCGGAAAGGCACCTTATACTTTTCCGGACCCTCAAAATGCATTTTTGTAGGAAAACCCTTATGAAGCCTAAAAATCGCGTCTAAAATCTAGCCTAAAGGGTGAAAACTGTAAGTTATCAGAAGTACACTGTTACGGACCTTATTAAAAGGCACCTTATACTTTTCCGGACCCTCAAAAACCCTTCTGGAGCCTAAAAATCGTGTCTAAAAGCCTATAGGCCTTCAAAAATGTCGGTTCGGACCCCAGCCCCTTCATCTTCCTCTCCGGCCCAAACCTGATCTTCTGATCTCTCAAAACATGCGCCAAATCACATCAGACAACAAGAGTAATACCTATTTCATTTTTGCGCCCCCGTTTCTCATCTCTAGCCATAAATCTGCCGAGTGAGCCGCAAAACGAGCTCCCCTTTCTAATTTGGCTGCTCATAACATTTTTGCTCTTCGAAAAGTGCACCCCAGATTATTTTGCTGATAATTCAAAGTGCAACTTTTCCTATCAATTTTTTATTTATTGATTTCCGTTCGTGGGTGGTCCTTTTTCCGTTTTATAACAAATCTAGGCTTCGGTTAAGCCTAGAAACTTAGCCAAGCTCTAAAGCTTCGTGGGTGGTCCATTTTTGGTGAGGGACACAAATGTGTTTCACACTTTTCCTCTCTAATTCTTACATCTTCATCATCAGTTGTCCTTTTTTCTCATGTTTTTTTACTTAATTTAGCCTATGTGTGTACTTTTCCTATTTTTCTTCGAGTTTTTTAGAATTTTTCCTTCTAAGCTCTTAAAGCTCTTAAGCTTTTTAATTAAAAGAGCATAAGAACTTTAAGAGCTTTAATGACTTTAAAGCTCTTGAAGCTCTTTAATGACTTTAAAGCTCTTTAATTAAAAGAACTTTAAGAGCTTTAAGAGCTTCTAGAGCTTTCTTTTAAGCTCCTAAGCTTTTTAATTAAAAGAACTTTAAAAGCTTTAATGACTTAAAAGCTCTTGAAGCTCTTTAAAGCTCCTAAGCTCTTTGAAGCTTCTAAATTCTTAATTCCCCTAAGCTCTTAAATCTCCTAAATCTCTTCCTTCAGGTAAAATGTCTTCTCGACAAGCTTCACAAGAAGAAAGAGATAGGATGTTGGCTATACTGCTGACCGAAGGTCCCTCAAGCTCATGCTCAAGCTCCGGCTCAAGCTCAAGCTCAAGCTCCGGCTCAAGCTCCGGCTCAAGCTCTAGCTCCGGCTCAAGCTCTAGCTCCGGCTCAAGCCCCAGCTCCGGCTCAAGCTCCAGCTCCAGCTCAAGCTCCGGCTCCAGCTCAAGCTCGCCCACAAAATCAAGGATTGCCAAAAAGACCAAGATTGGATGAAGTGTGAGTTTACATAAGCTAAATCCAACTTTAGATAGGATAACTCCAGAAACTTCTACTGAAGTTTATGAACAAATTTTTTGCAGTCCACAACAAGTTGCTCCAACTCAGCTTATAGCTCCAGCTATGGCTCCGGCTCCAATTCAATTGCCAAGACAACAAAACCAATTCAATGGTGCTGGATTTCGAGAAATGTGAGTTATTCGAACTCTAGATTTTCTGAGCCAACCGCAAGTTTGAGCTCAAATTCTTTACAAAACGAACCTTAGTTTGAATTTTCTGAAAATCTGGATTTTCAGCCGAAATCTGAAATTTTCAAAATTCAAATTTAGATTCGTTTTGTACAGAATTTCGAGGGCTACGAAACTAACCTAAATTTGAATTTCGAAAATCTCAAATTTCGGCTAAAAATCCAGATTTTCAGACAAAACCAAAATTGAGCTCATTTTGAAGCCTTTGAAATTCTCTACAAAACGAACCTGAATTTGAAGTTGGAAAATTTCAGAACTTCTCGGATTTTCAAAGTTCAAATTCAGGTTCGTTTTGTAGAGAATTTCAAGGGCTTCAAAATGAGCTCAAACTTGATTTTCAGATTTTTTCTGAAAATCTGGAAAATCCGAATTTTGCAGGCCCGGCCGTTGCGGATGCGGAACATGCATATTCCAGCCAATCCTCCACAACAATGCATATTTCCAACCTTCCACACTCCAATCATTTGCCGGCCTTCAGAAAGCAATCAACAATCGTCTGAACATCCCGAACGACGAGGTCCGAATCTACGCTCAAATCGTAGATCTCAACGAAGCTGACAAAAAACACGCGATCAAACTCTGCTCAATATGCCCACAATTCATGACTTATATCAAACGATTCGAAGATTGGCGTGAGATTGCTGAACAAGTTGAACAACAAGTTCTAGGTCGACATCCACCAAGAAGCAAACTTTCGATCTCAACACCATCTGTGATGTTTCCAGGAAGCGAAATTATTCGAAACCTGGTTTTCGATGAATTAACCGAGACATCTGACATTTTCCAAAGATTGAGAATCAAAGAAACATCGGTTGTAACTATGGCAATCGAGGTGAAAGCCTCGGCAAACTACTACAATTTTCTGGCGAGAACATTGCAATCAAGACGACTCGCCGAAACAAAAATCATTCCTTTTCAAGAATATGGTTGCACTTTGCCCGAGCTTCCGCTGATTTCTGAATATTTTCGGAGCTTGCTTTTTGGTAACAACAAAATTCAAGTGATTCTTCCAAATCAGCAAGATTTTATGGTCAATGAGATCAAGAAAACCGTCAATTCATCTATTGGAAATCTACTTTCATCACCGGAAATGAGACCGTATTTTGAGCAGCAGAATTTATATATTCCGGCTCCGGCTCAACCTGTATTCGGAGCAGCTCCTAATGGAGCTCCTTGATTCTCTCATTCTCTGATTTCAAGCTGAGATAGCCTAACTCAGTACCGTTAATTTTCCTATGTTTCTCATGTTTTCTTTGAATAAATCTATCCCTTTCCTTCACCAAACGCGCAAACGTACAAGATTGACGCATTTTTTCAAGGCGCAAATGTACATATAACATGAGCAATATTTCATCATTCAGTGTTAGATATTTCTGCCACGTCATAGCTCGGGTTTTGAGGAGATTTCCGCTCAAAAATCCAAACTCAGGGGCGAGTGGAGAAAGTGCGCTCCAGTGATAATTTTTGTTTATTATGTGTTTTGCAAGCGAAAATAGGGGTTTACGGTGAATTTTTGGATTTTTGATCAAATTTGATGAAATTTTCCGCGTTTTCTTTGAAAAATAGCATAAAACCCATATTTTCTACCCAAAATTTGATGAATTTTTCAATTTTCAACATATTTTCAACCCCCTCCCAAAATTCACTCACTTTTTAAGTGTCTCCGGGTGTCCCCAACTCTTCGTGAACAATTTGCTCAAAATCAACGCGGATCGAAATCGCAAATCGACTTGTTTCGCCATTGCCGCTTGAGAAACCGCTCCGGAAAGTGTTGAGATGAACGACGATGGAATCATTTGTGTTTTGGCCAGTCAATCGCCGAATCGATTGAAATTGTTGCAGCAAATTGTGAGTTGAGCGCTGAAAATCTTGAAATTTAGGTCTAGAGGCTGAAAATCCGAAAAAAAAAATTGACGATAGGTTCCCCTGCGCGGGAGCTGAAATTCTCACTAGAAATCTCGATTTTCAGCAAAAATCCTAGGTTCTTGCTGGAAATTCAAGAATTCTAGTGAGAATTTCAGATCCGGCATGTTTTCCATATCAAAATTTCAGCCTATGTGGCTGAAAATCCAAAAAAAAAATTGGCGATAGGTTCCCCTGCGCGGGAGCTGGAATTTTCACTAGAAATCTCGATTTTCAGCAAAAACCTTGGGATTTGTGCTGGAAATTCAAGGTTTTTAGTGAGAATTTTAGATCCGGCATGTTTTCTATATCAAAATTTCAGCCCAACTGGCAAAAAAAATTGACGATAGGTTCCCCTGCGCGGAATCTCAAATTCTCACTAGAAATCTCGATTTTCAGCAAAAACCAGGAGATTTTTACTGGAAATTCAAGATTTTTAGTGAGAATTTCAGATCCGGCATTTTTTACATCACAAAATTTCAAGAAAGTTTTCGCAGGGTTTGAAAAACATCAAAGTGCACGTGTCAAACTACGAAGAGGATCTTCCAAAAACTCTTTCACCACAAGAATTTGTGACTCAAACCGCCTATTGGAAGTTGAAGAAAGTTGTGGATGAGTTGTTGGAGAAAGAGGTTTGAAATTTATTTTTATTTTCAAATTTCAAATTTCAAACCTAAATTTAAATTTAAAGGAAAAGTTCACATTTGTGATCGCCGCTGACACAATAATCGAATTTAATGGCGAAATTATTGGGAAGCCGGAAAATGCGCAAAACGCGGTTGAGACTCTAAAACGGTGAGTTAGGGGAACTTGTCTTAAAATTCCTTAATTTAAAAAAAATTTTCAGACTTCGCAACGAGACCCATAATGTTTACACGGGAGTTGCGATCTATTTCGAAGAACATGGAACGATTGAGATGTTCTCGGAGAAAAGTGTGGTTCATTTTGGCGATATTCCGGATCGAGTTATTCAGCAATATGTGGATTCCGGAGAGCCACTGTGAGATTTTTTGAAAAATTGACGATAGGTTCTCCATTCTCACTAGAAATCTGGAATTTCCCAAAGAAAATACTCAATTTTCAATGGTAATTCAGGATTTCTAGTGAAAATTTCAGCCTAACCGGCTGAAAATCCGAAAAAAAATTGACGATAGGTTCCCCATGCGCGGGATCTCAATTTCTCACTGGAAATCTTGATTTTCAGCAAAAACCTGGAGATTTTTACTGGAAATTCAAGATTTCTAGTGAGAATTTCAGATCCGGCATGTTTTCTATATCAAAATTTCAGCCTAACTGGCTGAAAATCCAGAAAAAAATTGGCGATAGGTTCCCCTGCGCGGGAGCTGAAATTCTCGCTAGAAATCTCGATTTTCAGCAAAAACCTCGGGATTTTTACTGGAAATTCAATATTTCTAGTGAGAATTTCAGATCCGGCATGTTTTCTATATCAAAATTTCAGCCTAATTGGCTGAAAATCCGAAAAAAATTGACGATAGGTTCGCCATGCGCGGGATCTGAAATTATCACTAGAAATCTCGATTTTCAGCAAAAACCTTGGGATTTTTACTGGAAATTCAATATTTCTAGTGAGAATTTCAGATCCGGCATGTTTTCTATATCAAAATTTCAGCCTAACTGGCTGAAAATCCGAAAAAAAATTGACGATAGGTTCCCCATGCGCGGGAGCTGAAATTCTCACTAGAAATCTCGATTTTCAGCAAAAATCTGGAGATTTTTACTGGGAATTCAGGATATCTAGTGAGAATTTTAGATCCGGCATGTTTTTCATCACAAAATTTCAGCCTAACTGGCTGAAAATCCAAAAAAAAATTGACGATAGGTTCCCCTGCGCGGGATCTCAATTTCTCGCTAGAAATCGCGATTTTCCGCAAAAACCTGATGATTTTTACTGGAAAATCAGGATTTCTAGTGAGAATTTCAGATCCGGCATCAATTTTACAACGAAAACCAGGAATTTGGGCTCAAACTCACTTTTTTTTTTAAATATTAGTTTTTGTTTCGGTTTAGTTAGTTAGAAATCAAGTATCTATCTAGAAATGACTAGATTTTTTCGAAACTAGAAAATTATTAGATCTTGAATTCTGATAAGACGTGAAATTTGGAATAATTTGATTTGAAACGTGAAATTTCAAGATTTTCAGACAAATTTTAAGCTTCCCCACCCAAAAACCACCTACGCAACCGGATTTTTGCAGTAAAAAAGCCGGCTCCTACGGTATCGGCGAATTCGGCGCCGTTTTCGTTCGCTCAATCGAGGGCTGTCAGCCAAATGTCGTCGGTTTGCCTTTGCACCGTGTTCACCAAGTGCTTCTCGCCCGAAAAGTTCTCTAAATTTTGCAAAATTTGTTGTTTTCCTGTTAAAAATCATAAAATATTCGGAGTTTTCACCAATTTTCCCTTAAAATGTCGCTAGAAATCAGGGTTTCGAACGATTTATTAGACTCTTTTTGGCAAGATATGTCGAAAAATCAACTAAAATATGTGGATTTAGGGTATTTACAAAAGGACTAGTGGAAAAAGAGGAAAAAAGAAGAAAAAAAGAAAAGAAAAAATAAATGGAAGATATTTGGTTTTCTAGGCCACGGCCATGTCAAAATAAGTAGAAAAGGTGTTTTGATTAGAATAGAAAGGGTATTTATCACAAAATAGGGTCATGCAGAGAGAATCTATATATCTAAATACAAGAATATACTAAAACAGAAAGAGAAAAATAGTACAAGTGCGCTCTAATGCTAATTCAAGACGAATCGGATCCACGTGTTTCGCGAATCGTTCCCGACATTGGTTCGCGATAATTCATCATTCCTAAATTACTTGGACGCGATGTGTCTGTGATTGTAGAAGAAGAAGAAGATGTGGGAAGTTCGGATTCTTCGGGAAGGGTGTCGAATTGCGCGATTCTGCAAGAAAAAGGGTTTTTAAAGGAGGGGGGAGGGGGTAAAGACACTCGAAAATGTGAAATTAGGTGGTTATAGATAGCACAACTCACCAAGTTGTGTTGGCTTTTCGGATTTGTCTTGAAAATAGGCTTTGGGGAGGGTGTTTGGTGCAAACTCTAGTTTAGTTTAAAATCGAATTGAATCTTTGGGCCGTGGTAGATTGAACGGGCTTCGGCCCACCAGGGAGGTAGGTTGCCTTGTTGAACAGCTTGTTAGGAATCCCGGAAACCCTTCACTGGCGACTACGAACTCGGAGGGAGGGGGGTTAACTTCTGGTGAATTTTTAGAGGTAGGGCCCTTAACTTCTGAAAATTTTGGGAAATTTTATGCCTTTAGAGGCCAAAAACCCACAAAAAATTGGTTAAGGGGGATTAACTTTTTGAAAAATTTCGCCTGGAAGGGGGGTTAACTCAAGGGTCCCCGGAGCGACTAGTTCATGTATGTTCCCTGTTCATTCTAAAGCCGGACACCCTAATATTTTCAACTATATTTCACTTGTTGTGATGGTGATAAATGTCGTGTGGATGAATCGGAATGAAGTGTTGAGATTTTTTAAAATTTGTTCAATGAATCTTACTTTGTATTGTCAGAAATTAGGTTTTTTCGTGCAAGAAAATGTGCTCATTTTAATTTTATTTTACTTCACAAACAGAAACCAAGGAATTTGCATTCACCATCTCCGCAATATCTATATGGATAATTACAGGTATTGGCGTTGCAGATGTGAGCAGCCGCCATTGAGAAAATTGTGAAGAGAATAGCAATCAAGAACTTCATAGCGAAATATTTTGTTGGTATGAGAAATGCGATTGGGGAGCAGGGATTTTATACGGGAAAATTGGGCAGAGTTTTTCTTGCAAACTTGGCTAACCGAATTAACTCTGCTGCAACACAACCTTTCTTTGCAAAAACGCGTCAGTGCTTGTGACGTTGGCGCGTTTTCTGTTCACTTGTTTTTATTGTTCAATGTCCAAAGTTCTTGGTTTCCCCTATAGAACGAGATGGACCTAACTTCCGATGAATCTTACTAAATCGACTATGCTGAAAACGAATCCCGGCATCCAAAACACCAAATTGCAGTTAGAAACAAACTTTATTCTAAACTTTAATAAAATCAATATTTACGACATAAAAACGGTGAAATACATTTTCCACGACAACATCGAGTTTCAAACGGACAATTCCGTCTGTGATCACACTGCGGCTCTTCTTTGACATTAGGCACACAGCGGGAACCTTCACAGTGACTTCCACGTCGACATTTCCGAAATCCACAATAGGCAGAGATCAATGAGAAGATTGTGAAGAGGAGAATCAGAAGCTTCATGATGCAGAATTTAATGCTGACAATGAGATGTTGAGGCTTTTATATGGAATCTATGATTCGATCAATCAATTTGCAGGGAATCGCGAGATTTTTTGCATTTTGCAAATATTTTTTGTTGAACTCTGTGCAAGAACATCAGAAATCTCCCACAAAAATGCAATCTTCATTCTCACGAGCTCACAGAAAAACACTTATTTAGGTTTACATGGAATATCTTCATCGACACAGGCTCCATTACAACAGTGGGACGTAAGATCACAATCAGGAGAACAGTAAGGATACGAGTTGAATTGATTGTTTGAGATGAACTCAGCAACAACTTCGGAATCATCATATTCCGGCAAGAAGCCAAAAGCATTAACACATGCGAAGATTGTGAAGAGAAGGACGATCAAGAACTTCATGGCGAAGTTGTTTTTGATATGAGGAATGTAATTTGAGCTGGGCTTTTATGTGGAAAGTTTTGATTCGAATGATTCGATAAGGAGAGAAATTTCGTGGGCACATGAGACTTGATGATTCAACAAGTTTGCAGAATCATTTTGCAGTTCCTATGATGCACATTTTGATATGCGGTGCCCAAAGCAGAAAAAAAACGTCTAAAACTCGGGGTTTCTTCTTCATTTTTATATTGAAGGCCATGCAAACGGGTCTCGCAACGAACAGAAAAATAGTGTGTGTAGACAAGAGCAACAGACAGTGCGTTTTTTTCTGCTTTGGACACCGCAATAACAGGATTTAAACAAATATGCAAAGTTAAAGCTTTATTCTCAACAAGCTTTGAAAATGAGTGAAACAATTATCCGGCGGCGTCTTCCAAGACACAATATCCACCAAAACTACAATATTGAAAAGCTCCACAATCTGAATCGCGTTTGCATGGCTGAGCAGCTACCGATGCGAAGATTGTGAAGAGGAGGACGATCAAGAACTTCATAGCGAAGTTGTGATATGAGAAATGAACTTTGAGCAGGGCTTTTATGTGGAAGTTTTGATTCGATTTGGGAAATCGATGATTTCTCAAATCGAATAAGCGGAATTTTCGGAGGCACAAAGTATGAAAAATATTTGGGATTTGCTCAAATAGTTACAAAATCAAAAATCCATCAAGAATCTCAGTTCTTCTCACAAAACAAAAAAACCAATTTCGAAAATAAAACACAAAACGCGCCTTCACACAAACACGTCAATCCTGTGAGGCTGGGCGCGTTTTGTGTGCAGTGGTTTTGAATTCTGAATTCAAATATTTTTGATACTTTGAGTTTCTGCAAACTTCTTGAATCGAATCAAGGCCCCTGTGCCTTCGAAAATTCCGCTTATCTGATTTGAGAAATCATCGATTTCTCAAATCGAATCAAAACTTACCACATAAAAGCCCAGCTTCAAGTTCACTTCTCATATCAACAATCAACTTTGCTATGAAGTTCTTGATCGTCCTCCTTCTTCACAATCTTCGCATCGGTGGCTGCTCAGTCATGCCAAAGCAATTCTGATTGTGGATGGTTCAAATTTTGTAAATCTGGTCAATGTGTCTACGGTGACGTCGGCGTTTAATTGTTTCATCCATTTTCAGAGCTTGTTGAGAATAAAGCTTTAATTTTGCATATTCTTTTGAAATGGACCTTAAAGACACAAGAAACACTGGAAAAACAGATTTCCCATATTTATTTTCAAACGACAAAATCAGCATGTGCGCTCTAGCGACACACTGTGTGCAAACACTTTAGTGGGCACAACAGATGAAAATCCGAAAGCAAACGCGCTCCAAGGTAACTCTGGTTCTATTGAAATAACACTAGAATTTCTGACATGAGACTGCAAATGAGAAACTTTATTTCAAAACCATTAGAACAAGTTGTTGTCCTCTGGACATTCTCGTCTCCATCCAATACATTTTCCATGACAACATTTCATGTCATACGGACATTCACGACCACCATAAAACGGACACCCATTGACACCTATATCCCGCTCGCATTTTCCTCCTCTGGTGCAATGCTGTCCACGTGGACATTCGCAAAAAGCAGCCACCAATGAGAAGACGGTGAAGAGGACGATCAAGAACTTCATAGCGAAGTTGTTTTTGATATGAGGAATGTGATTGGAGCTGGGCTTTTATGTGGGAATTTTGATTCGAATGATTCGATAAGGGGAATTTTCGGGGGCCCTTTGGACCACGAGGCCTTGATTCGATTAAAAGACAAATTTGCAAAATCATTCTGCAAGAAGCATTCGAGATTCCGCTGAAGAACATAGGATAACTCAAAGTCCTTCAGGAATTCAAAAATCGATGCGAGTTCGGAAGGTTCTTGATAATAAGATCTAACAACCCAGAAAAAAAATAAATGTGCAAAATCAAAGGTTTATTCTCAACAAGATCTGAATTTCTCCATCTCAATCGATATGTATCGCGCAATGTCCATCAAAACAGAATCCAATAGGACAATCAGGCAAACACTGCCGTGGAACTGGTTTCTCGCCAGGCAAGCACATTCCATTATGACAATAAGTGTCAGGTGGACATAGTTCACACCAGGCAGCCACCATCGAGAAGATTGTGAAGAGGACGATCAAGAACTTCATGGAGAAATTGTTTTTGATATGAGGAATGTGATTGGAGGTGGGCTTTTATATTGACATTTTGATTGGATCATCTGATTCGATGATTCCAGGGGGGAATGAGGAAGTTTTTTGCATTTTGAAAACAACTAGAATCTAGTTAAGCACCTGATAAAGCTCTAGGATGAAGTAAATCTGGCAGGCTTGAAAGACGAAACTTGGGAAACTTTAACGTTAAAAAATTTTAATGAGATAAGCAAATGCGCTCTATGGACAATTTTGCAAATGAACAAAACTTCATTAACAATCATTCCACGGCCAGTCATATTCTTCGTATAAAACACATACTCCATTATCACAGTAATGACATTTGTCAACTGGACATTTGGTACAGTTAGCGGCAGCGGCAGCCGCAGCGGAGAAAATGGTGAAGAGGAGAATCAGAAGCTTCATGAGAATTTTGTTTTGATATGAGGAACGACATTGGAGCTGGGTTTTTATGTGGAACATCTATAATTTGATCAATCTTTCGATGATTCCAGGGGGAATGAGGAAGTTTTTGCATTTAGCTATAACGAACAAGATTCTGAATAAACTTCATTTTCAAATAACAAGCGAATCTTATCCAGAAGCCAGCACACATCTATCGCCTTTGCAAACAAATCGGCTTGGACAAATCACATTACATCGAGCAGAAATTGATGAGAAGATTGTGAAGAGCAGAATCAGAAGCTTCATGATACAGAATGATAATTTGAGATGTTTTAAAAAGCAGGGCTTTTATGTGGAAGTTTAATGTGTTGATTCGATTAGCTGAATCTTTGAGGAACATTCAAACTTTATTCAATATTTCGATGAATTCAGAAAATTTGTTCATCAAATGGAATAGCTGCAGATAAGAAACTTCATTTCGAAAATCAATAAAATTAGAAGTCAGGACAGAACTCGCCGCTTTGAATGCATACTCCATGACAGCAATAACCGCTAGGATCGCAATTTAGAGGCCAACACGGTATTGGTTCGGGTTTGCTCACAGGATCAGCCACGCAGTGTACACCTTCACAGTGAGTCCCAGGTGGACAAATTTCACATCAGGCAGCCACCGATGCGAAGATTGTGAAGAGGAGAACGATCAAGAACTTCATAGCGAAGTTGTGATATGAGAAATGCGATTGGAGCTGGGCTTTTATGCGGAAATTTTGATTCGAATGATTAGATAAGGGGAATTTTCGGAAGCCCTATGGGTCACGAGGCTTTGATTCGATTAAAAGGCAAGTTTGCAGAATTTTTTTTGCAGAAAAATATAGGACAACTCTGGGCTACAAAAGTATCCTTAATTAGTATCATTTTGTAGAAAATTCAAAGGAAAATGTAAAAAAAGCTTATTCTAACTTCACAACACTTTATTTTTTGACAAAGATACTGAAAATAGGTCAATCTCTGTGATCCTAGACCAGGTTTATCCGGGAGTAGGTTTGCATCTCCTGCCTTCGCAGACATAATAGCGTGGACAAGCACGTTGACAAACAGCAGCCGCCATTGAGAAGATGGTGAAGAGGAGAATCAGAAGCTTCATGAGAAATTATTTTCGATATGAGGAATGTGATTGGAGCATGATGGCTTTTATACAGGAGACGTTAATTCGATTAGGAAAATTTGCAGAAATGGAAAGTTTTGCAGAATGTTTTTGTACAGCTCATATAGCGTTTGTACACTTCATACCAGGGTTCCAAACCGGTCCAATATACTTGGGTTTGGTCCAGGTTGGGCCGAAAAAAACTGCCCAAACCGGCCCGAACCAGTAACCAAAAACATCTTTCGGTTAAAGCCCAACCCGAACCCTAACCCAACCCAGCCCAAATTCATGGGCCAACCCTGGGCTCAACCCAAACGAAGTTCATACCGTTTTTGTACAGTTCATGAAGGCTCTTATAGTCTCTGTACAGTTTTTGTACAGCTCATATACTTTTTGTACACTTCATGAAGGATTTTATGGTCTCTGTACAGCTCATACAGGTTTTACACAGTATTTTACAGTTCCCCCCAGTCTTCAGGCCCTCCCAAAAAGGGCCCAAGGCCCTTTCACGCTGCTCTTCTAACCAACAAATGTGATTCATATACCAAAATGCTCACTTTTTCTGTGTCGACGAATTGTCCTTATCGTTGCTCTGCCTTTTGATTCCTCTTCGTTTCAGAAGCGGAGCGGCGTCGACGTCAAGAAGTTTGAAACCGTCGCGAGTGGCGTTGAGGAACGCTTGGAGGGTCTCGTTGAATGTAACGTCTGCAAAACAGAAACACATGAAAGTGCGCTCTAATGATAATGATGCAATAGCGCTCTACAGCTAATCTACCCCAAAAACTCACCAGCCGACGTTGGTAGCACACTTGGTGTCTGCAAAGGTGTGTCCAAACTCGGCGACTTCAACCACTTGTGCGAGCTCAATTCGCGCATCGACAATCGCTTCTTGGGATCCACCGTCAACAGACCGGTGATGAGATCTTTCGCGTCTTGCGACACGTTTTTCCACGCGTCACCTTCGAACGAGAATTCGGCGCGTCGGATGCGTTGCATGATTTCGGTGGCGGATTCTTGGAGTGAACGAGCACGGAATGGGACCTGCAGAGAGAGAGTGAGAGTGTGAGTAGAGTATGAGGGTTGGGCCGGCTAAACCCTGCCGGAATAAGCCCTGCCGGGATAAGCCCTGCCGGGATAAACCCTTCCGGGATAAACCCTGTCGGGATAAACCCTTCCGGGATAAACCCTGTCGGGATAAGCTCTGCCGGGATAAGCCCTGTCGGGATAAGCCCTGCCGGGATAAGCCCTGCCGGCATAAACCCTGCCGGCGTAAGCCCTGCCGGCATAAGCCCTGCTGCTGCCTACCTGCCCCGACAACATGGTGAACATCACCACACCCAACGACCACAAATCGCATTGCTCATTGTATTCGGGCTGCGTGTCGCCGACATCCAACACTTCCGGAGCGGCATACTGTAGGGTGAAGCAGGGTGTCCTAGAAATTGGTGGGGTTAAAAATTTGCGCCAAAATCTCCTTGGGATAGATGAAAGCATGCGGTTAGTTAGACTAACTAGGAGAAAAAGGAAAGAAGTACGAGAGTTCAAGACACCACTAACTATACTAATCAAAAAAATATGAAAAAATAAATATAGAGAAGCATTCGCCTATCTACAAAAAATGATAAAATTGTTGATCTACAGTAACCAAGGGGTACTGTAGGAGTACGGTATCCGAGCGGGGCAGAGTAGGATACTGTAGATACAGTGAGAAGTCCAGAGAGTAACTGTAGAGCTCTGTGAGGTACTGTATAGTGTTATACAACCTATAGGAGTAATGTATGGTAGTACTGTAGCTCACAGGATTACTGTGTTCTCTATTTTAGAAGGATAATCCCGGGATACTGTAGGACATCTGTAGGTATACTGTACCCACCGATACCGTAGTCTACAGCCTTCCCCAAAGGAGAACTCTGAAGCCCCGTCGAGTACCGTACTCCACAGTACTCCCCCGCCCCGTCCTAGGTTACTGTAGATACTGTGTGTGTGTGGTGGTGACTTTGGCTAACTCGTACATCTTTCGGTACACAGACTTCAATTGTTGTTCCATTGAGTTGGGAAGCAAACGGGCGAATCCGAAGTCGACCAATCTGAGACGCGCATTCGAGTCGGAATTTTCGAAGAGAATGTTCTGGAAAACAGAGGGTTACTGTAGGTTACTGTAGAGAGATTGTGTTGGGACGCGGAAAATCGAATTTTTCATCAATTTTGGGTTAAGATGGATGAAAAAATGGTCTAATATGAGCAATGCTATCAAATTTGTACATTTTATCGCTGTAGGACCCAAAAACTTGGATTTTTCATGATTTTTTGGTCAAAATGGGTTCAAAAATGATCAAATTCCGTTAGATTGCTCATATTAGCCTTTAGGACCCCAAAAACTATAATTTTTTAGGTCAAAATTGTCCCCCGAGTTCCCCTAACTCAACTAACCTCAGGTTTCAAATCACGGTGCACAATTTTCTTGTCGTGCAAATATTGTACAGCCGACACCAGCTGCCTCATAATATCAGCCGCTTCCATCTCGGTGAATCTAGTCAGCTGTCTGATTCTGTCCAAAAGTTCGGCGCCGGACAGAAGTTCCATGACGAGGTAGATGTGAAGACGATCGGATTGCACATCGACCAAGCGTACGATGTTTGGGTGGCCTGCAATTTTAGGCTTGCAAAATGGGGCACAGTTTTGTGGGCGGGGCTTAATCTAGCTCCAAACCCAGTCATGTTTGGTCTCAAAATGCTCCCCACTCCCCCGGGAGCCCAAAAATCCCACCCACCTTGAACCATCTCCAAAATGCGGGACTCTCGCTGCGCTTGCAGCGAAAATTTTTGCGACACAATTTTCACGGCAAACGGCACGCCATCCTCGATTCGCTCGCATTTTCTGGAAATTTTTTTGGTCTAGGCTTAAATTTTGAGCTGAAAAGGCCTACCTGACCACCGAAAACGAGCCTTTTCCGAGAAGTCCAGTTTCGGTGCGATCTAGTCGATATTTGGAGAAGAACGGGGAGCTGGAGAGCAGATTTTGCACATCTTCACCCATGATTTCTTCGCCGATCACATTGTCGGTGGCGAAAATGACGGATGGTGAGACGTAGGAATAACCCTGCAGGAAATTGAGGTTTAATCTGAGCAATCCTATTTTTCTCGCTCTAAAATGGGTAATTTTGTTTCCTAACTTAATATGAGCAATTTAATTTCCATCTCTAACATTAGCAATCCTACTTTCTAGCCTAGCAACCCTATTTTCTAGTTTTAACATGAGCAATCCTATTTTCTAGTTCTTAAATGAGCAATATTATTTCCTAGCTTACTATGAGCAATCCTACTAACATGAGCAATCCTATTTTTCCAGTTTTAACATGAGCAATCCTATTTTCTAGATCTAATCTGAGCAATCCTATTTTTCTAGCATTTACCTTAGCAATCCTATTAACCTGAGCAATCCTATTTTTCTAGATTGACCTGAGCCATCCTATTTCCTAGCGTAATATGAGCAATTCTATTAACATGAGCAATCCTATTATTATGAGCAATCCTATTTTTATAGTTTAACATGAGCAATCCTCATTTCTAGGTTTAACATGAGCAATCCTATTAACATGAGCAATCGTATTTTTCCAGCTCTAAAATGGGTAATATTGTTTCCTAGCCTAATATGAGCAATTTAATTCCCAACTCTAAAATGAGCAATCCTATTATGAGCAATATTATTTCTTAGCTTAACCTGAGCAATCCTATTAACATGAGCAATCCTATATTCTAGTTTAATATGAGCAATATTAATTATTAGCTTAATATGAGCAATTTTATTCCCAGCTCTAAAATGAGCAATCTTATTCTCTAGCTTTAATCTGAGCAATCCTATTAACATGAGCAATCCTCTACATGTTTGATCTCAAAATGCTCCAAATCACCTCTGGAAGCTAGTTAGCTCATCTAAAAAATTGGGCGTGGCTTACCCGGAACAAAGTCTGCGCATTGAGCGGCGATTCCGCTGGTGAATAGAGCGGTGGTTGTGAGGTGAACTCGGCCGAGAAGAATTGTGTGTCGAGAGCGTGTCCGATGCGCGGAACAATCACCGGAGCCATTTTCCGCTTCTCCGCTGCCTCCCAATCGATATTTGACAAGAAGCGGTGACTGCAAAAAATTGGTAGGTTAGGGCACGGTTTTGTGGGCGGAGCTTAGCTCGAAAACTAGTCATGTTTGGTCTCAAAATGCCCAGAATCACTTGAGGAAGCTCTTTTTCATCTGCGGCACGGTTTTGTGGGCGGAGCCTAGTCATGTTTGGTCTCAAAATGCTCAGAATCTCTTGAGGAACCCTGTGGGACCATGTAAATTCTCCCGAGCCCACCTCTTGATCTCCTGAACTCCATTAAAACCCAGTCGCTTCTCTAATTTCTTCTCCAATAATGCCGTGATGAACTCTTTGGCTTCGGCATCCATGTTTTTCGGAAAAGGCACGCGTTTCGTCAAAATTCGTCTGAAAATTGGGGATTTTCAGCAAAAAATTCGGGATTTTCAGCAAAAAACTGTACTTTGCAATATCTTTACTCGAATTTTGTCCACCGTCGACTGTGAACGGCGAGCAGCCGGTGAGAAGTTCGAACGAGATCACACCCAGCGACCACCAGTCGACAACATCTGTGTAGCCGCCTTCGGGACGATTTATCACTTCGGGCGACCTGAAATTCAGAAAATGCTTCATTTTGATACCAAATAAGGCAGGGTTTTGTGGGCGGAGCCTAATTTTCATATACAGGAGGACTAAAGCTTTATTTTGATACCAAACAAGGTATAGTTTTCTTTGCGGCATGGTTTTAAGGGCGTGGCCTAAGAAGAGCTACACTTTGATACCAAACAAGGCATGGTTTTAGGGGCGGAGCCTAATTTTCATATAGAGGAGGACTAAAGCTTCAATTTGATACCAAATAAGGTATAGTTTTCTTTGCGGCATGGTTTTAGGGGCGTGGCTTAAGCAGAGCTTCAATTTGATACCAAACAAGGCAGGGTTTTCTTTGCGGCATGGTTTTAGGGGCGTGGCCTATTTATGCAAGCCGCGCACAGTTTTGTGGGCGTGGCCTAGTCAATATGGGTATCAAAATGCTCCAAATTTCCCCGAGACTCACATATATTCAATAGTTCCACAATAGGAATTCGCTCGATCCAATTCCCCAGGCAAAAACAATTTGCTGAGCCCAAAATCGGTCAGCTTCACGTGTCCCTCCTCGTCGAGTAGAATATTTTCGAGTTTCAAATCGCGGTAGATCACCTTGCGTTGATGTAGATTGTCGATGGCGACGATGAGTTCGGCGATGACGAAACGGGCGGCCGCAACTTCGAAATTACCGCGCGAGCATAGATGTGTGAAGAGCTCACCGCCTCGCACGTATTCTGCAAAAAATTTGGTGATTTTTGAGTTCCTCGTGAGAAAACGCGTCTTTTGATACCCATATTGTCAAGGTTAAAAAAAAAATTTAGGCTCCGCCCACTTTTCCATGCCGCAAAAAGGGGCGGAGCTTGAGATTTTTAACGACTGTATTTGACCTCAGAAAGTTATTACGAACATTTTGATACCCATATTGCCTAGGTTTTCTCAAATTCTAAATTTAGGCCACGCCCACTTCTATGTGCGGCACGGTTTTTCGAAAATCCAAAATTGATCGAAACCTAGGCAATATGGGTGTCAAAAATCGTCAAATCACCCATCTAAAATTTTCCGATAGAAATTAAGCTCCGCCCATTTTCCATCTGCGGCATGGAAAAGTGGGCGTGGCCAAAATCAAAATCGAAAGAAACCCTGGACATATGGATATCAAAAAGCTCCAAATTTCACGGGGAACTCGAAAATCGCGCGCGAAACTCATGAAAATTTGACCTACCCATAACAATATGCAATTTTGTGTCAGTTTGGAAGGCGTAGAAAAGGTTGACCAAGAATGGAACACCACGAAGTCGCTCCAGAACTTGTCTCTCAGCCATTGTGTGCTCCAAAGTTTTTTGTTTCGTCAGAACTCGCGTTTTTCGCAAAACCTTCATCGCGTAGATTGTGTTGTGATCTTTTCCGCCGATTTTTCGCACCAAAAACACTTTGCCATAAGCTGCAATGGGAATTGGGCTTTTTTCGGGCTTTTTTAGGCTTTTTCGGGCTGTTTTTAGGCCTAAACGGCCCTTTTCAGGCCCTTTCCGGGCCCTTTTCAGGCCCTTTCCGGGCCATTTTCAGGCCTTTCAGGCCCCAAACTCACCTCCTTTTCCTAGAACCCTTAAAAGGGCGAAATTCTCCATGGTGACTTTTTCGCCTTCCGGAACCAAGTCGTCCATTTTTGTGTTTTTGGCGGGTTTTTTACCTGCAAAAATGAAAATTGGCTGCGTACGTTAGATACTCAGTGAAAGAGGAGAAAAAGCGCTTCAAAATGAGACCAAATTTGGCTGCGTACATACGTTGAGTACTCAGTTTAAGAAAGGAATTCGACTGCGTACCTTATGATCTACATTTGATACTCAGCCAGGGAATTATTTTGACTGCGTACGTTAGATACTCAGTCAAAGAGGAGAAGAAGGGCTTCAAAATGAGACCGAATTTGGCTGCGTACATACGTTGAGTACTCAGTTTAAGAAAGGAACACGAATAGATCATGAATTTGACTGCGTACCTTATGATCTACATTTGATACTCAGCGAGGGAATTATTTTGACTGCGTACGTTAGAAAGAGGTAGATCAAAATTTGGCTGCGTACCTCATTAGATACGCAGGCAAAAACGAATTTCCCCCTTCCGAAATTTTTTTAAAGCGCAACTAAAAACCCATGTGTCACAAAGTAAACAATGTTTTCTTTTTCATCTTTTACAAAGTTTCAACTTTAAAAATTTGGCTGCGTACGTTAGATACTCAGCCAACACAAAAAATTTGGCGCGAAAAGAAAAACATGAGAAAAACAGCTGTGTTATTGCAATTTTTCATGGGAAAAATAATAAAAAAACAAAAAATTTTGTTTTTTTTTCGATTTCAGTTGACTGAGTATCAAATGAAATAATTAACATAAGGTACGCAGCCAAATCACATTAGATACTCAGCTAAGTAGCAGCCAAATTTGGCAAGGTTCCAATTTTTTTTTGAAAAAAAAAAAAACAACAAAACGAAAAGAAGAGGAATTTTTGTGTGTGTCGCTTGATGAAAAGTGAGGCGACGAGAGAGTGTGTGAAATGGAGAGAGTGCGGTGAGAGATGCAGAGAAATGGGCGAAAGGGGGAGGAGAGAGTGTGAGAGATGAGGAGGGTGCGAGAGAGAGAGGCAGAGACATATTGCAAAAGGCTCAATTATTTTTTATAGAAATAGAAATGAACAAAATATGAGGAGCACAAGGTTGGCTGAGTATCTAACGTACGCAGTGAAATTACAAAAGTTTATAGCTGAGTATCTAATGCTATAGGTACGCAGCTAAATTAATCGAAAGGTCTTTTAGACCTTAGCTGAGTATCTAATGGTACGCAGTGAAATTACAAGTTAGCTGAGTATCTAATGTCTCCAAGTACGCAGCCAAATTCAATTTCAATTCAATACTTAGCTGAGTATTAAATTATCAGGTACGCAGTCAAAATTTCCATGGTTACCGCAAAATTTTTTGCTTTTCTTTTGTTTTGCTCATTTCAGTAATTGGATCTCCGGGGGATTGATGTTGGCTGAGTATCAAACGTACGCAGCCAAATGTCTTCTAGGGTTAATGTTGACTGAGTATCTAATGCTTCTAGGTACGCAGCTAAATCACTTCCAATTTCCTTAGCTGAGTATCAAACGTCTAGATACGCAGCCAATTTCGCAGAACCGTTCAACTTGACTGAGTATCAAATGTGTAAAATTTTTTGCGCGCCAAAAAAATTTCAATTATTTTTTTGTACAAAAAAATCAATTTTCCTTCTTATCACACGCTTTTTGTGTTGTGTTGTGTTAAAACCTGTTGATTAGACTTTTTTTCCCATAAAACAAATTTGACTGCGTACGTTTGATACTCAGCCAGCGAAAAAACATCAAGAAAAAATTGGCTGCGTACCTGATGACATTAGATACTCAGTCAAGTTTGTGAAAAACAACACACAAACAACAACAACATGCATTTTTATCTGATCAGAAAGAAGTCAGGAAAAATTTGACTGCGTACCTTGGAGACATTAGATACTCAGCTAAATGAATTTGGTTAATTTGGCTGCGTACCTTGTGCATTTGATACTCAGCTAACAAACAAGGGATACAAAAAATATATTAGAATAAATTTAGCTGCGTACCTTGTGATCTACATACATTTGTTACTCAGTTAACCCTTCCTCCTATTGTTCAATTTGGCTGCATACATTGTGCATTTGATACTCAGCTAACTGAATTTGACTGCGTACCTTATGAACTGATTCACATTAGATACTCAGTTAAGAACCAGATTTTTAAGTACAAAATAAATTTGACCATACATTTGATATTCAATCAACCCTTCCTCCTATTGTTCAATTTGACTGCGTACCTGGACATTAGATACTCAGTCAACTCAAGTCACAAAGGCAATGTTTCAAAATTTCGGAGATTCTAATCTACAAAATTATGATTTTGTCATATAAAAATCTGATTTTCCTCCTGGATAAAATGCGTTTCAAAATAAAAATGCCCAAAAAATTCCTAAATTTAATTTTAGTATTTCTCCTAATTATTATTTTAATTACAATTTTTCAACCAAAATCTGATGCGCCTTTAAAATCTGGCGAAAATTATCTGAATCAAAGTGCTTATGAAAAATGGGCGGCCAGGAAGCATATGCAACTTGTGGTGAGTTGGCTGAGTATCAAACGTGAAACGCAGTTAAATGTTAGGAGTTAAATTAGTTAACTGAGTATCTAATGTTTCAAGGTACGCAGCTAAAATATTTGGAAGATTAAAAAAAAAGTTTTCAAAAAATACGCAGCCAAAATTATATGTTAGGAGCTGAAAATTTCAGAATTTTCAGCCAAAAATCCGCAATTTTCAGAAGCCAGTACCTCAAAATCGTCTCAGCCTAATCTCAGCTTTTGCCTACCCCGACTTCATCGCAGTTACCACAACTCTAACCCGCGCAAAACACGTGGGCGCTCCAATTTTCTGCCGATTTTTCGATGAAAATCGCATCGAACTTCCGCGAACTCGCTTCAAATCTGTGATTTTTCCCATCGCCGCAGTTCGATGTCCAAAAATCGCAGGCGGAGCTAAATTCGTATCACTTAGCCTAACTCCTGAAGCTTCTGCTGATTCTCCAGAAGAACTTGGCCTAACTCCGATTCCCCTAATCTCCCGGGAATTTCCCCAGATTCCCCATGAGTTGGGAGTTTGTAGCGGGCAATTTTATGGGCGGGAACCGAAGTGGATGGAAGTTATTGAGCATGTGGAGCATCATCGGATGTTGGTGAGTTCACTGAGTATCTAACGTACGCAGCCAAATTTCCCGGGAAGAATATATGTCATATAAGAAAGATAGTATCTGGGTTTCTGTTTTCTAGCCGTGTTATCTTGGCTGAGTATCTAATGTTCAGGTACGCAGTCAAATTGAACAATAGGAGGAAGGGTTAACTGAGTATAAAACGTATTTAACCAAATTCAGTTAGCTGAGTATCTAATGTCCCTAAGTACGCAGCCAAATTTTCTCCAGGGTGCCACCCAATTCTACTTCACAATTCTCGAGGCTTCCGAATACGATCGGCGAATTTTCACATATTATAACGGGCTAGGTCTCTCTGAGACCACCGATGTTTTGCTGGAATTCGATCCGAGTGCGAGGTTTCATGAGATTCAGATGAATGTAAGTTTTCCGCGTGTCCGGAAGCTCGCGGAAAACCCAATAAATTTTTTCAGGAATGCTACTATCGCTCTCGCCATCACTCAAAATGGGTTCTCAACATCGATCAAGATGAGCGTTTCGTTTTCAATAACAAAAACATATCAGTTTTGAAATTCCTGCGGACCCTTGGCCCAAGTTTTGGCGAAATCACCGTTCCGGTCTCCCGCACCGTCAAATACCAAAGCAATCCGCAAACCTATGTTAACCCGGAGCAAATGCTCCGCGAGCTTCATTTTCTACGCTACCGAAATCGCACCAATTTCTCATGGAACACCCAGAAAGGCTTCTTTGACCCGCTGAAAGTGCACGCCCTATTTTTCCATTTCGCATTTTTGCGAGATCCCGAATGCCGGGTTTATTTCTTTTCACGACACATTGCTCATATTAGACACTATCGAATAGCCGATGAGAAATGGCTGAAGAATTCGACGATTTTGGAGAGGGAAGAGTTGGATGGGGAATATGTGGCGGAGATGAGGAGACGAGTTTTGGCGGTGATTCGAAATGTGTATACGCATAGGGTTACCCAGAAACAGGATATGTAAATTTTTAATAATTAATAAAATTTTCTAATTGCGAATTTCCCCCTGAAAAACAAAAACACACGTTTCTTTCGAGAAAAAAAGAAAAAAAATAATTTTTTTTCACAAAAAAAAATAAAAAAAATAAATGTTTGTGCATCGCGTCGAGACCCAACTCTTGTTTGCAATGTTCCTTTGAACAAATCGACCGTAAACCTTTTTCGTTTTTTCTTTTCTTTTTCACCTGTTTTTCACCGTTTTCACTTGATTTTTCAGGATCTTGGGTTCGAGGAGTCAAGGGATTTTGTGATTTTTGAGGAAAATTGAAGATTGACAAAGTTTGAAGTGCAAGAAGAGTAGGAGGTTAGATTTTTAGGCTTCGGAGGAATATTTAAATTATTTTTCAGAATGATCCCGTTTCAAAGCTTTGAAGATGAGACGTGTCTAATTTACCTGAATGTCTAGACTATGAGAAAATGGTTTCACTATATAAAAACGAATCTGCAAACCAGGAGAAATTCGATAAACATGAAAGTGTTCTATTTTTTCATTTTCTCTCTAATTCTCCCAATTTTCGCCTATGTGTCAGAAGGTGACGTGGAAAAATTGATAGAAAATATCAACACAGCAATCAGCGATAAAGACAGAAGTGCTTTGAAAACCTATATTCATCCGAATTTCGTATTTCAAGATTGTATTGTGAATATAACGAGAGATGAATTCATGATTCAATTAATTGCAAATCCAGCGGATTCGATGAAAATGAGGTTGAAATATACGGATTATCAAGTTGCTTATATAAGACATCACAGTTTTGTGACTGAATTTGATGTGGCGCAAAATGAAGTGGTTGATTCATCAACTTATGCTGCTTTGAGACAAATTGGAGACAAGTTTTCGATTATTTTTGGCAAAACTAATGGCTGTCAAAAATCATGAGTCCAAATTTTACATTTGGAGCAAAAAGTTCATTTTTTTTCATAAAAGTTTTTAAATTTTTTGAAAAACTCCGCGCGGAGAATTTCTCTGCGTCTCCATCACTCTCACCGCGTGCTCTTGGCTGCTGGACGCCGCCCTTTTTACGGTGGTCTGTCTTTCACACTCTGCGTCTCTAATTGATGGTATACAATTTTAGAATATATGTACATAATCTTCATTAGGTCATCTTGCGCACTAGCATTCAGATTATAATATTCTTTCTAGAGCTCCAAAAATGGAAGAAGAAGTGACAGGTTGGAATGATTTACCAGCTGAGATGAAATTCGAAGTTTTTTCATATCTACAGGAAAAAGATCGGTAAGTGTTTGTGGACTTTGCGGATTTTTAAAATCCAATATTTCCAGCTTCAAATTCGCAAAATGCTGTTTCAATTGTTTACTAGAAGTTCTACGATATGAGAAAAATATTCATGCGTTGGCTATTGAAGGTGTCGAGTTCCCAGGCTGGACATATTATAAATTGAAAATCAATCATTCCGCTTTCAAAGTAACGTTCAGAAAATATGAGGATTTTTGTGTGATTGATTATCATGACCAAAATTTTTCAAAAGCCTCGGCAAATTGTAAAGTTCTAGCCTACAACATCTTCGAAAATCTTTTGGTTAAATCGAAAAATAGTTTAAAGTATTTAACGATTCATCGAGTAAGTAAATTTTTTTTTACAAAAAAATTTTAATAACAAAAAATTTTTTTTAGGTTGATTTCATGTTGCACGATGGTTTGATTGATAAGTTTGGACGTCTTGAATCTTTGGATGTTATTACAACTAGAATTCATCAATTTTATTCGTTTCTTTTAAAATCGGAATCAATTAAAAGTCTTTCACTATGTGTGCCTCGTTTCAATATAAAGAAAGAACAGGTTAAATAAATTCTATTATCAAAATCCCCCTTTTAAATATTTAAATTCTTCTAGACCCGTTTACCTGAAGGCTTCAAATGTTCAAAACTTGAAGACATGAATTTGATTTTCTATAAAGCGGATATTGCTTGGGATATCATAACCAGATTGGAAGCGATACAAACACCAGAATTATGGAAGGTTAAATGTTTCATATACGATGCTAACGAATTCGATGTATCTCAAAGAGTAATGGGGTTTTTCGAGAATTTAGTGAATTTGAAAACGAATCTGAAGTTTTCAAATGAGCAATTTGTTCGATTGGAAAATTCGGAAAACCTTGCATTAATCAAATGTGATGCTAGTGAGATTGAAGCATCTGCGATTGTCGATATTGTTGCGAGAGGAATGAACATGGTTGATCGGCAATTCACAATCACTTTGGAAAATGTTCATGAGGATGTTTTGAAGTTTAGTGATCGATTGGCGTTTTTTGCGGTTAATGAGAACCGATTTGAAATTCGCAAAAATTGGTATGTTTTAATTAATGGATCCAGATTTTAAACTAAAATTCAAGTTGAAAAAAAAAATTTTTTTAATTTTTCGAAATTTTTTTTTTGTTGACCTGAATTTTTTGCAGCATCACCAATCCTCGTCACATGCACGGTCTATACGAGAAAAATATCGCAAGGCTTCATTTCAGCTCAACTTGTAATCCTCATTATTATGTTGCATGGGGTGTGGCGTAATTTTTCATTTTTTTTAATAAATATTTTTCTCTGCGTCTCCATCACTCTAGAAAAATTGGCCGCTTGCCATTTTTACAAAACACGGTCAGCTGTGATCTTCTCTGCACTCTCTCACTCTCCCACGGTCTCTTTATGAGACATTACTATGTATAAACAACAGGAGAGGTCAACATATGGGAATTTTTGCACGTCTGCGTCTCTCATCTCTCTCACTTGGTGGGAGATTAGAGATGCGTTCCCATTCTCAAATTAATATTAGTACTATACATATAGTAGTGGAATAATCGATTTTGAAGAAAAATGACGACTTGGGACGATTTACCGGACGAGATGAAATTCGAAGTTTTCGACTATTTGGAGAAAAAAGATCTGTGGGTTTCTATAGATTCTTCAGAAGCAGATTCTGAATATTCGATACTTTCAGCTATAAATACGCAGTATGTTCATTCGACTGCTTGCAAGAAATTTTGCGATATTCCAAAGCCATCAAAATGGTCGGAATTGATGCATTGGAAAATTCTGACATCGTTTTGAGAATTGATTTGAGTCATCTGAAATTGATATGCAAGCAGAGGGGCGAATTTTGTGTGATCGAACATTGTGGCGAAACGATTTTCAAAATTGTTGGGGATCATAAACATATTGCGTATCAGATTTTTGAAACCATCTTGGTGAAATCGAAGAATTTTTTGAAAGAGATACGCGTTCATGATGTGAGTTATTTTGAAAAACGTTGAAAAATGGAAACGCGAAAAATATTTTTTTGAAAAAAAAATTATTTACATTAGAAACACACCTCGGCCGAAATCGTGGTTTCCACAATAAAAAAAATTGTACGCTAACTTTTTACAGTACAAAAATTGTGAATTTTTCCGTTTTTGTCCTTTAAAAATTGTGATTTTTCAATTTTTGACCTCTAAAAACTGAAATTCAGATTTTTCCGAAAATTGTACTCTGGCCAGCCACGGCTAGGCCGAGGTGTGATTAGAAAAGTGAATTAGAACTAATTTAGAGATGAAAAATAGGTTTTTCTTCGAAAAAAACACTTAAAAATCGTTTCTTCATATTGTTTCTTGCTTTAAACAGGGTTAGCCTGTGATTTCTTCATGTTTTTCATGCAGAAACAAAAACCTCGAAAATCCGAAAAAACAAAAAATACCGTAGATTTTGAAAGGCGCTACAGTTGAAACACACACAGGGTCTCGTTGCGACGAAGACTACGGTATATAAAATTTTTCAAAAAAAAATATTTTTAAATAATTTTTGCAGGTTGATTACATGATCAAAGATGGATTGGTTGATAAATTTCCATGTCTTGATATGTTGTATATCCTTACTGATAGCCTAGATCAAGCATATTCATTTTTGGCGAAATCGCAAACGATATCTCACCTAGATGTACATATTTATAAGTCTTCTGGGAACATGGAACAGGTTAGAGCTGCGAAATGTTTTGTAATCACAAAATCTCTCTATTCTAGGTCAGCATTCCTGAAGATTTGAAATTTTTGGAACTTGCATCATTAATACTTTCTTCGTATAATGCGAAAGTTGCCTATGATATTATAACGATACTAAACACACCAGAAACCAAGTTTCTTCATTCGGTACGCTGTTATACACGTGGTACTAGATCACTAAATGTTGATGAGAACCTGATGAGCTTTTTTAAAAAAGCGAAATGCTTGGAAACTTCATTTCGTTTCACTAATGATCAATTTATTGAATTGGTATATCGATCACATGTTGACAATCTCAGAAGTGACGGTAGATATTTTGAGCCGTCCACAATTGTCGACATTGTTTTGGATACAATGGCATGGACATATAATAGTCTAGACTTGGAATTGACAAATGTTGATGAGGGGATTCTAGAGTTCGAAGATCGATTATACTTCTATCCGGAGACCAATTCGAGATTTGAACATTGGAAGGATAGGTAAGCTTTTTTTCTGGATTTTTATATATCAATTTTTTTTTGAATTTTCAGCAACATTTGGTATCGAAGGCCAGAATTGCGTTGTATTTATTATAGGAATAATAAATTTTTCCGCTTCAACTCGCGTAGTGCCTTGGATGGTTAACGTAAATTAGATTTTTGTTATGTACATAAATTGTTTTTTTTTGGAAAAAGAATTTCTTATTCTATTACTTGTCATATATATACAGGCAGAATTCAAATCTACATTTTTTTCCTCCAGTTTAGTCTGATTCGCTGATTTTTTGAGACATTCAAAAAATTTTGTCGATAAAAAAAAATCACAGGTAAAAGAGCAAAAAATATTTATTTTGACCAAAAAAAAACCGAATAAGGAATAAATTGGGGTAAAAGAGTATAAGAAAATATAGGATCAATTTCTGAGAATAAAAAGTCCACATTTTCCCAAAATATTATTGATACCTTCTTCATTGATCAAGGAAATTACTCAAATTATTTTGGGAAAAAAGCGTCTTTTCTTCAAATCAATCGAAAAAGTCGCATTTTTCCCAAGGTATTTTGAGACTTTCTTGAATCGATACAAAAAATACTCGAAAATTCTTCGGGAAAAATGCGCCTTTTTCGATTGGTTCAGAAAAAGTCACATTTTTCCCAAAAGACTTTTGAGACTTTCGGATCGACACAAAAAGTCTCGAAAATATTTCGGGAAAAATGCGACTTTTCTCGAAAAGATCAAAAAATTCTCAAAAATACTTTGGGAAAAATGCGACTTTTTTCGATTGATTTGAAAAGGCGCATTTTTCCCAAAGGAATTTTGGGACTTTCTTGAATCGACATAAAATTTCTCAAAATACTTCGGGAAAAAGGGGATTTTTGTACAGAAAAGTACTATCACAAAAAAAAACAAAAATTAATAATAATTAGAAGAGTGGTATGGGGAAAATTACCATAATTTCCTCCTTCGTTTGATTTGTCTCGAGTTGTAGACGTTGTCACATCCTTTGAATTGAGCACCGACGAATTGAGCAGATGTCCTAGAAAAGTAATAATTTTGATTTTGAACAAAATTTAAATTTATAAGGAATTTTTTCGATTGATCCGATATTAGCCGACTTATTCGCTCCATTTACGCACGGCCTTTTAAAAGACCGGCTCGAGCTTCCTGAAAACCGTCCAAAACTACAGGTCTGTTCTATTCAATTCATCCTTCATGGAAAATTGAACAGAATTCTCATATTTTATCGAAAAATACATGAATGACTATTTTTACAAAAATATAAACACTTACAACATTTCATCATCATTCCATCATCGCAAATCCATTAATTGTCCATTTTTTGTTCATCTGTAACAAAAAAATTAATATAGAACATGTTTTTCTTCAAAAAAACAGTAAAAAACGTTTTGCAAAAAAAAAGAAAAAAATAAAAGTTTCTCCGAGAGAAATACAAATGTGTTTGGTTTCCTAGTCCACGGCCACACATTTGTCAGCACTTTTCAATTTTATTCAAACTGTTTGTGTTTTCACGTATTTTTCAAGAGAAAACACGTTTAATAACACATTGAAAATAAGTTTTCTGTGGTAAATAGATGAAAGACTACTTGATTGACATTTTGCTGGTGAAATTGCATGAGAAAATCGGGAATATTCCTTTGTTTTGAACGAAAAATTTTTTTCAGTTCATTTTTTCTTGATTTGATGTTTTCTTCGTCTAATTTATCTCAAAATAGTTTATTTTATAACGCTTTTCTCAATATCACCGCAAAAGCTTGATATTTATAGTTTTTTCTTGAGATTCGTGAATTTCCCAAAGTTCTTTTGGGAAAAATGCGCCTTTTCAAATCGATCGGAAAAAAGTCGCATTTTTCCCAAAGTATTTTTGAGATTTTTGGATCTTTTCGAAAAAGTCGCATTTTTCCCGAAACATTTTTGAGACTTTTTTGTGTCGATCCGAAATTCTCAAAAATCTTTCGGGAAAAATGTGACTTTTTCTGAATCAATCGAAAAAGGCGCACTTTTCCCGAAGAAATTTCGAGTATTTTTTGTATCGATTCAAGAAAGTCTCAAAATACCTTGGGAAAAATGCGACTTTTTCGATTGATTTGAAGAAAAGACGCTTTTTTCCCAAAATAATTTGAGTAATTTCCTTGATAAATGAAGAAGGTAACAAGAGTATTTCAAACAATAAAACAACAAAAGCATAAATCGGATTGGTGGGAAAGTGAACGGGAAAAAAGGGACCAAAAGTCCCGATTCTTGTAAAATCAACAAATCAAGAAAAAAAGTGGACAACATTTTGAAAATGTATACAATTTTTTGAACAATGCGAAACACACGGGAAACAAGCGACAAAAGACCCTATATTTTGGTTATTTCTATACTCGATCAAGAAAAAAGTGTAGATTTGAATTCTGCCTGTATATATATGATGTTCGTGGCAAAAATCATTTTCGATTTGATAACAGTTTTATTTTGTTTTACTGCTTGTTAGCTTCTTCTTCTTCTTCTTTGTAACTATAGTCTTGTTATAGGCAAAACATTTCTTTAAAAAAATGACGACTTGGGATGATTTGCCAGGCGAAATGAAAAACAAAGTTCTCAAATACTTGAATCAAGAAGAACGGTAAGATTCGAAAAATAGACGAAAAAATTATGAGCATTTTTAACAGATTTGAACTCGCAAAATGTTCGCTCGGATTTCTTAGAGATGTTTTTTCCCAAGAAAAAATTCTCGAAAGATTGTCGATTGAAATGGCGATAACTTATAAAGGCGAAGTGATCTTATTGTCAATAAACCGTGATATTGAAGTCACATTCCAGCAGATTGGGGATAAATGCGAAATCGAATATCGTGGCCATTTTTTTGAGGAAATTGTTGGAGACAGTGTGAAAATTGCTGACGAGATTTTCCGGGAAATTCATGCAAGAAAAAATAGAATAAAAAACTATGTTATTACGGCAAGACTTGTACCTTCACTTTTTATGCAAGGTTAGAGCATACAGGGTGACCAGAAATTATCCGGATGACATTTCAGGTGAAGACTCGAATAACAAAAGCCATAATGATGAATCTTCGAGTAGTCAGTGAGTTATTGTTATAGTTATTCCATTCTTTGAAATTTACTTTTCATTCATTTTAGAGAATCTCTCAAAATTATGACTGGCTGGAATGATTTACCAGATAGAATCAAGTTTCAAATTTTTGAGTATTTGAATACAGAACAACGGTAATATTGATATAGAAAATACATAGATTTAAAAAAAAAAACATTTTTTGCAGATTGAAATTCGCTAAATGTTCTCATCGGTGTTTTGAAGAAGTGCTACGCGTAGAGAAAAACATTGAAAGATTGGAACTCAATACTGTCGGCACACTTCTTGTCTTATCAATAAATCGTGATTTCAAAGTGACATTCAAGCAAGTTGGGGATGTTTGCGAAATTCAACATCGTGATGAATTCATATCGAAGAAAATCGGGAAAAGTGAAAATATATGAGCATGTGATTTAATAAAACCACTCATGAATTCCATGAACAATGAAAAAAGTAAAAAATTAATACAATTTTTTTCAAAATTTTCGTCGAAAATTTTTGTTCGAAGTTTCCCTTATTTTCAATGTTTTTTTCCAATTATTTCTTACATATTTTTGATTGTTTTACATTATTTTTATTTGTTTTTCATGAACTATGAAAACAGTTTTATTTGAAGAAAAATATTTATTATTCAGAAAAATCACACAAAAAAATGAAAATTATCAAAAAAAAATGATGATTTGTGGCGGAAAAGACGTTGATTGGTGGCGGGTGGATTGGCGGATGGTGCAAGTTGGATCTGAAAATAATTAGGTGTAATTAATTAATTAATTTCAAATATTTATCACTAAAAAATTCTAATATTTCAACTAATTTTGAATGAATTTAATGAAGAAAACAAAAAAATGTACGAATTTTCGATCTGCCAAAAATTCGTACATTTTTTTCTCTTTTCACAGAAAAATTTCGTTCACAAAAAAAATGTACGAATTTTGAGATTTACAAAAATTCGTACATTTTTTCAAATTTTTTATTGAAAATCAATTTTGATCGGATTTTTTTGAAATTTGGTGAATTTGAGTATTATTGTATGGTGTAGCTGGGGATGTCGTGGATTTTGGTCAATCACCAATTATTGCACCATTTTGGTGTCAAAAATTAAAATTTGAGATTTTTCTTCGAAAATTGGGGATTCTAGGTTTTGAATAGTGGTGAATTTCAAGGTGACGTGCATTTTTGGTCAATCACCAATTATTGCACCATTTTGGTGTCAAAAATTAAAATTTGAGATTTTTCTTCGAAAATTGGGGATTCTAGGTTTTGAATAGTGGTGAATTTCAAGGTGACGTGCATTTTTGGTCAATCACCAATTATTGCACCATTTTGGTGTCAAAAATTAAAATTTGAGATTTTTCTTCGAAAATTGGGGATTCTAGGTTTTGAATAGTGGTGAATTTCAAGGTGACGTGCATTTTTGGTCAATCACCAATTATTGCACCATTTTGGTGTCAAAAATTAAAATTTGAGATTTTTCTTCGAAAATTGGGGATTCTAGGTTTTGAATAGTGGTGAATTTCAAGGTGACGTGCATTTTTGGTCAATCACCAATTATTGCACCATTTTGGTGTCAAAAATTAAAATTTGAGATTTTTCTTCGAAAATTGGGGATTCTAGGTTTTGAATAGTGGTGAATTTCAAGGTGACGTGCATTTTTGGTCAATCACCAATTATTGCACCATTTTGGTGTCAAAAATTAAAATTTGAGATTTTTCTTCGAAAATTGGGGATTCTAGGTTTTGAATAGTGGTGAATTTCAAGGTGACGTGCATTTTTGGTCAATCACCAATTATTGCACCATTTTGGTGTCAAAAATTAAAATTTGAGATTTTTCTTCGAAAATTGGGGATTCTAGGTTTTGAATAGTGGTGAATTTCAAGGTGACGTGCATTTTTGGTCAATCACCAATTATTGCACCATTTTGGTGTCAAAAATTAAAATTTGAGATTTTTCTTCGAAAATTGGGGATTCTAGGTTTTGAATAGTGGTGAATTTCAAGGTGACGTGCATTTTTGGTCAATCACCAATTATTGCACCATTTTGGTGTCAAAAATTAAAATTTGAGATTTTTCTTCGAAAATTGGGGATTCTAGGTTTTGAATAGTGGTGAATTTCAAGGTGACGTGCATTTTTGGTCAATCACCAATTATTGCACCATTTTGGTGTCAAAAATTAAAATTTGAGATTTTTCTTCGAAAATTGGGGATTCTAGGTTTTGAATAGTGGTGAATTTCAAGGTGACGTGCATTTTTGGTCAATCACCAATTATTGCACCATTTTGGTGTCAAAAATTAAAATTTGAGATTTTTCTTCGAAAATTGGGGATTCTAGGTTTTGAATAGTGGTGAATTTCAAGGTGACGTGCATTTTTGGTCAATCACCAATTATTGCACCATTTTGGTGTCAAAAATTAAAATTTGAGATTTTTCTTCGAAAATTGGGGATTCTAGGTTTTGAATAGTGGTGAATTTTATGATGGGGAACGAAAATTAGAGATTTTTTTTTTTTTAGAGATTTTTTTTCACGAAAATTAGAGATTTTATTGCAGTCTGATTTAGATGTGTATTTTTCATCACAATCAATTTTTATTATAAACAACTCACTGTTCAAATTTTTCTCCGATTTTTCAACCATCAAAGCAACTTGTTCATCTCTTCTTTCTTCTTGTTTTCCTAGTTCGATTGATTCAAGTTGGAACCTGTAAAATTTGAAAATGTTTAGGAAATAGTACTTAAAGGTTAGTTTTTCTTCCGTTTTAAATTTGGTAGGGACCTCTGTTATCATTTTATAGATTTAGACAGGTCATCGATCACATGTCTATTGCAAATATCGAAATACTTGAATGTTTTTGATTATATTTGTTATTGATAATCTTTCATCCCAAATTTGCAACATTTTCTTTGTTTTCTGACCTAATTACAATCAAAAAACAAATATAAACTTTACATACCTCCATTTTTATTGATTTTTACATCCTCACTCGCCAATTTGCTAATAATCCTTGTTTTTCTTCGATTTCTATTCAAACTGAAAGTAATAAAGATATTAAACGCGAATAAAGGAGTTAAAGACTTACCTTTTACACTCAAACAACCATCGCAATCGACGATCCTCGAAAATATCTCGTTTTCGCAGCAAAAGCCGGCTAGCCGTCTTTTCAAAAATTTCGAAACAAAAAAAACGTCATCCTCCAAGAGAAATACACAAGGGTCTTGTCACGGAAAAACAATTTTGTGTGTGTTCCTTGAAACATATACGGTAGCTGTGTATTTCTCTCGGAAGATGACGTTTTTTTTCGTTTCGAATTTTTTTTTAAACCACTGATTTGGTTGCGAAAACGAGCTAAATTTGAGAATCGTCGATTGCGATGGCTGTTTGAGTGTGAAAGGTAAGTCTTCAACTATTGTATTCACGTAAAATATTGTTATTACTTTCAGTTCTCGTAAAAAACGAAGAAAACATGGATTATGAACAAATTGGCGACGGATGGTGTACAAATCAATCAAAATGGAGGTATGTTAATTTTATATTTGTTTTTTGGTTGAAATTTGGTCAGAAAACAAAGAAATGTTGCAAATTGGGGGTGAAAGATCTTCGAAAACAATTAGAACGGAAAATTCCAGAGTATTTCACTATTTGCATTGTTGATGTGATTTATAGTATCTTTAGATCTCTGAAATGATGATAGAGGGCCCTACCAAATTTAAAACGGAAGAAAAACTCACCTTTAAGTACTATTTCCTAAACATTTTCAAATTTTACAGGTTTCAACTTGAATCAATCGAACTAGGAAAACAAGAAGAAAGAAGAGATGAACAAGTTGCTTTGATGGTTGAAAAATCGGAGAAAAATTTCGAAAGTGAGTTGTTTATAATAAAAATTGATTGTGATGAAAAATACTTGGAAATCAAAATGAGCTAAAATCTCGAGATCCACACACATTTCATGAAGAAAAACGATAAAAAAAAAACAAGAAATGAAGGGTTCGAAAGCAACTTTTTTCACAGTTTCTGCCTTAAAATGACACCCCATTAGGTTTTCTCAATTTTTGTCCAACACTTGTCAACTCGATGAGTAAAATGAAAATTTGATTTGTGACGCCAAAAATCTCAAAAGACGCCAGACCTATTCTAATGACAAAATAATGATTCATGATCATTAAAAATCCAGAAATTTTCGTTGAAAAAACTTAAATTTCCCATTTTGGCGTCAAAACAACACAAGAAAAGAGGAGACATCAAACTTGGACCCCATCATAAAATTCACCACTATTCAAAACCTAGAATCCCCAATTTTCGAAGAAAAATCTCAAATTTTAATTTTTGACACCAAAATGGTGCAATAATTGGTGATTGACCAAAAATGCACGTCACCTTGAAATTCACCACTATTCAAAACCTAGAATCCCCAATTTTCGAAGAAAAATCTCAAATTTTAATTTTTGACACCAAAATGGTGCAATAATTGGTGATTGACCAAAAATGCACGTCACCTTGAAATTCACCACTATTCAAAACCTAGAATCCCCAATTTTCGAAGAAAAATCTCAAATTTTAATTTTTGACACCAAAATGGTGCAATAATTGGTGATTGACCAAAAATGCACGTCACCTTGAAATTCACCACTATTCAAAACCTAGAATCCCCAATTTTCGAAGAAAAATCTCAAATTTTAATTTTTGACACCAAAATGGTGCAATAATTGGTGATTGACCAAAAATGCACGTCACCTTGAAATTCACCACTATTCAAAACCTAGAATCCCCAATTTTCGAAGAAAAATCTCAAATTTTAATTTTTGACACCAAAATGGTGCAATAATTGGTGATTGACCAAAAATGCACGTCACCTTGAAATTCACCACTATTCAAAACCTAGAATCCCCAATTTTCGAAGAAAAATCTCAAATTTTAATTTTTGACACCAAAATGGTGCAATAATTGGTGATTGACCAAAAATGCACGTCACCTTGAAATTCACCACTATTCAAAACCTAGAATCCCCAATTTTCGAAGAAAAATCTCAAATTTTAATTTTTGACACCAAAATGGTGCAATAATTGGTGATTGACCAAAATCCACGACATCCCCAGCTACACCATACAATAATACTCAAATTCACCAAATTTCAAAAAAATCCGATTTAGTTTTTCAAAAAATATATGAAAAACGAGCTGAAAACTGCAAATTTCAGAAAAGTTCTGAAAATACTCACAAATACACGTAAACACACACGTTTTTAAAAGTTTTTTGTGCATTTTTGAAAATTGCAGTTTTCAGCTGTTTTTTGATATGTTTTGATAAACTAAAAAGCTGATAGGTTTTCAAATGTGGTGAACAACCTTATTTGAAATATGAAAGTTGATTTTCCACCCTCGAACAAGGTGAAAATGGGCGAAAACCAAAACTCAATTTCAACTTTGGAGCTCCAGAAATGTGCTCACAGGAGATTGTGGCAATTTTTGACTTCGGATTCGTGATCTGAATGGTCGATTTGGTATATTTCGATATGGTTCATCAAAATTTCAGAACTTGACCTCGTGCACTTCCCTTGTAAAATAAAATACCAGTTTTTGACCGGTTTCAAACTGGTAACCTCAAAATTTTCATCTACTCAAATTTTCAGAAAATTTGATTCCAAATGTAGCGAAACCGCTTTTTTTATTAACAGCTTTGTTTTTCTTATCCGAATTAGTTATGAAACATCATTTTCCGATAACCGTTTTTCATAAGTTTCTGACCAGTTCAAAATTGAACTGGCATGAAACTGGTCCAAAACTGCTCAAATACCCGTTTCAGACCAGTTTTTGACATTTTGCGAATGTGGGGTATGACAAGATGGACTGTCCCCCAGCCTTAGGGAAATAAGTCTAAAATACTATGAAGCGGTTTATGAGCAAAGCAACTAAAACCAAGAATGAAATAAGAGATAGACATTTATATCTTTTCCCCTTGGGCGTGTTGTGTTGTGTTGTGTGTTAGATGTTCTTGTACTCGTAGAGTCCCCACACGAATTGCCTGTGTTAGAAATGTTTGCGCATGTGGTCGAGTCGTTAAACGCATTAATTATGAAGTTTTGATACTCAGGTTCAATCCCTGCTACGAGCAAAGCTTTCAAAATGTCTTTTTTAGAGAAGTTTTACTAGAAAATCCAAATTGGAGCATATCTTCTTGAGTAATGGAAACAGATACTAACAAAATACGACCGAGCTGCATTCTGCAGAAGGTCTGCAATACGCTCGCTTCACAAATTTTTTTCAAAACAATTTTTTTTTCGCTTCACAAACAATTTTAGCTACAGAATCCTGTGTTGATCGAAACTTTTCGTTGAGTTTGACAGGTTTTATGATTTTTTGAAAATGACATCTTAAAAAATCTTCCGTGATAACTTTCCCATAAAAATCAATTATTGTTTCCAAATTCCCTTTGGGCTTTTTCACACCCACTGGCGTACTACACTTTCCGCATAGTATCACTTCTTTTCAGGGGGAAACATTAAAAACGTTTCCTTGTGAGAAAAGTATAATGCTGTGATTCAGAGTCATTTCAGCGCGCGTAGAAATAGAAACAGCGTCGAAAAAAATGATTGAAATTACCACAACAATGGAGATGTTATTAATTTTCGGAGCACGCTGAAGTTTCGCATTCTTCTCATCAATATTGACTATAGGATGAGCAATGCCAGGTTTCACCAATTTCGCCATCATCTTTTTCGCCTCTCCAAATTCTCCGCATGTGAAATGCAGTGCAACCAATTCAGCGCAACATTTATTCGCCACGTCAGCCGCCGGAAGTTTGAATTTTTGCACCTCGAAATCGCTGGTGGGCAGTTCGATGAGCACATCACGATATCCTAGGAGAGCAGCATTCAATGCGCGAGGAGCCAATCTTGCAAAGGGAACTAGGAAGCAATCAACACCTGGGGCAATGACGTCACGCGGTTCTTCGGCAAGTTCGCTGATAAATGCGCGAGCTTTTGGAACATGCTCTCGTAAATCGGCAATCATTCTTTGAAATTTGTCATAGCGGATGAAAGAGAGATCATTGGCTGTGATTTGATTGTATCTGAAAATTAGAAATTGAAGGTTTGCCACGTCATAACTCAGATTATAACTATGGGATTTTGTTTCAAAAAGAAAATGGCGATAGATTTCCCTGCGCGAGAACCCGAAAATTTACAACCAAAAATCGATTTTTGGATGAAATTTCAAGGTTCAGGCATGATTCTCTTGAACTTTGGAATTTTTTGGATATAGGTGATTTTGAATTGAATTTTTTACTTGAAGTTGAGAATTTTCACCACTAATACTGTTTTTGAAGCTGTATAGCCTTTTGAAGTCACCAGGTTTTGTCACGTCATAACTCAGGCTTGTTGAAAATTTGCTTACCCGAAAATTTCAACCAAAAATCGATTTTTGGCTCAAATTTCAAGGTTTTCACAGGAAGAGATACATAGATTGAGGTGAGTTGTGAAAATTAAGCAAGCTACCGAATTTTCACAGGAAGAGACAAAAAGATTTTTCAAAATAAATTTATTCAAACAGTGCATTTTTTCGGAACAAAAAAACGGGGCCGGCCCTCGGGTTTTCGAAAAACGGGCCGATCCGGGCCGGTCCTTTTTTAGGAAGAGGATGAGGTCTTAATTTATTGTCAACAATGGAAAAGGCGAGCCAGAAAGCTTTTTGTCAAGGCCCGTGCAAGCCTTGGCCCAAACGAGCCTGCTTTTTTCGGCCGGCCTGTGACGGCCCGGGCTTTTGCGACATGCCGGAAAAAACCTAATCTTTGAAATTTCAATGGATTTTTGGCACAACAAGTGAAGAACGATATTGAAACAGATTTTGTGAGCCAGAAAATTTTTGGAAAATAATTTTTGAAACTGTGGAATTTTCTCCTATTATTAATATTTTGTTACTATTTTGTATATTAGAAAATTTCACCGATCAAAACTTTTATAACAACTTTTTGAAACAGTGAATTTTCGAGGTTTTTTTTCATTTGCAACTAAATTTTCAGCTAACAAAATGTAGAATTTGCAGGCAAAAACAAGTCTCCCGGCTCAAAAAATCGCAATTTTTTCAAATTTTCAGTCAAAAATTCGAGAAAAAACTCACGCAAATTCTGAATCACATTCTCGAATCTTCTCCAAATCTCCACCAAATCCTTGAGCTCTTTTCACAAACATTTTCACAACTTTTTGCATCGAATTCTCGTGTTTTGAGAGATTTGTTTGAATCGCATTCATCACCTGGAAAATGCGAGATGTTCGGCTTAAAATGAGCAATTTCTAAGCAAAAATTTCAGATTTTCAGGCAAAAAATGAGAAAAACCAACCTCTGACAGCAATTGTTCAGCCATCGATTCATTGGCAAACATTTTGAGAAGATCCGATAAATTGTGCTGAAAAGTGGGAAATTTCAGAAAGGGAAAATATGTTTTGCTGGAATTTGAGAGATTTTTTGATTAATATAAACTTGGAGCAAAAGCCCGGGCCGTCACGGGCCGGGCGAAAAAACAGGCCCGAGCGGGCCTTGAAAAAAAATGCCCGCCCCTTAAAAATCCAGGTTCCCGTGTCAAAAAATCCCCAAAAAGTACAATAAGAGAGCAGCGTGTTTTTCTATTTCCGCAGCGTCTTTTCGCTATTGAAAAAGGGTTCTCTTCCAAGGGTCACAAAATTTCGAACTGACAATAATTGAAAAGTTCTGTCAATTATTTTAGAAAGAAAAATTACCATGAGATCAATTTGACGAAGTTGGCGTTGAGAGGAATCGAAGCGTCAGCGTCGAAAATGCTCGAATGCGAATCTGTGACAAAATCGGACGAGACAACTTGATCTTCAGTATATCCCAAAATTCCCTTCAATGGTCCTTCAGCAGCCTCTTTCACAACTCTCTTTATTTCCTCCTTCTCAAGTCTCGCTGTCAAATCAACCACCGAAACATCAGGTGTTGGAACACGGAATGCCATTCCGATCAATTTTCCGTTGAGTTCCGGAATGACTTTTCCGACAGCTTTGACGGCTCCAGTTTCGGCAGGAATAATGTTTTGCGCGGCTCCACGGCCATCGCGCCACAATTTTCCTGAGGGTCCGTCAACAGTTTTTTGAGTGGCAGTGACGGCGTGAACAGTTACATAAGTCCCTCAATGATTCCTGTAAAAACAATCCTGAAATTTTTCGAAAAGAAAAAGAGGAATTCGTGAATTGGATATTTGGTGGTGAGTTTTCACTTTTTTATTCGGGCTGGAAAAAATGAAAAATGTTTGGTTCTGGTAGCAGCATTTTTAAAAAATGCCAATTTTTGAAAAACGTGTAAAATATATGCAATACAATTTGTTTTACACGTTTTTCATTTCTGGCATTTCTAAAAATTGTGTGTCACAATAAATAACAATTTTCCCTTCTATTTTTCATATTTCTGAATATTTTCAGCATCAATCGGTTCAGCTTTCGCTGCTCCATTCCACCGCCGTGCATTTGTTTCTGAGGTTTATTCTGACACAAATCAAGGAAAAGTCAAGTATGGAAACATCCGATTTGCTCAAGGAGATTGTACTTTTGTCGTTGATGTTGCGTTCAAATGTGCTCGTCAAAACCACTCAAATATCAAAAATGTTTTCCCGAAATTTGCAATTCAACTCGAAGTCGAAGGATTTGGTGGAATCGCTATCCATTGTGTTTGCTCATCCGCTTTGTCGCTCAACCATTCACAAACCACTAACTATGTGTTTTCACAAACCACTAACTATATCCAATGATTTTCTAGATTAAAACGCCAGAAGTGAAAATCCTCGATCTATCCAACTGTCTCAATCCAAGGTTAAAAAAAGCCCGGAGTCAAAGTTATAGACAAACTATAGCCCATTATTCCTAACCCAAAGTCTGAACCAATTTCCTTGAAAATGGTCACATTTTGGCATGGATATTGGATTAAAGAGTCAGGGACATAGACTTGTAAATGGCAAAAAAACAAGTGATTCTGAGAAGTTCATAGTGACAGTGATGGAAATTATGGCGAATTTGTTTTTGTGTTTTGAAAATGATTTTCAGATTGTTTTGTGTTGATGTTTATGTTTTTGAAAGTTCACGTTGTTTTGGATTTCAAGGACCATTGAACAATAGTAAGCTGAAGAAAATGGTATTTTTGATACGATAATGATATTTTACAGATAATTTATGAACTACAGGAACCCAAACTGCAAGAATCGTATTCTTCAACAATAATTTGCAGCTCGGATTACTGTAGCTTGAAGAAAATGGTATTTTTGATGCGATAATGATATTTTACAGATAATTTATGAACTACAGTAACCCAAACTGCAAGAATCGTATTCTTCAACAATAATTTGCAGCTCGGATTACTGTAGCTTGAAGAAAATGGTATTTTTGATGCGATAATGATATTTTACAGATAATTTATGAACTACAGGAACCCAAACTGCAAGAATCGTATTCTTCAACAATAATTTGCAGCTCGGATTACTGTAGCTTGAAGAAAATGGTATTTTTGATGCGATAATGATATTTTACAGATAATTTATGAACTACAGGAACCCAAACTGCAAGAATCGTATTTTTCAACAATAATTTGCAGCTCGGATTACTGTAGCTTGAAGAAAAATTATATTTTTGATGAGATAATGATATTTTCCAGATAATTTATGAACTACGCGCGCTGAAATGACACTGAATCGCAGCATTATACTTTTCTCAGCAATAAATATTTGATACGCCTTAATTTTTCATAATCTAAAGTTTAATGACAAGTTTTCAGTTTTCAGTTTGGAAAGGGGTTGTCGCAAGAGGCATGTACAGAATCAGGTGACATCTGTTGACCCTGACCTTGGCGTTGGTGTTATTGGTCCTTCTCTTTTCTCTCTCTTCATTCTACACGCTCTCTCGTTTTTGCAGCGTCCACTTATGTCTACTACATTTAATTAATTACAGTATGCGGAGTGCAGATGTGCTTGCTGAGCCAGCGTGTTTTTTATTTTTTTAAAGCCAAAATCCATTATATCCCAAATTACTGACGCTTTTTTTCATTCATACGTGATATATATATGAGTTTTTCAGAAATTATGGCATCAAATCCAACGAAGGAACAGTTCGAAAAAGAACAAAACAAAATGGAAAAAGAAATAGAAGCAATGGAATTTGAATTGAAAATGTGAGTGTTTTCGAAAAAACCCTTTGATTTGTATCATTAATTGAATTTGTAGACGTCTAGAAATGATGGTTCTTCTGAACATATTGATAAGAAAGGAACGAAACCTGCAAAATGAAGAAGATTTTGGTGTGATGTATGATCGATTTGGAGAATTCTTTGAAAATGCAATGAATGGATTTATAGTGACATCATTGAAGAAGAAAAACATTGATGCTGCTAGTTTAAAGAGTCAAGTAGCGCAGATGGAAAAACAAAGGGAAGTAATGAAATTTGAAATAAGAATGTGAGTGTTTCTGAAAACATCCCTAAGTTTGTATAACTAATTGAAGTTTTGTAGACGCAGAGAAATGGTTGCTCTTCTAGGAACAGTTGAAGCAAGTAGAGAAGAACTAGACAATGAAGAAGATGTTGCTTGATGGAGTGTGGATCGGCGCCAATTCAAAAACAAACGTTCCTTGAACAATGCGGCTTCTGTTTAATTTGTACTTTTTCCTAATTGTTTAACCGAAATAAATGTGTTCAAAACTAGATTGTGATGGGGAAATTTTTCGCTTCCGAGTGAGTTCCGAGGTTGAAAATCATGATTTTTCGCATTATAAGGTGAAAATATACGATTTTCTGCTTTCTACGCTGAAAATTCAAGAAATTTCGTTCCGGGACCCAGAAAATCGTGGTTTTTCGCTCCAGGACACTGAGAATCATGATTTTTCGCTTCCGAGATTGAAAATTCATGTTTTTTCGTTCCAGGACTTCAAAAATTATGAAATTTCATTCCAGGACCCAGACAATCGTGATTTTTTGCTTAAGAACCTAAAAAACCCGAATTTTCGCTTCGAAACCATGAAGTTTTAAATTTTTAGCCCCAGGACCTTTAAAATCATGATTTTTTACTTCCGAGGCTGAAAATCTTGATTTTTCGTTCGAGGACACTAAAAATCATAAAATTTCGCTCCAGGGCCAAGGAAATCATGAAATTTTCGCTCCTGGACCCAGGAAATTTCGTGGTCCTGAAGCGAAATATTACGAAATTTCAGCCTCGGAAGTGAAAAATCTCAGTATTCCGTTTCGGGACCTGAAATGCATGAATTTCCAACTCATAACGAAGGAAAATGCATGAATTTCCAACTCATAACGAAGGAAAATGCATGAATTTCCAACTCATAACGAAGGAAAATCTAATTTTTCAGCGAGGCCAAAAAACACGATTTTTCAACAGATGAACTCAAAAAATCTCACATTTTCAGCTCCAGGGTCGGAAAACCATGAATTTTTAGCACCTGAACTCAGAAAACTTGAATTCTCTAGCTCCAGAATCCAATGCACATGAATTTTTTCTTTGTCCCCACCAAAACCCCCAAAAAACCCACCAATTCCTCTGCGGTGAATACAAAAAACTGAACAGTTTGATATCACGATGTACATAATTATTCAGGTGTAAATAAGCAATAGCAATCAACAGGTTTTTAAAATACAGCAGACCGAAATTCGGTCCCCGACGCGAAAACATCATAAGTTCCTGTAACTCACATCAGAATGCGAAAAATGTTGAAAATTGACTCTTTTCAAAAAATAAATGAAAAATATTCCGAGAGAAGTACACGTCGCGGCGAGACCCGCACCCGGAAAATGTGTGTGCCTTGATTTTTTATTTTCATTTATTTTCGTTTTCCACGCGTTAGGTGCGTGTCAAAAGCTATCCAATGGACGATGCAGAAGATTAGTGAGTATTTTCGTAAAAGCCAGTTTCTACCATGGCACATTTCCTATTTTAATCACATGCCTAAAAATCAGATTAAGAATACATTTCTATGATTTTGAATTCAAAAATGTCAGATTTCTCCCTTTTCAAGAATCTGTAACTTCAAATTCAGTCATGTGATGAATTTTTGTGAAAAGTGTCATAGGATAAATTATTAACTGTTATTTTTGTCAATTGATTAATTTTCAGTTTCGTTGGACAAATTTTCACGAAGATTCCTTTTCAGAAGTTTTTACTACCCGTTTTCGTGAATTGTTATCCTTTTTCAATCCCTGATATGTTTTTTCTACGAAAACAATCGGTCAAAGCGCCGAAACATGTGAAACTACACATGTTTCTGAAACATGCTATTTTTTCTGGCATATTTTTGGATCTGACCCATGCGAACTGACAAATGTTTAATTAATCTAACAAAGTATGATTTTTCAATAGTCATTTTTTCTTGCGATGAAAAGCTTTCGAGTTATTTTCAATTATCACATAAGTTCTTAATTTTTGAAAATTTGAGAAAAATAAATAAATCGGCCCAGAGATGTCGGGTCTCAAAATCATTAGGATCATCACGAATTAATCATTCCATCTTCGATTTTTTGAAAAAATTCTCAATCTGACCAGTTTTATAGTTATCACATGGTTCGACAAACAATATTCATTAATTCCATCAAATATTTGTCAGATCGCATGGGTCAGATCCGAACATGTGCCAGAAAAAATCGCATTTTTCAGAAACATGTGCAGTTTTACATGTTTCAAAGCAATTTCGTGCATTGTATTTTTATGTTTCGAAACACGTTTTTTTACGTTTTTTTTTTCTTCGCAAATGAAGTTAAGTCAAGTGCTTGATAAATCTTCACATTTTATAGTAATAAAATTTAAAAATTACAAAGTTAGCTTCTCAAAACAAATTATCAATTCCAAATCACCAAGTTTGTTATTACACACTCGAAAACATAAGGGTTTCTCCGACGCGCACGTTGAAGTTTGAAAAATCTTCCATTATCACTTCATTTTATTCAGTGCATACGCATTTTTCATACCATCAATAATTTTCTTTCTTCAGGTCACAGCGGATCAACATCGCGAAGATCGCTCGACGTCGCCGAGGTATAATCGCCGACAATTCGGCTCGAGAATTATTAATTAAAGAGGCCGGGGTGAGACGACAAAATTTTATTTTCTCAAAAGATCGGGTCCCTTTGAATAGTAAAAGTCAGGGGATTTTTCTCTCGAAAGGCCTAAAAAGGTCCGAAAAAAATATTACATGAACTTTTTTGTCGTCTTACCCCCCCTAAAACAAGCATATTTTATTTTCTAATAAAATTGTTTAACTTGTATTGCAGCTACACTAAAATGGATGCAAGTTTTGTGTTTATTAGCATAGTCTCCTTGAATACATATCTAACAGTAAGTTGCAATAATGTCTTGTTAAGAATACGGGTGTCCCTACATATGTATATTGAAATTTGAATGAAAAAACTCATGCGAAAAATAGTAAGTCTTGCGAAAAATTACTCATACGAAAAAAACTCATGCGAACAATAATTGACCGAAAAATCGGTGGAGTATATCCGATTGCTAAACTTCTCGACGAATCGCCCAAAAAACATGTCGATTTTCTGAAAATCGATATAAAAGGAGGTGAACGACAATCGCTTGTACCATTTTTGGAAAATCATTTTGTTTGTCAGAGCTGGGACAAACCGTAAAATCGATTTTCAGTTCAGTGGGTTGAAATTCATAAATTAAATGAAATTCAACAACTATTGTGAAAATAAAAATAGATGGCAGAAAAAAAAAAAAAAACAGAAAATAAAAATAAACATTTTCAGAGAACCCATGTCGTTGGGGGCGTTGCGGTCACGCGATGTGTGTTTCATTTTCGAAAATTTGCTCAAAAAATGGGAAAAATTAATAAAATTCTGAAAATGGAGCACGCAGCGCGTGACCGCAACGCCCCCAACGACATGGGTTCTCTGAAAATGTTCACGTTTCTTTATTTTTTTTCTGCCATCTATTTTTATTTTCACAATAGATTTTTTTTTTTACAAAACTAGTGGACCCTGCGCAGAAAATGTAATTAAGCGTGTCCCTTCGAATCTGATGAATTTACTTTTATCGAGAGAAATTTCAACGGTTCCCGAGCTAAAATTCCATATAAAACGAACCTACTTCAAATGCCTGCGCTTCCAAGGAATTAACAAAATACTTATTGTTTAGATTAGGAAAAGTCAATCCGGGTCCCCAAAATCCCTATTTCCGGATTCCCAACGAAAAAAAAAGATCAAAAATCGAACAATAAGTTTTCTAGCTGCCTACTGTAATCATCAGAAATTCAATTTTTCAACGCGGAAAAAATATCGAGCCTCCTATGCTATTAGATTAGCATGAGAACCATTTTGGAAGCGATTTCTGTGGCAATTTTTCGAAATTGTCGAACTTTGACACGTCATAACTCATATTAGGAGTTGAGTTCTGCTATTTTAGATGACGGAATCGTGATCAGCGGATCGAAAACTACTAGAAAACATGAATCTCATTAAAAATCTTGATTGCAAGTTGAAACAGTTCCCTTGTGAAAAACTATAGAAAACTAGACAAAAAAGTATTTCCACGTGGATTTTCAACGTCAAAATTGAATTTTCCACGTGGATTTCTGAGCCGAAAATCCACCAAAAAAAACTTCATGTTCTTTTCTTCCTCTCCGTCGCAATTTCTTCCGGCACCACAACATCCTGTTTGGCTCTTCTTTGCGCCTCGATTTTCTTCGCCAATCGCTCCTTCTTCTCCACTTCAGCCTTTTGTTTCCAGCGACTTTCTTGTTGTGCGACTTTTTGCGCAGTTGTCACACTTTTGACGATGGGCAATGGCACCGTTGGTTTGTAGCCGCGATATTTTTTGGTGGATTTTGAGGTGTTGTCGCAATTCTTGACACTTTTTACGGATTTTAGCTTTCTGGCTATTTTTTGTGCCTCGTCACCGGAAAGCGTATCATCGTTGCATGAGTTGTCGGGGCTCACTTCCATTTTATCGCGCGATAGGACTTCCTGAAAGTTAAATATTCGAAATCGCAGCACAAATGTCGTTAGACGCGTTGCGGTCATGCGCTGCGTGTTTGCCAACTCACCTCTAATGTCACTTTCACCACCTTCTCCGGAACTGCCAATAATTTCTCCAATTCCACATTTGTCATATCTTTCTCCGTCACAGTCGGTCTGCAAAACGCTATCACTATTATCATGACAATTTTCGCCACACAAAAATGTGCGGCCGAACACAGTGTCACAAGGCTTATTGAATTCAGAATGCTTCAAAACATTGGGTCGACAATTTTGGTTGAAAAATATTATGGTTTCGCAAAGTTTTGTGATTTCGATTTTTGACAGTAGTAGCGGTTTAGTAATGAGAAAGTAGTGCCTCTTGGGAAAAAGAAATGATTTTGTTATATGTCTTTTCTGTCTTACAAATTTGAAATTAGGCATTCCCAAGTCTGGGATATCATTAGTATTGCTAAAATAGACTCCGAAGATGTCACAAATCAAAATAACATACTCACAAGGGAACCTTTTCAAGTCGCCACCGAGTTTTTGTTTCAAATTTTTTGTGGGGGTACTTTGAGGTGCCCTGATGAACATATAAAAAATCCAGCTGCGGAAGCACTCTGAGCACAAGAAATTGAGCTCCAAAGTTTGAGCATTTTTGAGAGCGCACGCACCAGTTTTATTGTCTTTGAAATTCTAGCTGGTTAAAAAACAACTAGCAGAGCGCAGCAGGGAAGCGGATAGCCTTCGAAGGAAACGCTTTGGGGTTCGACCCCTGCTCGCTGCAACATTTTTTTAATTTTTTTTCGTTTTTCAAGAAAATGGCTTTGGAGTACTGTAACTTGTTTAAAAATCGATTTTTTGAAAATCTGATGATACAGGGTTGTTCTAGAGGGTCAATTGTATGAAAAAATGAGTTTATATCATTTTTCGAGAAATTGAATTTTTCTTCAAAATTCATGATCATCTGGATGGATGAAATTTTTTTTAAATTTTTTTTCTCGAAATAAATCCAGTTTTCATGAAATTTACCATTGTGAACAACCCTGTGACATCAGATTCTTATCAAAACGGTTTATAAAGAAGTAATTAGTTGGAAAAAAGTTTTTTTGGCATACATAAGAAATTCAAAGTGGTTTGCTACGTTCTACAGAATGTTAGCGATAATAAAGTATGTTGAAAGTTTCACATATTGTATCAACTGCCGACAATTACAAGAACTTCGAAATCATAAGGTCCAAATAACGGCTACATTTCCAGTGAATATGAAATCAAAAATCGTGCAAGAAAAGTTAATATTCCACTAATGTTTCTAATTTAAAAAATCAATTTTGTTAGAAATTATAGAATTTTCAAACTATGATTCTCAAAAAAAGCCCAATCCGAGAAAATCTCCAATTGATATAACTGAGCATAAAATTAAAAATTTTTGGGTTGCTATTTCCATTCAAAAATTTGGAGAAAAATAGCCGCTTTCTTACAAGGAATAGTTCCCAAAATTCCCCCGGGAAAATGGGATTTAATGGGCGGAAGTTTTAGCATTTGGGTAGGTATGAAAAACCCCAAAGGGATTTGGCATGCAAAAATTTTGTTCCCGGATTACCTGGGGGTGGACCTTTTTTCGAGAATTTTTTGGGTTCTGAACTTTGAAAAATCGTAATTCCACTTACAATGGACGAAAAAGTCGATCAAAACAGTTAAACAAAGCTTACATACTGCTCTATAGACTGAAAAATAGAGTTGTAAAAAAATATTTTTTTTGACCCAGAAAAATAAAAAATTTCAAAAAAAGTCAAAAAATTTTTTTTCCAAAATTTTTTTTTAGAGGAAGTTTCAAGTGTTCTAGTGTTGATTTTTCGAACTCTACGCACAAAGTTACGTATAGTAACATGTTGAAATCGATATGTCTCCGGGTCCCCAGAAGTTCTAGAAATCGATTTTATGTCTTTCTGTTGCAAAAATCAACAAAAGTAGTGTTTTATGCAGGCTACACTTTTGAGTAAAGTTGAAAACGTAGGAATTTCCAAGCAAAAGGTCACTGGATCGATTCCTCACGTCGGAAAAAAATATTTATTGGAAAAATATTTTTTTGGGAAAAGTGTCAAGGGTCTGAACATGTAGTTTAGCGAAAATACTGAAATTCTGAAGAAAATTTGGTCAGGCTAACAGAACATTTTTGAATTTGTCAAAAACTATCACGCTGTCAACTAGTTACGCCAGAAGAGCCACTTTAGCTGGCAGACCAGTTTGGAAAACCACTTAAACTCGGGACGGCGCCTTGAGAGCATTTATGTCAAGTCGTTGCGCCTGCAGAGACCACTAGACAAGGCACAGCGCCTAGACAAAGCAAAGGCTGACAAGGAGCCGCGACTAGAGAGCAAGTCTTGCAAGGAGCCACGTCTAGAGATCAAGTCTCACAAGGAAACACGTCTAGAGAGCAAATCTGACAAGGATCCGTGACTAGAGATCAAGTCTAGCAAGGAGCCACGTCTAGAAAACAAGTCTTACAAGGAGCCACGTCTAGAGATCAAGTCTCACAAGGAACCACGCCTAGAGAGCAAGTCTTGCAAGGAGCCACGTCTAGAGAGCAAGTCTGACAAGGAGCCATGCCTAGAGAGCAAGTCTTGCAAGGAGCCACGCCTAGAGAGCAAGTCTTGCAAGGAGCCACGCCTAGAGAGCAAGTCTTACAAGGAACCACGCCTAGGGAACTTGAATGACAAGGAGCCATGCCTAGAGATCAAGTCTGACAAGGAGCCACGCCTAGAGAGCAAGTCTTGCAAGGAGCCACGTCTAGAGATCAAGTCTCACAAGGATCCGTGACTAGAGATCAAGTCTGTAAAGGAGCCGCGCCTAGAGATTGAACCTGACAAGGAGCCACGTCTAGAGAGCAAATCTGACAAGGAGCCACGCCTAGAAAACAAATCTGACAAGGAGCCACATCTAGGGAACTTGAATGACAAGGAGACTAGTTTTCTAGGCGCGGCCGCTTGTCAGGTTCAATCTCTAGGCGCGGCTCCTTGCAAGACTTGCTCGCTAGGCGTGGCTCCTTGTCATTCAAGTTCCCTAGGCGTCGTTTCTTGTCAGATTTACTCTCTAGGCGTGTTTCCTTTTGAGACTTGAATTCTAGACGTGGCTCTTTGTAAGACTTGCTCTCTAGGCGTGGCTCCTTGCCAGACTTTCTCTCTAGGCGTGGCTCCTTGTGAGACTTGTTTTCTAGACGTGGCTCCTTGCCAGACTTTCTCTCTAGACGTGGCTCCTTGCCAGACTTGCTCTCTAGGCATGGCTCCTTGTCAGACTTGCTCTCTAGACGTGGCTCCTTGCAAGACTTGCTCTCTAGGCATGGCTCCTTGTCAGACTTGCTCTCTAGACGTGGCTCCTTGTGAGACTTGTTTTCTAGACGTGGCTCCTTGCCAGACTTTCTCTCTAGACGTGGCTCCTTGCCAGACTTGCTCTCTAGGCATGGCTCCTTGTCAGACTTGCTCTCTAGACGTGGTTCCTTGCAAGACTTGCTCTCTAGGCATGGCTCCTTGTCAGACTTGCTCTCTAGGCGTGGCTCCTTGCCAGACTTTCTCTCTAGGCGTGGCTCCTTGTGAGACTTGTTTTCTAGACGTGGCTCCTTGCCAGACTTTCTCTCTAGACGTGGCTCCTTGCCAGACTTGCTCTCTAGGCATGGCTCCTTGTCAGACTTGCTCTCTAGACGTGGTTCCTTGCAAGACTTGCTCTCTAGGCATGGCTCCTTGTCAGACTTGCTCTCTAGACGTGGCTCCTTGCAAGACTTGCTCTCTAGGCATGGCTCCTTGTCAGACTTGCTCTCTAGACGTGGCTCCTTGCAAGACTTGCTCTCTAGGCGTGGTTCCTTGTCAGACTTGATCTCTAGGCATGGCTCCTTGTCATTCAAGTTCCCTAGGCGTGGTTCCTTGTAAGACTTGCTCTCTAGGCGTGGCTCCTTGCAAGACTTGCTCTCTAGACGTGGCTCCTTGCAAGACTTGCTCTCTAGGCGTGGTTCCTTGTGAGACTTGATCTCTAGGCGTGGCTCCTTGCAAGACTTGCTCTCTAGACGTGGCTCCTTGCAAGACTTGCTCTCTAGGCGTGGTTCCTTGTGAGACTTGATCTCTAGACGTGGCTCCTTGTAAGACTTGTTTTCTAGACGTGGCTCCTTGCTAGACTTGATCTCTAGTCACGGATCCTTGTCAGATTTGCTCTCTAGACGTGTTTCCTTGTGAGACTTGATCTCTAGACGTGGCTCCTTGCAAGACTTGCTCTCTAGTCGCGGCTCCTTGTCAGCCTTTGCTTTGTCTAGGCGCTGTGCCTTGTCTAGTGGTCTCTGCAGGCGCAACGACTTGACATAAATGCTCTCAAGGCGCCGTCCCGAGTTTAAGTGGTTTTCCAAACTGGTCTGCCAGCTAAAGTGGCTCTTCTGGCGTAACTAGTTGACAGCGTGATAGTTTTTGACAAATTCAAAAATGTTCTGTTAGCCTGACCAAATTTTCTTCAGAATTTCAGTATTTTCGCTAAACTACATGTTCAGACCCTTGACACTTTTCCCAAAAAAATATTTTTCCAATAAATATTTTTTCCGACGTGAGGAATCGATCCAGTGACCTTTTGCTTGGAAATTCCTACGTTTTCAACTTTACTCAAAAGTGTAGCCTGCATAAAACACTATTTTTGTTGATTTTTGCAACAGAAAGACATAAAATCGATTTCTAGAACTTCTGGGGACCCGGAGACATATCGATTTCAACATGTTACTGTACGTAACTTTGTGCGTAGAGTTCGAAAATCAACACTAGAACACTTGAAACTTCCTCTAAAAAAAATTTTGGAAAAAAAATTTTTTGACTTTTTTTGAAATTTTTTATTTTTCTGGGTCAAAAAAAATATTTTTTTACAACTCTATTTTTCAGTCTATAGAGCAGTATGTAAGCTTTGTTTAACTGTTTTGATCGACTTTTTTCGTCCATTGTAAGTGGAATTACGATTTTTCAAAGTTCAGAACCCAAAAAATTCTCGAAAAAGGTCCACCCCCAGGTAATCCGGGAACAAAATTTTTGCATGCCAAATCCCTTTGGGGTTTTTCATACCTACCCAAATGCTAAAACTTCCGCCCATTAAATCCCATTTTCCCGGGGGAATTTTGGGAACTATTCCTTGTTAGGTTGAACAATGAAAATCAAAACAATGAAATTTTTCCGTACTTTGTTTCTCAAAGTGAATTTTTTCATCAAGATAGTAATATGGACTTGATTTAGTTGTTACTGTAGGATGCGGCAGAGGCACTGTAGCGAAAAATATAACCAAAAAATAAAAGCGGATTTTAAAATCTGGGAAAATTTTCCGCTTTTTGGGATACCATTTGATTTGCGGAAAAATCTCCCCGGGAAAATTTTGCACATTTCTAAAAACATAATTATTTATTTGTTTTTTTTACACGTGACCTATTTTTCTTCATCATTTTCTCGTTTTTAATGACAGAATTTGCGAGACCACAGTAAATTCGCAATTGCAAGCATGTTTAAGACGAAGATATATCAACAATAAATACAAGGTTTTATGCGAATACGAAAAACATATGAACTCTTTGAACTTCCAACTGCGCACTATGCACTGACGATGATAAAAATTTCTCCAGCCGTTTGTTTTCTGAGTACAAGCTTCTGTAATAAACACAACCATGAGAGATTTTCTTAAAACATTTAAATTCCACTCACACTTCCATTTCTCGAAGAATTCGTCAAAAACACATCAAACAGAAGACTGAAACAAAATTACTGAAATATCGAAATGATTTGAAAAAATAAATTTTTCACGCAGTTGGTTTTATTACACGTTGAAACAATTTTCATTCATTCATTTCTGATTTTTGTTTTCTTGGAACTAGACATGGTCTATTCAGCATGTATCGCTGATATTTTAGGATTGAGTTGGTGGGTGATATTTTCTTTGTTTTCTCTCATAGTTGTGTTTATTACAGAAGCTTGTACTCAGACAACAAAGGCTGGAGAAATTTTCATCATGGTCAATACATACATAGATTGAGCAGTTGGAAGCTTTGAATACAGGCCGAGTTTATATGTTTTTCGTATTCGCATAAAACATTGTATTTATTGTTGATATATTTATCCTCATATTGTATATGCTTGGTATTGAAAAATCAGTGTGGTCTTGCAAATTTTATCATTAAAAAACGGAAAAATGATGAAGAAAAAAAATAGGTCACGTGTAAAAAAAAACAAGCAAAAATTTTCTGTTTTTTGAAATGTGCAAAATTTTCCCGGGGAGATTTTTCCGCAAATTAAATTGTATCACAAAAAGCGGAAAATTCTCCCAGATTTTAAAATCCGCTTTTGTTTTTAATTATATTTCTGTGCTACAGTACTTCCGTATTCTACAGTAATATTTTCTATGATACTATCTTGTTGAAAATGTTCACTTTCAGAAACAAAGTGCAAAAAAATATCATTGTTTCAATTTTGTGGATGGTTTCTTGACATTATTTCATGAAAACTCAAAAAGCCAACTTAGTTATAGTTTGTTTGTTTTTCTTCCGCCATTGCGGTCCAGAATCTCAAAATTATCTATATGAAAATCCAACCCAAAAATTTTTAAATCTGTCTTCAGTTATATACTCTGTTCCTTTTCGAAAAAGTAACTTTACTTTCTATAACTTCTTTATAAACCGTTTTGATAAGAATCTGATGTCACAGGGTTGTTCACAATGGTAAATTTCATGAAAACTGGATTTATTTCGAGAAAAAAAATTGAAAAAAAAATTTCATCCATCCAGATGATCATGAATTTTGAACATACCACGCCCAGGGGTTAACAAATGCACGGCGCCAATATTTTTTTCAAAATTTTGATGAAATCCACGACGCCAAAATTTTTTTCTAAGTGAGGGATTTTTTTATTAGCTCTAGAACAAATTAATTTTTACAGATTCAAACGACTACGGCCCATTTCAACTTCAAGTTCCAATCTCAAGTGAATTTTAATCAAAAATTATTATTTATTTATTTCAATTACCACTAATAAAACTTATAAATTTGAAAAAATCGTTCAATTATTGTCTTTTTTTCTCAGAAAAATTTCAGAAAACGGAAACAAACTATATTTTCAAGACATTTACATTATCAAACTCAAAGCCATCATCTGTTTTCTACAGTGCCGAAAACATAAAATATATCTTGGCAATCGCACCTTCTTCAACAAAATGTGTGGTAGCTCAGTCGGTTAGGCGCGCTCTGGTTTTGTTCCGGAGGCCCCAGATCAACCCCCGTCTCCTGCGGAATTTTTTATTTTGCTCTTGAATTGTCTGAATTTCAGAGTTTGGTATATTTTCGACATTCTGACTGATTTTTTTTGATGAGATAAGGTTCTAAATGGCCTATACCAGGTGGAAACAAAAAACTGGACAGTTTTATGTGCACATTGAAGAATAAACCCCGACCGTGCATGTTTTTTCGCACATTTTTAAATAGGCCTACACAGACTGCACCAATCGCTTCGTTCTCGGTCGCAAAACGTGCACGAGCAAAAAATAATACGAATTCGTTTTTTAACTTCCAATTTTAGAGCCAAAATAAGGTTTTTATGGTCGAAAAACTGATTTTGAGAAATCTCGATTTGCACGGTCGAGGATAATTTGAGTTTGAGAAGGTTTCAGTCTGAAATTTTTGGTCAATTTGAAAGTTCTGCTCATTCTGATATGTATTCACTGTTGAAACAGAAGATTTGATGTCGTAGGACATGTTCTTTTCAGTTTTGAAAAATAAATAATTTAAAGTTGATTTGAACAGAAATTGTCTTCTTTATTCATCCATTTTCTGATGTTTCCACCTGGTTATGGCACTGGAGAATCTCCAAGAACAATATGTGATTGAATTGGACCTTTGATTCTGAAGTTATTCTCCAAAAACTGATATCCCATGCAACAACAACGTCGCTGTTGTACACACAAAAACATCGAACTTATCAAGGCAAACAAACAAGGCGGTTAGCAGGTGTGTGTGTGTGGTCTATTGGTTAATCTTTTGACTTTCAGTCTGACGACCAAAGTTCGAGTTCGACTTCCAGCGAAATTTTTTATTTATTTTTTAAAATTTTTGTCTTGAAGTTTTTGGGATAAAAACACACATGAAAGGAAAAATTGGGAGGTGTCGAAATCTGTAAAAAAAAATCATCCAGAAGTTTGTGCAAATTTATCGATCAGTTATTGATTTCAAATTGTGAGAACGTTGAGGTGAGATATACAATAAGCAAAATAGAGACAAAAGCAAAATCGTGCATTTCAAACGAAAAAATATCACAAATGAAAGCATGCAAACAACACATTAGAATACAAAAATCATTCCATAAATAAATTAATTCACTTTTCCCATGATCTTCCTGGGTAATATTAAAAACTGTCAGTAATTTTCATCTTCCAAATTGATCCTTTTGATGTTTTGGGTCTATATAAGCTTGTTTTCACCGCGCCAATCTGCTCAAGTAAATTTTTGAGAATTTTCCAAAAAAACACCTTGTTTTCACACCGCCAATAATTTTTCAAAAACCACCCCGCCAATTTTTATTTTTCATATGCACGGACCTGGGCGTGGTATGATTTTGAAGAAAAATTCAATTTCTCGAAAAATGATATAAACTCATTTTTTCATACAATTGACCCTCTAGAACAACCCTGTATCATCAGATTTTCAAAAAATCGATTTTTAAACAAGTTACAGTACTCCAAAGCCATTTTCTTGAAAAACGAAAAAAAATTAAAAAAATGTTGCAGCGAGCAGGGGTCGAACCCCAAAGCGTTTCCTTCGAAGGCTATCCGCTTCCCTGCTGCGCTCTGCTAGTTGTTTTTTAACCAGCTAGAATTTCAAAGACAATAAAACTGGTGCGTGCGCTCTCAAAAATGCTCAAACTTTGGAGCTCAATTTCTTGTGCTCAGAGTGCTCTTCCGCAGCTGGATTTTTTATATGTTCATTAACGCATCTCAAAGTACCCCTAAACAAATTTTCAGCTCAAAACTCGATGGCGACTTGAAAAGGTTCCCTTGTCAGTTTTTCTGGTTAGAGTTTTCCGGAAATCAAGGAAAAAACATGATGAATTTATGATCATTTTGTTCAGCGTGAAATTCTGAGTCGAATGGTGTGTATTACTTTTCACCAAAGCCTGATAATTTGATGCGCCAACACCAAAATCAAAGGCGCCCACAATTATGCAGAATGGTCTCGCAGCGAAGAGATGTGTGTGTTATCCTCTCCGAAGAAATGCGCGTCCTTTTTTTTTCGTTTATCTCCACGTATTTTTATTCGCGGAAATCGCTGAAAAAACTACGGTGCGAACCCCTACGTGTGTGGTGCATTGTTTGCACATCAGCGTGTTTGCACAAAAAATGTCTGTGCACAACAGCCCGGTTCGGCCCATCTTTTCTTTTTCTTTTTGTTGCACTCACAGCGTCGCCGTTTTCTTCTCAAAATAGTGCTCATATCTCCCGCCGTGCTCCCAATCAACCTTCATATTTGCCTTGAATTTGCGGCGAATGAACACGTTCAACAACAATCTTCGCAAAATCTCATAATCGGGTTTGCTGGAATAGACCAAAATTTGCAAGTGTTGCGAAAATCTGACATATTCTTCATCGAGACCGTTGGTGAGTTCTTGCATGTCACTTTTGAGTTTTCGCAACTCTTCTTCGTCGGTTAGACCTTCCCATGGAAGAGAGCCTGGAAATTTTCAGATGTTTTGAGAGGGCCACGTGGCAGTTTGAAATTTGATAATCCCACCTTTAGAAAACTCGACCAACATATAAAACAGGCTCCACAAATCATCATGTCTTCCTTGCTCTTTGCGCTCCTGCGTCGCCACCGAACAATATCGCAAAGTTCCACGAAACGGCACAATTTTACGTTGTCTTCTCATTTTCTGACGCCCATCTTCGGTTTTTGTCTGTGTGCAAAAAAAATGCGTCAGCAAAGAATTTGTTGGCGCAAAAAACTTACCACATATTGTCGAGCGATTCCGAAATCCAAAACGTGTAGAAGTCGCTGTTTGGGAGTTCCGAGGGTTCCGATGGCAAAGTTGGCCGGTTTGACGTCACGATGAATGAAGCTGGAAAAAATCGGATAAGTTCGGTGGAGCGCGTTTGGGGATTTAGGTGAAATAAATAGATTTCTGAGAATAACGTAATTTAGCGGAGTGTCGTTTACACTGTCTGAATTTTGGAACGCAGTGTTATCCAGCGGAGTGACGTTGTTAAGTTTCAGATTTGAAAAAAAAACGCAAACAAAATTTTGCTGACGTGAATTTTGAAGCTAAAAGTTTAAGCGATACTTTCAGTTTTTGAAAAATGCAGTGACATAAAGCGGAGTGTCGTTTACAACCGAAACTAAAAGAAAACTAAATAGTTTACACTATCTGCGTTGTGAAATGTAGAAAACCTAGTATACAACGTTCCGAAACGCAATTGGGTGAGAGGAGAGAGATTCTAGAGAAAGCATACGTTTTTAGTGGGCAAATGTGCTCAAATGATAACCAGAATTCTACTTTTTCGAACATTTTCTGAGAGGTCGTTCAAACGTATTGCCGACATTTCAAACAAATGGCCAAGCGCTATACATAACATGTCCTATTTTTCTTTATTTTTTTGAAAAATGAAGCGAGGCGACAAGAGTTCACGCGAATAATCAAATAAACGTGAATTCTTTTATGTTTTTCTCTAAATCTCTTCCTCTCACCCTATTGCGTTTTATCATTAGCCTAAAATGTTGTGAGTAGAACTGTATGAAAAATGAAGTGTCATCAAGCGGAGTGTCGTTTGCAGCTCGCGTTTTCTATTCAAAATTGTGGATGAAGAACAATTCAGTACCTATGCAGCGTCATCAAGCGGAGTGTCGTTTACACTATCTGAGTGAGTTTTAAAATGTAGAAAACCTAGTAGAACTGTATGAAAAATGCAGCGTCATCAAGCGGAGTGTCGTTTGCAAACCCACCCAATATCATGCAATTCCTTCAACGAATCCAACGCCTGAATAATCACAACGAGCGTCGAAAACGTCGAGAATTTCTTGAGCGGCAAAGTCGATCGAATCGCATCCAAAGATGGTCCCAACAATGTCATCACCAGAAATTGATAATTTTCGCCCTTCCCCTTCTCCAAAAGCTCCACGGAATGTTGAGAATTTCGCTCATTTAAGAGCTGAATAACTTTGTGCTCCATTGGTAGAGTTGGATCTTCATCAGGTACTGTAGTTTCGGCTTTGCACGCGAATCGTTTTTGGGGGCATTTGACTAGGGCGACTTCGTAGATCGATCCACAGCCACCTTCACCAAGTTTTCGGAACGCCTGCAAAATTTGGAGTACTGTAAGTGAGGTACGGTAGAAGATCAACTTTGTTTTGGACTACTGTAGACTTGGTTAGGTTTTTGAAGTACTGTAGATCAAGGAACATCACCTACAGTAGTTGATTAGTTTTTGAATTGATAAGAGTTCCAGAGAAATACAGTAACCTTCGTGGATTCTGATGAAGGTACAGTAGCCTTTAAAAAATTCTCCTGGATTACTGTAGAGCTCCAATTTTCATACCCACTACAGTAACCCTGGCCATCAACAAAATTTCTTACTGAGCTCTACAGTACTCGTGGATTACTGTAGAATTCGGAATTTTAGCGCCTCACCAAATATTTTCCGTTTATAATCGATGCCACCTTAATTTTCGGTCTAGTCGTCATTTTTCAACAAAAAATCAATAAAAATGGCGGGATTTTGGAAATTTTCGGAATTTTTTTTCGAATTTCACGTTGGGTCACGTGAAAATTGCATTTTTGCATTTTGTGGAATTCCAGAAAAAAGTAATAACAAAAAAATGTCTGGGGGTGAAAAAAAACGGAAATTGGGTTCAATGAATTTATGAGGGCTGCAAAATAAAATATTTTTTGTCACTTTTTCAAAAATTTTATTTTTCAACTTTTTCTAAAAATCCCACAATGCAACACATTTCTCCCGATATTCACTCCTCTCCCCCTTTTCTCTGCCTCCTCCTTTCATATCCTGACAATACGCGCATTGTTTTATGTCTGCATCCTTAGCGCAGCCGGGTAGGGGATGGACTGCCAAGCAATGTGTGTGGTCATTTTGGTGGGTTCGAGTCCCACCACAAGCTGTTTTCGTTCCTATATCCTCTAATGTAATTTTCGATCGAAAATCTTCATTCGAAAATGTCCCAAAAAAGTGTCAACATTTCTGTTGAAAAGAGAGAGGGCGCAGAGAAAGATTGAAGGCAGAGAAAAACGGAAAAGAGATTGGGATAAGGTATTTTTTTGCTAATTTGTGCTGTAATTAACATCATATTGTACAGAATTTTTTGAGGATTTTTATAAGAATGTTCCCAATTCAAAGGAGACCGTTACGCCTGGGAGCTAACAGCTCCTAGTCAAACAGAAAATATGGAGCAGGATAGGAAGGTTCGAGAAATTCGAAAACATGCACGCGCTCTGATTTGCACCGCATTTATTTCATCATTGCGAAATGTGGAGGTTAGTTTTTGGCGCCAAAATTGTACTCTACAGTACTCCAGAATTTCTTGTCTGAAAATTTGCAAAAAATATGTTTTTTAAAACGTAATTTAAAACTAAATTAATTTTAATTTAATTTAATATGTAATTTAAAAATTACATTGTCATGAATGTTTTTCCGTTGATGAACAAAGAACTTAATTTGGATGAGACTAACCTGTGTTTCCGTTGAATTTTTCAATGTTTGATATAAAAACAAGGCTATATTTCAACTTTATTATCTCAACATTAGAAGGATGAAACGCTTTGAGCATCTTTCAAAAGTTTGAGAATTATTAGCATCTGACTTTATAGCACAGTTTTTCAATCTCTAAAATTCAGCTATAAATTCATCAAGAATTGGGAATTTCTAGGTCCAAACAGTTCAATGTTCAATAAAAATAGCTTAAATTTCAGAGAAAGAACGATAGGCAAAAAAAAAAAGAAAACAAGTCAACATCATCAAAAATTCATCATGATTGAAAACTCCAAAAAAACCAATATATAAAGTTCTCAATTTTTTGTAGAATTTTTATGTTTTTATCTAAGAGGCATTCCATATGTGAATGTTAACGAATACAGATGTAAAATAAAGCATTAATTTTGAACAACCCTATTATTTATCAGTCAAAACAACAAACTGTAGCACATTATTGTGCAAATTCGCGACAGCGGTCGTTCATAACGGCGCAAATTCGCGACACGGTTCGCTTACTGCGGCGCAGATTCGCGACACTGGTTGCTGCTATTTATTTTTGTGTGCGACTCGTTGGTCGCAAATCTGCGCCAAAGTGTCGCATTTTCAGCAACCATTGTCCCGAATTCTATAGAACAGACGAAGAAAACAATAAGAACAGAAAATTGTTAAAAATCCTCTCGTCTCAAATTCATTCGAACAGGCCAACGATGAATATGATCAATCAAAACTCCTTGGATATTGATATCAACTGATGGCGAACCAACAACTTCACATCTTATTGCATGATTACCGCTGCAAAAATATGAATATTTTTTTTGAATCTTACGGTGTTTTTGAAAAAGTGGCTCGAGCACTTCAGAAGTTTGGCATAAACTGAGAATAGCCCCCCTCCTCCACCCAACGCATTACAGCCCTCCACTTAACAAATTCATTTCGTTCCTCCACATTTTCGGGAAAAATGCTGATAAACAATTTTCTCAATCGTTTTCCTATTTTCGCAGCTGTCCTGAATAAGATTTCTAAACCAATTCAGCATTGAAAAAAGATGTTGAATAGCCGCATAATGAAATCTAGATTTTGAAAGTGACGTTGACAGTTTATACCGCATGCTCGGTGCGAAGATCATCTTTGAATGTGATAAGCACATTGTAAATAATTTTTATCAACTCACTTTTCCAATATCTGCCCATTTTCTCCCATCACAAATCTAAGCATCGTATTATCACCAAACAAACAACGAAACCAATCATGTTCATCTCCAACCATCGAAACTCCTCTCAAATTTTCCATCAATCCATCTCTCCAATTTTTCAAAAATAGTTCATACAATCTTTGGTCCATAACTGTTCTGTGCAACTCAAGATACTTTGATTTTATCATTGGAAGATGTTGCGAGCTAATTTTGAAATTTTTCATCCTAACAAATTCAATCGAGAGAAATTGATTCAATTGTGGATGATTTGTGAAATTTCCATCGATTCGCAATAATTTCAAGTTTTCCGAATAAATATCGATTGATCTCATGTAAAATGATTCCTAAAATTAATAAAGGTATTTAGGTTCAAAGCTAAGGACGATCTCGGCTAAAAAAAATTAGCTAGAATTCTAAAATCACACCCTTTCACGTCACCAAAAATAGCAACACAGGGGCGATGTTTCCAAACATTCAGCTATGTTGCTATTCATTGCCACTTTTATCGTTGTATTATGCAAACGAATAGGCGACAATAAGCTACATAGCCTCGTGTTTACCGTAGTATGGAAGCTTCAGGCGGCAAAAAGTTATGGTGCCGATATGTGAACACGGCGCCGCAGTTCTGCACAATGAAATATTTTCAAAGACACAAGAAACACTGGAAAAACAGATTTCCCGCATTTATTTTCAAATGACAAAACGAGCATGTGCGCTCTAGCGAACAGCGAACACTGTGTGCAAACACTTTCGAAATTTACGCTGAGCGATTTCAAAAACAATTATTTTATTTTTTCACTTTTGCTAGACTCAAAATTTTTTCTTGATTTTCATGAATTTTGATTACTTGAAAGGTGTTATGAATGAATAACAAACTCATTTTCTGCTCATTTCTAGCTGCTCTTGTGTCTTTAACAGTTAATTAGGTCTTAATTTGAGCTTTTCTTTCCCGTTTTTACCGAAACTCAATTCGAAAAATTCGCAGAAAAAAAAATAAATTCAAACTTTTCAAAGTTAATAATTCTAAGTTAATAATGAAACCCTCTTTGTGCAATAAAAAGGTGGATGAAAAAAAAACATTTTTTCAACTTACAATAATATTTGCTTCAATTGTAATTTCATCAATCGATGATTTGTTGAATTCAATAATATTTTTGAACATTTCAAGGGCAATCATTTGACGACATTTTGGATTTGTTCGTTGTAATAGTAGTTTCACATCTTGATATGTTGATTGTGGTGTTGTTGAGAATCTGAAAATATGAATGCCGCTGGAATTGAACTGTGATATCTAGAGTCAAATTTCGTTGCGTCCGCGTGATTTACAGCTATTTAAAGGTGGAGTCCGAGCAAAAAATAAGTTGTGCTCATTTGAAAGAGCATGTTCTAATTAGTAGAATCCTCGAAGGATTTTTAATGAAAGTGTTTCAAACATTAATAAAACAAGTTAAAAGTTCATAAAAACAGTGAAACACCGTGTAAAATGGCTTGAGAAAATGCAAAAATGCAAATTTTCAAGTAGTTTGGCGCAGTGTTTCTTGTTCAATACAGATTTTTATAAAAAATCCTTCGAGAAATTTACTAATTTGAATATGCTTTTTCAAATTAACATAACTTATTTTTTGCTCGGACTCCACCTTTAAGTTCATGGATTTGTGAAACCTAGAAATAGCCTTCAGCTTCATTTTTGAGAATTCATTCTCGAACTTTCACTGTGCCAAGCGAATATAAGTTATCCTCAATTTTTTTAGAAGCAAAATATGTTTAGAAACCGAAATTTCAAAAATTATGGAATTTCACACTCACAATTTTCACTGAACGTTTGATCTATTTTTTCTCTAACAAGGAAGGTGCATAAGGTTTAAGCACTCAAGTGTACCGAAGTGCAGAACAAGTTCAGAATCTTCCTCACTCTCACCGATAGCCAATTTTTTCGGACTGACATGTGATTGGACTGGCATCTTGTGTTAGATCAAAATTGATCGGTGACTAAATTTTTCAGCCAAACAAAAAAAAACTAACTTTGTAAGAAAAATACTGGATCTGCTTCCTTTAGTATCTTTTGTCGATAATTGTTTCGATCCAATAGTTTCCACGATTATTAATTCACTGTCAATCATCTTATTTCTTCTCGATATTTTTTTCGAATTGATTGATTTCAATGTTTCAATTACTATTTCATATATTTTGCCCGGGTATTTATGAAATTGGATTTGTAGAAAACATTCTTGAGAATGTTCCAATGCGCTCATTATATTTCCTTGATAATATACACTTTTGATTTTTGGTCGAAATAATTTGAATAATTTTTGACAACTTTTTGAGCATTTTCCAAATTGAGTTATATCTTCCGGATCCAAATATATGAAAATCATCATTTTCATTTCCATTGGAAGAATATCGAACTGCAAGAAAGTAGGTTTTGACTGGAATTTAGAAATAAAACGATTGTGTTGTGAGTAATATTAGCTATGACGTGGCAAAGCTTGAAAGTCTCGAAAAAATACGATTTGAAAAATTATTTCTGCTCAATTTTCAGATTTCAATCTTCCGAAATTTTTTTTCGAAAAAACTGAAAGATTTTATAAATAAAGTTTCAATTAGAAAATGAAATTAACTTATGAAGACAACTATTCTGAAAAATCCCGTTATTTTAGGCTTGTTTATAGTTAGTTCAAAATATTGACGCACTACTGCGGTTTTGCTTTACAGGAGAAAAAAAGAAGCAAATTTTGTGATTGCGAACCGTTGCCACGTCAGTAAAACGTGGTACTCATTTCGAAAAAAAGCCCGATTTCACTCATCCCAGCCAATCACGCAATTTCACGTAGCTATTGTCAATCCGAAAAAATAAGAACCTTGGAAGAGAACCGAAATGGCCTAAGAAACCAAGGCTACAGTAGACTTCGCAAAATTTTGGAGTCTATTTGAAAAATAAAATGCAAAATTTACACGTTGGCTATTTGCCAACCAGTTTGATGTGCATGTGTCACGTCATTTTAGTCTACTGTACGTGAGCGCCAATTCAAACAGAAGGTTTCTTTTTTTTCGGATTGACAATAAAAAGAATATGAAAGAAAAAGAAAAAGAATATACCCATTTTTCTGCCTAGTCCGCAATGATATTGTGAAAATAAAAATAGATGGCAGAAAATAAATAAAGAAACGTGAACATTTTCAGAGAACCCATGTCGTTGGGGGCGTTGCGGTCACGCGATGCGTGTTTCATTTTCGAAAATTTGCTCAAAAAATGGGAAAAATTAATAAAATTCTGAAAATGGAGCACGCAGCGCGTGACCGCAACGCTCCCAACGACATGGGTTCTCTGAAAATGTTCACGTTTCTTTATTTATTTTCTGCCATCTATTTTTATTTTCACAATAACAGTGTGTCTTTTTGTTTCATTTTTTTGTCTGTGTGCTTGTTACCGTAGAAGAAAAGCCCCTTTAAGATCACAATTTTCCAAATTTGCTCCAGAACTTTCAGAAAATTGATATCTCTTTTTTTACGACAAAATCAAATTTTATCCCAAAATGTTTTCAACTTGGCATTTGGCATGTTTAGCTTTTTTTTCAACGATCCACTTTTGGCCTATTTATCAAGTAAAATTCAAAAAAATACAGAAATCATTCAACTTTTAAAAATACCCTAAAAAACCACGTGGCACGAAAAATTTATCATTTTCAGATAGACACTGAAAAGGTTTCTAATTTTGTCTTAAGTAAATTTCTTTGAAAATTCTGAAGGGGTCTTCAAAAACATTAGAAACTTTCACTCTCAAATAAATGTTCAAATGTAAACTCACCGGATTTTCGATTTCCTTCCAATCAAAGAAAAATATCTTGCCAACCTTTTCATGGAGAGATTCATAATCGCTTTCATTTTTAAACTTGAGTAGCACCATTTTTCCAGCAACAAAAATAACAAGAAACAGAACAAAAATAGCAGGATCTAACTATTTTATGATTAATAACGTATTTAGGGGCGTTGTTTTTTCTTTCCTTTTTTTACACCCTTCAAGCTCCGCCCATTTTTTGGCTTGGGAACAATTTATAGGGGGTCAATTGGAGTTTGGCAAGGAAAATATGTACAAAAAAGTAGAGAGATATTATATGTATACAAGTACTGACGCTAGTTGAACAAAATTTGGAGAACAAAAAAATGTGTGTGTTTGTTATTTCTATGACGTGGGAGTTTGCAGGAGCACGGTGAAAAATGTTCAGAAATTAGAAAAATGATCAAACCTGTGTTTTTGTTAAAAACGTGAACCTTATTATATACACATGACAATTTTAGTGGCTTTAGTGGTTTGTTCGCAGGATCCTAGGGTTTCACATATTCCACACATCTTAGACATAGAAATAGTTTATCTGCAAAAATAAAACAAAAAATTACAATTTTGAGCTTGTGTAGAAGATTTCAGTGATTTGGAGCTTGTGTGGTTTTGGCGGCCTTATTGATGGCGTGGTCGGCGATGTGGTTGGCGCTGTGGTTCGTCAAGTTGTTGCTGTTGTTTTGGCGCCGTTTTGTTCTGAAAACTTGTATATTATTCAAAGATCTATGAAATTTTCTTGCCATTTTTTTCAATGTGTTATGGCCCGACCTTGTTCGTCGAAACGTTCATTTTTCAGCGGTTTGCCTACTTTATGACAACTGTAAGATTTTCTGATGATCGTGAGTCTTATATGGTGGTTCTATAGTAGAGCGCATAAGCCTGTTTGTCGGTTTTTTGAAAATTTAACACTAGGTTTTTTCTTGAATCGGAAAATCGGAAGTTCCAGCATTGTTTTGAGCAAAAATTTGGTAATTTTGCCAACAAGATTTTCAAGTTTGAGCTGGTCAAGAAAACCAACAAATATTTCTAAGCCATCTAGAATTCTAGAAAAAAAACATTGAACTCAAAATCTTGAAGTTCGAGGTGGCTTAGAAATCCAAAAATCTAATTTCCTAGGTCATTTTCTCTAACTTCGAATATCCGGGGTTTCAGATGGCCTAGAAATCCAGAAACTTGATTTTCTACGCTACCTAGAACCCTGTTTCTCAAAATTTAGTGAAAATTCACTCAAAAATCAGTATTGTGAGCTTTATTAATGTTTTTTTCAAGTAATTTTCGCTTTTTCAATATTTTTCCCAAAATCTCGAAAACCTCCAATTCACCCAAAAATTAACCTGTGTTGAATTCCAGACTTCAACATTTGATTGAGCATGAGAAAATGGCCATTCTCCAACATCATGTCCACGAATCAATCCATTTGGTTGAACATTGGGCGGCTGGATATTGGGTGGCTCGACAGCTGATGGGTTCTGGAAACAAAATTGAGGACTTTGAGAGAAAAACATCGAACTGAAATTAAAAGGGGAAAACGGGGAAATTTGGATTTTTCAGGGGAGCAAATTGAACATTTGGAAATTGCTAGATTTTTTAAATCAAAAATTTGAGAAATTATTTCCCCAAAATCTCGAAAACCTCCAATTCACCCAAAAATTAACCTGTGTTGAATTCCAGACTTCAACATTTGATTGAGCATGAGAAAATGGCCATTCTCCAACATCATGTCCACGAATCAATCCATTTGGTTGAACATTGGGCGGCTGGATATTGGGTGGCTCAACAGCTGGCGCATTTCGATGCTCAATATAATTCAAATTCAGTGGTGTTGGATGTTTTTGAAAATCGGACAGTGTAAATTCATCGTCTCGAATTTCTCCTAGATTTTCGCAGAGTTCTAACGGTGTTTTCGTAGGCAAATGACAAATACAAACCCATAATCTGGTTCTGTTTCTTGATTTCTCTTCAAATTTCGCCCCAAAAAGTTGAATATACGATTGGAAAATGTTGGTTTTTTTGAAAAGACAACTTGTTTCATCTTCTGACACACGTTTCTCGCATACAGCGCACTCAACGATTTTCTTTCTATTTTGATCAATTTTGGTATTTTTCAATTGAATCGCTTCAATGACATATTCACATTTTCTGAGCGACGAAATTGATTGGGATAAAGGTTGTTCAACTGCTGAAAACCTTTCGGTTTTCAATTGAAGTCTAATCGACTCTAACGAATTTATCATCTCACAAATAATCGACTTCGCCGAAACTAATCTCTTCATCTGATCGGTGTCATCTGGTTGCTTTTCGTTTGAAGTAATTGCAGAACTACGCATAATTTTTAACCAAATGCTGTAACAAAACACTTTTCTCAAACTTGCAAAATATACACATTTTGGGAGGCGCAGAGAAAACTTTCAAGAATTCGCGCTTCGATTTTCCACAAACAAAAAATTCTCGTTTAGTATACGGTATGCTGCTATTTGTGCGTCGCGGTGTTTACAATCTGAATGATGGTTCCAGCGCGTTTTCAACATGTTAGAGGCAATTTCACAATTTTCTAAATTTTTACGATGGTTGTTTGTTCACAAGAACTATTTAATCGAGGTTTTGAATCAAAAATTGGATTTTAGAATCAACTTTCTGATGCGCTCTCTCATTTTCATGAAGCAATCAACTCGGATTCGAAAAATTATCAAGCTATCTATGAGCTTTGACATACGCGCTTTCACGACCGTCTTCTGCATTTTTCGGTTATTCAAGTAAAAAAGCTATGGCTATACTATTGAATCTAGAAAGTTAGGATGCCTTTGCCGCTGCGCGGTAGATAGTGCAGCTTACGCGGAAGCTTGCGGAAAAAATCAAATTTTGGGCATAGCTTCCGCATCTCCGCTGAAATCCCTGTAAAATATTCTGAAAATCAATGCTCAGAATATTTTACACGGTACTCAGGCAAATAGTCCCACCGGTGTAACAGCAGATCTCCACTCACTCAACACCTTCTCTTCAATAATCCCACCGGTGGTCCCACCGGTGGGAAACCGGTGGTCACAAATTTGACGATAACACCGGTGGACCACCCGCATAACACTGGCTTAACACCGTTTGAACACCGTCTGAACACCAAAAAGAGGTGTTCCACCGGTGTTTTTTCTCATTTTTCCCACCGGTTTCCCACCGGTGGGACGATTTGCCTGAGTATTTCAGATTTTCGCTATAAATTCTCACATCAAATCAAAATATCAGATATCTGGCTCATGAAACCTTTCCACAGAATCCACAAAAAAAGAAAAGATAAAAATTTATAATTATAATTATTATGAAACAAAAAAACAGACTAGTTGTAGAAAAAATGGAAATTTCCACCGCCACCTCCACCAAATGGATTGAAACCGTGAGGAAATCCGCCATGATGACCATGATGTTGTTGATTTTGAGCCTCAGGGTCCAATGGATCGATTCCGTTGTCGAATTGTTCACGTTTCTCTGCAAAAAAGTTTGTCTCAAGTTTATCCAAGCTCGCAAACTAACCCACCTTTATCAGTCAAAACTTCTTTCGCCGCCGCAATATCGATAAACTTCTTTTCCGCCTTCTTCTTCTCATCCTCACTCTTGAAATTATCCGGATGCCATTTTTGCGCCAATTGTCTATACGCCTTCACAATCTCTTTCTTCTGCGCATTTCTTTTCACACCCAAAATCTTATAATAATCTCGTTTTCCAGCTTGAGCTTTGGCTCTTTCAGCTTTTCTCAAAAGTTCCTTGAATTCTTGATTGTCTGGATCACTTTCTAGCATCTTCTTCACATCTTGAATCGCATCATCGAATTCAGATTCTTCGAGATAAGCCAATGCGCGATGATGGAGAATTTCAATCTCAACTTCCGAAGGTTTTTCAGAAGTGAGAAGTTCGGTGGCGTCGAGAATTGCTTGTTGATTATTTCCAGATTCTCTATGACACTTCAGAGTGAGGATTTGCATGGCAGATTTTGCGCTCTCAAAAGATTTGACAGTTTTGGCAGCGGTTTTCAAGCAATCTTCCCAGTTTTGCGATTCGATTGAGGATTTGACAGAGTCTGGAAAAATAATTGTTCTTAGGGAAATTTTCGTATTTTATAAATACTCACCAACTCCTTTCACAAGTTTTTTGATAGTTTTATGAAATGCGAAGCATTGTTTGTGATCGGGATTCAATTTCAAGCACTCGCGAATCATTTTCAAAGAATCGTCAAAATCCCCAATTTTATATGAAATTTGCGAAACTTCATGCATCACATCTGTACTATCTGGCGACAATTTGATAAGTTGCTTGAGATTTCTGACAGCTTTTTTGAAATCGCCAGCCTTCTCCGCACATTTCGCCCGCTTCCTGAACAATTCCGCATTCCATTTTTGATGCTCGATAATTCCAGCGATCATTTCTTCAGCCACTTCATAATCCCCATTCTCAAAAGCATGTTCAACTTCAACAAGATGACTTTGAATTTCCATGAAAAACGAAGTTTTCAAATACTTGAATCAAGAAGAACGGTAAGATTCAGAAAATCGACGAAAAAACGTATGAGCATTTTTAACAGATTTGAACTCGCAAAATGTTCGCTCGGATTTCTTAGAGATGTGTTTTCCCAAGAAAAAATTCTCGAAAGATTGTCGATTGAAATGGCGATAACTTATAAAGGCGAAGTGATCTAATTGTCAATAAACCGTGATATTGAAGTCACATTCCAGCAGATTGGGGATAAATGCGAAGTCGAATATCGTGGCCATTTTTTTGAGGAAATTGTTGGAGACAGTGTGAAAATTGCTGACGAGATTTTCCGGGAAATTCATGCAAGAAAAAATAGAATAAAAAACTATGTTATTACGGCAAGACTTGTACCTTCACTTTTTATGCAAGGTTAGAGCATACAGGGTGACCAGAAATTATCCGGATGACATTTCAGGTGAAGACTCGAATAACAAAAGCCATAATGATGAATCTTCGAGTAGTCAGTGAGTTAGTTATTCCATTCTTTGAAATTTACTTTTCATTCATTTTAGAGAATCTCTCAAAATTATGACTGGCTGGAATGATTTACCAGATAGAATCAAGTTTCAAATTTTTGAGTATTTGAATACAGAACAACGGTAATATTGATATAGAAAATACATAGATTTAAAAAAAACATTTTTTGCAGATTGAAATTCGCTAAATGTTCTCATCGGTGTTTTGAAGAAGTGCTACGCGTAGAGAAAAACATTGAAAGATTGGAACTCAATACTGTCGGCACACTTCTTGTCTTATCAATAAATCGTGACTTCAAAGTGACATTCAAGCAAGTTGGGGATGTTTGCGAAATTCAACATCGTGATGAATTCATATCGAAGAAAATCGGAAAAAGTGAAAATATCGCTTACGAGATTTTTGAGAGCATTTTGTTGAAATCAGAGAAAAATATAAAACATCTAGATATTTCCGGAGTAATTGTGAGGATTCTTAATTCGAATGCAATATCTTGTTTTGCAGGTTGATATGAGTAGAGATGAAGTGATCAATAAATTTCCGGGTCTGAAAGCTTTGGATGTTTGCAGAGGAACCTTCGATAAAGTTACTGGCTGGAATAATCTACCGAAAGAAACGAAGTGCAAAGTTTTTGAGTACTTGAATACAGAAGAACGGTAACATTTCGAAAATAGATTTGAAAAAAAAAACAATTAATGTTTTCAGATTGAAATTCGCAAAATGTTCGTTTCGCTGTTTCAAAGAAGTTTTTCAAGAAACGAAAAATATTAAACGTGTTGCGATTAGAAGTAGTACATTTCGCAAATACAAAACTTTGGATTTGACAATAAACCGCGATTGCGACATTACATTCAAGCAGATTGGAAACATCTGCGAAATTGAATATTTTCGTGAATTCATTGAAGAAACTTTTGGGAACATTGAGAATATTGCTTACGAGATTCTCGAAAACATTTTGGTCAATTCGAAAGATAATCTAGAGGATTTAAATATTTGCAGTGTAGGAGGCTTTCGTTTTTTCAAAAGAAATATTATCAACGTCAAAGTGGCTGGCTGCAAAATGAGAAAATAAATTCAAAAACCCGTTTTCGCGGGGATACCGTACACACAAGCACGCCCCTCTTTTCGCTGCGAGATATCGCAGTTGGGTAAATCGGTGCGCCTTTATTTCAATCGATTTTTTTTTGTTTTTTACGCAAAACCGGCGTATAACTTGGATACGTCGAGTATTACTAGCTATTTATCGATGATTTAGACAGCATACGACATCCGGAGAAAAAAGGTAAGACTTTTCAGTCGAACTTCCATTGAAAAATCATGATTTTCAGGATTTCCGCCAAAATCAACCGGATCTTCGCCAATTTCGCCGAATATCAACCGGATTTCATCGATATGTTCAACAAAAGCTGCAAGAGCAAACTCTTCCAGGTTCAGGTGAGAATGTTCATTTGAATTTTCATGAAAATGTGAAAATTTTCAGGTTTAACAACAACAACCGAAGTTGAAAAGCATGCCAATGAACTTCGGCATGTGTTCGGTGGAATCCGGTTGATATTCGGCGAAATTGGCGAAGAACCGGTTGATTTTGGCGGAAATCCTGAAAATCATGATTTTTCAATGGAAATTCGACTGAAAAGTCTTACGTTCTTTCTCCAGATGTCGTATGCTGCCTAAATCATCGATAAATAGCTAGTAATACTCGACGTATCCAAGTTAAACGCCGGTTTTGCGTAAAAAACAAAAAAAATCGATTGAAATAAAGGCGCACCGATTTACCCAACTGCGATATCTCGCAGCGAAAAGAGGGGCGTGCTTGTGTGTACGGTATCCCCGCGAAAACGGGTTTTTGAATTTATTTTCTCATTTTGCAGCCAGCCACTTTGACGTTGATAATAGTAGTTTTGCAGGTTGGATATATGATTCAGAATAGATTGATTAAAAAATTTCCACGTGTCAAAACATTGATTGTGTCTACAAATAGAATTGAACAATTATATTCATTTCTTTCAAAAGCAGAAAATGTTGACACTTTATTTGTGGATATCGATGAACCTAATAGTACTGAAAATACGGAGCATATTCGATTCCCAGACGACTTTAGATGGCCGTTCATAGAAAGATTACGCTTGAAGTCTTGCAATGTACATGTAGCGCTGGATATTCTATATAAAATGGAAACATCAATAGTACAGAGATTCAGGGGAATCACGTTTACCATATCCGACCGAAATTGTATAGAAGTTGATCGGAGAATGATGAGAATTCTCATAAAAGCAAATTGTTTGCGAACAAATTTGAGTTTTAAAACCGAGCAGATTGCGGAGTTAGGCGAATCAGACAACGATTTGGAACTGGATGCTTTTAAAATAGATCTATCAAATTTTGTCAATCTGGCTCTGCACTCTATTAGTTATCGTGAATTTTTACGTATTCGATTGAAAAACGTTCCTATTGATATTTTGCAATTCAGTGATAAGTTGAATTTTATTCCCAGAAACAATTCGAGCAGGGTTCGCTCAAACAATAAGTAGGTTATCTTGTTAATACGATTCTATCAAACAATGTGATAATTTCAGCAACAACTCTGATTCACACTCAAAGTTCAATCGGAGAAACAACAAATCTATTTTCGAAATTCGACCACAAGTCAACAACGATTCTAATTCAACATTGCACGGTTTTTATAATAGTTCAACTAGGATTCTTGTTTTCAATTCGATTTATTTCTCTGAGTATGATATCGAGAGGGGCTTTAAACTTGAAGCTGAAGATTTCTATGACAATGTTAGAGATGTTGGAGGAGATTTGCCTGAGATTGTACTCGAAGAATCGGCTGAGGAATTTTAAAATTGAGTTATTCCAAAAAGTATTTCGCAATATTTAGAATTTTTTTTCAAATTTTTGCATTGGAGCGCGTTTTCTCGCTAACACTTTTTTCGCGGCTTATTTTTTTCTAATCTTCTTTTCTCTTATCAAAATGCCTCCAATTTTTGTTCTGAATAAATAAAATCAATTTTTTACAACCGCAATTTATCATTTTTTATTTTTGTTTCCCGATAACAGTGTTCACAATCGATAAATTGTAGAAAATGTCTGCAAATTGGGATGATTTACCTATGGAGATGAAGCTTGAAGTTTGTCGGTATATGGAAAAAGAAGATCGGTAATTAATTAATTAACTAATTTTTCTTAATTAACTTTATTTTTTAGCGCAAGCTTTGCACAATGTTCCTGCACGTGTTTTGTACAAATGTTGCAAGTCGAGCGAGATATTCAACATTTATCAGTTTATCAAAATGAAATTGACACATATTTCATGTTGGGTGTCAATGGAGTTTCGCTAAGTTTCGAGCAATATGGCCTTCAAGTTATAGTTCGAAAGGATTCCAAGTTATTCGCGAAATGGGAGATTGATGCGAAAGTTTTGGTTTTCGATTTGTTCGCGAAGATTTTATCGAATTGTAGGAATAGTGTTGCGTTTATCAAGATTCATGCGGTCGGTTTTTCCTAGATTCTGACTTTCTGAGAAAAAAATATTCTTGTTACAGTCAGATTTCTCAACCGCCAATCTAAGAGTCGATCTATTTCCAAAACTGATGAGTCTCGAAATTTGCAGTGAAAATAGGCAACAGATTTATTGGTTTTTGTCGAGAAGTTTGAATATTGTGAATTTGAATGTGAATTTTAAAGAAATGGAAGAGGAAAGTGATACTGAGCTACTATTCAATCCACCGGAATTCAAAATTTTGATGATTTCTGAAGTTGAGTTGAAATCAAACGATGCTGAAGTCATGCTAGCTATCATTTCTCGAATTAGCGATGCTGAAGTTTTTGAAGAGTTTCACATTTCAATTTCCGATGAAAAATTCGATGGACCCGATGAGAATTTGCTAGAAGTATTCAAAAAATCGCAAGCGCTAAACCTCGACCTAAAAATCTCCATCGAGCAAATCTACGAGCTCCTCGCGACCCCAAAAATCAACGCAATAAAATTCAAAAACATGGCAACTTCAACAATCGCTGATGTCATTCTGAAGTGTTCTGCGGAAAAATACAGGAAGCGATTGTGTTTCAAAAATGTTGTTGGAGATCTCATGGAACATGGAGAGCGGTTGGGATTGTATCAGGATTATTTTCAAGAGGGATCCGAGAACTAGTAGGTTTTTGTTTTGTTGAGAAATGCGAATTGTTCTTTTGCAGTATGTTCTACTTGCCAAATACTCAAGGATTATACAACACCAGGACAAATAGTGTATCTGTTCAATTTGAACCCTTTTGAATCGCAATGTGTCAATTTTAAAAATAAATTATTCATTTATCAGAATGTGGTGTTCTTTTTCTTTATCATCAAAACCTCTCACTCTCTCACCAAATTCGAAATGTTGTTTCTTTTCCCTCTCCTCTCCCGCCACGCTATCTCCCCGTTTCGCAATCTTCATATCATTTTCAGTTTAGATGTTTACGAGTTAGTCTAACTTTTTTCAATTTTTCCCCAAATCCCTCCCCAAAAAACTCACCAATCGCTTCTATTTCTCAATTCACACAAAAATCATCGAAAATTCGAGAATCCCAATCAAAATCCGAAATCCTCCAAGTTTTCCACGTTCCATCAATATTTCGAGCTGAAAATCAGAAAATTTGAATTTTTTTGAGTTCTGCTAACTCGATTTCTGTTTCTGAGGGCTTTCTGCGTCTCTCAACAATTTTCCAGCTATTTTTCAGAAAAATCTTACCCAAACCCCATTTTCCATCGATTTTTGAGTAAAAAATTCATGTTTTTATGAAAAACGATGTTTCAAATTCAACCAAAAGTCATTTTTGACCCTGAAAACTCAAAAATTTCAATCGAAACAGTGTTTCTCTTGAAAAAACCCACATTTCTTCGATAATCCTCGGATTTTCAATGATTCCAACCTTGTAGAACATCTAAAAATGTCAAATTTTTCAATTGAAATCCACTGATTTTCCCCGGAAACCTGAAAACCCGGCGAAAAAAAACGAAAAATGAAAATATTCTCGTGTTGCGCTAAACAAGGGGCAAGCGCACTCCGCGGAGTGTCGTTGTAAAAAACGCCAAATTTTCAGTGATTTCGCTTTTCACGATTGAAAGGTATAAAAAAATGACGGAATGGAGCAAATTGCCGTATGAGATGAAATGCGAAATTTTCAAATATTTGAATAAAAAAGATCGGTGAGTTAGATATATATACAGGCAGAATTCAAATCTACATTTTTTTCCTCCAGTTTAGTCTGATTCGCTGATTTTTTGAGACATTTGTCAAAGACAGAACTGTGTCTTTGACTAATTTTTACTGATTTGATCGATTTCTCCTCCCATTTTGCCATCAAATTGCCAAACACATCCCGAACCAGCAAACGCTAGCCGAAACCACATCCAGAAGCAACTCATTCCCTTCAAATCTTCCCACTTGTCTCCAAATGCGCCCAATTTCTCCTAAATTCATGAGGAAAGCGAAAGGAAGAAAAGAAAGACAAGACGAAATGAAGAGAGAGCAGAGAAACAGAGAAAACACATTCAAACCGCCGCCTCGTTTGAATTGCCGCGTAGCCGCATCTTCCACTCGAGACACAAACAGCTCCTACTCGCCTACAAATTAATTTTTCTCTCTCCTAAATTCTTTGAATTTTCACTCGATCCTACTTTTGCACTCTTCCGTTGCCCTTCAACCCGTTGCTTTTTGTGTGCCCAACTGCGATGCTGTACGTACAATTGGTTTTTATGAATAAATTATTAGTATGAAACCGTTGTTCCACTCACTCCGTCCGTTCCGCACCTCCTCTACCAACTTCTCATTGCAAACACCGTCTGTATAGCTAGGAATCAACAAATTAGGTAACAAAATCACTCCATCCACTCTGAACTCAAACTATATTTAAAAAATCTCAAACTACTCTGATTTTTACATGGTGCATCGACCGGGAATTGGTCAAAACACTTCAAAAAACTACCACTGAACTCAAATTTTCGCGAATTTCTACTAATTCCGCGACAGAACTCAAATTTTGAGATAAAATTTGATAATTCTTTCATGGATTCTTCAGATGTTGTCTCAAATTTCACAAATGAGAACTATTGCTTCAATTTGCAACTCCTTGGCACTTTACTCAAGAGTTTTAGTTATCTTTCAAAGAGACTTCCAAGATTTTCGAAATTTATCGAGTTTTTTTCGAATATTTTCGAAATATCGATTTTTCGATTTTCGCCGAGCACTTGAATAATCAATAAAACTTAGAATTCATTTGAAGTACACTACTTTCTTCTCGAAAACGCACCGAACTTTTAAAACTTTGAAACTTCAGTGATTTTCTCGAACAATTTCGAAAAGTCAAATTCTGGTTTTCTACACTTGCATCAACTTCGAAACTTATCAAATAATTCCCTTGCTTCTCAAGGTCACATGGATTTCTCGAAACAATTCGAAAGTTTCCCGATTTCTCCGAAATACTTCAATATTAGTTTGATCTTCTGAGACTAATGCAAAACTTCTAACTTTCAAAATGCTTTGCTTGAATCTGCCAACTCTTGCGCAACTCTTTCAACATTTGAACCAAACTTGGAACTTCCTCAACTTTGTATAAGTTTCAAACTTCTAAAGGTTTCGGAACTAATTACACTTCCAATCCAACTATTTCTTTGAGCAACTTTTTACTCTACTTTGAATGTGGAACGGCACCTATAACAGAAACTGGCTCTTGAGCTCAAATTTTTTGGCTCATGAAAATGATTTTCAGTGAACTCAAACTGGAATCTCAAAGCAAATCTGTAACTTATCTGCTTTAAAGCAATCTTCTCTAAATGTCCAAACTCCCAATCCATTAGGCCCAACTTTCTGAAAACTTTCAGACTTCACTAAAGGTTTCTGATGGGAACTTCCTGAGAATCTGTCCAAGCCTGCCAAGATTGCTTTCAGGTCCAAAAGATTCCCATTAGAACTAACTCACAGTCTTTTCGTATTCGGAATCACTCATTATTCTGTGAAACTGAACGATCAAAACTTTGGTTATACCAACCCAAAGTTTTTTTTCGTATGATTCCGAATTCTCACAGTAAGTATCATTGGAAAACAACTGAACTCAACCAAACAATTCCAACTTCAATTTCCAACTCCAGAAACCAAATGATCAATCATCGGAAACTATCCCAATACTCTCAAATTTGGCACAATCTTCAAGCTATACTATAGACTTTCTATGTTTTCTCTCACAAAAAACACACTCAAAACTGTCTGGAAAGAAGTCCATGCTACTTCCACACCTGTCCATTTGTACAAAACTTTACCAAAACCGAAACTTTGAAATCTGCTATATCAAAACTTGTTAAACTAAACAACAACACGCGTTTATACGTTCTCAAAAACTGAAAATCTTGCAAACTTCTTGCTAACACTGCAAATTTATATGAAACTCTACAACATTTCGCACTTATTTCTTGCTTTTTCCAGTATACACGTATACACAACTCGAAACTGATCAACGAACTCATCTTGAACCAAAGATCTATCTGATTACTGAATTCTCTCGAAACTAAACTCGAATCCATCTATGGATCAAAAACAATTCATTCTCAGTTATCCACTCAATCTGGAGTGAGACTCAAGTCAAAGACACTAGTCACAAAAACTAGTCCCTTATGTCCTAGTGTAAGATTGGAGAAGATTCGTCATAATCACTCTCTGAAATTACCTAGGAAATTAGTAGTGACAAAAGAAGGAAAACTTCAACTTTCCAAGGCGACTTCTTTGTCTAGGAGTGAACCTACCCCTAGGGAGATATTAATCGATGACTATCTCTTGTGCTGTGCAGATCTATTGTATAGCAATCGTACTCATGTAGAAAAAGGTAGTCGCGGCACCTGATTTTACAACAATCTTACTGTACCTGAACCTAGGGCTACTACTGGCCGGTAGGTGGCCAGCTGTCTCGAGCACAGCTTCGGCACCAGTGTATTATTGGAAACACCACTTGTTTGACACTAGCTCCGTCGATACTGAAATTGACGTCAATATACACAAACCGTGACTCCGAAATGCTAATCACATCCACAGTTCCGTATTAACACATAGGCAGATATTCGCCAATATCTGCATTACTTCGATCTCTCTCCTCAGCGATCATCCGTTCGCTATCGAAGAGCCCGAATCCCAACTCATCTTCAAACTGTTTCTGAATCGAAAATTCCAGTAAACTTTAGCATCGTTGCCTCTATAAACACTTCAAATCTCTGCTGTAGTCCACTTCGGACGCCATATGACTTTCAGAAAGCGGGGAGATTCACTTGTTGTGAAATCCCGACTAGAATCGTAAAACTTCCATTCGTTGATCTACCAAATTCAAACTAAAACTTCCATTCCTTGATCTACCAAATTCAAACTAAAACTTCCATTCCTTGATCTACCAAATTCAAACTAGAAGTGCTACAGTACTATTCACTTGTTGTGAAATCCCAACTAGAATCGTAAAACTTCCATTCGTTGATCTACCAAATTCAAACTAGAAATGCTACAGTACTCACCGATGAGCTATTGTGCGCCATCAAATTGCAACTCTACTAGTCAAAATTCTAGGCAGAATCGTCTGGCGATTTCTTGACACCTCATCATATTCCAATCCATCGGGAACACTTTTCAACCAAGATAGCACAAGTACTCTCTCTAAACTCTCATGAGTAAATCTATGACTCTTCTGAGCAAATCATTCTTAGAAAGGTTCAACAAAACTTCTAATCACTTCTTACTGTAAATTATACACGCCAACATTCTCCTTTCAAAAAGGGAATACTTCTTTTTGATTGGCCCCCAATGTCAAAGACAGAACTGTGTCTTTGACTAATTTTTACTGATTTGATCGATTTCTCCTCCCATTTTGCCATCAAATTGCCAAACACATCCCGAACCAGCAAACGCTAGCCGAAACCACATCCAGAAGCAACTCATTCCCTTCAAATCTTCCCACTTGTCTCCAAATGCGCCCAATTTCTCCTAAATTCATGAGGAAAGCGAAAGGAAGAAAAGAAAGACAAGACGAAATGAAGAGAGAGCAGAGAAACAGAGAAAACACATTCAAACCGCCGCCTCGTTTGAATTGCCGCGTAGCCGCATCTTCCACTCGAGACACAAACAGCTCCTACTCGCCTACAAATTAATTTTTCTCTCTCCTAAATTCTTTGAATTTTCACTCGATCCTACTTTTGCACTCTTCCGTTGCCCTTCAACCCGTTGCTTTTTGTGTGCCCAACTGCGATGCTGTACGTACAATTGGTTTTTATGAATAAATTATTAGTATGAAACCGTTGTTCCACTCACTCCGTCCGTTCCGCACCTCCTCTACCAACTTCTCATTGCAAACACCGTCTGTATAGCTAGGAATCAACAAATTAGGTAACAAAATCACTCCATCCACTCTGAACTCAAACTATATTTAAAAAATCTCAAACTACTCTGATTTTTACAACATTCAAAAAATTTTGTCGATAAAAAAAAATCACAGGTAAAAGAGCAAAAAATATTTATTTTGACCAAAAAAAAACCGAATAAGGAATAAATTGGGGTAAAAAGAGTATAAGAAAATATAGGATCAATTTCTGAGAATAAAAGTCCACATTTTCCCAAAATATTATTGATACCTTCTTCATTGATCAAGGAAATTACTCAAATTATTTTGGGAAAAAAGCGTATTTTCTTCGAATCAATCGAAAAAGTCGCATTTTTTTCCCAAGGTATTTTGAGACTTTCTTGAATCGATACAAAAAATACTCGAAAATTCTTCGGGAAAAATGCGCCTTTTTCGATTGGTTCAGAAAAAGTCACATTTTTCCCAAAAGACTTTTGAGACTTTCGGATCGACACAAAAAGTCTCGAAAATATTTCGGGAAAAATGCGACTTTTCTCGAAAAGATCAAAAAATTCTCAAAAATACTTTGGGAAAAATGCGACTTTTTTCGATTGATTTGAAAAGGCGCATTTTTCCCAAAGGAATTTTGGGACTTTCTTGAATCGACATAAAATTTCTCAAAATACTTCGGGAAAAAGGGGATTTTTGTACAGAAAAGTACTAAAAGCTAAAGTTTACTGGAATTTTCGATTCAGAAACAGTTTGAAGATGAGTTGGGATTCGGGCTCTTCGATAGCGAACGGATGATCGCTGAGGAGAGAGATCGAAGTAATGCAGATATTGGCGAATATCTGCCTATGTGTTAATACGGAACTGTGGATGTGATTAGCATTTCGGAGTCACGGTTTGTGTATATTGACGTCAATTTCAGTATCGACGGAGCTAGTGTCAAACAAGTGGTGTTTCCAATAATACACTGGTGCCGAAGCTGTGCTCGAGACAGCTGGCCACCTACCGGCCAGTAGTAGCCCTAGGTTCAGGTACAGTAAGATTGTTGTAAAATCAGGTGCCGCGACTACCTTTTTCTACATGAGTACGATTGCTATACAATAGATCTGCACAGCACAAGAGATAGTCATCGATTAATATCTCCCTAGGGGGTAGGTTCACTCCTAGACAAAGAAGTCGCCTTGGAAAGTTGAAGTTTTCCCTTCTTTTGTCACTACTAATTTCCTAGGTAATTTCAGAGAGTGATTATGACGAATCTTCTCCAATCTTACACTAGGACATAAGGGACTAGTTTTTGTGACTAGTGTCTTTTGACTTGAGTCTCACTCCAGATTGAGTGGATAACTGAGAATGAATTGTTTTTGATCCATAGATGGATTCGAGTTTAGTTTCGAGAGAATTCAGTAATCAGATAGATCTTTGGTTCAAGATGAGTTCGTTGATCAGTTTCGAGTTGTGTATACGTGTATACTGGAAAAAGCAAGAAATAAGTGCGAAATGTTGTAGAGTTTCATATAAATTTGCAGTGTTAGCAAGAAGTTTGCAAGATTTTCAGTTTTTGAGAACGTATAAACGCGTGTTATTGTTTAGTTTAACAAGTTTTGATATAGCAGATTTCAAAGTTTCGGTTTTGGTAAAGTTTTGTACAAATGGACAGGTGTGGAAGTAGCATGGACTTCTTTCCAGACAGTTTTGAGTGTGTTTTTTGTGAGAGAAAAACATAGAAAGTCTATAGTATAGCTTGAAGATTGTGCCAAATTTGAGAGTATTGGGATAGTTTCCGATGATTGATCATTTGGTTTCTGGAGTTGGAAATTGAAGTTGGAATTGTTTGGTTGAGTTCAGTTGTTTTCCAATGATACTTACTGTGAGAATTCGGAATCATACGAAAAAAACTTTGGGTTGGTATAACCAAAGTTTTGATCGTTCAGTTTCACAGAATAATGAGTGATTCCGAATACGAAAAGACTGTGAGTTAGTTCTAATGGGAATCTTTGGACCTGAAAGCAATCTTGGCAGGCTTGGACAGAACTGACAACATCGCCGACTGTCAGGGTTCTGAAATTTGATGGAAGCAATATTGAACCATCAGACATTATCGATTGTCTCCTGGCATTCGAAGTGGCCACAAAGAAATCATTCACGCTCAGAAATTTTCACGAATATTTCCATTTTGAAGAGCTTATCAGGCAAAAATACCGGTAAGTTATAGAGAAAACACAAAAACCTATTGTATTTTTTTCAGCCATGTAAGATCGTCATTTCAATACTCCTACAATGATGAACATCACATTTTATCTATTGAAGATCATTTTCGTCTAAACACGACGGGAGTCTGCACGCCTTTTTGAAACAAGGAAAATTTGCAAATTTGAAGAGAAACTGAGAAAAAGACAAATCGAACTGCAAAATTTTTTCGCGCTGCAATACCAGTCAAAAATTTATTCATTTTCAATTTTTTTCACGTTTTCGGCTGGTTCTCTCGCCTTTTTCTGCTTGTCGCGCCTAATAATAGATCAAAAATACGGAATTCGAGAAGAAAAACCGTAAGAAAAAGTTTTAAAAAATGGAAAATGAATAAATTTTTGACTGGTATTGCAGCGCGAAAAAAATTTGCAGTTCGATTTATCTTTTTCTCTGTTTCTCTTCAAATTTGCAATTTAAAAAGGCGTGTCTGATGACGTCATCTGAGACAGAGAGAAAGACATCGCTTCGAGATATTTTTGAGAAACTATGTGTGCCTTTGAAAAAATTTTTTATCAAAAAAAATCAATAAATAAAAATTTTTTTTTAAATTTTGTTTGCTCTCATGGAACATGATAACAGTTTTGCTCAACCAGAATTTTTCCATAAATTTTTTTTTTTTCGAAACTATCAATGACTTGCTGGGATGATATGCCATTTGAAATGAAACTCGAAGTTTTCAAATACTTGAATAAAAATGATCGGTAAATAAAAAAAACAACGAGACTCCGCGTTGACGACAACTTTTGCAGATGGAAATTCGCAAAATGCTCATTCACGTGTTTTCAAGAAGTTGTTGGCCAAGAAAAATACATCGAATCATTGGACGTTGAGGGCAAAATCACAATTTTCATCATCAAAATCGATCAAAGTTTCGTAATAACATTCAAACAAATTGGTAATTCTTGCGAAATTGAGCACCCATGGCGAGTTTAAATATAGAACAATTGGAGAAAGTGAAAATATGACTCGGAGGCTTTTTAGCAGATATTATGGTTAACTCAGGAAATAATCTATGGAATTTGAGGCTTTGTAGGGTTCCTTTTTATTATTCACTTGAATCCTACCCACGTCTCAATACTTTGGATATCACTACCAGTTCCAAAGATCAATTATATTCTTGTATTGGGATGAAATCTTTGAAAAATCTATATGTAAACCTGGAAATACCTGATTATTGGGATCTAGATTACGATCTTATGGAGGAGGTATTTGAGAAGTTAGATGTTCTCCGCATCAATCTAATATTCAATAACAATCAATTCATCAAATTAACCCAACATCTTAAATCAATTGAATGTGATGCTAGAAATATCGATCCATCAATACTTGCTCAAATTGTTCTGGAGTCAATGAGATCACATGTTCGCTTAGAATTGTCGCTGAGAAATGTTGATGTTGAAATTTTGAATTCTTTGAAGTTGGTTCCACGATTTTCGATATATCGATCTATTTCATATAATTAGTGAGTCAATTTTTGGTGTTCTCATGAAATTTTTAAATATTTTTCAGCAGTATTCAAAATGAATTTGTCTATGGCTTGTATAACAGTTCTACTAGAGAGTTTCGCTTCAATTCGCAAGGTTTTTTTTTTCAATTTGTAGATTTTTATTTTTATACTGATTATGAGATCAGGGAAAAGAGATGATTCAAAATAAAAAATTAAAAGTTAGTACAATTCCCAGAGAATTAAGAAGTTTTCCAGTGATGATGTGGCCGAAGATTGTCAATAGACAAAATAAAAGGATGAAAACCGACCTCGAAATTTTGTTTACAAGGATCCCTGAAAAACCAATTTTTAAGTAAAAATTATAACGATTTCTCTAAAAATTACCCATATTTTTCCTTCATAAGTTCTTTGAATTGAGTCCATTCTCGAAAGTTATTGAACTTGAAATATTTCCGAGACTTCAAAACATAAGTGGATAGACATTCGATGATTACCGATGTGTTGATATCTGTCGCATCGAATTTGAGATTTCTGATCATTGGGTATGATGTCAATTGAACGAATTGATCATCGGTTAACCGGAGATCAGTCTCAATGTTAGCAAATCTTCCCAGTGATTCGAGCAATCTTGAATCGGGTTCAGAATAATCGCCACCATTGATAGATAATTTCAAATTTGAGGTGTTTAAACGTGAAATCGCTGAATTTGCTGGATACATTTTAGCAAGAATTTCCGATGCAACATCAGCTGCATTACAATTTAAATCCACAGAATCGATTTTTGAACATTTCGCAATTTTCGGAAGATGTACCTGGAAAGGTTTTAAAGGTTTCAGAAAAATCAACGCTTTTGAGTAAAAGTACCTCCTTAAATCTCTCGCCTTCTTCAAACTTCACAACCAATTTCGTTAGATTCGCTGCCCCCGAAAGTATATGATATAAATGAATTTTATTATTGGTAGTGATATCTAATTCCTTGATATTTGAAAAATCTTGAATTATAGTGAAGTCAACCTATAATTTATTTTTTTTCTTTTATTTTTTCTAAACAAAAAGAACTCACATCAGCGAGCTTTAATTTCTCAATAGTGTTCCGATGTTTCAGCCAAATATTCTTGAAGAATTTGTACACAGTATTTTCGATCTTGCCAAAACCTCTTCCAAGAATATAATCATCATACTTGATTTCACACATATTTGCGATTTGTTCAAATCGAATTTCCGAACCATCAACTGACACAACAAAATATGGCCTGATTGTTCCAACTTCTGTGATCTTCTCCAATTCAACTGATTTCACATCTTTCTCCTCGTGCACAATTTCTCTGAAGCACTGGAAATTGCAGCTAGCGAATTTTAATCTGCAAAAAAAAACTTTAAAAAAAAATTTTTTTTAAATTCAGGGAAAAAACCTTACCGATTTTCTTTGTCTAACAATTTGAAAACCTCGCATTTCATCTCAAACGGCAAATTCTTCCAGTTTGTCATTTTTTTACATGAAAAGCTGCCGATTAATAAGTTATAGCGTTGTTAAAAAAAGAAGGTGTGAGAAGTGAGGAGAGCATAGAGATAGAGAGGGAATGCCTTCGCGCAAGAGCGAGGTAGAGAGAGAGAGAGAGAGGCCAGAGAAAACATATGTTTTTGAAAAAAAGGGGGGGCAAATGTGCTCTATTGAGATGACCATCTGTCTCCTCGCCTCTCTTGGCCACACACATCTGCCCTTAACATTTTATTTTGCTTGTAATAAATATTATACATGTAAATCTTGTACTGCGTCTATGATCGGAATGGAGATGACTGGGAGGTCATCTATCATTACATGGAGGTTCCCACAGGAGGGAAGAAATTTTTCTCCACAACATTATCGATCTGCAGGCCAACAATATGCGCCATCTGGTCGAAGAAGGAGCTGTCGAGGGAATTAACGAAGAGGAAGAAGGATTTTCAAAAGAAAAGTGATGTTTTGTTATATCTTTTTAGGCAAATGTTATGTTTGTACCTAGTATGTTTTCATATTTTATGTAATTATTAGGTTTCCTGCTCCCTAATAAGAAAACTAATCGTGAATCCATGTATAATTAATTTGTTTATGATTAGGATTGTTTATTATTTATGTAATTTTTAACAGATCCGTCTCGGTATAATACAGCCGCGAGGACGCTGGCTTATACAGGGAGGGGGATGTGGTGCCTCCTGGATTAGTGGCACAAGAGAAGCAGTTCACAAAGTGCTAAGAACAATGACATCATTAGTCAACAAATTTAGCTGTGGAAGCTCAATTAGGAAATGGCTGACGGAATATGCTGAAACATTATAGGAATACCTAACAAGACAGGTTACCACTTTTCCTGCAAGGTCCGGCAAAAGTCAAAAAGGAATGAAAAGAGGTAGTAAAAGAATTAATAGAATTGCATAATCTGCCAACAGATAGAGACGAAGCTAGAGACGAGTTGACAAATGTAAAACAGTCGACTTCGACACCAGCAGAATTCGCCAAAAAGATAGAAGATCTCTGCAACCAAGGCGAAGAAAGAAGCATTTCTAGATGCAACAGGAGTGATAGGAAGATATAGGGGAAACGAGACCCACAAGATACCACTCATCCAGAACTACAAGACCTATAACAAGAATTCCGCTAGCAAGAAAGGAACTATATTCCACATTCTACCATAGACATCGACCCTTCGGCATATTTATGTACAATAAAGATCTTACATGTACCTATGAATGAGCCTGGATGTAGACGATGATTGGGAGATCATTTACCTTCACATGGAGGTTCCACCGAGATGAAGGAACACTATTTAAGGAGCCAAGACTATAATTTGCCCCCTACGTGTGCGATGCGTGTGCGTTGCGGTCGCTTTCTCATATACAAAACCCCAGTTGGCTGTTTGCCAGCGCACTCTCTCTCGCTGTCTGCGTCTCCTCGAGCCAATTTCCAAATGGACAATATTTCGCAATCTTTGATAAAATTTATTGATAACACTTCTTCTTTTTTGTTGAAAAAATTCCGTTTCTTTTTTTTCAACTATGACTCATTGGAGCAATTTGCCGTATGAGATGAAATGCGAAGTTTTCAAATATTTGAATAAAAATGATCGGTGAGTTAAGTAGAAACTTTTCAAAAAAAAAAGAAAAAAAAACATTTTTTTGCAGATTCCGATTCGCTAGCTGCAATTTCCAATGTTTTCGAGAAATTTTCCACGATGAAAAAGATGTCACAAGTGTTGAACTGGAGAAGATCACAGAAGTTGGAACAATCAGGCCATATTTTATAGTTTCAGTTGATGGTTCAGTAATCCGATTCGAACAAATCGCAAATATGTGTGAAATCAAGTATGATGATTATGTTCTTGCAAGAGGTTTCGGCAAGATCGAAAATACTGTCTACAAGTTTTTCGAGAATATTTTACTGGAGCATAGGAAAACTGTTAGGAAATTGAAGATAGCTGATGTGAGTTCTTGAATTTTTGTTTAAAAAAATAAAAAAAATAAATTACAGGTTGACTTCACTATATTCCAAGATTTTTCAAATATTGAAGAATTAGAAATCATTACCAATAATAAAATTCACTTGTATCATATTCTATCGGAATCCAGGAATCTCACAAAATTAGTTGTGAAGTTTTTTGAAGAGGCCGAGAGATTTGAAGATGTAATTTCAAAAAACAATTTTGAATGGTCAAAAATTGAATCAGTGGATTTAAATTGTAATGCAGCTGATGTTGCATTGGAAATTCTTGATATAATACATTCATCAAGTTCTGCATGCTTGAAATTTTCTATCAATGGCCGGGAATTCGATGCAAGATTGATTGATGTTCTTGGGAGATTCGATACGATTAATATAGATCTACAGCTAACCAATGATCAATTTTTTCTATTGGTGAAAAACAAGAAATTCGAACTCACTAACTTTTATGAATATTTTGAACTTGAAGAACTTCTGTTGGAAAAATTATGGTTTGTTTTTGTGAAGCACACCGAAATAAACACGCAACGCAGACCGCGCCGCGCCACAACACACACAAATAAGGGAACGATTCAAATTCCCTCCGCGGCGCGGTCTGCGTTGCGTGTTTATTTCGGTGAAGCGCGTCAAAAACATGTTTTTTTTTCAGGAGCTCAGATGACTCACCGAGATTTGACTACAGATACGATCGATCCAGAAATATTTTTATTATTGACGATCTTCAAAAAGATTTTTGAAAAATTTTTTTTTTTTTTTTTTTTTGAATATAAAAATAAATGCCAAAAAGTTGATTTTTCGAGCAAATATTTGAGTAAACTAACAGACTCAATTTCATTTCAACTCTAAATTTTCAAAAAAAAAACTTTTTTTTAATGCAAAAATATATTGATCCACGTTTTGAAACTGACAATGATCGATTGATAATCGCCATATTTTTGGTGGTTTTTCCGGTGAGCGCGAAAACTTTTTTTCGAAATTTCAAGTTTCAAATTTCCTTGTTTAGCCCCTGGCAGTTCTCCTCAAATGCAACGGCTTCAAACCGCCCGTCTGCCTCACTTTTCTACTCTACCTATTGCTCATATTACCCGCCTATTTCTACGCGGTTTGGTTTTGTTTTGTTGGCGAAAGGAAGATTTTTTGGCGGCGGGCAAACTATGAATAAAAATATGCATGTGCGAAGTTTGAGTGTGGCGGTGAATCAGAAAAATTTGGAGATTTATTGATTTTTTGTTGAATAAAGGGTTTTTTTTTTAAATTAAAATTCGATATTTCAGTGGAGCGCGTTTGGTTTTCTATGCGAAATAATTATTTTACACCGCGTTTTACCCGAAATCTCCATTTTCAGGTTTAAAAATCTAAAAACCTGGTTTTTTCTCGAGAAAAAATGACCGAGGACTAGAAAACGTTTGGTTTTCTAGGCCAGCGAACAATCGATTATTTTTCACCGCATTTCGCCGGAAATCCCGGTTTCCCAGCTAAAAAATCGTGCTGAGCGTGAATTTTCACTGTATTTTGTCTGAAATTTTCAGAAAAATCGCTTCGAGACCCCAAAAAACCACAAATTTTTCATAAAAATTCATATTTTTCGAAGAAAAACGTCTAAATTCTATAAATCTTTGTATCGCTATTGCTTGGCGAACGAGTATCCGATGATGACGTGGCTTCGTCATCGGAAAATTCGATTCTCAAAGTTTCGGGCGGTTTTTTCGAGTTGTCCAAAGTTGTTGGCGGGTTCTGCTCTTTTTTCGCCAGATTTCGTTCCTTTTCCATTTGTTCGGCGATCATAAATTCGTTTTTATAGTGTTCGTCTCGAGCTTTGGCAAAAGCTGAAGTCGCTGACAGCGTAGAAGACGAGGAATCCGCATCCGATGCGTTTGGAACTGGAGTTGGAGGTTCGGGCTGCAGAAAAAGTGGAAAAATGTGAGTTTTTTGGGGGAAGTTTGGGGAAAAATCAAAAAAATAACAATTTCGACATGATTTTGTTGTCAAAAATCGCAAAACTCAACTCCTAATATGAGTTATGACGTGACAAAGTGAAAAATTGTGAATTTCCAATTTTACAACTAGCTTTCATGAAAAGTAGTTCTGAAGCTGGCTATAACATTGGAAATTCACAATTTTTTATTTTGCCACGTCATAACTCATGTTAGGAGTTGAGTTTTGTGATTTTTGACTGAAAATCGATGTGAAAATTAGAAAATTGTTCAAAAATTTCAATAATCAGTGAAAATCTAAACGAAATGTCAAAAAATGTCGAAAAAACATTAGTTTTTCGAGTTTTTCAGCCAAAAATGATGACAAATCGATATTTTTCAAGCTTCTGCAGTAATTTCTGATGAAAATTCACCTTGGAATTCATTTTCCAGAAGGTTTTGCTGAAAATTTCGAAAAAAAACATAAAATAATGCAGAATAGGGTTCTCGAAGCTTATTTTCATCAGAAATTACTCCAAAAGCTTCAAAAATCCCGATTTGTCATCATTTTTGCCTCTAAAACTCAAAAAAAACTAATTTCTCGACATTTTTTGATTTTGCCACGTCATAACTCATGTTAGGAGTTGAGTTTTGCAGTTTTTGACTGAAAATCGATGTGAAAATTGTTAAAAAACTTCAAAAATCTGTGAAAATCTGTGAAAAATGCTAAAATTTACCCCAAAAAACTCACACAAAACAAATGCCCGTGGGTTAGTGCTCTTGGTTGATAGGTCATCATTACGTTGCGCTCGTTGAAAACTGCTCGGCGAGCTCGCGATATCCACGAGCCATACAGGCGGAACCACGATGCCAAAAAATAGGTGGCAAATAGGAGGAGTCCCGCCACGCACGGCGGTATACGGTAGTTTCGAAATAGTGAGGCAATTAGATTAATTATCGTTCCTTGCGATACAATAGATAATATGGATGAAATAAATCGCACATTTTCAAAGCTGTAAAGAGGAATTTCCAGATTTTTGTCTGAAAATTTTTCAAACTCACTTCATTTCTTAACGGATTCAATACAAAAAATGAGGAGCATTTCGGCCGGTTTTCTATTTTTTTTTTTTTCTCCAAAAGGTCACGTGAGAAATTTTCGAAAATTTGAATTTTTGAAGCTTTAGAACTGCATGAGGTACTGTATCCCAAAGATACCGTAATTTTTGTAGTTCGAATACAGTATCCTTTGCAGTTCTTGCTTGAAACTTATTGATTTTTGGATTCAAACTGAAAGAGGTACTGTACTTCGAAGTTTTACTGTACTACAAAGTATCTTAGGAACTATGTGAAGTGTACTGTAGGTTCAAACTGCAAGAGGTACTGTATCTCAAGGTTGCTGTACTACAAATATAAACGTATCTTGAGAACTATGTAAAGTGTACTGTAGGTTCAAACTGCAAGAGGTACTGTATTTCAAGGTTGCTGTAGTACAAATATAAACGTATCTTGAGAACTATGTGAAGTGTACTGTAGGCTCAAAATGGAAGAGATACTGTAGCTTATAATTTTGAATTGCTAGGAATACTGTCACAGAGTACTGTAACTCGAATTTTCAGTTCTGAAACTTTAGATCATCCCAAATTTTTCAACAAAAATCATTCATTAGCCTCTCACAGAAATTTTCTCCCGCCCTCAATTATGCTCCAGCTCCAATCGAATCCCTCCTCTCCTTCCGATTCCTTCGCCCCTTCTGCTGTCGCAATTTCAACTTCTCCTGCAATGCCATCGCCTGCTTCTCCCTCTGCATATTATTCCGCCTCTCGAATTGTTTTCGCGTCTCATCGTACTCGTCCAACTTCTGTTTGACATCGCCGAAAAGCGCGTCTTTCGAGGGAAGCGGAGCCAGTTTACTCAATGGGATGACGTTTTGAACTTGATTGTTGCCGTCGATTAGATTCATGCCTAGAAAATTGGAGAATTTTCGGGTGAAAATTGGAAAATTCTGGAAGTTTTCTAGCTGAAAATTACGAATTTTGCTGGACTGACACTTCAGAATTTCCCAAAACTGAATTATTGATTGTTTCCCGGCCGACCGCGACGCATAGCCGCACGCGTCTGACGGAATAATGTTTTTTTTGGCATTCGTTCACCTTATTTTAAAACATCGACTATATCATTGAATTTTTTGTCAAAAAACTTGATGTTTTTTGCTCGTGAAATTTCAATTTTAAAGCTTATGGGGTAAAAAAAAACATTTTTTTACAAAAAATTTCGATTTAGCAAATGTCCAAAAACTATATTTTTTGAAATTTTTGTGTAGGGCTGATTCACGAACGAAAAAAATCGTTTAAAAATGTTCTTTAAGTCAAAAAATGTCGAAAAAACATTAGTTTTGTCAAGTTTTTCAGCCAAAAATGATGACAAATCGATATTTTTCAAGCTTCTGGAGTAATTTCTGATGAAAATAAGCTTCGAGAACCCTATTTTACCTCATTTTATGAATTTTTTCGAAATTCATCAAAATTTAAAAATTTTTTTATTTTACGAAAAATCAGCAAAACCTTCTGAAGGTCAATTTTCATCAGAAATCACACCAGAAGCTTAAAAAATATCGATTTTTCATCATTTTTGGCTGAAAAACTAATGTTTTTTGGCATTTTTTGACTTTTCGTGAATTGAGATTTTGGAAAATGTTAAAAAAACATTTTTTTATCGTTCCTGAATTCGAGCGGAGCGAGTGTATGTCCCTTTAAACTACTGTAGCTATAGGAAACTGTAATTTGCCTCATCTTAAATGATTTACATTACTTTTTAACAAGACTGTAGTAGTGTATGGATTTTAGGTGATCTACAGTACCTTGAGTCTACTACTGTAATCTAAAGGGACATACACTCGAACCACTTGCGCGGAAATTTGATCTACACTCGCGCTAAAAGCGCTCGGTAGACCATTGTAGACCATTTCAAGGAACATACAGTATCCCGAGCGCTTTTAGCGCGAGTATAGATCAAAATTCCGCGTAAGCGGTTCGAGCGAAGCGAGTGTATGTTCCTTCAAAGTACTGTAGCCTCAAGTTATCTACTACTGTAATCTAAAAGGACGGCAGCGGGCAAATCGATAAATATCCGAAATTTTCTGACCTTTAACCGATTTCAACTTCTCCACATCTTCCAACGCCTGTTTCTCCAACATTTTCAATTCCTTTTCTAATTCATCATCATCTGGTTCATCATCATAATTTATATTTATCTCATAATTCAACTCGCTGTTTCGCCAACTTTTTCATCAAAACCAATCTCTCCTCTCTCAATGCCTTCTGTTTTTTGATCAATTCATTATTCGCCTGATCCAAATCCTTTCGAATCGTCTCATTTATCACTTTATCAAACCACTGTATCAAACTCGCGATTTTTTGTTGAGTATCTTGGTAGATTTTCAGCGCTTTCTTGCATTCCCCGTCGTTTTCCACGTTGCGAAACGCCGAACTTACCGTATCTTCGAGTAATGCGATCTCTTTTTCAGTGCCGTACGGGAAATCGACCTTGTTCAGGTACATTCGACACGATTGTACGTTTTGAGCGGCGGCTACGAAGTTGTTGCGAGCTTCGGCCGCCGCGAAATATCGGCCACGTTGATTGCTGTAAGAATTTTTTTACAAGTGGCAAAATAAGTTACCCTAACTCACTCCTTCTCGATCTTCTGAATATCCTGCCATCGATTTATCCCAAAAGTCATTTGAGTCAAAGCATGCACCAATAAAACCCGCCCATTTGCCCATTTAAACATGGCCAATGAAACTCGTTGTTGCCAATCAACCATATCATCGACCTAGAATTAAATTCAGGTTGAAATTCAGAATTTACGAAAATTTTGGCCATCACCAGGAAAAAGAGTAGCGAAATTTGAAAAATTCGAAAAAAATTTCACATTTTCTTGAAACGTATTTTTTCATGTTTGGGAAATTTTGAAATTTTCTGAATTTCAGTTAGGATTTCAGAAAATAATCAACCTAGAATTAAATTCAGGTTAAAATTCAGAAATTTCAGCTGATTCTAGTCTGAAATTTAAATTTTCTGAATTTTTGGAAAGCACAAGCCAAATAAAGTAGCGAATTTTTTGAAAAATTCGAAAAAATTTCACATTTTTTTGAAACGTATTTTTTCATGTTTGGGAAATTTTTTGAATTTCAGTCAGGACTTCAAAAATTAATCAACCTAGAATTAAATTTCAAAAAAAAATCTGGGGACCCGAAAAAATACGTTTCAAAAAAATGTGAAATTTTTTCGCATTTTTCAAATTTCGCTTTTAGCATTACTATCAATTGCCAAAATTCAAAAAATTTTCTGCATTTTGGCCATTGATAGTCGTGCTAAAAGCGAATTTTTGAAAAATTCGAAAAAATTTCACATTTTTTTGAAACGTATTTTTTCATGCTTGGGAAATTTTGAAATTTTTTGAATTTCAGTTAGGATTTCAGAAAATAATCGACCTAGAATTAAATTCAGGTTAAAATTCAGAATTTTTCAAAATTCCCCACCCCGTACCTCTCCCTCTAGAACATTTTCCTTCTCCGACGCATATTCGGTGCCAAAAATCCCCTCCAACATTTTGTCTTGCTCATCATAAAGTGCATTAAGATTGTCGGTTTGTTGCTTGTAGATCTCTTGAATTTTCACCGAGTTATCGTAATTCACTCGAGCAATGTTGAGCTCCTTCTGCACAGTCTCCTGTCTACCACAAGCCTCCTCATACTCTTTTTTCTCCTTCACATATCGATCATCCCATTGTCCTTGTTGCTTCAAAAAATCCTTCACCGACGGCTGTTCGATGTTCCTCAAATCCGATTTTTCACGATCTGTTTGCTTTCGGAGCTCTTTGAGCACCGCCTCCAATTGCTCTACAGTATTCTTCAAATTATCCGCATAAATCGTCTGCGACTCGTACTTCTTCAGCACATTTTTACGCTCCAATCGATTTATCGATTTTTCCAAGTTGATGTAGTCTTGAACCACACCTTCGGTGAGCCGGATTTTGGAGCCGGGGGCTTTTGGCGCAACTTTTGCACTGTGTTTTCCAGTGCTTGGCTTTTTGGTGGATGGTTTTTTGGGGATTTCGTCGATGCCTGGAGGATCTTTGCGTTCTGCCCATTTTTCGGCAGGCGGCTTGTCGGAATCCTAGAAATTTGGGGAAGATTTTAAAGGGACATACAGTAATCCTGTTGATTTTTTGGAGGCACATACAGTAATTCTACATGTTCCTTTAGAATGCATGTGAAGGCGCTTACAGTATGTCCCTTTAATTGTCTCATACAGTACTCTCATTTTCCTCCAAGGATTTTCCTACTGTAGAAATATTAAAGGAACACATTTTCTAATTTTTATCATACAGTAATCGTTGAATTTGGGTCCTGACGCGATTTTTCAAGGGACATACAGTAATCCTGTTGATTTCCTGAAGATTTTCCTAATGATTTTTAAAGGGACACACAGTAATTGTACATGTTCCTTTATTTTTCTCATACAGTAATCGTGGAATTTGGGTCCCGACGCGATTTTCAAAGGGACATATAGTAATCTCATTTTTCTCTAAGGATTTTCCTACTGTAGAAATATTAAAGGAACACATTTTCTAGTTTTTGTCATACAGTAATCGTTTAACTTTGGGTCCTGACGCGATTTTTAAAGGGACATAGAGTAATTGTACATGTTCCTTTAAAATGTTTCCTACTGTAGAAATATTAAAGGAACACGTTTTCTATTTTTGTCATACAGTAATCGTTGAATTTGGGTCCCGACGCGATTTTTAAAGGAGCATACAGTAATCTCATCTCCCTCGAAGGATTTTCCTACTGTAGAAATATTAAAGGAACACATTTTCTAGTTTTTGTCATACAGTAATCGTTGAATTTGGGTCCTGAAGCGATTTTCAAAGGAGCATACAGTAATCCCATTTTCCTCCGAGGATTTTCCTACTGTAGAAATACAAGGTGCACACCTTTTTGTCATTTTCAGAAATTTTTGGGTCCCGCCGCGATTTTCAAAGGGGCATACAGTAATCCTGTTGATTTTGAAGATTTCAATGATTTTTAAAGGGACATACAGTAATTGTACATGTTCCTTTATTTTTGTCATACAGTAATCGTTGAATTTGGGTCCCGCCGCGATTTTTAAAGGGACATACAGTAATTTCATTTTCCTCCAAGCATTTTACTACTGTAGAAATACAAGGAACAAATTTTCTACTTTTTGTCATTTTCAGAAATCGTTTTGGGTCCCGACGCGATTTTTAAAGGCGCATACAGTACTCCTAAACACCTACCTTTGAAATATCCTCGACTTTATCAATACTGGAGCCCTTTTTCGATGGGCTTGATCCCATTTTTCCCGGGAAAAATTCGAGAATTTCCGGGAAAAAATACGTTTTGCGACTTTATTTTGTTTGTTGTTTTTGCTTGCCTAGCTACCGTATCCTGGCTACACGCCTAGCAACATTTTGAGCGAATTTTTGAACATTAAAAAAAATATATATGAATAAATAGTGGAATTTCGGGGGATTTTTGGAGTGGGAGAAGCTGAAAATCTGAAAATTACGCTAAAAATTCCCCAAAAACCAAAGGATTGCTCATATTAAATGGTTTCATTTCAAACAAATCTCAAAATCAAAATCAAAATCCAGAAACATTCAACAAAGTCGCCTTAATCATCCGTGCCTCATAGGTTACTGTAGATTTGACCTTGGATTCAGCTGTTCCCTCCAAAAGTTCCTCCGGAAATGTATAGATGTTTCGTCCCGCCATCTCACATTTTTCCAAAAATTCGATAAGTTCGTGGATGACTGAATCTCGAATTACCAGCAAATGTTTGGCCATGATTTCTGGAAGAATTTTGGGTGTGTGCTATGACGTGGCACGATTTTTGAGCCCCCGGAAAAATGTGTGTAGTTTGATGGGTTACTAGGTTACCAAGTTTCTTTTCCTTTTTTTTTTGAGGAGAAGAAAATTGATGACGTGGCAAAATTGGTGTGAAAATTTGAATTTTTAATGAATTTTCATTGGAATTTTGGGATAGTCATGTTTAGACTCAAAAAATTCCAAAATTTCTAGAGAATCTGAAAATCCAGATTTTTCTGCACATTTCGAGAGCAAACATGAGCAAGTTTAGACTCAAAAAATCTTTAAAATTTTAATGCCAGTCATGTTTAGACTCAAAAAATCCTAAAATTTCTAGAGAATCTGAAAATCCCAAATTTTCTGAACATTTTGGTACCAAACATGAGCAAGTTTAGGCTCAAAAAATCCCAGAGATTTCCTAGATTTTCTATAAATTTTAAGAACTTAAATAGTCGTGTTTAGATTCACAAAATCCTAAAATTTCTAGAGAATCTGAAAATCTAGATTTTTCTGCACATTTTGGTACCAAACATGACTAGTTTCAGATTCAAAATTAATTTTATAAATTCTGGAAAAATTCAGAATTTTCAGCTGAAACTAGGTCATGTTTGGGCTCAAAAATTGCAGAATTTTCTAGAAAATCTGAAAATCTCAGATTTTTCTGCACATTTTGAGACCAAACATGAGCAAACCTGTGCTCAAAAAAATTCCGAAATTTCTAGAGAATTTGAAAATCTGAGCAAAATTGTGCTCAAAAACTCCTTACCCAACGCCGCCACAATACACCTTTTCGCATAATACCAAGTATCAACTCCCAACTTCTTCTCCTGCGGTTCAAGTGCTTTTATCACCCGAGTTAGGCCAAATTCAAAATTCCCTTTGCTACAATACAAACTGCCAATAACCAGGTTGATAATTGAGATATGATAATATTTTTCGCCGGGGTTATTCTCACGAGCCTCTTCTTCTTCCCTCTCAACTTTTCGCATCATCTCTTCGGCTTCTTCGTTTTGATTTGTCATTATGTAACAGACGCAGAGGTTGGCCAGGATTATTGCGGGAACTTCGAGAATCTGTAGAGGGAACATTTTTGGATGGAGCAGGAGATTTGGAGCATTTTGAGATCAAATATGACTATTTTTGGGCTCCTGAGTCATGTTTGAGCTCAGAAGTTCCAGGAAATTGCGAATTTTCAAAATTAATTTTTTTGGGATTTTTTGAGCCTAAACTTGCTCATGTTTGATCTCAAAATGCTCAGAAATTCCAGGAATTTCAGATTTTCTAGAAAATTCTGCAATTTTTGAGCCCAAACATGGCCTAGCTTCAGCTGAAAATTCAGATTTTTTTTCAGAATTTTCAAAATTAATTTTGAACCTAAAACTAGTCATGTTTGATCTCAAAGTGCTCAGAAAATCCAGAATTTCCAGATTCTCTGGAAAATTCTGCAATTTTTGACATCAAACATGACCTAGCTTCAACTGAAAATTCTGAATTTTTTCAGAATTTTCAACATTTTTTGGAACCTAAACTTGCTCATTTTTGGTCTCAAAATGCTCAGAAAATCCGGGATTTTCAGATTTTCTAGAAAATTCTGCAATTTTTGAGCCCAAACATGACCCAGTTTTGGCTGACAATTCAGAATTTTTTCAGAATTTATAAAATTAATTTTGAATCTGAAACTAGTCATGTTTGATCTCAAAATGCTCGGAAATTCCAGGAATTTCAGATTTTAAGAGTCTAAACATGACCAATTTCTAGAAAATCTCAAATTTCCAGGAATTTTTCAAGGAAGTTCCCCTAACTCTCACATTATCATAATTCTTGTTCACAATCGGTTCGTAGAACCCGGCAGCCTCTTTATATTTCTGTTCCTGCATGAAAATCGTGTGTGCCACGTTGAGTTTCCACGTGTCATGCTCACGACAGTAATCCACAGAGTTTCTGCAAATTTTTGACTGAAAATGTCCATAAATACCCCAAGTTACCCTAACTCACCTGAAAAGTCTCTCGACCGCCGAATAATTCCGTTTCTCCCAATAAACCTTGGCATGAGCCATCAACGTTGGCAAATAGTATTCCAACCGATTGTCGTACTTCTCGATGAGTCCGCGCATTTCCGCGTCATCGTCCGCACCGCCTCCGCCGCCTTCCGCGTCGCGCTTCTTTTGAATCTCTTTGGCGACTTGACGCAACGCGTTCAGTTGCTCGGTTTCCATTACTTCGAGCTTGGCGATTGCGTCATCGGGTGAGGTTTGGAGATTTATGAGCGCGTCGATGAAATCGAATTGGTACTGGAAAGTGTGCCGCAAAATTGCAGTGAAAAGGGGCTGGCAAATTTTTTCCATTTTTCTATTCGATTTGTGGCTTTTGTAATGACGAAAATCGGTTAATTTCAAGAAAGTGTGCAGTAAAAGTGCGAAAAAAATCGAGTTGTCCGAGAGATTTGTTACATTCTAGAAAAAATGCGTGGAAAAATAGAAAATTTTGAAAAGGTGCGTGTAAAAATACAGCTTATCCGGGAGAACTATGAACGAAAAACATTGAAAAACTGTGCCGCAAAATTGCAGAAAAGGGGGCGTGGATTAATTTCGCCTTCAAAACCTATTTTGAAAGAAAACATCGTTTGAAAACTGTGCCTCAAAATTGCAGAAAAAGGGGCGTGGCTTGATTTTGTCCTTAAATTTTCTAGGAAAACAACATTCAAAAAACTGTGCCGCAAAATTGCAATTTTACCATCATGAAGTCTATTTTTCCAGAAAAATCATGCCGCAAAATTGCAAAAAAGGGCGTGGCTTAATTTTGTTCTGCACTCAACAAACTCGATTTTTTTCCAGCAAAAAAAAAACCATGCGGCAAAACTGCAAGCTCCGCCCACTTTTTGATGATCTACTCACCGGCGTCAAATATTTATAAGTGAAATGTGCATTTTCGGCCAAAACATCCGCCGCCAAATCATAATACTCGTGTTTGCAGTACAAAAACAGCAAGTTAGCAAAAGTCTCGGGAGGAAATGGATTTTGGCTCAGCAGGAACTGGAGTTTTGCGAAACCGTCGGATGTTTCGACGCTGGTCAGAGCCTGATTGTGAAGTGTGACCGGATCCAGATCGTGTTCGTTTCGAGGCGGCATATCAGTCAGACTCTCGTTCGCTGCTTTTACTGGAAGAAGTTTCGAGATTTTTGCCACGTCATAGGCCGGGGAGATTTGGGAAAGTTTGACGAATTTTCACTACGGAAAAATTCAGATTTGAAATTCAAATTTATAGTTTTTCAGCCAAAAATCAATTTTCAGCCAGAAATTTTCAAAATTTTTAAAAAATCAATCAAATTTCTATGTACAAAATTTCGGATTTTCATTTTTTTTTATTCAAAAATTTTCTGAATCCGAAAATTTTTTGGCAATTTTTTGAGACTTGAAAATTAAATCCACGTGGCATTGAAAATTTCATTCTGATTTGATCCAAAAATCCACGTGGAAAATTGAAATTTCAAAAAAATCAAGAAAAATTACTAGAAAAATAGTTCCTAGCTTTAATTTTTCTAGAAAAATCTGAAAATTTCTCTGATTTTACCAAAAAAATCCACGTGGAAAGTTTTGAAATTTCAAGAAAATCAAGGAAATTAATTTTTCTGGAAAAATCCACGTGGCATTGAAAACTTTTTTTAAAAATCTGAAATTTCTCCAAAAATCCACGTGGAAAATTGAAATTTCAAGAAAAATTACTGAAAAATTGTTCCTAGCTTTAAATTTTTCTAGAAAAATCCACGTGGCATTGAAAATTTCATACTTAAAAATCTGAAATTTCGCTGATTTTATTCAAAAATCCACGTGGAAAATTGGAATTTTAAGGAAATCAAGAAAAATTGTTCCTAGAACATTAATTTTTCTAGAAAAATCCACGTGGAAAGTTGAAATTCTAAAAAAAAATCAGGAAAATTTGTTCCTAAAACATGAATTTTTCTAGAAAAATCCACGTGGAAAGTTCAAAATTTCAAGAAAATCAAGAAAAATTAAGAAAAATTGTTCCTAAAACATGAATTTTTCAAAACTCACCATCCTTGGACTTATATTCAATAGCAAATTTCAAATTAAACGCCTCAATCAACGCCGATTCATGTAAAGCCAGCGAATTCGGCACAAAAACCACATCAATTCCCTCGGAAACCATGCCAATATTAAATTCCGGATGCTTCCGCACACCCTCATTTATGATCTCCGTCAAAAATTTCAGCGCACTCTGATAATCGTGTTTTCGATAATGACAGAGAGCGATGGAGTAGGCGAGATCGGGTTGATATCCAGAATATTGACTGGCTTGTTCGAATTTTGATAGAGCTGTGTCGTAGTTTCCTTCCTGGGAATTTTTGAGGGGAATTTTTGGATTTTTCAGTTTTTTTTTGGTCTAGGAACATGTTTTTTATGGGGTTGAAAAATTTTTTTTTTTTTTTTTTTGAAAAAATTTTTTTTTTAATCACAGGGGTTTTATTACTACCGAGAATTAATCACGTGCATACACACATATAGCCCGACTTTTTTCTTTTTATTTGTGTGTCTTTTGAGCCAAAGGGTTTTCAATTTTCTTTTTGAAAATCTGAAAACCTAAGCTCCGCCCACATGTCTGTGCGGAAAAAGATGGGCGGAGCCTATTTGCTCGATTACAATTTTGCATTGACTCGGTAGTGAAAAAACCCCTGTGTTAATTTTTTGAAAAAAAAATTTTTTTTAATTTTTTCAAAAAAAAAATTTCGATTCAGAAAATCTCAAAAAACTATATTTTTTCCTATTTTTCCTATTTTTTCCACACAAAAATGAATAAAAAAAAATTTTTTTCATTTTTTTTTGACCTGAATCACCCCATTAAAAACAGCTTTTTCTGGATAAAAATACTGAAAAATGAAAATTTTAATTTTAAAACAAAAAAAAAATTTCAAAAATGAGGATTTTTCACTGGGGCTGATTCACGAACGAAAAAAACATGTTTAAAAATGTTTTTTTAATTTCGAAATTCACGAAAAGTCAAAAAATGTCGAAAAAACATTAGTTTTTCGAGTTTTTCAGCCAAAAATGATGACAAATCGATATTTTTCAAGCTTCTGGAGTAATTTCTGATGAAAATTGACCTTGGAGATTCACTTTCCAGAAGATTTTGTCGATTTTTCGTAAAATAAAAAAATTTAAATTTTTTTATTCTACAAAAACCAGCAAAACCTTCTGGAGAGTGAATTCCAAGGTCAATTTTCATCAGAAATTCCTCCAGAAGCTTCAAAAATATCGATTTTTCATCATTTTTGGCTGAAAAACTCGAAAAATCTGATGTTTTTTTGACATTTTTTGATCTTTCAATGAATTTTTCGATTTTCGATGGTAAAAAACCGTTTTTTCTGGATGAAAATACTGAAAAATGAAAATTTTTCACTCAAAAATCAAATTTTCGAAGATTTCAGCGTCAAAATCCAATTTTCCAGACATCATTTCCAGCTCACCTTATACTCAATACAAGCCACATTAATATCCAAATCCGCATCATCTTGGGGCAATTGTTCGACCAAAATTCGACTATTCGCCACGTCTTCTTCACGATATTTTATCGCCGCTTCCAGTTTTATACACTCGTTTAGCAGATTCTCATCGTCGATCTGAAATTTCAGATTTTTCAGACAAATTCAGAATTCAGGGAGATTTTCCTCGATTTTTTACGTTTCAAAAATTCCTGTAAATTTTCCTGATCATATTCGATTTCAAAATGATCAGATTCGCGCCGCCAACAATTTTTTTGGCGCCAAAACCTACCGTAGCAATCACCGCCAGCGCATCAGTCATCCTGAAGGCATTATAAAGTGCCTGCGCGTGAAAAATCTGATATTGTTGATGTGCCGGGAAAATTGTAGGAGAGTTGCGAATAGCAATCGGCTGCACTTGAAAAATCCTGGGTGTGATAATAGCAGTAGGCCAAAAGGGATAGGGCCGCCCGATTTTTGGGATCTCGTTCGTTTTGATATTGTAGGATGCGGGTGGCTTCGATGAATTTTTGATCTTTGATCTGTGAATGACATGAGTTATGACGTGGATTTTTTTTGCCACGTGGAAAAAATCGCAACTCACCAATCCGTATACGGTAGCCGTATATTCGCCATCTTTGATATTCATAACACTGTTCATTTATTTTTCAAAAAAACCAGGAGGACAAAAAAAATCCACAAACAAGTTTGTATAGAAAATTGGAGAAGGTTGCTATGGTAACTTAGCGTAACTATGTGAAAAAATGAGGACTCTAAAAGTAGAGAAAATGCGCTCCATTGAGAACTGAAAGGGAAAAAAAAGAAAATTTCAAAAAAATTTTGAATTTTCAAAAAACAATGGAAATTGCATGTTTTTTAGCAGGCGTCATCGCGGAGTGTTGTTGGAAAATAAAACATGTTTTTCTTGTTGTTTTCCCGCCTTTTTTGATAGAGAAAAGTTTTTTTTTGAAAATGTATGTTTCGCGCCATTTCTCTGGGTGATTTATCGATTTTTTGTTGAAAATTTGAAAAAAAACATGTTTTTCGCTTTGTTTTTGATGAATTTGTGCGGGAAAATTGTGCTTTATTGAATTTTCTCTATGAAATTATCGATTTTTTGTTGAAAATTTGAAGAAAACAAGTGTTGAATGTTTAAAGGCGCATTCGGTTTCTTACTGTTGTGGGTCCCGCAGCGATTTTGCGGGTCATCAAGTTTGCCACGTCCCAGTTTTCACGTAAACTTGCCACGTCATCAAACGTCGCAAGTTCATTAGATTAAAGGCGCATAGTATTGGTCTCGCAGCGATTTCTCCTCTTTTCAATGAAACTGCCACGTCATCCTTCTAGAAATCCACGTTTTCCATCATTTTTTTGTATTTTTCTCGACTAAATGTCATTTTCACACAGTTTTTTAAGCAAATGAGTTGAAATATTGGGTTTTAAGGTTATTCATAGGGTAGAATGGTCTAAGACGAACAGAATGATATAAATTTTGATGACTTTACCTTATCCATAAGTGATTTAGCGACTTATTGACTAAACCTCGCTAAATCACTTATATATAACCTTAAGTCATCAAAATTTATATCATTCTATTCGTCTTAGACCATTCTATCATATGAATAACATTAGAACCCGATATTTCAAATCATTTGCTTAAAAAACCTGAAAATGTCATTAGGTCGATGTTCACAGTGTGTAATTTACTACCACAAATCGCTAGACCGCAAATTTTTCAATAGTTTTTGGGGTAGATCGAATATAATTTTTCTCAAATCTCATTTTTTCGTCGATTTTCAGTCCCATTTTTAAGATTGTGTCAGGTCGCACGAATTTTTTCGGCTAGGAAATTACCCTGTGCGTAGTTTTTGTCTCCATATATTTTATTTCCTTCATCATCATATAGTTAGTTTATTAGAAGAAGAAAGCAGCTAGCCTACACTGCATCCCTTCCCAATTTCTCTCCATCTCTCACCCACCCTCCCCCATTTCCCACACTCTCTCGTCGTTCTGTCACTATAGGCCGGCACTGCGTCTCCCCGTATAGAAGTTGTCTTTTTTTGCGCGCGCCTTTTTTCGGACGGGGTGGGACGGGTTTGATTTTTTGATGTGTATGTGCTTGGAGACAAAACATATGGTTTTGTCGGGTGGTGGTTTTTGCACTTTATAACATTTTTGGGTTTTTTGTTGAAAGGTGTAGGGATAATTTATTGATTTTCGTATAGTAAAACTTTTTGTTTTTTTTTTATTTTGCAAAATTGATCTTTGATCTTTTCCGGCTTGTTATTTAGCTTGTTAGGATTGGGATCGAATCAAGAAATGACCAAAAATTAAAGAAAAATGCAATTTTAAGGAGAAAACTTGAGCTTTTCTCGTGCAGTAAGTAAACTATTTGTCATTTTAGCACAAATTCAGGAGAAATCTCTCAAAAATAGCCGAAATTTCGCTTCTAAATATAGTTGGACATCGACTAAATGAAATTTTCATGTTTTTTAAGCAATTGAGTTAAAATATTGGGTTTTAAGGTTATTCATAGGGTAGAATGGTCTAAGACGAATAGAATTATATAAATTTTGATGATTTTACCTTAGCCATAAGTGATTTAGCGACGTTTAGTCGATAACGTCGCTAAATCACTTATGCATAACGTAAAGTCATCAAAATTTATATCATTCTTTTCGTCTTAGACTATTCTATCATATGAATAACATTAAAACCCAATATTTCAACTCATTTGCTTAAAAAAACTGAAAATTTCGATGTCCAACTATATTTAGAAGCGAAATTTCGGCTATTTTTGAGAGATTTCTTCTGAATTTGCGCTAAATTGACAAATAGTTTACTTACTGAGCGAGAAAAGCTCTATTTTGCTCTATTTTGCACTTTTTCCAACCTCGAGCTCAAGTTTTCTCCTCAAAATTGCATTTTTCTCCAATTTTTGCTCATTTCTTGATTCTAACAAGCTAGAAATCACGTGAGATTGCTCAGAAAATATAAATTTTCAAAAATTCCCGGCAGTCGGCGAGCAAGTGCGCTCCAGCGCACAACGTTTTTCGTGTACTTCTCCCGGATGAGCTTTGATTTTAAAATTTTCTTTTCTTCCACGCGTGGCCACGTTTTCCACGTGGCGTTGCAAAAGTGCTCCATCGCACACCGTGCATTTCTCGTGTATTTCTCTCGGAAAACTCGATTTTTTTCGTTTTTCCTCGATTTCACATGAAAAACAAGCATTTTTCAGGTGAAAATGGGTAATACCAAAGATGCGTCAAATCTGACAACATTGTCGCCAGTGCGCCGTAAGCGGAAAGCGGCAGGCGAATTGGATTTGAGCACGGCGGCGGCGCATCGCGGAACACTTGGCGCCAACAACAACAGCGCCAAAAAATCCACGTCACGCGACGAGGAAAAGGAGAATTTGTTGCTGGAAAAACGACGCAAATCGAATTCGAAGTCGACGTCGCCGGCGGCGAATTCGCCGCGAAAAAAGTCGCAGCGACGCGTTTCGCACGCGCAACAACAACAAAAAGCGGTTTCGAGACGCAAAAATGCGGCGCCGCGGAAATTGGAGGATTTGAAACGCGACGCGGAAAGCGGAAAGGATCGTTTGAATGCTGGTGAGTTTTTTGAGATTTTGAAAAATTCGATGTTTTGCTGAATTCCTTTAGAAATTAATTTTTTGCCCCAATTTTCAGCATTTTCAGCTCGAAAATTCTTAAAATTTGAAAAACCAAAAAATTATACGTTTCAAAGATTTTATGAGATTTTTTCTAAAATTTTGAAAAATCGATATTTCTCTGAATTTCGTTAGAAATTTTAAAAATTAATTTTTGCTCTGATTTTCAGCATTTTCAGCTTGAAAATTTGAACAATTTTCCATTTTTTACCCAAATTTTTTCTATTTGAAAATTAATTTTTTTTTCTATTTAAAAATTAATTTTTGCCTTGATTTTCAGCATTTTCAGCTTGATTTGAAAAACCAAAAAAATATACGTTTCAAAGTTTTCATGAGATTTTTTCTAAAATTTTGAAAAATCGATATTTTGCTGACATCCTTTAGAAATTTTGAAAATTAAGCATTTTCAGCTTGAAAATTCTAAAAATTTTGAAAAACCAAAAAATTATACGTTTCAAAGATTTTATGAGATTTTTTTCTAAAATTTTGAAAAATCGATCTTTTAGAAATTTTAAAAATTAATTTTTGCCTTGATTTTCAGCATTTTCAGCTTAAAAAATTTTCAAAATTTCTGGAATTTTTGAAACGTAAAAAATCTGGTAAATTTTGAATTTTTCATTTTTTCAGACCAACTTCTCACCGAATTTCTGTCATTTCAAAATAATGCTTCTCAACTCACAACAAACACTTTTTTATGCCGAAATATTAGGAAAAATTTGGAGAAAAAATCCGGGGAAAAACCAAAATTTAATGCGAAAATCGGATATGATTTGCTGAAAAAAATGAGAAGTCAAATGATGAAACAAAATGGAGATCGGCCGATTTTCACAATGGAATTTGATAAAATTTTGAATTGGCCAGATACTTTGGAATTGGAGTACTGTAATGGTTAGTGGAAAATTGTGCTGAAAATATTTATTTTTTTTGATTTTCAGACATCACAGCGACTTCTACTGTGAAATTTTCAGTTTTATTGGTTGATGAGCAGAAAAATGTGAAGATGGTGGGTTTTTTTGGGGAAATTTTTTGAAATTTTAAGAATTTTCAAGCTGAAAATGCTGAAAATCGGGGACAAAATTAATTTTTAAAATAGAAATATAAAAAAAATGTCTGAAATTTCCCAAAAAAAAAATGAAAAATGTTTCAAATTTTAAGAATTTTCAAGCTGAAAATGCTGAAAATCAGGTTAAAAAATTAATTTTTAAAATTTCTAAAAGAATTCTGAGAAAAATCGATTTTTCAAAATTTTAGAAAAAATCTCATAAAATCTTTGAAACGTATAATTTTTTGGTTTTTTAAATTATTAGAATTTTCAAGCTGAAAATGCTGAAAATTAGGGAAAAAAATTAATTTTCGAAATTTCTAAAAGAATTCTGAGAAAAATCGATTTTTAAAAATTTTAGAAAAAAATCTCATAAAATATTTGAAACGTATGATTTTTTGGTTTTTTAAATTTTAAGAATTTTCCAGCTGAAAATGCTGAAAATCAGGTTAAAAAATTAATTTTCGAAATTTCTAACTGAATTCAGAAAAACATCGATTTTTCAAAATTTTAGAAAGAATCTCATAAAATCTTTGAAACGTATAATTTTTTGGTTTTTTAAATTATTAGAATTTTCAAGCTGAAAATGCTGAAAATTAGGGAAAAAAATTAATTTTCGAAATTTCTAAAAGAATTCTGAGAAAAATCGATTTTTAAAAATTTTAGAAAAAAATCTCATAAAATATTTGAAACGTATGATTTTTTGGTTTTTTAAATTTTAAGAATTTTCCAGCTGAAAATGCTGAAAATCAAGGAAAAAATTAATTTTCAAATAGAAAAAAAATAATTTTCAAATAGAAAAAAATTGGGTAAAAAATGGAAAATTTTAACAATTTTCAAGCTGAAAATGCTGAAAATCAAGGCGAAAATTAATTTTTAAATAGAAATTTAAAAAAAAACTGAAATTTCCCAAAAAAAATGGAAAATTTTCAAGCTGAAAATCAGGGAAAAAATTAATTCTTAAAATTTTAGAAAAAATCTCATAAAAATTTTGAAACGTATAATTTTTTGGTTTTTCAAATTTTAAGAATTTTCAAGCTGAAAATGCTGAAAATCGGGGAAAAAATTAATATTCAAGTAGAAAACATTAAAAACTGTCTGAAATTTCCCAAAAAAATGGAAAATGTTTCAAATTTTAAGAATTTTCAAGCTGAAAATGCTGAAAAAAATTAATTTTCGAAATATTTCCAGTTTCCCGCCGGTTTTGCCATTGTTCCCCTCTTCAAACACATCGAGGAAAACTTCAGCGAAGAAGATCGCATGAAATCGTCGACGCTGAAATTGCGACAATTCTCGTGCCCGCAAAAATTGGTCAACGAATCGCACGAGATTTATTTGTTGGTTGAGGCGAGTCGAATGATGAACAAGGAATGCGAGAAGATTTTGGGAGAAGGAAGTGAGTTTTTGGCGCTGAAAATTCTGAAAATCCACAAAATTTCCAGAAAGAATTCGCTCAACTGCCACCAAATCCAAGGATCTGAAACCCAAAAATTTGTCGATGGATTTGAAGGATTATGTTGAGGTGAGGACTCGAAATCTAGATTTTTCGGGAATTTTTGAGCTCAAGGCGCTGCTCCTAGACAGCTAGATTCTCTAGGCTCAGCTGCTTGACAAATATTCTCTCTAGGCTCGGCTCCTAGACAACTAGGTTCTCTAGGCTCAGCTGCTTGAAATCAAGGTTCTCTAGGCTCGGCTGCTTGACAGAAAGGTTCTCTAGACTCAGCTGCTTGAGAAGAAGGGTCTCTAGGCTCAGCTGCTTGACAGAAAGGTTCTCTAGGCGTGGCTCCTAGACAGCTAGGTTCTCTAGGCTCGGCTACTAGACAGCTAGATTCTCTAGGCTCGGCTGCTTGGAAAGTAGGATGTATAGGCGTGGCTCCTAGACAGCTAGGTTCTCTAGGCTCAGCTGCTTGACAGCTAGATTCTCAAGGCTCGGCTCCTAGACAGCTAGGCTCAACTGCTTGCCAACAAGGTTCTCTAGGCGTGGCTCCTAGACATCTAGGTTCTCTAGGCTCAGCTGCTTGACAGCTAGGTTCTCTAAGCTCGGCTGCTTGACAACATGATTTTTCCAGATCAAAACCTTTGGCTGCACCCTAATCTACAAATCCGACGCCAAAAATCAACTCAACTGCACCATCGAAGGTATCTCGCGTGTCTCACTTCACGAATTCCGCGATCAAAAATTGGAGGTGGAGAATCTACGCGCCCTGAATTCCACCAACAAAAATCCGCCACCAAATCAACCCGGTCTGATCATCTCGACTTTTGGTCAAGCAAAATACAAGGAGATTCGGAATCCGAATCAGATTCCGATGCCAAGATCTTCTAGACCACCCAGAAGATCGGCCACCACCACCACCACCAAAATCCCCACAAATTGGCAGCTGAACTGCGAGCGACATCCGTTGCTGGAGCGCAACATTTGTCCGATTTCGTTGCGGCGATTTGCGGACGCGGAAAGCTTTGCGGAATATCTCCGCTTCCGCTTCCCGTGTTTCACGTTTGATTTGCGACGTGGCAAAATTTCGCGGAATTTGGAGTATTTTACAAAAACTGCGAAGACGACGAAATTCGAGGGATTTGTGTTCAAAAAAGGCGCCGCCCAGCGTCCAAAAATCGCCGCCGCTTCTGCCGCCGCGGCGGCGAAAGAGTCTGACGATTCGGAAGATGAGGAGGAGGTTGTACATTTGGCGACGATGAGCGCATGCCGTGAGGAAGTATTCCCGAGTTGCCCGTTCCGCTACGCGACGCGGAAAGATGCGGAATTCGCGTTGCCGCTTCCCAAGCGAAAGTCGCGGAAACCTGCCGCGCCTGCGCCGCAACCTTTGCCGAAAATGTCTGCGGATGGTCCGAGCTTGCGGAAACGTGCGCATGTCTCGCCGGAAAAGAAGCCGACGCCGCGCGGAACACAAGCGGAAGCGGAAGAGGAGGAGGAGGAGCCACAAAAAGACAATCGATTGAAGGTGTTGTGTGAGAAGTTTTTGGGGGCGTCACTGTCGCGGAAAGAAGCGGAAGCGGAAGCGGAACAGCGAGTTTTTGAGACGAGCATGCCCAGAGAGAATTCGGCAGTGTTGAATGGGATTTTTTTGAGAGAGGAGGTGAGTTGTGGGGTACGCAGCCAATTTTCAAACGTTAACTGAGTATCTAATGTTGTAGATCATGAAAAATGCAGAATTTTGATACTAAACAAGCCATATTTTGATGTTTAAATTTGGCTGAGTATCTAATGTGGTACGCAGCCAATTTGAGCGTTAACTGAGTATCTAATGTTGTAGATCATGAAAATTCGCGATTTTTCGCTCAAAAATCCCCCAAATTTCTCAATTTTTTCCAGTTTCTCTCCAATTTCGAATCACATGATCCAGAAAATTCGGAATTCAAAGTCGAAAATTTCCAACTCGATAAAGAACAAGTTATCCTATATCGTCAAAAACAAATCGAAGCAATTGAGGAAGTTCGAAAAGAGGAAAGTCGAAAACGACGAAAAAAGGGAGCAAAACGGGCGGGAGTTGTGAGAAAAGTGAGTTTTTAAGTGAAAAATTTGAAAAATTCATGATTTTCTGATGAAAAAACGGGAAATTTCAAGGTTTTTAACCTGAAAATTGAGATTTTTAGTAATATGAGCAATCTAGAAAAATCCAGAGTTTAATATGAGCAATGCTTGGATTTCCTGAAGAAATTCTGAATTTTTGAGTTTAATATGAGCAATGCTTGGATTTTCTGAAGAAATTCTGAATTTTTGAGTTTAATATGAGCAATGCTTGGATTTCCTGAAGAAATTCTGAATTTTTGAGTTTAATATGAGAAATGCGTGGATTTCCTGAAGAAATTCTGAATTTTTGAGTTTAATATGAGCAATGCTTGGATTTTCTGAAGAAATTCTGAATTTTTGAGTTTAATATGAGCAATGCTTGGATTTCCTGAAGAAATTTGGGATTTTTGAGTTTAATATGAGCAATTCTTGGATTTCCTGAAGAAATTTGGAATTTTTGAGTTTAATATGAGCAATGCTTGGATTTTCTGAAGAAATTTAGGATTTTTTGAGTTTAATATGAGCAATGCTTGGATTTTCTGAAGAAATTTAGGTTTTTTCGCTAAATTTCAGAGTTTAATATGAGCAATACTGTGTTTTTCGTGAATTTTTCATCAAAAATGACCGTTTTTGCAGCCGCAACCAACTGGAAATGAGCCGAAAGCCGACAAAAATCTGAATCAACTTGCCGTGCCCGCTGAAAATGGTGGAATCGATTTGGATATTGAAGGATTTGCGATTCCCGTCGAAGGATGTTTGCATTTTGATCCGATTGTCCAAATCAAATATGATTTTTTGTTGAGATGGTGGGTTTTTTTGGGCGGGAAATTTGAGTTTTTTGCAATTTTTAACCGAAAAATTCGGTTTTTTTGCAATTTTTGCACGCGGAAATGTTCAAATTTCGAAAATTTGAATTTTGCCGCCAATTTTTTGCCACGTAAGCGTGGAGCATCGTAGTTTTCTCCAAAAATCACCCTGTAAACCTGGATAATCGTAGTTTTCTCCAAAAATCACCCTGTAAACCTGGATAATCGTAGTTTTCTCCAAAAATCACCCTGTAAACCTGGAGCATCGTAGTTTTCTCCAAAAACCACCCTGTAAACCTGGAGCATCGTAGTTTTCTCCAAAAATCACCCTGTAAACCTGGAGCATCGTAGTTTTCTCCAAAAACCACCCTGTAAACCTGGAGCATCGTAGTTTTCTCCAAAAACCACCCTGTAAACCTGGAGCATCGTAGTTTTCTCCAAAAACCACCCTGTAAACCTGGAGCATCGTAGTTTTCTCCAAAAATCACCCTGTAAACCTGGAGCATCGTAGTTTTCTCCAAAATCACTCAAAAATCACCGCGTAAACCCGGAACATCGTAGTTTTCTCCAAAAACCACCCTGTAAACGCGGAGCATCGTAGTTTTCTCCAAAATCACTCAAAAATCACCGCGTAAACGTGGAGCATCGTAGTTTTCTCCAAAAATCACCGCGTAAACGTGGAGCATCGTAGCTTTCTCCAAAAATCATTCAAAAATCACCGCGTAAACGAGGAGCATCGTAGTTTTTCTTGCAGCTTCTACGCCGACGCCGGTCACCGCACAAATCCAGCCTCAGCCACTCGCAAATCTTCAATGATGACCCAATTCATCTCCACCTATCACACCAAAATTTTCAGCCAAAATCTGGCTGAAATCTATCTGAAACACCTCCAACTCATGTTCATCGATGAGAAAAATCCCATCCATTATCTCACACCACTTAACCGCTTTTTAGAACAAATGAAGGCGTGGGATGAGAGGCCTGGACCATCGAACCGAAGCCCATAAATTATCCTGGACCATCGGCCCGAAGCCCGAACGCCTAATTTATCCAATTTTTCGTTTTATTCTTTGAATACCCCTATTTCTTTCCTTTTTTACAATGTTCTCAAAATTTTTTTTTCTAGGCCCAGATTCAGGCTTTTTTGGGCTTTATCCAAAAAGCCTTCTTATCACAAAATACCCTTATTTCTTTCCTGTATTCATGAATTTTTACCCTATTTTAAGGCCCTAAATTTGGCCTTAGATAAGCCTAAGCCTAATCTTTCAACTAGGCCTTAAGCCTAAGCCCAGGCCTAAAAAGCCCCCAATTGTAGCCCGAAATTTTTTTAGGCTGTTTTATGCACCTATTTTTTCTTTTTTTTCTCCTCTCCCATAAATATTATTGATTTTTTCCGGGTATTGCTCATGTTAAAATCAGAGCCTCCCTTCCCACACGAATTTTCCCAATTTTTTTGCTTTCAAAATTTTTTATTGATTTTTTTTGTGTGAAAAAATGAATTTTTTCTGAAATTTTTTTTGTTGATTTTTTATTTTTTGAAAATTTGGTTGAAAATTGGACCGTTTGATTTTTGTGGTTTTTTTTGCGGCCTGAAATTTCAGAGAATTTTTTGCGGCCTGAAAAAATTTGAAATTCAAATTTTTTGTTCCAGATGAGCACAATTGAGCTGAAAATCGACAAACAATTTTTGACCGCGCAAAAATTTCCCTATTTTTCGAAACCCCAAATTATTGGAGAGTATTTTGTGAACAAAGATAGGTGAGTGAGGAACTTCTGCGAAAATAGTGCCACGTGGCAAAATTTGGCGCCAAAATTTGAAAAATTCATGATTTTCTGATGAAAAAACTGGAAATTTCAAGGTTTTTAACCTGAAAATTTGGATTTTTGAGTTTAATATGAGCAATGCTTGGATTTTCTGAAGAAAAAACAAATTTTCATTCCAGATCAATTCAAATCGGTCGAATGGCGGCAAAGAATCTCAACGACACTCCGCTGCGGAATCCGCGCGGCACTTCCGCGCCCAATTTCGATCTCGACGCGGGATTTTCCGAATTCGACCCAAAAGACCCGGGTGAACGTCTCGAAATCCTTCAAAAATGGTGTGAAAAAATGGCGCCGGCAGGCGGAAGGTTGCGGAAACTTCTCCACGGTGCGGAATTTTTCACGTGGCGCGGATTGCTCACCAAAATCGGTGCCGCCGTCTACGCGGCAAATGACACGTGGCGTTTCCGCGCGTTCCGCATTCATGGCGTCGTTTTTATGTGCGAAGAGGAGACGGAAGACAAGACGCGGAAAATGGAGGCGCAAACGGATAGGGAAAAACATATGACGTATTGGGGACACAAATTTGAGCAGTATATGACGTTGGATGATGGAATGGTGAGCGAAAACTACGATGCTCCGCGTTTACGCGGTGATTTTTGAGTGATTTTGATGAAAACTACGATGCTCCGTGTTTACGCGGTGATTTTTGAGTGATTTTGATGAAAACTACGATGATCCGCGTTTACACCCCCAATTTTCCAGGATCTTCCCAACACAACTCAACCAGTTTCAACACGCGAAGAATTCGCCACCGTCATCCGAACCACCCTGGAAAGTTCTCAACCAAATCGTCAACCTCTCGAACTCTTCTACTCAGCCGAAATCGATTGTTTGGATCGAGATGGAAAATATGTGGAACTCAAAACCAACAAAGGCGATTTGCGTGGATGGTTTTGGACGGCTGGTGCAAAAAGTTTGAAGTGGTGGTTGCAGAGTTTTCTGGTGGCTATCGATTATTTAGTGATCGGACATCGAGATGATCGGGGAATTGTGACGAGGGTGAGCGAATACAACGATACTCCGCTTTTACACGTGGATTTTTGTGTGTGTTTTTGGCGGGAATTTCAAAATTCGCAGGTCTCCTCAATCCAAACCGCCCAACTCCAAAAACAATCACAATGGTACGGTGGAGCCGCAATTCGACTGATCTCTCAAGTTCTCACACAACTCTCCGATTTTTTGCCCAACGAAAATCAGGCGTGTGTTGTGGAATTTGGTGGTGATGGTGAAAATACGATTCGATTCTCAAGATGTTCGGAAGATTTGTGTGATTTTGTGCCTGAAGAGTTTAGAACAAAGTTTTGGTGATATATATCATTTTTGTGAGATGAAGTTTCTACAGTAATCCGAACTTCGCAAAAACTACGACACTCCGCTTTTACGCGTGGAATTTTGTTCAAAAAATTCAAAATATTTTTGTTGACTGACGCATTCGCGGCTACAAATTGTGTGCCAGCAAAAAAAATGGGATCTACAAAAATTGCGTCAATCTTGAGCCCCTACGAATTGTGTGCCTTTTTTGGGTGGCGGAGGTTGTTTGAGATCTCGAAGATCATCTTCCGAATCGACGAACAGCGGAAATTGTCCGTCCTGGGGAAAAAAATTGAGAACTACAACGATGCTCCGCAATTCCACCCCTACCTTCATAAACAACGGCACCAATTCAGGCGGCCAAATTCCTCAACAATCATATGAGTTTGCGGAACTCGTGACAATCTTCCCAATTTCACTTGAATCGCAGTCTTGACCAATGTATCGATATCAATGTCGGCTATCACATTCTGATCGATACCGATGTTTTGACCGACGGCTGTGATCAGCTCTCGAACTTCCAAGCTGAAAAGATCAGGGGTTAATGTGTAAACGCGGAGCATCGTTGTTTATTTGAAATCCTAGCTGGAGGATCAGGGATTTTTTACGTTTCAAAGTGTAATGAAGAAGAAACTACGATGCTCCGCGTTTACACCCGCCAAAAAACAACTCACTTCCTGGCGCCAAACCAAATTCGAATATTCGCAATATTCTTGATCTTTTTTCCGATGAAGTGCAATTTTCGAACGTAGATTGATCCGATGTCAAGTGCAATTGTGGAAATCGCCAAACCTGTGCACATGTAGAAAACACTGATCGGCACAAACCAATTGCTGCAAAAATTTGACGGGTGTCAAGGTGGAGTGTCGTAGTTACAAGCAAAAAAACGAAACGCGGAGTCTGCCTTGTCAAAGCGGAGTGTCGTAGTTTTGAAAGAAATTTGTGGAGCTATATGACGTGGCAATTTCGGTTCCAAGAAAAATATATGAAAAACTACGACACTCCGCGTTGACACGTGGCATTTGCAAATATAATTGAGACACTTTAGAAAATGGCCTAGAAATCCAAAAACAAAATGGTTTTGGTTTTCTAGGCCATTTCCTAGGGATTCAGAGAAAAACAGAACCTCATGGCCTAGAAATCCGAAATTTGGATTTACAGTAATCCGAACTGCAAAAAATCAATTGACTACAGTACTCAGACTGAAAAAAAAAACAATTTATTACAAAAATTCAACATTTTTCAACAAAAATCAAGGATTCCGTCGATTTTTGTGTGTTGGCGACTCAGCAAATCTGAAAAAATACATTTTTTTTGCACAAAATCGAAAAAACAGGAACATCAGCTAAAATAAAGTGTCCGCGCGGAAAGGACGCGGAAAATCGGGTAATTTCTCGCGCAAAATCGCAAATTTCTCAAATTTTTGATGTTTTTTCTATGCGTTAACTAAGCCTAAGCCTAAAAATTAGGAATTACTCAAGTTTTCTCAAAAATCCGGTTTCCGCGCGGAACGAACGCGGAAAATCCCAAAAATTGAAATTCTGCAGCACGGTTCACGCGAATTTCTTATAAATTTTGCAGTTTTCTCTAGGCGATAACTAAGCCTAAGCCTAAATATCAGGAAAAATAATGTTTTACCGGAGAACAGCTTTCCGCGCGGAAAGCTCGCGGAAAATCTGGTAATTTTCAACGCAAAATCGCAAATTTCTCAGAATTTCGCAGTTTTTTGTGGTAACTAACTAAGCCTAAGCCTTAAAATCAGGAAACTTTTCTTAACTTGAAATGCCGCGCGGACAACACGCGGAAAATTCCGCGAGCTTGGTATTTTTTAAGAAAATTTCAAAAAACTGACCTTTAATCCTCGATTTGTCCATTTTTGTTGTTTTTCTTCGAAAACTGCCAATTTCTGAAAAAAAAAAGTTGAAATTTGAAAAATTTTGGGAGTTTTAAAATTATTTTTGAAAATTTAGCTGAATTCCTAAATTTTAAGAATTTTTGGGCTTTTTATCGAAATTTGGCCCGATTCGGACCAGAAATTCAGATTTTTCTCGAAATTTGGTCGAAAATTCACATTTTTCTAGAAATTTGGGGTTTTTTTTCAGAAATTTCAGGCTTCGGGCCTGAACATTTCGGATTTTCTCAAAATTTGGGCTCACGGCCTAGAAATTTGAATGTTTCTTAAAGTTTGGGCTTTTTACTTGAATTGTGAGCTTTTCACTTGAAATTTGGGCTTTTTACTTGAATCTTGGGCTTTTCACTTGAAATTTGGGCTTTTACTTGAAATTTGGGCTTTTTACTTGAAATTTGGGCTTAGGCTTACAATCTGAGGTTTTTCGGGCTTCAGGCCTAATTCGGGCCCAGAAATTTAGATTTTTCTCGAAATTTGGTAGAAAATTTAGATTTTTCTCGAAATTTGGTTGAAAATTTAGATTTTTCTCGAAATTTGGTAGAAAATTTAGATTTTTCTCGAAATTTGGGGTTTTTCCAGAATTTTCAGGCTTCAACCTCGAAATCTGAGATTTCTCAGGCTTCAGGCCTGAAATCTGAGCTTTTTCTCAAATTTAAGATTTCTCAGGCTTCAGGCCTGAAATTTGAGATTTTTCTCAAATTTCAGCCTTGAAACCTAGGTTCTATGGTGTTTTCTTCAAAATTTTAGGTTTTTAGCTGAAATTTCAGCTTTTCCCTCCTCCAAAACCTTGAATTTTCAAATTTCAAGGATTTGGGTTCAGGAAAAGCTGAAACTTTCAGATTTTCTCCATATTTTTTGATTTTTGCCCTAAACCACCCCAAAATACTTACATTTCACTCCAAATCCCGTGTCCAATCATTCGATTGTTGTTTTGTCCGCCGAAATCTGCAAAAATTCATGTTTCTAATAAATTTTACTAAAATTTTAATTTCAGGCCTAAAATCTGAGATTTCTCAGGCTTCAAACTTGAAATTTGAGGTTTTTCAGGCTTCAGGCCAAATTCGGGCCCAAAAATTTAGATTTTTCTCGAAATTTGGTCGAAAATTTGGATTTTTCTAGAAATTTGGGGCTTCTTCCAGAATTTTCAGGGAAGTTTCAGGCCTGAAATTTGAGATTTTTCTCAAATTCCAGGCTTGATCTCTGAGATTTTCCAGATTCCAGACCTGAAACCTGAGGTTTTTCAGGCTTCAGGCTTGAAATCTGAGATTTCTCAGGCTTCAGGCCTGAAATTTGAGCTTTTTCTCAAAATTCAGGCTTGAAACCTAGGTTCTAGGTTTTGTTTTCTTTAAAATTTTAGATTTTTAGCTGAAATTTCACCCTTTTCCCTCCCCCAAAACCTTGAATTTTTCAAATTTCAAGGTTTCGGGTTCAGGAAAAGCTGAAACTTTCAGATTTTCATAATATTATTTGATTTTTCCCCTAAACCACCCCAAAATACTTACATTTCCCTCAAAATACCGTGTCCAATTGTTGTTTTGTCCATCGAAATCTGCAAAAATTCATGTTTTCTTCTAAATTTTAAATAAAAATTTCGAAAAATGAACTTACATTTGCATATTTGTCCCAATCATGTTGATGCAATTGATTGAACTGCAAAAAAAATAAATAGAAAAGTGAATAGTGAAAAGGGAAATATTAATAGAATGACTAGAAAATGGGAGGAAGGGGGAAGAGGGGGGCGTGGTTTAGAGAGATGACCTAACTACCAAAAATTGACATGTGACAAGTCGGGTTTTTGGGAAGTTATTGACCTAGGTCATCTCCCCCTTTTTCTTCTTCTTCCTATTTTTTTGTTTTTATTTTAACTCACTTTAATGATTGGAATTCAAGTCGAACATCCAGAAATCATCGATTTCCACCAAAAAAATCGGTTTTTGGTGGAAAAACCTGGAAAAATCAATAACTTTCATTGGAATTCAATATTCTATTTTCAAATAATCTCAACTTACTTTTATTCACATCAAATTGCTCCTTTCACCATCGAATTGTTGATTTTCCATCAAAAAATTGATTTTTGATGGAAATAACCTGAAAAAATCGATATTTTCATGAAAAATCAATAAAATCTAGTGAAATTTCACTCAAACTTCATGAAAACCCTAAAAAACTGACCGGATTTCATCGAAATCGCCACAATTTGGCACCATTTACGAGTTGGGCGGCGCATAAAAAACGAAAATGAAAAAATAATTGTTGGCAGGCAGGCGACACACGTGATATGACGCACAATTGCGGACTGGAAAAACGTGGGTGTTTGAAAATATTTATTTTTGTTTGCAATTTTTGCATTAAAACGAGGGTTTTGAAAAGGAAAAGATAAAGAAATTGAATTAATAAAAGTTGAAGTAAATAAAAAGTGTTGAATAAGAGTTGACCTATCAAAAACCGGATGACAAGTAGGTTGTAAATCAAATGGTTTGTGCAAAAATAGGATGATGTTGGAACAGGGTCAAACTTGATTTACAACCGACAGATTGTCATATTTTGAAAAGAAAATAGATAAAAACAACAAGACAGACACATTGGTTATTTAGATTTACAACCGATTTATGACATGGCAGGTAGTCACGTGAACTTGTCATATTGAAAAGTGTTTTACAACCTTTGACCTAGTTGTGAATTATGAAAATCACTTTAAAAATTTAAATAAAATCAATTAAAAAGTTAGAAGAATTGAAAAAAATAAAAGATTTTAATTTGCAGCAGACCATATGGTCTGCTGTTTTTTATTTTAACACTGGCATGCAGCAGACCATATGGTCTGCTTGTTCAAAATTATTTATTAGACATTTTGTGGTCTGCTCATATACAGACAAATAGTTCAGTGGTAAGCGTACGGTTTTCGAATCACAAGGTGACAAGTTCAATTCAACATGCGAACTTTTATTTTTATTTTTTTGTTTTTTCTCAAAAATTAGGTAAAATATCAAGTCGAGAGATGACAGTTTACAACCATACTCTCCTATTTTCACATACTATCTCGTTTTTTGAGCCAACGTGTCAAAAGACTGTTTTATGGTGTATGTCTCTCTCATTTTTATATACTATTTCTCGGAAGGGGGAATGTGTTAGGAGGATCGGATATTTTGACAACAAACTTGTGATTTTTTAACTTTCAGATTTGAGACTGTAAGGATTACGGTAGCCACAGGGTTACTGTACCTCAAAACTACAAGGATTACGGTAGCCTGGGGCTATTTCAAACTACAAGGATTACTGTATCTACAAGTTTACTGTATCCTCAGGCTTACTGTAGAGTCTGGGCTGCAAGGATTACTGTACCTCAAACTCAAAGGAATACTGTAGTTGACAACCCCAGACTGCAAGGGATACTGTAGTTGACAGCCCCAGACTACAAAGGATACTGTAACATTAGGGTTACGGTAGCTCGAGGCTATTTTGGACTGCAATGTGTACTGTAGTCTAGGGGATACTGTAATTCCCAGACTGCAAAGATTACGGTAGCCCGAGGGTTACTGTAGGTCCCGAACTGCAAGGTATACTGTAGCCAGACTGCAAAGGGTACTGTATTTGGCAAATTTTCAACATTTTCCAAATTTTATGAAAAATATACCAAAAAATCAGAAATTTCGTGAATTTTTCAAAAATTCTAATATTATTTCAAAATCTTTAAGAACTTCAACACAAATTCAACTACAAAATAAATAAATAAAAAATAAAAAGAAGTTAAATAGAAAATCGGAACTATATTCTCCTCCTAACACCTGTCATTTACAACCACCCTACTCTCACCATATTCCCCCTTCCCCTTTTTCTATGTCTGTCTGCGTCTCTCTCTCTCTCTCCCTTCCCCCGTTTCCGTCCCATCTTCCCATATTCCACTCTCTCTATCTCTGCGTCTCTCTATCCTACACACTCTCTCATCTATTTTCACACCTTCCTTTTACGATGCCACTCTCACCGACTTTTACAACCCTACCGCCTTTGAAAAGGGTATCTTAACTTTGACTAACCCTTTCTACCCTTCAAACTCAACCAAATCAGCCGATATATAGTTCAATCGATTCCTCGCATTCTTCTGATTTCAACGAGACTAAAATCCAGTAAAAACCCGAAATTTTTTGCATCAAAGGCGCCGCCAAAGTCAAGGTGCGAAAAAAAGGCGGAGCTTAGATTTTGGGAAAATTCGAGAAAAGCTGGAAAAGTTGTGAAATTTTTTAAAACCAAAAATATTCACAAATTCTAGGCTTAGGCTTAGTAAACCCCCTAGAAAGGTGGATTTTCGGGATTTTTTGAGCGATTTTTTGAAATTTTCCTATTTTAGAAAATTATTAGTGCCAGATTTTTGGAAATTAGGCTGAAAATGTGCATTTTTGAAATTTCAACATTTTCATTAGGCTTAGGCTTAGTAAACCCCCTAGAAAGGTGGATTTTCGGGATTTTTGAGCGATTTTTTGAAATTTTCCTATTTTAGCAAACTTTTAGTGCCAGATTTTTTGGAAATTAGGCTGAAAATGTGCATTTTTGAAATTTCAACATTTTCATTAGGCTTAGGCTTAGTAAACCCCCTAGAAAGGTGGATTTTCGGGATTTTTGAGCGATTTTTTGAAATTTTCCTATTTTAGCAAACTTTTAGTGCCAGATTTTTGGAAATTAGGCTGAAAATGTGCATTTTTGAAATTTCAACATTTTCATTAGGCTTAGGCTTAGTAAACCCCCTAGAAAGATGCAATTCCCATCCAAAAACTTGAATTTTTAAAGAATTAAAGCTAAAAATAACCCTGTAAACCCGGAGCATCGTAGTTTTCTCCAAAAATCACCCTGTAAACCTGGAGCATCGTAGTTTTCATCAAAAATCACCCTGTAAACCTGGAGCATCGTAGTTTTCTCCAAAATCACTCAAAAACCACCCTGTAAACCTGGAGCATCGTAGTTTCCATCAAAAAGCTTAGTAAACCACCCAGAAAGGTGCAATTTCTTATTCAAAACTTGGATTTTTAAAGAATTAAAGTTCAAAAATCACCCCGTAAACGCGTAACATCGTAGTTTTTCTTGCAGCTTCTACGCCGACGCCGGTCACCGCACAAATCCAGCCTCAGCCACTCGCAAATCCTCAATGATGACCCAATTCATCTCCACCTACCACACCAAAATTTTCAGCCAAAACCTGGCTGAAATCTATCTGAAACACCTCCAACTCATGTTCATCGATGAGAAAAATCCCGTGCATTATCTCACACCACTTAACCGCTTTTTAGAACAAATGAAGGCGTGGGATGAGAGGCCTGGACCATCGAACCGAAGCCCATAAATTATCCTGGACCCACGGCCCGAAGCCCGATGGCCTAATTTATCCAATTTTTGTGTTTTATTCTTTGAATACCCCTATTTCTTTCATTTTATACAATGTTCTCACAAATATGTTTTTCTAGGCCCAAATTCAGGCTTTTTTGGGCTTTAGGCCTAAAAGCCTTCTTATCACAAAATACCCCTATTTCTTTCCTGTATTCATGAATTTTTTACCCTATTTTTAAGGCCCTAAATTTGGCCTGAGATAAGCCTAAGCCTAATCTTTCAACTAGGCCTTAAGCCTAAGCTCAGGCCTAAAAAGGCCCCCAAATTCTAGCCCGAAATATTTTTGAAACCTGTTTTATGCACCTATTTTTTCCTTTTTTTCTCCTCTCCTATAAATATTATTGATTTTTTTCCGGGTATTGCTCATGTTAAAATCAGAGCCTCCCTTCCCACGAATTTTTCCCAATTTTTTTTTGCTTTCAAAAATTTTTTAATGATTTTTTTTGTGTGAAAAAATGAATTTTTTCTGAAATTTTTTTGTTGGATTTTGAAAATTTGGTTGAAAATTGGACCGTTTGATTTTTGTGGTTTTTATTTGCGGCCTGAAAAAATCTGAAATTTTTTCCAGATGAGCACAATTGAGCTGAAAATCGACAAACAATTTTTGACCGCGCAAAAATTTCCCTATTTTTCGAAACCCCAAATAATTGGCGAGTATTTTGTGAACAAAGATAGGTGAGCTTATGAAATATTTTGCCACGTGGCAAAATTTGAAAAATTCATGATTTTCTGATGGAAAAGTTGGAAATTTCAAGGTTTTTAACCTGAAATTTGAATTTTTGAGTTTAATATGAGCAATGCTTGGATTTTCTGAAGAAATTCTGAATTTTTGAGTTTAATATGAGCAATTTTTTCTGAAAAATTTCAAAATTCAAATTTTCATCTCGCAGATCAATTCAAATCGGTCGAATGGCGGCAAAAAATCTCAACGACACTCCGCTGCGGAATCCGCGCGGCACTTCCGCGCCCAATTTCGATCTCGACGCCGGCTATTCCGCATTCGACCCCAAAGACCCGGGTGAACGTCTCGAAATCCTCCAAAAATGGTGTGAAAAAATGGCGCCGGCAGGCGGAAGGTTGCGGAAACTTCTCCACGGTGCCGAGTTTTTCACGTGGCGCGGATTGCTCACCAAAATCGGTGCCGCCGTCTACGCGGGAAGCGGTGACACGTGGCGTTTCCGCGCGTTCCGCATTCATGGCGTCGTTTTTATGTGCGAAGAGGAGACGGAGGACAAGACGCGGAAAATGGAGGCGCAGACGGACAGGGAAAAACATATGACGTATTGGGGACACAAATTTGAGCAGTATATGACGTTGGATGATGGAATGGTGAGCGAAAACTACGACGCTCCGCGTTTACGCGGTGATTTTTGAGTGATTTTGATGGAAACTACGATGCTCCGCTTTTACGCTCACATTTTCCAGGACCTTCCCGATACAACTCAACCAGTTTCAACACGCGAAGAATTCGCCACCGTCATCCGAACCACCCTGGAAAGTTCTCAACCCAATCGTCGTCAACCTCTCGAACTCTTCTACTCAGCCGAAATCGATTGTTTGGATCGAGATGGCAAATATGTGGAACTCAAAACCAACAAAGGCGATTTACGTGGATGGTTTTGGACGGCGGGTGCAAAAAGTTTGAAGTGGTGGTTGCAGAGTTTTCTGGTGGCTATCGATTATTTAGTGGTCGGACATCGAGATGATCGGGGAATTGTGACGAGGGTGAGTAGCTAGAAAAACAAACTACGATACTCCGCTTTTACACAAGAAATCTCAATTCGCAGGTCTCCTCAATCCAAACCGCCCAACTCCAAAAACAATCACAATGGTACGGTGGAGCCGCAATTCGACTGATCTCTCAAGTTCTCACACAACTCTCCGATTTTTTGCCCAACGAAAATCAGGCGTGTGTTGTGGAATTTGGTGGTGGAACTGGTGAAAATACGATTCGATTCTCGAGATGTTCGGAAGATTTGTGTGATTTTGTACCTGAAGAGTTTAGAACAAAGTTTTGGTGATATAAAGTTTTTGATGGTCAAATTTACAGTAATCCGAACTGCAGAAAATCAAGTTCTAATTGACTACAGTACTCAGACTGAAAAAACAATTTATTACAAAAATTCAACATTTTTTAACAAGATTCCGTCGATTTTTGTGTGTTGGCGACTCAGCAAATCTGCAAAAAATACATTTTTTGCACAAAATTGAAAAAACAGAAACATCAGCTAAAATAAGGTGTCCGCGCGGAAAGGACGCGGAACATCGGGTAATTTTCCGCGCAAAATCGCAAATTTCTCGAAAATTTGCAGTTTTTTCTAGGCGATAACTAAGCCTAAGCTTCAAAATTAGGAATTTCTCATGTTTTCTCAAATATCAGGCTTCCGCGCGGAAAGAATGCGGAAAATCCCAAAAATTGAAATTCTGCAGCACGGTTCACGCGAATTTCTTAAAATTTTGCAGTTTTTACTAGGCGATGACTAAGCCTAAGCCTTAAAATCAGGAAACAATCAAGTTTTCTCAAAGATCCGGTTTCCGCGCGGAAACACGCGGAAAGCCGTTAAAAAAAATGGAATTCTGCGAATTTCTTGAAAATTTCGTGGTTTTCTCTAGGAACTAACTAAGCCTAAGCCTAAAAATTATGAAACAATCAAGTGTTCTCAAAAATCCGGTTTCCGCGCGGAAAGAACGCGGAAAATCCCAAAAATTGAAATTCTGCAGCACGGTTCACGCGAATTTCTTATAAATTTTGCAGTTTTCTCTAGGCGATAACTAAGCCTAAGCCTAAATATCAGGAGAAATAATGTTTTACCGGAGAACAGCTTTCCGCGCGGAAAGCTCGCGGAAAATCGGGAATTTACAGCGCAAAATAGCAAATTTCTCTAAATTTCCCAGTTTTTTGTGGTAACTAACTAAGCCTAAGCCTTAAAATCAGGAATTATTTGAATTTTCTCAAAGATCCGGTTTCCGCGCGGAAAGCTCGCGGAAAATCGTAAAAATTGAATTTCTGCGACACAATTCGCGTGAATTTCTCGAAAATCCGCAGTTTTTACTAGGCGTTAACTAAGCCTAAGCCTTAAAATTAGGAAACTTTTCTTAACTTGAAATGCCGCGCGGACAACACGCGGAAAATTCCGCGAGCTTGGTATTTTTTAAGAAAATTTCAAAAAACTGACCTTTTAATCCTCGATTTGTCCATTTTTGTTGTTTTTCTTCGAAAACTGCCAATTTCTGAAAAAAAAAAGTTGAAATTTGAAAAATTTTGGAAGTTTTAAAATTATTTTTGAAAATTTAGCTGAATTCCTAAATTTTAAGAATTTTTGGGCTTTTTATCGAAATTTGGCCCGATTCGGGCCTGAACATTTCGATTTTTCTCAAAATTTGGGCTCACGGCCTAGAAATTTGAATGTTTCTTAAAGTTTTGGCTTTTTACTTGAATTTTGGGCTTTTTTTAGTAAATTTCAGGCTTCAGACACAATCTGAGGTTTTTCGGGCTTCAGGCCTAATTCGGGCCCAGAAATTTAGATTTTTCTCGAAATTTGACCTGATTCGGCCCAAAATTCAGATTTTTCTCAAAATTTGGTCGAAAATTCATATTTTTATCGAAATTTGGTCGAAAATGCACATTTTTGTCGAAATTTGGGGGTTTTTCCAGAATTTTCAGATTCCAAACCTGAAACCTGGGATTTCTCAGGCTTCAGGCTTGAAATCTGAGCTTTTTCTCAAAATTTCAGGCTTGAAATCGGAGATTTCTCAGGCTTCAGGCTTGAAATCTGAGACTTCTCAGGCTTCAGGTCTGAAATTTGAGCTTTTTCTCGAATTTCAGGCTTCAAACCTAGGTTCTAGGGTGTTTTCTTCGAAATTTTAGGATTTTAATCTGAAATTCCAGCTTTTCCCTCGCCCAAAACCTTGAATTTTCAAATTTCAAGGTTTCGGGTTCAGGAAAAGCTGAAACTTCTCCATATTATTTAATTTTTGCCCAAAACCACCCCAAAATACTTACATTTCACTCCAAATCCCGTGTCCAATTCATTCGATTGTTGTTTTGTCCACCGAAAATCTGCAAAAATTCATGTTTCTACTAAATTTTACTAAAATTTTAATTTCAGGCCTAAAATCTGAGATTTCTCAGGCTTCAAACTTGAAATTTGAGGTTTTTCAGGCTTCAGGCCAAATTCGGGCCCAAAAATTTAGATTTTTCTAGAAATTTGGGGCTTCTTCCAGAATTTTCAGGCTTCAGGCCTGAAATTTGAGATTTTTCTCAAATTCCAGGCTTGATCTCTGAGATTTTCCAGATTCCAGACCTGAAACCTGAGGTTTTTCAGGCTTCAGGCTTGAAATCTGAGATTTCTCAGGCTTCAGGCCTGAAATTTGAGCTTTTTCTCAAAATTCAGGCTTGAAACCTAGGTTCTAGGTTTTGTTTTCTTTAAAATTTTAGATTTTTAGCTGAAATTTCACCCTTTTCCCTCCCCCAAAACCTTGAATTTTCAAATTTCAAGGTTTCGGGTTCAGGAAAAGCTGAAACTTTCAGATTTTCATAATATTATTTGATTTTTCCCCTAAACCACCCCAAAATACTTACATTTCCCTCAAAATACCGTGTCCAATTGTTGTTTTGTCCATCGAAATCTGCAAAAATTCATGTTTTCTTCTAAATTTTAAATAAAAATTTCGAAAAATGAACTTACATTTGCATATTTGTCCCAATCATGTTGATGCAATTGATTGAACTGCAAAAAAAATAAATAGAAAAGTGAATAGTGAAAAGGGAAATATTAATAGAATGACTAGAAAATGGGAGGAAGGGGGAAGAGGGGGGCGTGGTTTAGAGAGATGACCTAACTACCAAAAATTGACATGTGACAAGTCGGGTTTTTGGGAAGTTATTGACCTAGGTCATCTCCCCCTTTTTCTTCTTCTTCCTATTTTTTTGTTTTATTTTAACTCACTTTAATGATTGGAATTCAAGTCGAATATCCAGAAATCATCGATTTCCACCAAAAAAAATCGGTTTTTGGTGGAAAAACCTGGAAAAATCAATAACTTTCATTGGAATTCAATATTCTATTTTCAAATAATCTCAACTTACTTTTATTCACATCAAATTGCTCCTTTCACCATCGAATTGTTGATTTTCCATCAAAAAATTGATTTTTGATGGAAATAACCTGAAAAAATCGATATTTTCATGAAAAATCAATAAAATCTAGTGAAATTTCACTCAAACTTCATGAAAACCCTAAAAAACTGACCGGATTTCATCGAAATCGCCACAATTTGGCACCATTTACGAGTTGGGCGGCGCATAAAAAACGAAAATGAAAAAATAATTGTTGGCAGGCAGGCGACACACGTGATATGACGCACAATTGCGGACTGGAAAAACGTGGGTGTTTGAAAATATTTATTTTTGTTTGCAATTTTTGCATTAAAACGAGGGTTTTGAAAAGGAAAAAGATGAATTAAGTGAATTAATAAAAGTTGAAGTAAATAAAAAGTGTTGAATAAGAGTTGACCTATCAAAAACCGGATGACAGGTAGGTTGTAAATCATGTATTTTGTGCAAAAATAGGATGATGTTGGAACAGGGTCAAACTTGATTTACAACCGACAGATTGTCATATTTTGAAGAGAAAATAGACAAAAACAACAAGACAGACACATTGGTTATTTAGATTTACAACCGATTTATGACATGGCAGGTAGTCACGTGAACTTGTCATATTGAAAAGTGTTTTACAACCTAGTTGTGAATTATGAAAATCAACAGAACAAATTGAAAATATAACGATTTACATATAAAAATGATTGAAAAAAAAGAAAAAACAATTTAAAAGCAAATCAGCTTTTAAATTAATCAGCAGACCAAATGGTCTGCTGCTTTTTATTTTTACATTGGCATGCAGCAGACCATATGGTCTGCTTGTTCAAAATTATTTATTAGACATTTTGTGGTCTGCAAATAAAAAGACACATAGTTCAGTGGTAAGCGTACGGTTTTTGAATCTCAAGGTGACAAGTTCAATTCCACATGCGAACATTAATTTTTATTTTTTTGTTTTTTCTCAAAAATTAGGTAAAATATCAAGTCGAGAGATGACAGTTTACAACCATACTCTCCTATTTTCATATACTATCTCGTTTTTTGAGCCAAGGTGTCAAAAGACTGTTTTATGGTGTATGTGTCTCTCATTTTTACATACTATTTCTCGGAAGGGGGAATGTGTTAGGAGGATCGGATATTTTGGCAACAAACTTGTGATTTTTTAACTTTCAGATTTGAGACTGTAAGGATTACGGTAGCCACAGGGTTACTGTACCTCAAAATTACAAGGATTACGGTAGCCTGGGGCTATTTCAAACTACAAGGATTACTGTATCTACAAGTTTATTGTAGCCTAAGGCTTACTGTAGAGTCTGGGCTGCAAGGATTACTGTACCTCAAACTCAAAGGAATACTGTAGTTGACAACCTCCGCCTGCAATGATTACTGTAGTTGACAGCCCCAGACTACAAAGGATACTGTAACATTAGGGTTACGGTAGCTCGAGGCTATTTTGGACTGCAATGTGTACTGTAGTCTAGGGGATACTGTAATTCCCAGACTGCAAAGATTACGGTAGCCCGAGGGTTACTGTAGCTCCAGAACTGCAAGGTATACTGTAGCCAGACTGCAAAGGGTACTGTATTTGGCAAATTTTCAACATTTTCCAAATTTTATCAAAAATATACCAAAAAATCAGAAATTTTGTGAATTTTTCAAAAATTCTAATATTATTTCAAAATCTTTAAGAACTTCAACACAATTTCAACTACAAAATAAATAAATAAAAAATAAAAAAGAAGTTAAATAGAAAATCGGAACTATATTCTCCTCCTAACACCTGTCATTTACAACCACCCCACTCTCACCATATTCCCCCTTCCCCCTTCCCCTTTTTCTATGTCTGTCTGCGTCTCTCTCTCTCTCTCTCCCTTCCCCCGTTTCCGTCCCATCTTCCCATATTCCACTCTCTCTATCTCTGCGTCTCTCTATCCTACACACTCTCTCATCTATTTTCACACCTTCCTTTTACGATGCCACTCTCACCGACTTTTACAACCCTACCGCCTTTGAAAATGGTATCTTAACTTTGACCAACCCTTTCTACCCTTCAAACTTAACCAAATCAGCCGATATATAGTGCAATCGATTCCTCGCATTCTCCTGATTCCAACGAGACTAAAATCAAGTCAAAACCCGAAATTTTTTGCATCAAAGGCACCGCCAAAGTCAAGGTGCGAAAAAAAGGCGGAGCTTAGATTTTGGGAAAATTCGAGAAAAGCTGGAAAAGTTGGAAAAAGCTAAATATTCACAAATACTAGGCTTAGGCTTAGTAAACCCCCTAGAAAGGTGACATTTCGGGATTTTTGAGCCTTTTTTTTTGAAATTACAAATTTTTAGCAAATTATAAGTGACAGATTTTTGGAAATTAGGCTGAAAATGTGCATTTTTGAAATTTGGAACATTTTTATTAGGCTTAGGCTTAGTAAACCACCCAGAAAGGTGCAATTTCTTATTCAAAACCTGAATTTTTAACGAATTAAAGCTAAAAATCACCCTGTAAACCCGGAGCATCGTAGTTTTCTCCAAAATCACTCAAAAATCACCCCGTAAACGCGGAGCATCGTAGTTTTTCTTGCAGCTTCTACGCCGACGTCGGTCACCGCTCAAATCCAGCCTCAGCCACTCGAAAATCCTCAATGATGACCCAATTCATCTCCACCTATCACACCAAAATTTTCAGCCAAAATCTCGCTGAAATCTATCTGAAACACCTCCAACTCATGTTCATCGATGAGAAAAATCCCGTGCATTATCTCACACCACTTAACCGCTTTTTAGAACAAATGAAGGCGTGGGATGAGAGGCCTGGACCATCGAACCGAAGCCCATAAATTATCCTGGACCATCGGCCCGGCCCGAAGCCCGATGGCCTAATTTATCCAATTTTTCGTTTTATTCTTTGAATACCCCTATTTCTTTCCTTTTATACAATGTTCTCACAAATATGTTTTTCTAGGCCCAGATTCAGGCTTTTTTGGGCTTTAGGCCTAAAAGCCTTCTTATCAAAAAATACCCTTATTTCTTTCCTGTATGCATTAATTTTTTACCCTATTTTTAAGGCCCTAAATTTGGCCTTAGATAAGCCTAAGCCTAATCTTTCAACTAGGCCTTAAGCCCAGGCCTAAAAAGCCCCCTATTTCTAGCCCTATGCATCTATTTTTTCTTTTTTTCTCCTCTCCTATAAATATTATTGATTTTTTGCCGGGTATTGCTCATGTTAAAATCAGAGCCTCCCTTCCCACGAATTTTCCCAATTTTTTTGCTTTCAAAAATTTTTTTATCGATTTTTTTTGTGAAATGAATTTTCAAGATTTTCTGAAACTTTTTGGATTTTGAAAATTTGGTTGAAAATTGGACCGTTTGATTTTTGAGATTTTTTTCAGTCTGAAATTTCAGTGGATTTTTTTTTGTCGAAAAAAAATCTGAAAATTTCAGCTTTTTTTTCCAGATGAGCACAATTGAGCTGAAAATCGATAAACAATTTTTGACGTCTCAAAAATTTCCCTATTTTTCGAAACCCCAAATTATTGGCGAGTATTTTGTGAACAAAGATAGGTGAGCGAGGAGAAAATTGTGCCACGTGGCATTTTTTTTTCAAATCTTGATGAAAATTGTCCATGGACAGTTTTTGGAGTCATAAGAACACTCGAAAAAATTTTGGACCTCTGAGCCAAGTTCTGGGCTCTCAAAAGTTCAAAAAAGGCCTAAAATAGGTCCTTAAAATAATTCTTGTAAGAAATAAAGTTTCAGATACTTACAAAAAATATTTTAAGGACCTATTTTAGGCCTTTTTTGAACTTTTTAGAGCCCAGAACTTGGCTCAGAGGTTCTAGAATTTTTAGAGTGTTCTTATGACTCCAAAAACTGTCCATAGACACAAATTTCAAGATTTGAGGTTCCTTTGTGAAAAACATATCAAGAACAATTTTTGCATTGAAAAATTCGAATATTTTTTGAAACGTATTTTTTCTGGGATTTTTTTGAAATTAAATATGATCATGTTTGATGTCAAAATGCTCTAAATTATCTCAAAAATCTGAAATTTCTGGAATTTTTCGAGCATTTTGAGATCAAACATGACTAGTTTCAGATTCAAAATTAATTTCAAAAATTCTGAAAAAATTCAGAATATTCAGTTGAAACTAGGTCATGTTTGGGCTCAAAAATTGCAGAATTTTCTAGAAAATCTGAAATTCCCGGAATTTTCCGAGCCCTGACATGACTAAGTCAGAAAATTCAAAATTTTCATTCCAGATCAATTCAAATCGGTCGAATGGCTGCAAAAAATCTCAACGACACTCCGCTGCGGAATCCGCGCGGCACTTCCGCGCCTGATTTCGATCTCGACGCGGGATTTTCCGCATTCGACCCAAAAGACCCGGGTGAACGTCTCGAGATCCTTCAAAAATGGTGTGAAAAAATGGCGCCGGCAGGCGGAAGGTTGCGGAAACTTCTCCACGGTGCGGAATTTTTCACGTGGCGCGGATTGCTCACTAAAATCGGTGCGACCGTCTACGCGGCAAATGACACGTGGCGTTTCCGCGCGTTCCGCATTCATGGCGTCGTTTTTATGTGCGAAGAGGAGACGGAAGACAAGACGCGGAAAATGGAGGCGCAAACGGACAGGGAAAAACATATGACGTATTGGGGACACAAATTTGAGCAGTATATGACGTTGGATGATGGAATGGTGAGCGAAAACTACGATGCTCCGCGTTTACGCGGTGATTTTTGAGTGATTTTGGGGCGAAAACTACGACGCTCCGCCTTTACACTCCCAATTTTCCAGGACCTTCCCGACACAAATCAACCAGTTTCAACACGCGAAGAATTCGCCACCGTCATTCGAACCACCCTGGAAAGTTCTCAATCCAATCGTCGTCAACCTCTCGAACTCTTCTACTCAGCCGAAATCGATTGTTTGGATCGAGATGGCAAATATGTGGAACTCAAAACCAACAAAGGCGATTTACGTGGATGGTTTTGGACGGCTGGTGCAAAAAGTTTGAAGTGGTGGTTGCAGAGTTTTCTGGTGGCTATCGATTATTTAGTGGTCGGACATCGAGATGATCGGGGAATTGTGACGAGGGTGAGCAGAAACTACGACACTCCGCTTTTACACAAGAAATCTCAATTCGCAGGTCTCCTCAATTCAAACCGCCCAACTCCAAAAACAATCACAATGGTACGGTGGAGCCGCAATTCGACTGATCTCTCAAGTTCTCACACAACTCTCCGATTTTTTGCCCAACGAAAATCAGGCATGTGTTGTGGAATTTGGTGGTGGTGATGGTGAAAATACGATTCGATTCTCGAGATGTTCGGAAGATTTGTGTGATTTTGTGCCTGAAGAGTTTAGAAGAAAGTTTTGGTGATATATATCATTTTTGTGAGATGAAGTTTTTACAGTAATCCGATCTGCAGAAAATCAAGTTCGAAAAAGAAAACTACGACACTCCGCTTTTACACGTGGAATTTTGTTGAAATTCAAAAAATTCAAAATATTTTTGTTGACTGACGCATTTGCGGCTACAAATTGTGTGTCAGCAAAAAATGAGATCTACAAAAATTGCGTCAATCTTGAGCCCCTACGAATTGTGTGCCAGTCATAAAATTTATTGATTGAAAAATTTTAAAAATCCTCCTCCTTGCAGCTGGAAATTCGGGAATTTGTGACCATTTCGGATTCCGTCGGACATTCATCTTCTTCTTGATGTTTCCGCTGATCTTCTTGATCATCCGAATATTCATCTTCATCTTCAAATCGAACCGAAAACTTTTTGGGTGGCGGAGGTTGTTTGAGATCTCGAAGATCATCTTCCGAATCGACGAACAGTGGGAATTGTCCGTCCTGCAAAAGGGATACTATTTACAACGATGCTCCGCAATTCCACGCCTACCTTCATAAACAACGGAACCAATTCAGGCGGCCAAATTCCCTCAACAATCATATGAGTTTGCGGAACTCGTGACAATCTTCCCAATTTCACTTGAATCGCAGTCTTGACCAATGTATCGATATCAATGTCGGCTATCACATTCTGATCGATACCGATGTTTTGACCGACGGCTGTGATCAGCTCTCGAACTTCCAAGCTGAAAAGATCCGGGGTTAAAGTGTAAACGCGGAGCATCGTTGTTTATTTGAAATCCTAGCTGGAGGATCAGGGATTTTTTACGTTTCAAAGTGTAAAGAAGAAGAAACTACGATTCTCCGCGTTTACACCCGCCAAAAAACAACTCACTTCCTGGCGCCAAACCAAATTCGAATATTCGCAATATTCTTGATCTTTTTTCCGATGAAGTGCAATTTTCGCACGTAGATTGATCCGATGTCAAGTGCAATTGTGGAAATCGCCAAACCTGTGCACATGTAGAACACACTGATCGGCACAAACCAATTGCTGGAAACAATTTGACGGGTGTCAAGGTGGAGTGTCGTAAGAACGCCGAGTCTGCCACGTCATAGCTAATCTAGTCAATCTCATAGTGTAAAAGCGGAGTGTCGTAGTTTTGAAAGAAATTTGTGGAGCTATATGACGTGGCAATTTCGGTTCCAAGAAAAATATATGAAAAACTACGACACTCCGCGTTGACACGTGGCATTTGCAAATATAATTGAGACACTTTAGAAAATGGCCTAGAAATCCAAAAACAAAATGGTTTTGGTTTTCTAGGCCATTTCCTAGGGATTCAGAGAAAAACAGAACCCCATGGCCTAGAAATCCGAAATTTGGATTTACAGTAATCCGAACTGCAAAAAATCTAAATTGACTACAGTACTCAGACTGAAAAAAAAACAATTTATTACAAAAATTCAACATTTACAAAAATCAAGGATTCCGTCGATTTTTGTGTGTTGGCGACTCAGCAAATCTGAAAAAATACATTTTTTTTGCACAAAATCGAAAAAACAGGAACATCAGCTAAAATAAAGTGTCCGCGCGGAAAGGACGCGGAAAATCGGGTAATTTCTCGCGCAAAATCGCAAATTTCTCAAATTTTTGATGTTTTTTCTATGCGTTAACTAAGCCTAAGCCTAAAAATTAGGAATTACTCAAGTTTTCTCAAAAATCCGGTTTCCGCGCGGAACGAACGCGGAAAATCCCAAAAATTGAAATTCTGCAGCACGGTTCACGCGAATTTCTTATAAATTTTGCAGTTTTCTCTAGGCGATAACTAAGCCTAAGCCTAAATATCAGGAAAAATAATGTTTTACCGGAGAACAGCTTTCCGCGCGGAAAGCTCGCGGAAAATCTGGTAATTTTCAACGCAAAATCGCAAATTTCTCAGAATTTCGCAGTTTTTTGTGGTAACTAACTAAGCCTAAGCCTTAAAATCAGGAAACTTTTCTTAACTTGAAATGCCGCGCGGACAACACGCGGAAAATTCCGCGAGCTTGGTATTTTTTAAGAAAATTTCAAAAAACTGACCTTTTAATCCTCGATTTGTCCATTTTTGTTGTTTTTCTTCGAAAACTGCCAATTTCTGAAAAAAAAGTTGAAATTTGAAAAATTTTGGGAGTTTTAAAATTATTTTTGAAAATTTAGCTGAATTCCTAAATTTTAAGAATTTTTGGGCTTTTTATCGAAATTTGGCCCGATTCGGACCAGAAATTCAGATTTTTCTCGAAATTTGGTCGAAAATTCACATTTTTCTAGAAATTTGGGGTTTTTTTTCAGAAATTTCAGGCTTCGGGCCTGAACATTTCGGATTTTCTCAAAATTTGGGCTCACGGCCTAGAAATTTGAATGTTTCTTAAAGTTTGGGCTTTTTACTTGAATTGTGAGCTTTTCACTTGAAATTTGGGCTTTTTACTTGAATCTTGGGCTTTTCACTTGAAATTTGGGCTTTTACTTGAAATTTGGGCTTTTTACTTGAAATTTGGGCTTAGGCTTACAATCTGAGGTTTTTCGGGCTTCAGGCCTAATTCGGGCCCAGAAATTTAGATTTTTCTCGAAATTTGGTAGAAAATTTAGATTTTTCTCGAAATTTGGTTGAAAATTTAGATTTTTCTCGAAATTTGGTAGAAAATTTAGATTTTTGTCGAAATTTGGGGTTTTTCCAGAATTTTCAGGCTTCAACCTCGAAATCTGAGATTTCTCAGGCTTCAGGCCTGAAATCTGAGCTTTTTCTCAAATTTAAGATTTCTCAGGCTTCAGGCCTGAAATTTGAGATTTTTCTCAAATTTCAGCCTTGAAACCTAGGTTCTATGGTGTTTTCTTCAAAATTTTAGGTTTTTAGCTGAAATTTCAGCTTTTCCCTCCTCCAAAACCTTGAATTTTCAAATTTCAAGGATTTGGGTTCAGGAAAAGCTGAAACTTTCAGATTTTCTCCATATTTTTTGATTTTTGCCCTAAACCACCCCAAAATACTTACATTTCACTCCAAATCCCGTGTCCAACTCATCCAATTGTTGTTTTGTCCACCGAAATCTGCAAAAATTCATGTTTCTACTAAAATTTTAATTTCAGGCCTTAAATCTGAGATTTCTCAGGTTTTAAACTTGAAATTTGAGGTTTTTCAGGCTTCAGGCCAAATTCGGGCCCAAAAATTTAGATTTTTCTAAATTTTTTCTCGAAATTTGGTCGAAAATTTGGATTTTTCTAGAAATTTGGGGTTTCTTTTAGAATTTTCAGGCTTCAGGCCTGAAATTTGAGATTTTTCTCAAATTCCAGGCTTGAAATCTGAGCTTTTTCTCAAAATTTCAGGCTTGAAATCTGAGATTTCTCAGGCTTCAGGCCTGAAATCTGAGATTAGGTTCTAGGGTGTTTCCTTTAAAATTGTAGGTTTTAAGCTGAAATTCCAGCTTTTCCCTCCCCCCAAAACCTTGAATTTTCAAATTTCAAGGTTTTGGGTTCAGGAAAAGCTGAAACTTTCAGATTTTCTCCATATTTTTTGATTTTTCCCCTAAACCACCCCAAAATACTTACATTTCCCTCAAAATCCCGTGTCCAATTGTTGTTTTGTCCACCGAAATCTGCAAAAGTTCATGTTTCTTCTAAATTTTAAATAAAAATTTCGAAAAATGAACTTACATTTGCATATTTGTCCCAATTATGTTGATGCAATTGATTGAACTGCAAAAAAATAAATAGAAAAGTGAATAGTGAAAAGGTAAATATGAATAGAATGACTAGAAAATGGGGGATGGGGGAAAAGGGGGCGTGGCTTAGAGAGATGACCTAACTATCAAAAATTGACATGTGACAAGTCGGGTTTTTGGGAAGTTATTGACCTAGGTCATCTCTCACTTTTCTTCTTCTTCCTATTTTTGTTTTTATTTCAACTTACTTGTATAATTGGAATTCAAGTCGAATATCCAGAAATCATCGATTTCCACCAAAAAATCGATTTTTGGTGGAAAAACCTGGAAAAATCAATAACTTTCATTGGAATTCAATATTCTATTTTCAAATAATCTCAACTTACTTTTATTCACATCAAATTGCTCCTTTCACCATCGAATTGTTGATTTTCCATCAAAAAATTGATTTTTGATGGAAATAACCTGAAAAAATCGATATTTTCATGAAAAATCAATAAAATCTAGTGAAATTTCACTCAAACTTCATGAAAACCCTAAAAAACTGACCGGATTTCATCGAAATCGCCACAATTTGGCACCATTTACGAGTTGGGCGGCGCATAAAAAACGAAAATGAAAAAATAATTGTTGGCAGGCAGGCGACACACGTGATATGACGCACAATTGCGGACTGGAAAAACGTGGGTGTTTGAAAATATTTATTTTTGTTTGCAATTTTTGCATTAAAACGAGGGTTTTGAAAAGGAAAAGATAAAGAAATTGAATTAATAAAAGTTGAAGTAAATAAAAAGTGTTGAATAAGAGTTGACCTATCAAAAACCGGATGACAAGTAGGTTGTAAATCAAATGGTTTGTGCAAAAATAGGATGATGTTGGAACAGGGTCAAACTTGATTTACAACCGACAGATTGTCATATTTTGAAAAGAAAATAGATAAAAACAACAAGACAGACACATTGGTTATTTAGATTTACAACCGATTTATGACATGGCAGGTAGTCACGTGAACTTGTCATATTGAAAAGTGTTTTACAACCTTTGACCTAGTTGTGAATTATGAAAATCAACAGAACAAATTTGAAAATATAACGATTTACATATAAAAATGATTGAAAAAAAGAAAAAAACAATTTAAAAGCAAATCAGCTTTTAATTTGCAGCAGACCATATGGTCTGCTGTTTTTTATTTTAACACTGGCATGCAGCAGACCATATGGTCTGCTTGTTCAAAATTATTTATTAGACATTTTGTGGTCTGCTCATATACAGACAAATAGTTCAGTGGTAAGCGTACGGTTTTCGAATCACAAGGTGACAAGTTCAATTCAACATGCGAACTTTTATTTTTATTTTTTTGTTTTTTCTCAAAAATTAGGTAAAATATCAAGTCGAGAGATGACAGTTTACAACCATACTCTCCTATTTTCACATACTATCTCGTTTTTTGAGCCAACGTGTCAAAAGACTGTTTTATGGTGTATGTCTCTCTCATTTTTATATACTATTTCTCGGAAGGGGGAATGTGTTAGGAGGATCGGATATTTTGACAACAAACTTGTGATTTTTTAACTTTCAGATTTGAGACTGTAAGGATTACGGTAGCCACAGGGTTACTGTACCTCAAAACTACAAGGATTACGGTAGCCTGGGGCTATTTCAAACTACAAGGATTACTGTATCTACAAGTTTACTGTATCCTCAGGCTTACTGTAGAGTCTGGGCTGCAAGGATTACTGTACCTCAAACTCAAAGGAATACTGTAGTTGACAACCCCAGACTGCAAGGGATACTGTAGTTGACAGCCCCAGACTACAAAGGATACTGTAACATTAGGGTTACGGTAGCTCGAGGCTATTTTGGACTGCAATGTGTACTGTAGTCTAGGGGATACTGTAATTCCCAGACTGCAAGGATTACGGTAGCCCGAGGGTTACTGTAGCTCCCGAACTGCAAGGTATACTGTAGCCAGACTGCAAAGGGTACTGTATTTGGCAAATTTTCAAAATTTTCCAAATTTTATGAAAAATATACCAAAAAATCAGAAATTTTGTGAATTTTTCAAAAATTCTAATATTATTTCAAAATCTTTAAGAACTTCAACACAAATCCTACAACAAAATAAATAAATAAAAAATAAAAAGAAGTTAAATAGAAAATCGGAACTATATTCTCCTCCTAACACCTGTCATTTACAACCACCCCACTCTCACCATATTCCCCCTTCTCCTTTTTCTATGTCTGTCTGCGTCTCTCTCTCTCTCTCTCTTTTTCATTCCACTCACACAGTCCTTCCCCCTTTCCCATATTCCACTCTCTCTATCTCTGCGTCTCTCTATTCTACACACTCTCTCATCTATTTTCACACCTTCTTTTTACGATGCCACTCTCACCGACTTTTACAACCCTACCGCCTTTGAAAAGGAACCTATAACTTCGGACCCCCACTTCTACCCTTCAAACTCAACCAAATCAGCCGATATATAGTGCAATCGATTCCTCGCATTCTCCTGATTTCAACGAGACTAAAATCAGATCAAAACCCGAAATTTTTTGCATCAAAGGCGCCGCCAAAGTCAAGGTGCGAAAAAAAGGCGGAGCTTAGATTTTGGGAAAATTCGAGAAAAGCTGGAAAAGTTGTGGAAAAATTGAAAAAAGCTAAATATTTACAGATATTTAGGCTTAGGCTTAGTAAACCCCCTAGAAAGGTGGATTTTCGGGATTTTTTAGCCGTTTTTTTTGAAATTACAAATTTTTTAGCAAATTATAAGTGACAGATTTTTGGAAATTAGGCTGAAAATGTGCATTTTTGGAATTTGGAACATTTTCATTAGGCTTAGGCTTAGTAAACCACCCAAAAAGGTGCAATTTCTTATTCAAAACTTGGATTTTTAAAGAATTAAAGCTAAAAATCACCCTGTAAACGCGGAGCATCGTAGTTTTCTCCAAAATCACTCAAAAATCACCCTGTAAACGCGGAACATCGTAGTTTTTCTTGCAGCTTCTACGCCGACGCCGGTCACCGCACAAATCCAGCCTCAGCCACTCGCAAATCCTCAATGATGACCCAATTCATCTCCACCTATCACACCAAAATTTTCAGCCAAAACCTGGCTGAAATCTATCTGAAACACCTCCAACTCATGTTCATCGATGAGAAAAATCCCGTGCATTATCTCACACCACTTAACCGCTTTTTAGAACAAATGAAGGCGTGGGATGAGAGGCCTGGACCATCGAACCGAAGCCCATAAATTATTCTGGACCATCGGCCCGAAGCCCGAAGCCCGAACGCCTAATTTATCCAATTTTTCGTTTTATTCTTTGAATACCCCTATTTCTTTCCCTTTTTACAATGTTCTCACAAATATGTTTTTCTAGGCCCAGATTCAGGCTTTTTTGGGCTTTATCCTAAAAGCCTTCTTATCACAAAATACCCCTATTTCTTTCCTGTATGCATTAATTTTTACCCTATTTTTAAGGCCCTAAATTTGGCCTTAGATAAGCCTAAGCCTAAAGCTTATATAGGGCTAAGCCTAAGCCTAAGGCCTTGGCTAAGCCTAAGGTCTTGGCTAAGCCTAAGGTCTTGGCTAAGCTTAAGCTTTCAGCTAGGCCTTAAGCCTAAGCCCAGGCCTAAAAAGCCCCTATTTCTAGCCCGAATATTTTTTCTCAACCTGTTTTATGCACCTATTTTTTCTTTTTTCTCCTCTCCTATAAATATTATTGATTTTTTCCGGGTATTGCTCATGTTAAAATCAGAGCCTCCCCCCCCACGATTTTTCCCAATTTTTTTTCTTTCAAAAATTTTTTTATTGATTTTTTTTGTGAAATGAATTTTCAAGATTTTCTGAAACTTTTTGGATTTTGAAAATTTGGTTGAAAATTGGACCGTTTGATTTTTGTGGTTTTTTTTGGGGCCTGAAATTTCAGAGGATTTTTTTTTCAAAAAAAAAATCTGAAAATTTCAGCATTTTTTCCAGATGAGCACAATTGAGCTGAAAATCGACAAACAATTTTTGACCGCGCAAAAATTTCCGTATTTTTCGAAACCCCAAATTATTGGAGAGTATTTTGTGAACAAAGATAGGTGAGGAGAAGCTTATGAGAAAATTGTGCCACGTGGCAAAATTTGGCGCCAAAATTTGAAAAATTCATGATTTTCTGATGAAAAAGTTGGAAATTTCAAGGTTTTTAACCTGAAAATCAAGATTTTTGGAGTAATATGAGCAATGCTTGGATTTTCTGAAGAAATTTCGAATTTTCTCGACGCCGGCTATTCCGCATTCGACCCCAAAGATCCAGGGGAACGTCTCGAAATCCTTCAGAAATGGTGTGAAAAAATGGCGCCGGCAGGCGGAAGGTTGCGGAAACTTCTCCACGGTGCGGAATTTTTCACGTGGCGCGGATTGCTCACCAAAATCGGTGCCGCCGTCTACGCGGGAAGCGGTGACACGTGGCGTTTCCGCGCGTTCCGCATTCATGGCGTCGTTTTTATGTGCGAAGAGGAGACGGAAGAGAAGACGCGGAAAATGGAGGCGCAGACGGACAGGGAAAAACATATGACGTATTGGGGACACAAATTTGAGCAGTATATGACGTTGGATGATGGAATGGTGAGCGAAAACTACGACGCTCCGCGTTTACGCGGTGATTTTTGAGTGATTTTGATGGAAACTACGATGATCCGCCTTTACACCCCCAATTTTCCAGGACCTTCCCGACACAAATCAACCAGTTTCAACACGCGAAGAATTCGCCACCGTCATCCGAACCACCCTGGAAAGTTCTCAAGCCAATCGTCGTCAACCTCTCGAACTCTTCTACTCAGCCGAAATCGATTGTTTGGATCGAGATGGCAAATATGTGGAACTCAAAACCAACAAAGGCGATTTACGTGGATGGTTTTGGACGGCGGGTGCAAAAAGTCTGAAGTGGTGGTTGCAGAGTTTTCTGGTGGCTATCGATTATTTAGTGATCGGACATCGAGATGATCGGGGAATTGTGACGAGGGTGAGCGAATACAACGATACTCCGCTTTTACACGTGGATTTTTGTGTGTGTTTTTGGCGGGAATTTCAAAATTCGCAGGTCTCCTCAATCCAAACCGCCCAACTCCAAAAACAATCACAATGGTACGGTGGAGCCGCAATTCGACTGATCTCTCAAGTTCTCACACAACTCTCCGATTTTTTGCCCAACGAAAATCAGGCGTGTGTTGTGGAATTTGGTGGTGATGGTGAAAATACGATTCGATTCTCAAGATGTTCGGAAGATTTGTGTGATTTTGTGCCTGAAGAGTTTAGAACAAAGTTTTGGTGATATATATCATTTTTGTGAGATGAAGTTTCTACAGTAATCCGAACTTCGCAAAAACTACGACACTCCGCTTTTACGCGTGGAATTTTGTTCAAAAAATTCAAAATATTTTTGTTGACTGACGCATTCGCGGCTACAAATTGTGTGCCAGCAAAAAAAATGGGATCTACAAAAATTGCGTCAATCTTGAGCCCCTACGAATTGTGTGCCTTTTTTGGGTGGCGGAGGTTGTTTGAGATCTCGAAGATCATCTTCCGAATCGACGAACAGCGGAAATTGTCCGTCCTGGGGAAAAAATTGAGAACTACAACGATGCTCCGCAATTCCACCCCTACCTTCATAAACAACGGCACCAATTCAGGCGGCCAAATTCCCTCAACAATCATATGAGTTTGCGGAACTCGTGACAATCTTCCCAATTTCACTTGAATCGCAGTCTTGACCAATGTATCGATATCAATGTCGGCTATCACATTCTGATCGATACCGATGTTTTGACCGACGGCTGTGATCAGCTCTCGAACTTCCAAGCTGAAAAGATCAGGGGTTAATGTGTAAACGCGGAGCATCGTTGTTTATTTGAAATCCTAGCTGGAGGATCAGGGATTTTTTACGTTTCAAAGTGTAATGAAGAAGAAACAACGATGCTCCGCGTTTACACCCGACAAAAAAAACTCACTTCCTGGCGCCAAACCAAATTCGAATATTCGCAATATTTTTGATCTTTTTTCCGATGAAGTGCAATTTTCGCACGTAGATTGATCCGATGTCAAGTACAATTGTGGAAATCGCCAAACCTGTGCACATGTAGAACACACTGATCGGCACAAACCAATTACTGGAAACAATTTGACGGGTGTCAACGTGGAGTGTCGTAGTTACAAGCTAGAAGAGCGCAGAGTGTGCCTTGTCAAAGCGGAGTGTCGTAGTTTCGAAAGAAATTTGTAAGCTTTGACGTGGCAATTTCGGTCGCTCTTCGAACTACGACACTCCGCGTTGACACCGGCAAAAAACGCTATGACGTGGCATTTGCAAATATCATTGAGACACTTTAGAAAATGGCCTAGAAATCCAAAAACAAAATGGTTTTGATTTTCTAGGCCATTTCCTAGGGATTCAGAGAAAAACAGAACCTCATGGCCTAGAAATCCGAAATTTGGATTTACAGTTATCCGAACTGCAAAAAATCAAAAAATCAATTGACTACAGTACTCAGACTGAAAAAAAAACAATTTATTACAAAAATTCAACATTTACAAAAATCAAGGATTCCGTCGATTTTTGTGTGTTGGCGACTCAGCAAATCTGAAAAAATACATTTTTTTGCACAAAATCGAAAAAACAGGAACATCAGCTAAAATAAGGTGTCCACGCGGAACGAACGCGGAAAATCCCAAAAATTGAAATTCTGCAGCACGGTTCACGCGAATTTCTTATAAATTTTGCAGTTTTCTCTAGGCGATAACTAAGCCTAAGCCTAAACATCAGGAAAAATAATGTTTTACCGGAGAACAGCTTTCCGCGCGGAAAGCTCGCGGAAAATCTGGTAATTTTCAGCGCAAAATCGCAAATTTCTCAGAATTTCGCGATTTTCTCTAGGCGATAACTAAGCCTAAGCCTAAAAATCAGGAAACTTTTCTTAACTTGAAATGCCGCGCGGACAACACGCGGAAAATTCCGCGAGCTTGGTATTTTTTAAGAAAATTTCAAAAAACTGACTTTTTAATCCTCGATTTGTCCATTTTTGTTGTTTTCGTTCGAAAACTGCCAATTTCTGAAAAAAAAAAGTTGAAATTTGAAAAATTTTGGGAGTTTTAAAATTATTTTTGAAAATTTAGCTGAATTCCTAAATTTTAAGAATTTTTGGGCTTTTTATCGAAATTTGGCCCGATTCGGACCAGAAATTCAGATTTTTCTCGAAATTTGGTCGAAAATTCACATTTTTCTAGAAAATCGGGGTTTTTTTCAGAAATTTCAGGCTTCGGGCCTGAACATTTCGATTTTTCTCAAAATTTGGGCTCACGGCCTAGAAATTTGAATGTTTCTTAAAGTTTGGGCTTTTTACTTGAATTTTGGGCTTTTTTTAGTAAATTTCAGGCTTCAGACACAATCTGAGGTTTTTCGGGCTTCAGGCCTAATTCGGGCCCAAAAATTTAGATTTTTCTCGAAATTCGGCCTGATTCGGCCCAAAATTCAGATTTTTCTCGAAATTTGGTGGAAAATTCACATTTTTCTAGAAATTTGGTCGAAAATTCACATTTTTCTAGAAATTTGGGGTTTTTTTCAGAAATTTGAGGCTCACGGCCTAGAAATTTGAATGTTTCTTAAAGTTTGGGCTTTTTACTTGAATTTTAGGATTATTCTCGAAATTTGGTTGAAAATTTAGATTTTTGTCGAAATTTGGGGTTTTTCCAGAATTTTCAGGCTTCAACCTCGAAATCTGAGCTTTTTCTCAAATTTCAGGCTTGAAACCTAGGTTCTATGGTGTTTTCTTCAAAATTTTAGGTTTTAGCTGAAATTTCAGCGTTTCCCTCTCCCAAAACCTTGAATTTTCAAATTTCAAGGTTTTGGGTTCAGGAAAAGCTGAAACTTCTCCATATTATTTAATTTTTGCCCAAAACCACCCCTAAATACTCACATTTCACTCCAAATCCCGTGTCCAACTCATCCAATTGTTGTTTTGTCCACCGAAATCTGCAAAAATTCATGTTTCTACTAAAATTTTAATTTCAGGCCTAAAATCTGAGATTTCTCAGGCTTCAAACTTGAAATTTGAGGTTTTTCAGGCTTCAGGCCAAATTCGGGCCCAAAAATTTAGATTTTTCTCGAAATTTGGTCGAAAATTTGGATTTTTCTAGAAATTTGTGGTTTCTTCCAGAATTTTCAGGCTTCAAGCTTGAAATCTGAGCTTTTTCTCAAATTCCAGGCTTGAAATTTTAGATTTTCCAGGCTTCAAGCCCTGAAACCTGAGATTTCTCAGGCTTCAGTCTAGAAATCTGAGATTTCTCAGGCTTCAGTCTAGAAATCTGAGATTTCTCAGGCTTCAGGTCTGAAATTTGAGATTTTTCTCAAATTTCAGGCTTGAAACCTAGGTTCTATGGTGTTTTCTTCAAAATTTTAGGTTTTAGCTGAAATTTCAGCTTTTCCCTCTCCCAAAACCTTGAATTTTCAAATTTCAAGGTTTTGGGTTCAGGAAAAACTGAAACTTCTCCATATTATTTAATTTTTCCCCTAAACCACCCCAAAATACTCACATTTCACTCCAAATCCCGTGTCCAATCATCCAATTGTTGTTTTGTCCACCGAAATCTGAAAAAATTCATGTTTCTACTAAATTTTACTAAAATGTTTCTACTAAATTTTAATTTCAGGCCTAAAATCTGAGATTTCTCAGGCTTCAAACTTGAAATTTGAGGTTTTTCAGGCTTCAGGCCAAATTCGGGCCCAAAAATTTAGATTTTTCTCGAAATTTGGTCGAAAATTTGGATTTTTCTAGAAATTTGTGGTTTCTTCCAGAATTTTCAGGCTTCAAGCTTGAAATCTGAGCTTTTTCTCAAATTCCAGGCTTGAAATTTTAGATTTTCCAGGCTTCAAGCCCTGAAACCTGAGATTTCTCAGGCTTCAGTCTAGAAATCTGAGATTTCTCAGGCTTCAGTCTAGAAATCTGAGATTTCTCAGGCTTCAGGTCTGAAATTTGAGATTTTTCTCAAATTTCAGGCTTGAAACCTAGGTTCTATGGTGTTTTCTTCAAAATTTTAGGTTTTAGCTGAAATTTCAGCTTTTCCCTCTCCCAAAACCTTGAATTTTCAAATTTCAAGGTTTTGGGTTCAGGAAAAACTGAAACTTCTCCATATTATTTAATTTTTTCCCAAAACCACCCCAAAATACTTACATTTCCCTCAAAAGCCCGTGTCCAATCCATCCAATTGTTGTTTTGTCCACCGAAATCTGCAAAAGTTCATGTTTCTTCTAAATTTTGAATTAAATTTCAAAAAATAAACTTACATTTGCATATTTGTCCCAATTATGTTGATGCAATTGATTGAACTGCAAAAAAAAATAAATAGAAAAGTGAATAGTGAAAAGGTAAATATGAATAGAATGACTAGAAAATGGGGGATGGGGGAAAAGGGGGCGTGGCTTAGAGAGATGACCTAACTATCAAAAATTGACATGTGACAAGTCGGGTTTTTGGGAAGTTATTGACCTAGGTCATCTCCCACTTTTCTTCTTCTTCCTATTTTTGTTTTTATTTCAACTTACTTGTATAATTGGAATTCAAGTCGAATATCCAGAAATCATCGATTTCCACCAAAAAATCGATTTTTGGTGGAAAAACCTGGAAAAATCAATAATTTTCATTGGAATTCAATATTCTTCTACTTTCAAATCATATCAACTCACTTTAATTCACATCAAATTGCTCCTTTCACCATCCAATCGTTGATTTTCCATCAAAAAATTGATTTTTGATGGATATAACCTGAAAAAATCGATATTTTCATGTAAAATCAATAAAATCTAGTGAAATTTCACTCAAACTTCATGAAAACCCAAAAAAACTGACCGGATTTCATCGAAATCGCCACAATTTGGCACCATTTACGAGTTGGGCGGCACATAAAAAACGAAAATGAAAAATAATTGTTGGCACGCAGGCGACACACGTGAAATGACGCACAATTGCGGACTGGAAAAACGTGGCATTTTGAAAATATTTATTTTTGTTTGCAATTTTTGCATTAAAACGAGGGTTTTGAAAAGGAAAAGATAAAGAAATTGAATTAATAAAAGTTAAAGTAAATAAAAAGTGTTGAATAAGAGTTGACCTATCAAAAACCGGATGACAGGTAGGTTGTAAATCAAGTGTTTTGTGCAAAAATAGGATGATGTTGGAACAGGGTCAAACTTGATTTACAACCGACAGATTGTCATATTTTGACAAGAAAATAGACAAAAACAACAAGACAGACACATTGGTTATTTAGATTTACAACCGATTTATGACATGGCAGGTAGTCACGTGAACTTGTCATATTGAAAAGTGTTTTACAACCTTTGACCTAGTTGTGAATTATGAAAATCAACAGAACAACTTGAAAATATAAAGATTTACATATAAAAATCATTGAAAAAGAACAAAAATCAATTTAAAAGCAAATCAGCTTTTAAATTAATCAGCAGACCATATGGTCTGCTGCTTTTTATTTTTACATTGGCATGCAGCAGACCATATGGTCTGCTTGTTCAAAATTATTTATTAGACATTTTGTGGTCTGCAAATAAAAAGACACATAGTTCAGGGGTAAGCGTACGGTTTTTGAATCTGAAGGTGGCGGGTTCAATTCCACATGCGAACTTTTATTTTTATTTTTTTCGTTTTTCTCAAAAATTAGGTAAAATATCATGTTTAGACATGACAGTTTACAACCATACTCTCCTATTTTCACATACTATCTCGTTTTTTGAGCCAAGGTGTCAAAAGACTGTTTTATGGTGTATGTGTCTCTCTTTTTTACATACTATTTCTCGGAAGGGGGGAATGTGTTAGGATAAAATTTGAACATTCTGATTTTTGACTTTCACACTGCAAAGATTACGGTAGCCCGAGGGTTACTGTAGCTCCCGAACTGCAAGGTATACTGTAGCCAGACTGCAAAGGGTACTGTATTTGGAAAATTTTCAACATTTTCCAAATTTTATGAAAAATATACCAAAAAATCAGAAATTTTGTGAATTTTTCAAAAATATTAGAGAAATTCCAGAATTTCCAGAAATTAATACACAAAAACAATCAGAAATGAATTTAATTAAATAAAAATTATAAAGTAAAGATAAAAAAAAGTGGACTGTATCCGATACATGAACACCTGTCATTTACAACCACCCCACTCTCACCATATTCCCCCTTCCCCCTTCCCCCTTTTTCTATGTCTGTCTGCGTCTCTCTCTCTCTCTCTCCCTTCCCCCGTTTCCGTCCCATCTTCCCATATTCCACTCTCTCTATCTCTGCGTCTCTCTATCCTACACACTCTCTCATCTATTTTCACACCTTCCTTTTACGATGCCACTCTCACCGACTTTTACAACCCTACCGCCTTTGAAAATGGTATCTTAACTTTGACTAACCCTTTCTACCCTTCAAACTCAACCAAATCAGCCGATATATAGTGCAATCGATTCCTCGCATTCTCCTGATTCCAACGAGACTAAAATCCATGTTCTCAAAAATTTTTTTTCTAGGCCCAGATTTAGGCTTTTTTGGGCTTTAGGCCTAAAAGCCTTCTTATCACAAAATACCCCCAATCTTTCCTGTATGCATTAATTTTTTACCCTATTTTTAAGGCCCTAAATTTGGCCTTAGATAAGGCTAAGCCTAAACTTTCAACTAGGCCTTAAGCCTAAGCCTAAGCCCCTTTCTAGCCCAAAATATTTTTTAAACCTGTTTTATGCACCTATTTCTTCTTTTTTTCTCCTCTCCTATAAATATTATTGATTTTTTTCCGGGTATTGCTCATGTTAAAATCAGAGCCTCCCCCCCACGAATTTTCCCAATTTTATTTGCTTTCAAAAATTTTTTTATCGATTTTTTTTGTGAAATGAATTTTCAAGATTTTCTGAAACTTTTTGGATTTTGAAAATTTGGTTGAAAATTGGACCGTTTGATTTTTGAGATTTTTTTTTGTCAAAAAAAAATCTGAAATTTTTTCCAGATGAGCACAATTGAGCTGAAAATCGACAAACAATTTTTGACCGCGCAAAAATTTCCCTATTTTTCGAAACCCCAAATAATTGGCGAGTATTTTGTGAACAAAGATAGGTGAGCTTATGAAATATTTTGCCACGTGGCAAAATTTGAAAAATTCATGATTTTCTGATGGAAAAGTTGGAAATTTCAAGGTTTTTAACCTGAAATTTGAATTTTTGAGTTTAATATGAGCAATGCTTGGATTTTCTGAAGAAATTCTGAATTTTTGAGTTTAATATGAGCAATTTTTTCTGAAAAATTTCAAAATTCAAATTTTCATCTCGCAGATCAATTCAAATCGGTCGAATGGCGGCAAAAAATCTCAACGACACTCCGCTGCGGAATCCGCGCGGCACTTCCGCGCCCAATTTCGATCTCGACGCCGGCTATTCCGCATTCGACCCCAAAGACCCGGGTGAACGTCTCGAAATCCTCCAAAAATGGTGTGAAAAAATGGCGCCGGCAGGCGGAAGGTTGCGGAAACTTCTCCACGGTGCCGAGTTTTTCACGTGGCGCGGATTGCTCACCAAAATCGGTGCCGCCGTCTACGCGGGAAGCGGTGACACGTGGCGTTTCCGCGCGTTCCGCATTCATGGCGTCGTTTTTATGTGCGAAGAGGAGACGGAGGACAAGACGCGGAAAATGGAGGCGCAGACGGACAGGGAAAAACATATGACGTATTGGGGACACAAATTTGAGCAGTATATGACGTTGGATGATGGAATGGTGAGCGAAAACTACGACGCTCCGCGTTTACGCGGTGATTTTTGAGTGATTTTGATGGAAACTACGATGCTCCGCTTTTACGCTCACATTTTCCAGGACCTTCCCGATACAACTCAACCAGTTTCAACACGCGAAGAATTCGCCACCGTCATCCGAACCACCCTGGAAAGTTCTCAACCCAATCGTCGTCAACCTCTCGAACTCTTCTACTCAGCCGAAATCGATTGTTTGGATCGAGATGGCAAATATGTGGAACTCAAAACCAACAAAGGCGATTTACGTGGATGGTTTTGGACGGCGGGTGCAAAAAGTTTGAAGTGGTGGTTGCAGAGTTTTCTGGTGGCTATCGATTATTTAGTGGTCGGACATCGAGATGATCGGGGAATTGTGACGAGGGTGAGTAGCTAGAAAAACAAACTACGATACTCCGCTTTTACACAAGAAATCTCAATTCGCAGGTCTCCTCAATCCAAACCGCCCAACTCCAAAAACAATCACAATGGTACGGTGGAGCCGCAATTCGACTGATCTCTCAAGTTCTCACACAACTCTCCGATTTTTTGCCCAACGAAAATCAGGCGTGTGTTGTGGAATTTGGTGGTGGAACTGGTGAAAATACGATTCGATTCTCGAGATGTTCGGAAGATTTGTGTGATTTTGTACCTGAAGAGTTTAGAACAAAGTTTTGGTGATATAAAGTTTTTGATGGTCAAATTTACAGTAATCCGAACTGCAGAAAATCAAGTTCTAATTGACTACAGTACTCAGACTGAAAAAAAAACAATTTATTACAAAAATTCAACATTTTTTAACAAGATTCCGTCGATTTTTGTGTGTTGGCGACTCAGCAAATCTGCAAAAAATACATTTTTTGCACAAAATTGAAAAAACAGAAACATCAGCTAAAATAAGGTGTCCGCGCGGAAAGGACGCGGAACATCGGGTAATTTTCCGCGCAAAATCGCAAATTTCTCGAAAATTTGCAGTTTTTTCTAGGCGATAACTAAGCCTAAGCTTCAAAATTAGGAATTTCTCATGTTTTCTCAAATATCAGGCTTCCGCGCGGAAAGAATGCGGAAAATCCCAAAAATTGAAATTCTGCAGCACGGTTCACGCGAATTTCTTAAAATTTTGCAGTTTTTACTAGGCGATGACTAAGCCTAAGCCTTAAAATCAGGAAACAATCAAGTTTTCTCAAAGATCCGGTTTCCGCGCGGAAACACGCGGAAAGCCGTTAAAAAAAATGGAATTCTGCGAATTTCTTGAAAATTTCGTGGTTTTCTCTAGGAACTAACTAAGCCTAAGCCTAAAAATTATGAAACAATCAAGTGTTCTCAAAAATCCGGTTTCCGCGCGGAAAGAACGCGGAAAATCCCAAAAATTGAAATTCTGCAGCACGGTTCACGCGAATTTCTTATAAATTTTGCAGTTTTCTCTAGGCGATAACTAAGCCTAAGCCTAAATATCAGGAGAAATAATGTTTTACCGGAGAACAGCTTTCCGCGCGGAAAGCTCGCGGAAAATCGGGAATTTACAGCGCAAAATAGCAAATTTCTCTAAATTTCCCAGTTTTTTGTGGTAACTAACTAAGCCTAAGCCTTAAAATCAGGAATTATTTGAATTTTCTCAAAGATCCGGTTTCCGCGCGGAAAGCTCGCGGAAAATCGTAAAAATTGAATTTCTGCGACACAATTCGCGTGAATTTCTCGAAAATCCGCAGTTTTTACTAGGCGTTAACTAAGCCTAAGCCTTAAAATTAGGAAACTTTTCTTAACTTGAAATGCCGCGCGGACAACACGCGGAAAATTCCGCGAGCTTGGTATTTTTTAAGAAAATTTCAAAAAACTGACCTTTTAATCCTCGATTTGTCCATTTTTGTTGTTTTTCTTCGAAAACTGCCAATTTCTGAAAAAAAAAAGTTGAAATTTGAAAAATTTTGGAAGTTTTAAAATTATTTTTGAAAATTTAGCTGAATTCCTAAATTTTAAGAATTTTTTGGGCTTTTTATCGAAATTTGGCCCGATTCGGGCCTGAACATTTCGATTTTTCTCAAAATTTGGGCTCACGGCCTAGAAATTTGAATGTTTCTTAAAGTTTTGGCTTTTTACTTGAATTTTGGGCTTTTTTTAGTAAATTTCAGGCTTCAGACACAATCTGAGGTTTTTCGGGCTTCAGGCCTAATTCGGGCCCAGAAATTTAGATTTTTCTCGAAATTTGACCTGATTCGGCCCAAAATTCAGATTTTTCTCAAAATTTGGTCGAAAATTCATATTTTTATCGAAATTTGGTCGAAAATGCACATTTTTGTCGAAATTTGGGGGTTTTTCCAGAATTTTCAGATTCCAAACCTGAAACCTGGGATTTCTCAGGCTTCAGGCTTGAAATCTGAGCTTTTTCTCAAAATTTCAGGCTTGAAATCGGAGATTTCTCAGGCTTCAGGCTTGAAATCTGAGACTTCTCAGGCTTCAGGTCTGAAATTTGAGCTTTTTCTCGAATTTCAGGCTTCAAACCTAGGTTCTAGGGTGTTTTCTTCGAAATTTTAGGATTTTAATCTGAAATTCCAGCTTTTCCCTCGCCCAAAACCTTGAATTTTCAAATTTCAAGGTTTCGGGTTCAGGAAAAGCTGAAACTTCTCCATATTATTTAATTTTTGCCCAAAACCACCCCAAAATACTTACATTTCACTCCAAATCCCGTGTCCAATTCATTCGATTGTTGTTTTGTCCACCGAAAATCTGCAAAAATTCATGTTTCTACTAAATTTTACTAAAATTTTAATTTCAGGCCTAAAATCTGAGATTTCTCAGGCTTCAAACTTGAAATTTGAGGTTTTTCAGGCTTCAGGCCAAATTCGGGCCCAAAAATTTAGATTTTTCTCGAAATTTGGTCGAAAATTTGGATTTTTCTAGAAATTTGGGGCTTCTTCCAGAATTTTCAGGCTTCAGGCCTGAAATTTGAGATTTTTCTCAAATTCCAGGCTTGATCTCTGAGATTTTCCAGATTCCAGACCTGAAACCTGAGATTTCTCAGGCTTCAGTCTAGAAATCTGAGATTTCTCAGGCTTCAGTCTAGAAATCTGAGATTTCTCAGGCTTCAGGCCTGAAATTTGAGATTTTTCTCAAAATTCAGGCTTGAAACCTAGGTTCTAGGTTTTGTTTTCTTTAAAATTTTAGATTTTTAGCTGAAATTTCAGCTTTTCCCTCTCCCAAAACCTTGAATTTTCAAATTTCAAGGTTTCGGGTTCAGGAAAAGCTGAAACTTTCAGATTTTCATAATATTATTTGATTTTTTCCCTAAACCACCCCAAAATACTTACATTTCCCTCAAAATACCGTGTCCAATTGTTGTTTTGTCCATCGAAATCTGCAAAAATTCATGTTTTCTTCTAAATTTTAAATAAAAATTTCGAAAAATGAACTTACATTTGCATATTTGTCCCAATCATGTTGATGCAATTGATTGAACTGCAAAAAAAATAAATAGAAAAGTGAATAGTGAAAAGGTAAATATTAATAGAATGACTAGAAAATGGGAGGAAGGGGGAAAAGGGGGCGTGGTTTAGAGAGATGACCTAACTATCAAAAATTGACATGTGACAAGTCGGGTTTTTGGGAAGTTATTGACCTAGGTCATCTCCCCCTTTTTCTTCTTCTTCCTATTTTTTTGTTTTATTTTAACTCACTTTAATGATTGGAATTCAAGTCGAATATCCAGAAATCATCGATTTCCACCAAAAAATCGGTTTTTGGTGGAAAAACCTGGAAAAATCAATAACTTTCATTGGAATTCAATATTCTTCTACTTTCAAATAATCTCAACTTACTTTTATTCACATCAAATTGCTCCTTTCACCATCGAATTGTTGATTTTCCATCAAAAAATTGATTTTTGATGGAAATAACCTGAAAAAATCGATATTTTCATGAAAAATCAATAAAATCTAGTGAAATTTCACTCAAACTTCATGAAAACCCTAAAAAACTGACCGGATTTCATCGAAATCGCCACAATTTGGCACCATTTACGAGTTGGGCGGCGCATAAAAAACGAAAATGAAAAATAATTGTTGGCAGGCAGGCGACACACGTGATATGACGCACAATTGCGGACTGGAAAAACGTGGGTGTTTGAAAATATTTATTTTTGTTTGCAATTTTTGCATTAAAACGAGGGTTTTGAAAAGGAAAAAGATGAATTAAGTGAATTAATAAAAGTTGAAGTAAATAAAAAGTGTTGAATAAGAGTTGACCTATCAAAAACCGGATGACAGGTAGGTTGTAAATCATGTATTTTGTGCAAAAATAGGATGATGTTGGAACAGGGTCAAACTTGATTTACAACCGACAGATTGTCATATTTTGAAGAGAAAATAGACAAAAACAACAAGACAGACACATTGGTTATTTAGATTTACAACCGATTTATGACATGGCAGGTAGTCACGTGAACTTGTCATATTGAAAAGTGTTTTACAACCTTTGACCTAGTTGTGAATTATGAAAATCAACAGAACAAATTGAAAATATAACGATTTACATATAAAAATGATTGAAAAAAAAGAAAAAACAATTTAAAAGCAAATCAGCTTTTAAATTAATCAACAGACCAAATGGTCTGCTGCTTTTTATTTTTACATTGGCATGCAGCAGACCATATGGTCTGCTTGTTCAAAATTATTTATTAGACATTTTGTGGTCTGCAAATAAAAAGACACATAGTTCAGTGGTAAGCGTACGGTTTTTGAATCTCAAGGTGACAAGTTCAATTCCACATGCGAACATTAATTTTTATTTTTTGTTTTTTCTCAAAAATTAGGTAAAATATCAAGTCGAGAGATGACAGTTTACAACCATACTCTCCTATTTTCATATACTATCTCGTTTTTTGAGCCAAGGTGTCAAAAGACTGTTTTATGGTGTATGTGTCTCTCATTTTTACATACTATTTCTCGGAAGGGGGAATGTGTTAGGAGGATCGGATATTTTGGCAACAAACTTGTGATTTTTTAACTTTCAGATTTGAGACTGTAAGGATTACGGTAGCCACAGGGTTACTGTACCTCAAAATTACAAGGATTACGGTAGCCTGGGGCTATTTCAAACTACAAGGATTACTGTATCTACAAGTTTATTGTAGCCTAAGGCTTACTGTAGAGTCTGGGCTGCAAGGATTACTGTACCTCAAACTCAAAGGAATACTGTAGTTGACAACCTCCGCCTGCAATGATTACTGTAGTTGACAGCCCCAGACTACAAAGGATACTGTAACATTAGGGTTACGGTAGCTCGAGGCTATTTTGGACTGCAATGTGTACTGTAGTCTAGGGGATACTGTAATTCCCAGACTGCAAAGATTACGGTAGCCCGAGGGTTACTGTAGCTCCAGAACTGCAAGGTATACTGTAGCCAGACTGCAAAGGGTACTGTATTTGGCAAATTTTCAACATTTTCCAAATTTTATCAAAAATATACCAAAAAATCAGAAATTTTGTGAATTTTTCAAAAATTCTAATATTATTTCAAAATCTTTAAGAACTTCATACACAAAAACAATCAGAAATGAATTTAATTAAATAAAAAATAAAAAGTAAAGTTAAATAGAAAATCGGAACTATATTCTCCTCCCAACACCTGTCATTTACAACCACCCCACTCTCACCATATTCCCCCTTCCCCCTTCCCCCTTTTTCTATGTCTGTCTGCGTCTCTCTCTCTCTCTCTCCCTTCCCCCGTTTCCGTCCCATCTTCCCATATTCCACTCTCTCTATCTCTGCGTCTCTCTATCCTACACACTCTCTCATCTATTTTCACACCTTCTTTTTACGATGCCACTCTCACCGACTTTTACAACCCTACCGCCTTTGAAAAGGGTATCTTAACTTTGATCAACCCTTTCTACCCTTCAAACTCAACCAAATCAGCCGATATATAGTGCAATCGATTCCTCGCATTCTCCTGATTCCAACGAGACTAAAATCAAGTCAAAACCCGAAATTTTTTACATCAAAGGCGCCGCCAAAGTCAAGGTGCGAAAAAAAGGCGGAGCTTAGATTTTGGGAAAATTCGAAAAAAGCTGGAAAAGTTGGAAAAAGCTAAATAGTCACAAATACTAGGCTTAGGCTTAGTAAACCCCCTAGAAAGATGGATTTTCGGGATTTTTGAGTGATTTTTTGAAATTTTCTCATTTTTTAGAAAATTATTAGTGACAGATTTTTGGAAATTAGGCTGAAAATATGCATTTTTGGAATTTCAACATTTTCATTAGGCTTAGGCTTAGTAAACCACCCAAAAAGGTGCAATTTCTTATTCAAAACTTGGATTTTTAAAGAATTAAAGCTAAAAATCACCCTGTAAACGCGGAGCATCGTAGTTTTCTCCAAAAATCGCCCTGTAAACCTGGAGCATCGTAGTTTTCTCCAAAATCACTCAAAAACCACCCTGTAAACCTGGATCATCGTAGTTTTCATCAAAAATCACCCTGTAAACCTGGATCATCGTAGTTTTCATCAAAAATCACCCTGTAAACCTGGATCATCGTAGTTTTCATCAAAAATCACCCTGTAAACCTGGATCATCGTAGTTTTCATCAAAAATCACCCTGTAAACCTGGAGCATCGTAGTTTTCTCCAAAATCACTCAAAAACCACCCTGTAAACCTGGATCATCGTAGTTTTCATCAAAAAGCTTAGTAAACCACCCAGAAAGGTGCAATTTCTTATTCAAAACTTGGATTTTTAAAGAATTAAAGCTAAAAATCACCGCGTAAACGCGTAACATCGTAGTTTTTCTTGCAGCTTCTACGCCGACGCCGGTCACCGCACAAATCCAGCCTCAGCCACTCGCAAATCCTCAATGATGACCCAATTCATCTCCACCTATCACACCAAAATTTTCAGCCAAAATCTGGCTGAAATCTATCTGAAACACCTCCAACTCATGTTCATCGATGAGAAAAATCCCATCCATTATCTCACACCACTTAACCGCTTTTTAGAACAAATGAAGGCGTGGGATGAGAGGCCTGGACCATCGAACCGAAGCCCATAAATTATCCTGGACCATCGGAAGCCCGAAGCCCGATGGCCTAATTTATCCAATTTTTCGTTTTATTCTTTGAATACCCCTATTTCTTTCCTTTTATACAATGTTCTCAAAAATTTTTTTTCTAGGCCCAGATTTAGGCTTTTTTGGGCTTTAGGCCTAAAAGCCTTCTTATCACAAAATACCCCCAATCTTTCCTGTATGCATTAATTTTTTACCCTATTTTTAAGGCCCTAAATTTGGCCTTAGATAAGGCTAAGCCTAAACTTTCAACTAGGCCTTAAGCCTAAGCCTAAGCCCCTTTCTAGCCCAAAATATTTTTTAAACCTGTTTTATGCACCTATTTCTTCTTTTTTTCTCCTCTCCTATAAATATTATTGATTTTTTTCCGGGTATTGCTCATGTTAAAATCAGAGCCTCCCCCCCCCCACGAATTTTCCCAATTTTATTTGCTTTCAAAAATTTTTTTATCGATTTTTTTGTGAAATGAATTTTCAAGATTTTCTGAAACTTTTTGGATTTTGAAAATTTGGTTGAAAATTGGACCGTTTGATTTTTGAGATTTTTTTTTGTCAAAAAAAATCTGAAATTTTTTCCAGATGAGCACAATTGAGCTGAAAATCGACAAACAATTTTTGACCGCGCAAAAATTTCCCTATTTTTCGAAACCCCAAATAATTGGCGAGTATTTTGTGAACAAAGATAGGTGAGCTTATGAAATATTTTGCCACGTGGCAAAATTTGAAAAATTCATGATTTTCTGATGGAAAAGTTGGAAATTTCAAGGTTTTTAACCTGAAATTTGAATTTTTGAGTTTAATATGAGCAATGCTTGGATTTTCTGAAGAAATTCTGAATTTTTGAGTTTAATATGAGCAATTTTTTCTGAAAAATTTCAAAATTCAAATTTTCATCTCGCAGATCAATTCAAATCGGTCGAATGGCGGCAAAAAATCTCAACGACACTCCGCTGCGGAATCCGCGCGGCACTTCCGCGCCCAATTTCGATCTCGACGCCGGCTATTCCGCATTCGACCCCAAAGACCCGGGTGAACGTCTCGAAATCCTCCAAAAATGGTGTGAAAAAATGGCGCCGGCAGGCGGAAGGTTGCGGAAACTTCTCCACGGTGCCGAGTTTTTCACGTGGCGCGGATTGCTCACCAAAATCGGTGCCGCCGTCTACGCGGGAAGCGGTGACACGTGGCGTTTCCGCGCGTTCCGCATTCATGGCGTCGTTTTTATGTGCGAAGAGGAGACGGAGGACAAGACGCGGAAAATGGAGGCGCAGACGGACAGGGAAAAACATATGACGTATTGGGGACACAAATTTGAGCAGTATATGACGTTGGATGATGGAATGGTGAGCGAAAACTACGACGCTCCGCGTTTACGCGGTGATTTTTGAGTGATTTTGATGGAAACTACGATGCTCCGCTTTTACGCTCACATTTTCCAGGACCTTCCCGATACAACTCAACCAGTTTCAACACGCGAAGAATTCGCCACCGTCATCCGAACCACCCTGGAAAGTTCTCAACCCAATCGTCGTCAACCTCTCGAACTCTTCTACTCAGCCGAAATCGATTGTTTGGATCGAGATGGCAAATATGTGGAACTCAAAACCAACAAAGGCGATTTACGTGGATGGTTTTGGACGGCGGGTGCAAAAAGTTTGAAGTGGTGGTTGCAGAGTTTTCTGGTGGCTATCGATTATTTAGTGGTCGGACATCGAGATGATCGGGGAATTGTGACGAGGGTGAGTAGCTAGAAAAACAAACTACGATACTCCGCTTTTACACAAGAAATCTCAATTCGCAGGTCTCCTCAATCCAAACCGCCCAACTCCAAAAACAATCACAATGGTACGGTGGAGCCGCAATTCGACTGATCTCTCAAGTTCTCACACAACTCTCCGATTTTTTGCCCAACGAAAATCAGGCGTGTGTTGTGGAATTTGGTGGTGGAACTGGTGAAAATACGATTCGATTCTCGAGATGTTCGGAAGATTTGTGTGATTTTGTACCTGAAGAGTTTAGAACAAAGTTTTGGTGATATAAAGTTTTTGATGGTCAAATTTACAGTAATCCGAACTGCAGAAAATCAAGTTCTAATTGACTACAGTACTCAGACTGAAAAAAAAAACAATTTATTACAAAAATTCAACATTTTTTAACAAGATTCCGTCGATTTTTGTGTGTTGGCGACTCAGCAAATCTGCAAAAAATACATTTTTTTGCACAAAATTGAAAAAACAGAAACATCAGCTAAAATAAGGTGTCCGCGCGGAAAGGACGCGGAACATCGGGTAATTTTCCGCGCAAAATCGCAAATTTCTCGAAAATTTGCAGTTTTTTCTAGGCGATAACTAAGCCTAAGCTTCAAAATTAGGAATTTCTCATGTTTTCTCAAATATCAGGCTTCCGCGCGGAAAGAATGCGGAAAATCCCAAAAATTGAAATTCTGCAGCACGGTTCACGCGAATTTCTTATGGAAATTTTGCAGTTTTTACTAGGCGACTGACTAAGCCTAAGCCTTAAAATCAGGAAACAATCAAGTTTTCTCAAAGATCCGGTTTCCGCGCGGAAACGAACGCGGAAAGCCGTTAAAAAAATGGAATTCTGCGAATTTCTTGAAAATTTCGTGGTTTTCTCTAGGAACTAACTAAGCCTAAGCCTAAAAATTATGAAACAATCAAGTGTTCTCAAAAATCCGGTTTTCGCGCGGAAGAACGCGGAAAATCCCAAAAATTGAAATTCTGCAGCACGGTTCACGCGAATTTCTTATAAATTTTGCAGTTTTCTCTAGGCGATAACTAAGCCTAAGCCTAAATATCAGGAAAAATAATGTTTTACCGGAGAACAGCTTTCCGCGCGGAAAGCTCGCGGAAAATCTGGGAATTTACAGCGCAAAATAGCAAATTTCTCTAAATTTCCCAGTTTTTTGTGGTAACTAACTAAGCCTAAGCCTTAAAATCAGGAATTATTTGAATTTTCTCAAAGATCCGGTTTCCGCGCGGAAAGCTCGCGGAAAATCGTAAAAATTGAATTTCTGCGACACAATTCGCGTGAATTTCTCGAAAATCCGCAGTTTTTACTAGGCGTTAACTAAGCCTAAGCCTTAAAATTAGGAAACTTTTCTTAACTTGAAATGCCGCGCGGACAACACGCGGAAAATTCCGCGAGCTTGGTATTTTTTAAGAAAATTTCAAAAAACTGACCTTTTAATCCTCGATTTGTCCATTTTTGTTGTTTTTCTTCGAAAACTGCCAATTTCTGAAAAAAAAGTTGAAATTTGAAAAATTTTGGAAGTTTTAAAATTATTTTTGAAAATTTAGCTGAATTCCTAAATTTTAAGAATTTTTGGGCTTTTTATCGAAATTTGGCCCGATTCGCACCAGAAATTCAGATTTTTCTCGAAATTTGGTCGAAAATGCACATTTTTCTAGAAATTTTGGGTTTTTTTCAGAAATTTCAGGCTTCGGGCCTGAACATTTCGATTTTTCTCAAAATTTGGGCTCACGGCCTAGAAATTTTAATGTTTCTTAAAGTTTTGGCTTTTTACTTGAATTTTGGGCTTTTTTTAGTAAATTTCAGGCTTCAGACACAATCTGAGGTTTTTCGGGCTTCAGGCCTAATTCGGGCCCAGAAATTTAGATTTTTCTCGAAATTTGACCTGATTCGGCCCAAAATTCAGATTTTTCTCAAAATTTGGTCGAAAATTCATATTTTTATCGAAATTTGGTCGAAAATGCACATTTTTGTCGAAATTTGGGGGTTTTTCCAGAATTTTCAGATTCCAAACCTGAAACCTGGGATTTCTCAGGCTTCAGGCTTGAACATCTGAGCTTTTTCTCAAAATTTCAGGCTTGAAATCGGAGATTTCTCAGGCTTCAGGCTTGAAATCTGAGACTTCTCAGGCTTCAGGTCTGAAATTTGAGCTTTTTCTCGAATTTCAGGCTTCAAACCTAGGTTCTAGGGTGTTTTCTTCGAAATTTTAGGATTTTAATCTGAAATTCCAGCTTTTCCCTCGCCCAAAACCTTGAATTTTCAAATTTCAAGGTTTCGGGTTCAGGAAAAGCTGAAACTTCTCCATATTATTTAATTTTTGCCCAAAACCACCCCAAAATACTTACATTTCACTCCAAATCCCGTGTCCAATTCATTCGATTGTTGTTTTGTCCACCGAAAATCTGCAAAAATTCATGTTTCTACTAAATTTTACTAAAATTTTAATTTCAGGCCTAAAATCTGAGATTTCTCAGGCTTCAAACTTGAAATTTGAGGTTTTTCAGGCTTCAGGCCAAATTCGGGCCCAAAAATTTAGATTTTTCTAGAAATTTGGGGCTTCTTCCAGAATTTTCAGGCTTCAGGCCTGAAATTTGAGATTTTTCTCAAATTCCAGGCTTGATCTCTGAGATTTTCCAGATTCCAGACCTGAAACCTGAGGTTTTTCAGGCTTCAGGCTTGAAATCTGAGATTTCTCAGGCTTCAGGCCTGAAATTTGAGCTTTTTCTCAAAATTCAGGCTTGAAACCTAGGTTCTAGGTTTTGTTTTCTTTAAAATTTTAGATTTTTAGCTGAAATTTCAGCTTTTCCCTCCCCCAAAACCTTGAATTTTCAAATTTCAAGGTTTCGGGTTCAGGAAAAGCTGAAACTTTCAGATTTTCATAATATTATTTGATTTTTCCCCTAAACCACCCCAAAAATACTTACATTTCCCTCAAAATCCCGTGTTCAATCCATCCAATTGTTGTTTTGTCCATCGAAATCTGCAAAAATTCATGTTTTCTTCTAAATTTTAAATAAAAATTTCGAAAAATGAACTTACATTTGCATATTTGTCCCAATCATGTTGATGCAATTGATTGAACTGCAAAAAAAATAAATAGAAAAGTGAATAGTGAAAAGGGAAATATTAATAGAATGACTAGAAAATGGGAGGAAGGGGGAAGAGGGGGGCGTGGTTTAGAGAGATGACCTAACTACCAAAAATTGACATGTGACAAGTCGGGTTTTTGGGAAGTTATTGACCTAGGTCATCTCCCCCTTTTTCTTCTTCTTCCTATTTTTTTGTTTTATTTTAACTCACTTTAATGATTGGAATTCAAGTCGAATATCCAGAAATCATCGATTTCCACCAAAAAATCGGTTTTTGGTGGAAAAACCTGGAAAAATCAATAACTTTCATTGGAATTCAATATTCTTCTACTTTCAAATAATCTCAACTTACTTTTATTCACATCAAATTGCTCCTTTCACCATCGAATTGTTGATTTTCCATCAAAAAATTGATTTTTGATGGAAATAACCTGAAAAAATCGATATTTTCATGAAAAATCAATAAAATCTAGTGAAATTTCACTCAAACTTCATGAAAACCCTAAAAAACTGACCGGATTTCATCGAAATCGCCACAATTTGGCACCATTTACGAGTTGGGCGGCGCATAAAAAACGAAAATGAAAAAATAATTGTTGGCAGGCAGGCGACACACGTGATATGACGCACAATTGCGGACTGAAAAAACGTGGGTGTTTGAAAATATTTATTTTTGTTTGCAATTTTTGCATTAAAACGAGGGTTTTGAAAAGGAAAAGATGAATTAAGTGAATTAATAAAAGTTGAAGTAAATAAAAAGTGTTGAATAAGAGTTGACCTATCAAAAACCGGATGACAGGTAGGTTGTAAATCATGTATTTTGTGCAAAAATAGGATGATGTTGGAACAGGGTCAAACTTGATTTACAACCGACAGATTGTCATATTTTGACAAGAAAATAGACAAAAAAAAACAACAAGACAGACACATTGGTTATTTAGATTTACAACCGATTTATGACATGGCAGGTAGTCACGTGAACTTGTCATATTGAAAAGTGTTTTACAACCTAGTTGTGAATTATGAAAATCAACAGAACAAATTGAAAATATAACGATTTACATATAAAAATGATTGAAAAAAAAGAAAAAACAATTTAAAAGCAAATCAGCTTTTAAATTAATCAGCAGACCAAATGGTCTGCTGCTTTTTATTTTTACATTGGCATGCAGCAGACCATATGGTCTGCTTGTTCAAAATTATTTATTAGACATTTTGTGGTCTGCAAATAAAAAGACACATAGTTCAGTGGTAAGCGTACGGTTTTTGAATCTCAAGGTGACAAGTTCAATTCCACATGCGAACATTAATTTTTATTTTTTTGTTTTTTCTCAAAAATTAGGTAAAATATCAAGTCGAGAGATGACAGTTTACAACCATACTCTCCTATTTTCATATACTATCTCGTTTTTTGAGCCAAGGTGTCAAAAGACTGTTTTATGGTGTATGTGTCTCTCATTTTTACATACTATTTCTCGGAAGGGGGAATGTGTTAGGAGGATCGGATATTTTGGCAACAAACTTGTGATTTTTTAACTTTCAGATTTGAGACTGTAAGGATTACGGTAGCCACAGGGTTACTGTACCTCAAAATTACAAGGATTACGGTAGCCTGGGGCTATTTCAAACTACAAGGATTACTGTATCTACAAGTTTATTGTAGCCTAAGGCTTACTGTAGAGTCTGGGCTGCAAGGATTACTGTACCTCAAACTCAAAGGAATACTGTAGTTGACAACCTCCGCCTGCAATGATTACTGTAGTTGACAGCCCCAGACTACAAAGGATACTGTAACATTAGGGTTACGGTAGCTCGAGGCTATTTTGGACTGCAATGTGTACTGTAGTCTAGGGGATACTGTAATTCCCAGACTGCAAAGATTACGGTAGCCCGAGGGTTACTGTAGCTCCAGAACTGCAAGGTATACTGTAGCCAGACTGCAAAGGGTACTGTATTTGGCAAATTTTCAACATTTTCCAAATTTTATCAAAAATATACCAAAAAATCAGAAATTTTGTGAATTTTTCCAAAATTCTAATATTATTTCAAAATCTTTAAGAACTTCAACACAATTTCAACTACAAAATAAATAAATAAAAAATAAAAAGAAGTTAAATAGAAAATCGGAACTATATTCTCCTCCTAACACCTGTCATTTACAACCACCCCACTCTCACCATATTCCCCCTTCCCCCTTCCCCCTTTTTCTATGTCTGTCTGCGTCTCTCTCTCTCTCTCCCTTCCCCCGTTTCCGTCCCATCTTCCCATATTCCACTCTCTCTATCTCTGCGTCTCTCTATCCTACACACTCTCTCATCTATTTTCACACCTTCTTTTTACGATGCCACTCTCACCGACTTTTACAACCCTACCGCCTTTGAAAAGGGTATCTATAACTTTGATCAACCCTTTCTACCCTTCAAACTCAACCAAATCAGCCGATATATAGTGCAATCGATTCCTCGCATTCTCCTGATTCCAACGAGACTAAAATCAAGTCAAAACCCGAAATTTTTTACATCAAAGGCGCCGCCAAAGTCAAGGTGCGAAAAAAAGGCGGAGCTTAGATTTTGGGAAAATTCGAAAAAAGCTGGAAAAGTTGGAAAAAGCTAAATAGTCACAAATACTAGGCTTAGGCTTAGTAAACCCCCTAGAAAGATGGATTTTCGGGATTTTTGAGTGATTTTTTGAAATTTTCTCATTTTTTAGAAAATTATTAGTGACAGATTTTTGGAAATTAGGCTGAAAATATGCATTTTTGGAATTTCAACATTTTCATTAGGCTTAGGCTTAGTAAACCACCCAAAAAGGTGCAATTTCTTATTCAAAACTTGGATTTTTAAAGAATTAAAGCTAAAAATCACCCTGTAAACGCGGAGCATCGTAGTTTTCTCCAAAAATCGCCCTGTAAACCTGGAGCATCGTAGTTTTCTCCAAAATCACTCAAAAACCACCCTGTAAACCTGGATCATCGTAGTTTTCATCAAAAATCACCCTGTAAACCTGGATCATCGTAGTTTTCATCAAAAATCACCCTGTAAACCTGGATCATCGTAGTTTTCATCAAAAATCACCCTGTAAACCTGGATCATCGTAGTTTTCATCAAAAATCACCCTGTAAACCTGGAGCATCGTAGTTTTCTCCAAAATCACTCAAAAACCACCCTGTAAACCTGGATCATCGTAGTTTTCATCAAAAAGCTTAGTAAACCACCCAGAAAGGTGCAATTTCTTATTCAAAACTTGGATTTTTAAAGAATTAAAGCTAAAAATCACCGCGTAAACGCGTAACATCGTAGTTTTTCTTGCAGCTTCTACGCCGACGCCGGTCACCGCACAAATCCAGCCTCAGCCACTCGCAAATCCTCAATGATGACCCAATTCATCTCCACCTATCACACCAAAATTTTCAGCCAAAATCTGGCTGAAATCTATCTGAAACACCTCCAACTCATGTTCATCGATGAGAAAAATCCCATCCATTATCTCACACCACTTAACCGCTTTTTAGAACAAATGAAGGCGTGGGATGAGAGGCCTGGACCATCGAACCGAAGCCCATAAATTCACCTGGACCATCGGAAGCCCGAAGCCCGAACGCCTAATTTATCCAATTTTTCGTTTTTTTTATCTTTTGAATACCCCTATTTCTTTCCTTTTATACAATGTTCTCACAAATTTTCTCTAGGCCCGAATTCAGGCTTTTTTGGGCTTTAGGCCTAAAAGCCTTCTTATCAAAAAATACCCCCAATCTTTCCTGTATGCATTAATTTTTACCCTATTTTTAAGGCCCTAAATTTGGCCTTAGATAAGGCTAAGCCTAAGCTTTCAACTAGGCCCTAAGCCTAAACCTAAGCCTAAAAAAAAGCCCCCAATTCTAGCCCGAAAATGTTCTCCCAACCTGTTTTATGCATCTATTTTTTCTTTTTTTCCTCCTCTCCTATAAATATTATTGATTTTTTCCGGGTATTGCTCATGTTAAAATCAGAGCCTCCCCCCCACGAATTTTCCCAATTTTATTTGCTTTCAAAAATTTTTTTATTGATTTTTTTTTGTGTGAAAAAATGAATTTTTCTGAAATTTTTTTTTTTGGATTTGGAACATTTGGTTGAAAATTGGACCGTTTGATTTTTGAGATTTTTTTTCAGTCTGAAATTTCAGTGGATTTTTTTTTCAAAAAAAAAATCTGAAAATTTCAGCATTTTTTTCCAGATGAGCACAGAGAGCAACACAATTGAGCTGAAAATCGATAAACAATTTTTGACCGCGCAAAAATTTCCCTATTTTTCGAAACCCCAAATAATTGGCGAGTATTTTGTGAACAAAGATAGGTGAGTGAGGAAATTCTGCGAAATTAGTGCCACGTGGCAAAATTTGGCGCCAAAATTTGAAAAATTCATGATTTTCTGATGAAAAAACCGGAAATTTCAAGGTTTTTAACCTGAAAATTTCGATTTTTGAGTTTAATATGAGCAATGCTTGGATTTTCTGAAGAAATTCTGAATTTTTTGAGTTTAATATGAGCAATGCTTGGATTTTCATGAAGAAATTTGAATTTTTTTCGTAAATTTCAGATTTTAATATGAGCAATGCTGGAAAATATTGTGCCACATGGAAAATTTTACAAATTTTCATTCCAGATCAATTCAAATCGGTCGAATGGCGGCGAAAAATCTCAACGACACTCCGCTGCGGAATCCGCGCGGCGTTTCCGCGCCCAACTTCGATCTCGACGCGGGATTTTCCGCATTCGACCCCAAAGATCCAGGGGAACGTCTCGAAATCCTCCAAAAATGGTGTGAAAAAATGGCGCCGGCAGGCGGAAGGTTGCGGAAACTTCTCCACGGTGCGGAATTTTTCACGTGGCGCGGATTGCTCACCAAAATCGGTGCCGCCGTCTACGCGGCAAGCGGTGACACGTGGCGTTTCCGCGCGTTCCGCATTCATGGCGTCGTTTTTATGTGCGAAGAGGAGACGGAAGACAAGACGCGGAAAATGGAGGCGCAGACGGACAGGGAAAAACATATGACGTATTGGGGACACAAATTTGAGCAGTATATGACGTTGGATGATGGAATGGTGAGCGAAAACTACGACGCTCCGCGTTTACGCGGTGATTTTTGAGTGATTTTGATGAAAACTACGATGCTCCGCGTTTACGCGGTGATTTTCTCTCAATTTTGATGAAAACTACGACGCTCCGCGTTTACGCGGTGATTTTTGACTGATTTTAAGGAAAACTACGATGCTCCGCGTTTACGCGGTGATTTTTGAGTGATTTTGGGGCGAAAACTACGATGCTCCGCGTTTACGCGGTGATTTTCTCTCAATTTTGATGAAAACTACGACGCTCCGCGTTTACGCGGTGATTTTTGACTGATTTTAAGGAAAACTACGATGCTCCGCGTTTACGCTGTTTATTTTGAACGTGAAACGAAACTATAGTCTAGTCTGAACTCTAGTTTGCCTTCATCTAGTCTAGTTTGAACTTAAAAACATTTGAAATGTTCCTAAACTACACTCTAGTCAAAAAAATCCTTATCAAATTCATTTTTTGATGATAATTTTCATTGCTCATGCTTATTTATAGCAAAAAATTAACGATACTCCGCCTTTACACCGTCTCAAATTGTAGACAAAAACTACAACACTCCGCCTTTACACCCCCAATTTTCCAGGACCTTCCCGATACAACTCAACCAGTTTCAACACGCGAAGAATTCGCCACCGTCATCCGAACCACCCTGGAATGTTCTCAATCCAATCGTCGTCAACCTCTCGAACTCTTCTACTCAGCCGAAATCGATTGTTTGGATCGAGATGGCAAATATGTGGAACTCAAAACCAACAAAGGCGATTTACGTGGATGGTTTTGGACGGCTGGTGCAAAAAGTCTGAAGTGGTGGTTGCAGAGTTTTTTGGTGGCTATCGATTATTTAGTGGTCGGACATCGAGATGATCACGGAATTGTGACGAGGGTGAGCAAAAACTACGACACTCCACATTTACACGTGGATTTTTGTGTGTGTTTTTGGCGGGAATTTTAAAAAAATTTGAAATTCGAAAAAAAACAACGATACTCCGCTTTTACACGTGGATTTTTGGGTGTGTTTTTGGCGGGAATTTTAAAAATTTCAAAATTCGCAGGTCTCCTCAATTCAAACCGCCCAACTCCAAAAACAATCACAATGGTACGGTGGAGCCGCAATTCGACTGATCTCTCAAGTTCTCACACAACTCTCCGATTTTTTGCCCAACGAAAATCAGGCATGTGTTGTGGAATTTGGTGGTGGTGATGGTGAAAATACGATTCGATTCTCAAGATGTTCGGAAGATTTGTGTGATTTTGTACCTGAAGAGTTTAGAAGAAAGTTTTGGTGATATAAAGTTTTTACAGTATTCCGAACTGCAAAAAATCAAAAAACTACGACACTCCGCTTTTACACGTGGAATTTTGTTGAAATTCAAAAATTTTTGTTGACGCATTTTCGGCTACAAATTGTGTGCCAGGGATCTACAAAAATTGCGTCAATCTTGAGCCCCTACAAATTGTGTGCCAGTCATAAAATTTATTGATTGAAAAATTTAAAAATCCTCCTCCTTGCAGCTGGAAATTCGGGAATTTGTGACCATTTCGGATTCTGTCGGACATTCATCGATCTCATCATCATCTTGATGTTTCTGCTGATCTTCTCGATCATCCGAATATTCATCTTCATCTTCAAATCGAACCGAGAACTTTTTGGGTGGCGGTGGTTGTTTGAGATCTCGAAGATCATCTTCCGAATCGACGAACAGTGGGAATTGTCCGTCCTGAAAAGGGAAACTACAACGATGCTCCGCAATTCCACGCCTACCTTCATAAACAACGGAACCAATTCAGGCGGCCAAATTCCCTCAACAATCATATGAGTTTGCGGAACTCGTGACAATCTTCCCAATTTCACTTGAATCGCAGTCTTGACCAATGTATCGATATCAATGTCGGCTATCACATTCTGATCGATACCGATGTTTTGACCGACGGCTGTGATCAGCTCTCGAACTTCCAAGCTGAAAAGATCAGTGTAAACGCGGAGCATCGTTGTTTATCTGAAATCCTAGCTGGAAGGATCTGGGATTTTTACGTTTCAAAGTGTAAATGAAGAAGAAACAACGATGCTCCGCGTTTACACGACTCACTTTCTGGCGCCAAACCAAATTCGAATATTCGCAATATTCTTGATCTTTTTTCCGATAAAGTGCAATTTTCGCACGTAGATTGATCCGATGTCAAGTGCAATTGTGGAAATCGCCAAACCTGTGCACATGTAGAAAACACTGATCGGCACGAACCAATTGCTGGAAATTAATTGAGGGGTGTCAACGTGGAGTGTCGTAGTTACAAGCAAAAAAACGAAACGCGGAGTCTGCCCTTGTCAAAGCGGAGTGTCGTAGTTTCGAAAGATATTTGTGAGCTATGACGTGGCAATTTTGGTCGCTTTTTAAACTACGAGACTCCGCTTTGACACCGGAAAAAAAATTTGAATTTTTCTAAATTTCAGAGTTTAAAATGAGCAATGCTTGGATTTCCTGAAAAAATTTGAATTTTTCTGAATTTCAGAGTTTAATATGAGCAATGCTTTTTCGTGGCCTAGAAATCCAAAAATTGGTTTTCGTGGCCTAGAAATCCAAAATCCTGGTTTTTCGTGGCCTAGAAATCCAAAAATCTTGGTTTTCTAGGCCACATTATAAGAACACGGTATTTTTAGAGAAAAACTTAAAATTTTGAATCATCTGATAATTCAGCTCAAAAAATCTACCCGTGGCCTAGAAATCCAACATCTCGGTTTTCTAGGCCATATTATAAGAACACGGTAATTTGAGAGATTCTAGAGAAAATCCTAAATCCTTTGATATTTCAGCTCAAAATCAGCCCCGTGGCCTAGAAATCCAAAATCTTGGTTTTCTAGGCCACATTATATGAACACGGTATTTTGAGAGATTCTAGAGAAAATCCTAAATCCTGATGTTATAGCTCAAAATCTACCCCGTGGCCTAGAAATCCAAAATTTGGTTTTCGTGGCCTAGAAATCCAACACTTGGTTTTCTAGGCCACGTGATAGAGACTATGTATTTTTAGAGATTCTAGAGAAAATCCTAAATCCTTTGATATTTCATCTCAAAATCTACCCCGTGGCCTAGAAATCCGAAATCTTGGTTTTCTAGGCCACATCCTAGAGACTATGTATTTTGAGAGATTCTAGAGAAAAACCCAAATCCTGATATTTCAGCTCAAAATCTACCCCATGGCCTAGAAATCCAGAATAGAATCTTGGTTTTCTAGGCCACCAACACTCACTTTTGCGGCACAATATCTCCATACTCAATCGCAGTCAAACAAATGAACGCATAATAAATTCCGTTGAAAAAATCGAATTGACCGCCCATTAGTGGAATAATTATGGCGCCAACTCCCTGAAATTCAAAAAAAAATTTGAATTTGAATTTTTTGGCGGCAATTTTTTGACCTACCAAATACAGTACTACGATGAATAGCAACGTGCTACCGGAAACCACGTCATCTTCGTCGTCGTGACGTTTTTTCTGAAGAAAATTTGAATTCGGATTTTTTCGCGCCTCCTACAGTACCTTGCAAGTTAGACAGCGCCTTAATCTCGTCGCCATCGCTTCGAGATATCGTCCGAAATTTGTGAGAAGAATTACGGTAAGCGGGATTCCCACAAAACCGTAGATCACTGTGAAAATTCGACCGTTGATAGTTTGCGGCTCGATTTTACCGTAGCCTGGAAGAAATTTGAGATTTTCTGGAGGTTTTAGATCGATCTAGACCTTCAGAAGATCCATCTAGACCTTCAGAACCTGGATATCCAAAATCAGGATTCCCAGCTTGACCCTCAGATCTCCCTGAACTTCCAGCTTGATCTTCGGAAGCTTCTGATCTTCCTGGATATATTTGAGATCCCTAACTAGGTTTTGGATCTCTAGCTTAACCTAGATAAGCTCTAGATTGTTCAACTCGATTTTTCGAACTTGGATATTTAAAATCAGGAGGTCTAGAACTTCCAGCTTGACCTTCGGAAGCTTCAGATCTTCCTGAATATTTTTTCTCAACGTGAAAATTTGAGCTTTTTTTCGGGCTACAAACTTTTTGCTCTCACTCACTCAAATATTTTTCAGTGCCGCCCCAAGAGATTGTTTTTGACCGCTCGACGAGAAAAAGTTGAGCAAAAAAAAATTTTTGCATTTTTTTTTGGGAAAACCAAAACAAAGTTAATCCCAAATTGTATAAACATTGGAATTTTTATTTTTTTTTTTTGGAAAAAAACAGGAAAAAAAAGGATCAGGCTGGAAACTCAGATCTCAGACATCTAGATAAGATCTGGAAGATCAGAAGCTTCCGAGGGTCAATCTTCAGGTTAAGCTAGGTATCCTGGATCTTCCGAAGGTCAATCTAGAACCTCCTGATTTCAGGATATTCAGGTTCTGAAGGTCTAGATGGATCTTAAATAAGTTCTGAAGCTTCCGAAGGTCAAGCTGGAATTCAAGAACCTACCCAGCGTCGTCAAAATTCCCAACGAATACAATGCTGACGATTTGAACGACCATTGCATTCGATCATCGTTCACTTTTTCCGTCAAACAACGCTCCGCAATTACGTGTGCAATGTCGGAGGCGCGCGTTTCACGCAATCGATTGTCTCTGCAAATTTTTAAATTTAAAAATTGAGAAAATCCACGTGGCTTTCCATAGAGCGCACTTTCTTCTTCAAGTTTGAATTTTTTTTTTGAAATTTCAGAAAATCCACGTGGCTTTCCGTAGAGCGCACTTTCTCCGAAAAATCAATAGTTCAATAGAGCGCATTTGCCCTCCGAAACCTCTGCTCACCTATTCAACAACATCTCAATACACGCCATTTTCTCCTTCGTCGCATTTCGCTTCAAAAATTGTTGATAATTGGCTTCGAAATGGAGAAATGCGAAACCGCCGAGTGTTGTGTAGAAGATCAGAAAAATGATGATGAATCCATTGACGGCGATGGCTCGTTTATTGTGTTGAAGACACTGCAAAAATTCAGATTTACAACGATACTCCGCATTTACACCCTAGAAAATGCTCAATATTACCGCGTAAAAGCGGAGTATCGTAGCTAGAAAACCTTCGCACACACATTCTGAAGCTCTGAAAGCTTCGTAGTTTACACAAACAAAAGACTGTGCTTGATGTTTTTGATTCAAATTTTCAAGATTTTCACCGCGTAAACGCGGAGCTTCGTAGTTTACACAAACAAAAGACTATGCTTGATGTTTTTGAATCAAAATTGCATCATTTTAACCGCGTAAACGCGGAGCTTCGTAGTTTACACAAAGAAAACCCTATGCTTGATGTTTTTAAATAAAAATTGCATCATTTTCAACGCGTAAACGCGGAGCTTCGTAGTTTACACAAACATAAGATGTTTTTGAATCAAAATTGCATCATTTTCACCGCGTAAACGCGGAGCTTCGTAGTTTACACAAACATAAGATGTTTTTGAATCAAAATTGCATCATTTTCACCGCGTAAACGCGGAGCTTCGTAGTTTACACAAACATAAGATGTTTTTGAATCAAAATTGCATCATTTTCACCGCGTAAACGCGGAGCTACGTAGTTTCTACCCATCCAAACCTGCCAAACACTATCATAATGCGCCGAATTGAAATCCTCGTCCAAAAATGCGCGAAGCAGATCCGAATCCGTCGGATGATGCTTCGAAATCTCATCAGAATTCAGAATTTCCTCAGTCTCCTCTTCTTCTTCAGAAGAAGATGAGGAAGTTTCTTCAGAAGTTGTAGTAATCATTTTTTGAAGTTAGAAAAAAAGTATAAAAATGAATTTTTTTGGCGCCAAAAAAGAGGGGTGTGGCTTATTTTCCCGCGGAGAAAAAAGTAGCAGCTGTCAAGCACCAATCACTTTTTTTTTGCTCGCGGCTTTTCGAAAAAAAAAATTTTTTTTTTTTTGGCGAAAGGGAAATTTTCACAGCACATAAATCTTTGAATAATTGGGGAGAGCGCGAAAATTTTTGAGAATTTGAATTTTGAAAAATGAATTTTGAAAAAATCACGGATTTTAACATGAGCAATGCTTTGAAAATCACAATTTTTGCGCTATTTTTCATGAAAAATCGATAATTTTAGCCCCGGGAACTTGAAAAATTCGAATTTCCCGAAAAAAATTAATTTTCAAATTTCTGTAAAATTCAAAAAAAAAATTTTCGCGCGCAAATTTCCACGTTTTTTTCAGGGGAAACAATCCACGCGAAAATTTGAAATTTGAAAATTGAAAGGTGCAATTTTTCAAAGAAAAATAAATAAGCACTCCCAAATTTATTTTTGGACTGCCAATTATTTATTGAACATTTTGTGGTATGCAAATAAAAGTGCAAATAGTTTAGTGGTAGCGCGCTGGATTTTGAATCTGAGGGTGGCGAGTTCGATCCCTCTCGCATGCGAACTTTTTTTTTTACTTTTTTTTTCCCGCCTCCAAAAAAACTCACCAAATACAGTCCGCAACACGTCAAAATCGACATTTTTGATCAAGTTTTCTTTTTCAGCAGCCAGACATTTTCAGCATTTCCTGAAAAAAATTTTTTCAAGGAAAAAATATGTGAAAAAAGTTGCAAAAATGAGAAACCTAGAATTTTTGGTGGTGGTGGTGAAAAAAATGAATGGGTCCCGGGGGGAAAATTTGAAATTTGTGAGCACCGCAAAAAAATGCAAATTACTCTAGTGCTCCAAAAATTGTGGTGCTCCAAGAACACACATTTTTCGAGAGCTCTTCAGAAAAAGTGCTGCTCCAGATTACTGTGGTGGCTCAGCTCATCATAAAAAACTTTTTTTTCCTGGCTCAAGTTGGAAAATCGAACACATGAGCACATTTTTTTTTGGAGAAGCCAGAAAAAAAATTTTTTTTTTTGAAACAATGAAATTTCACGGGTAACATAATATTCTGTACTTGAGAAAAAATTTCGAGAAAAATTTTTTTTTGAAAAAATTTTGAAACGTATAATTTTCGGGGAATTTTTCACGGCTACAAAAAAATTTGAATTTGCCGCCAAAATGCTCAAATCAGCTCCCGGAGCAACAAAAAACATCATAAAAGTGTCACAGCCTTTCGGCTTTCCAAAAAATGTTTGTGTATATAATACACCCTCTCTACACACCAAAAAAGAGCAAAAATCTCCAATTTTTTCCGAGTCCCAAGAGAATTTTCCCTCGCCACTAACTGAGAAAGAAGAAAAAAAAGTGTTTTTTGGCGATTGGCCAAAAAATTCGGGTGAATCGACCACTAATTTTTGCATTTGACACCCTAAACTTTCAAAGTTTTCCGGATTTTTTCTAGCTTTTTCTTCGAAAAAAAAAAGCTTTTTTGAGAAATGAACTCGAGAAATGGAAAAATTGAAAAAAGTTAGGCTAACTCATCAAAATCTAGTTCAAAATAAACCCCTTTTCGATAGAAAACTCAAAAAAAAAAAATTTCAAAAAAAATAAATAAAAAAATTTTCTGCTAAACTGCGTGCAAGCGGGAGCGTGGAGTATCGTTGTAAATTGTTTTTTCTCTTTTCTCTTTTTTTCAGAGAGCGTGAGAAGAAATTTCTGAAATTTTTCTGAAAATTTTGAATTTCAAAATGTCTTAGCTCTAAAAATATTCATAAGTAAAACTTTTCGCTCCCTAATAACACCCACAATCATCCTCTCCAATATCATCGCTATGAAATTCCATATCTTTAAAATGCGCAGCGGCTGTGCACGGTGTTTCAAACCCATATTTGTTCTCGAAATGGATGTACCTTGAGAGAATGTAGACAACGGCTATGATGTTGATGATTTGAAAAAATATGATGGATAGAACTCGTAGAGGTTTTCCGATGAATTTTCGAAGTTTCTGACTGGAAAATTTCGGATTTTTGAGATCAAATATGATATATTTTGCTGTACAAGACGTTTGGCAGGGTCAAAAATGGCAAATAATGAATGGGACCCCAAAAGGGACCCCAAATAACTGAATGGTCCCCCGGTGTTTAAAAATCGTCGTGATGGGACCACAGCATTTTTTTGAATTGTCTGAATGGGACCCCGCAAAAAAGGGACCCCGTTGAATTTTTGTATCAGTACGAATGGGACCCCATTGAAATTTTATACTGAAAGGGATAACAAGTTGAAGCCTAAGCCTAAGCCTGAAATCCTAACTAAGCCCAAGCCTATACCTAACCCCAGTGCTGAGGATACGTCTAAGTTTAAGCCTACCTGTGGTCCCATTCTGAAAAAATTTCAAATCTCAGTGGGGTCCCATTCGTACAAATACAAAAATTCAACGGGGTCCCTTTTTTTGCAGGGTCCCATTCAGACAATTCAAAAAAATGCTGTGGTCCCACATTTTATTATTTTGGGGTCCCATTCATCACGACGATTTTTAAACACCGGGGTCCCATTCAGTCATTCGGGGTCCCTTTTGGGGTCCCATTCATTATTTACCGTCAAAAATCCCCCTCCCCCCAAAAAAAATCCTCACCAAAACCCGCTGCGCGATCTCATCAACCTAACCGACAAGTTCTCCGATATCTTCTTGAGGTACGTGGAAAACGTCATAGCTACGATCATAGTGCACAGTCCAAAAATGATATATTGTCCCAACAAGGGAACATGCTCAGTTTTGGGCAATTTATCCGCAATAATTCCCAAAATAAAAGTCATTGTCATAATATGAGTTAGACCAATTGTTAATCGATCAATTTTATCAGTGTTTTTCAGAAAAACTCCCGCAATTGAGATTGAATTTATAATAAATGTAGGTAAGACTATCATATAGAGATAAAATGTGGGATTTCGTTTCAAGTGGATTTTCATCACCCCCATCTTCAGACTATCATAGCTGAAATCCAATGATTTCACATTTTCAGAACCTGCTGTGATATTTACAATATCCCATGCTGAATTTCCCAGCGAGCATAGATTCTTCTGAAGATTTTGCGAGAGAATCATTCGGATGAAGAACAATTTGGTTTTCACCGATGGAAGTCCCATGCGAATTTCGCAAATCTGAGTATCGAATGGGAAATTGTGCATTTGCAATTTGCAATTAAATGTGATTTTCATGGGCACGTGCGTGACTTTGTAGCCGTTGTAGATGGCTTTTGCCATTCGGAAGTTTTGATCGCGTTGTTCGGTGACTTCACTTCTGCAAAGGAATTGAGGATTGAAGATTTTGGGTACATAATGAATGGGACCCCAAGAGGGACCCCGAATGACTGAATGGGAATCCGGTGTTTTTAAAAAAATCGTCGTGATGAATGGGACCCCAAAATATAAAAATGGGACCACAGCATTTTTTTGAATTGTCTGCATGGGACCCCGCAAAAAAAGGGACCCCATTGAAATTTTTTCAGAATGGGACCACAGGTAGGCTTAAACTTAGACGTATCCTCAGCACTGGGGTTAGGTATAGGCTTAGGCTTAGTTAAGATTTTAGGCTTAGGCTTAGTTAGAATTTCAGGGTTAAGCTTAGTTCGGATTTCAGGCTTAGGCTTTGTTAAGATTTCAGGCTTAGGCTTAGGCATCAAATTTTGTATCCCTTTCAGTATAAAATTTCAGTGGGGTCCCATTCGTACAAATACAAAAATTCAACGGGGTCCCTTTTTTTGCGGGGTCCCATTCAGACAATTCAAAAAAATGCTGTGTTCCCATTTTATTATTTTGCGGTTCCATTCATCACGACGAATTTTAAACACCGGGGGACCATTCAGTCATTTGGGGTCCCATTTGCCCAAAAAATGCTCACGCAAAAAAAACCGTAATCGGCGGCGACCACAATTTCTCTAAACGCAAATAGACCGCTGTGACATTGTCGTGCTCCTCGGGATCCCAAGTAAGCCTGTCATCCGGCCACGCTTGCTGAATTTCCATAACCACAGTCACCTGCTCTTTCGGCTCGTCCACATCGATCAATTTGAAGCGGAGCACCGAGATTTCGTACTCGAACGGCCATTGGTGTTTACGGTCTGAAAATCGGCGGGGATTTTTGGGATTTGAAATTTTGGACGACCCATTTTTTCAGATCTCCAACCTGAATTTTAAAATTAAAAAAAATAAAAATTTAATAAAATTTTTTTTTTTTTCAAATTTTTTTCAAAAAAAAACTTCTCACTCTCTGAAATCGGCGCCGCTTCCTTATCATATCCTTTAAACAAATCCTCCATAAATTTATCCACCATAACCATTCGAATATCTGGATAAGTTGAATTCCGCTCATACTCTACAGTCTCATTGGAGACCTGTATTAGAAAATCTGGATCTTCTTGATCTTCTTCCTGATCTTCTCCAACTCCAAATCTAACGAAAATCAAAAAAAGTAGAAATATTAGCCAAACAAGTTTCATATCACTTAAAAATGAAGACAAGTGTTAAAAGGTTTCTCTTTAAATTATAGTTTACTGAGATGATAAATCGATTTTTGATAAGGTTTTCTGGAAAACCCGATCATTTTTCTGTCAGAAAAAATTTTTTAAGAATTTTAAAAAAAAATTCTTTAATAAACAATATTTCTGCTAAACTGCGTGCAAGCGGGAGCGCGGAGTGTCGTTGTCAATTGTTTTTCCCCGCGTTTCTTTTACAATTAGAGAGCGTGCGAATTTGAGAGGGGCAAAAGAAGCTTCAAACTTTTTTATTCAAAAGCAATTAGTTAGTTATCCACGTGGACGAGTTGGAGGTGTTGGAAAAACTGCACGACTTGAACTTAGACAAACTCCAGCCACACGACAAACTTTCTCAGCATTTCGGCTGCCATTCATCATCTCCTTTTCAGCTTTTTCCAGCTGTTTTGCAGCGGATTTGCGGCAATTCTGCTGTCTCGGATTTGACACACCACTAGCGGGATATTTACGTTTACACAACTCGTACATTTGATTGCGCAGACTAGCCACTCCGCTTCGACGGAAGATGATCGCTTTACAATACGCGCATCCGATTCCGGAAAAATCTTCGATTCGTCGACACGTGGCTAATAATATGAGCAATGCGGAGAACACCAGAATTTTAAAGAAGAACAACATTTTCTATAGAAATTTTTAAATGTTTTTGAAAAAAATATTTTTTTTGATTTATGTTTCCCACAGATTTTATTAGTTTCAGACTGTTCATAGCTAAGGTGACGTGGATTTTTTGGTATAAGTACCACGCGCTCCACCGAAATAAACACGCAACGCAGACCGCGCCGCGCCACAACACACATACAAATAGGGGAACGATTCTGTGTGTGTTGTGGCGCGGCGCGGCGCGGTCTGCGTTGCGTGTTTATTTCGGTGGAGCGCATGGTACCGATGAAATGTTCGATAATAGAAGTTCGCCATTAACATGAGCAACTCCTCTGAATTATCAAAAAAATCTTGAAAAATAAAAATTTACTTCAAAAAATAACCCCAGAAAAAATTATGAAGCTTAATTAAAAATTCGAAATTCGAATTGGACGAGGAGGAGTAAAAGTTGGTCCGTTATGACGAATCTGACGGCCTGAATTGCTTGGGCGTCTTGGGCCGCTAGAATGACCTGGATGTCCTGAACCGCCTGCATGACTTGATTGATGTGCTCCGATTGGATCAATCAGTCTACCCGGCGATGGACAAATCCCAGCTTCTCTACAAAAAACCGTCGGATCTCCATGATTCCGAACTTTCCGCGCCTCCTTCATCAAATGCAAAACCGTAGCCTTACAATGTTCGCGCGCAAAATTTGACTGAACCACAGAAATCTGCGGGTAATCCTTCTCACACACACCCAACATCTCATTTTTCAAAGCCATGTTTCCGTCCAATTTTCCGATTGATTTCAGACAATGAGCACATCCGATTCCAGCAAAGTTCAACTTGCGTTGATCACGATGACACGTGGCAAAGTTGAGGAATGTGAGGAAGAAGATCAGAGATTTCAATGACATTTTTTGAAAAATGAAAATGAAAATGAAATTTGGGAGAGAGCCTTTTTTAAAATACTGTGTTGATGTTTCCCACAGACTATTAGTTCTAGACAAAGAAAAAAAAACATTCTCCAAGCATTGCTCATATTAGCCACGTGTCGAAACGGCGTGGATTTCGCGGAACTTGGGATGTTATGAGAAAATTCTGTGTTTAACATGAGCAGTAACTTATTGTTGGTAGCTCAATGTATTTTAAATGAAAAATCAAAAGTCCGTGGAATTCGTGGAATTTTTTCACGGCGGAACTTTTGCGATAAGAATCATTCCGATCATTTCGCATTTTATAGGTCAATAAAAACTGTGGACTTCTCTCAGAAGAGTACCAAAATTCCTGAATTTTATCAGAAAAGTAATAAAAAATAACGTAAAGATTAGGAATGTCCTCTCAAAACTGCTCAATGCTTCTCTTGAACCCTCCTCCTTATCAGAACCCGATACTATAAAAGTCGAGGTGGAATCAACAAACCAACATCGAAGAGAAATGCGATTCCTCCTCTCGATTCTCGTTTTTTCGTCAGCGACCTTTGGGTCTGTTAAGGCCGCAAGTTGTATTGATGGATTCGATTTGGTGAATGATGCGATGTGTGTTAAATTGGTGACGGATCAAGTGACACGAGATGTGGCAAGACGAGAATGCAATTTGATGGGTGCACATTTGGTGACGATTGAAAATCAGATTGTGAGTTTAGCGCGGGCTTACGCTTAGGGTCTAGGCTTGGGTATACAGGCTTAAACTTAGGTTAGGGTATACAGGCTTAAACTCAGGTTTTAGGATTGGGTATACACACAGGCTTGAACTCAGGGTTTAGGCTTGAGTATACAGGCTTTTATTAAACTTAGGTTTTAGGCTTGAACTTAGGTTTTAGGCTTGGGTATACACACAGGCTTAAACTTAGGTTAGGGTATACAGGCTTAAACTTAGGTATTTACAGGCTTTGGGTATACAGGCTTAAACTCAGGTTTTAGGTTTGGGTATACAGGCTTAAACTTATGTTTTAGGCTTCGGTATACATGCTTAAACTTAGGTTTCAGGCTTGGGTATACAGGCTTATTAAACTTAGGTTTTAGGCTTGGGTATACAGGCTTTTATTAAACTTAGGTATTAGGCTTGGGTATACAGGATTAAACTCAGGGTTTAGGCTTGGGTATACAGGCTTAAACTTAGGTTTCAGGCTTGGGTATACAGGCTTAAACTTAGATTTTATGCTTGGGTATACAGGCTTTTATTAAACATAGGTTTTAGGCTTGGGTATGCAGGCCTACGTTTAGGAATTTTGTGTTATGTTAGATATGCAGGTCTGGGCTTAGTTGGACATTTAGGCTTAGACATAGTCAGGCATTATAATAAAACTGAAAAATCCTCAATCACAATTTCAGGAAAACAACGCGATCTTCAAGATGGTAATGTCAGCTAACACACAAATTTGGTTAGGATTGGTGAGCGAAAAAAGGCTAGACGGAACCTACGCTTGGACGAATGCAGATTATCGTTACACTATTCTTGGACCAACTTTGATTATTTGCCCAACATAACTGACGGACAGTGTGTTCTTATGCCAAATGAAGCTTCCGTTAAAGGTTTCTGGTACAGCGTTGATTGCGAACAACCGAAAGCTGGATATATTTGTGAAATAGATCCCGTTGACACTTGCGTTGAGGATACATTGAAAGGATATTGTTATTGGGCAATCGGAGACTTGACAAAAGATGAAGCTGTAAATGCATGCGCTAAAACTTGCGGTGGACAAATCGCATCAATTCATAACGATGCTGAAAATACCATGACTTCTTATGGTGCGTTTGGTCCTAATGGAGATCACGGACCTATAGGTTATGCTCGAATTGGAGCACAATTATCTAGTAACAATTTGAATTCTTGGATCGATAATTCAACTTGGGATTTTTCAAACATCGGATATCAAAATTCACACGTCGGATCGTGCTATAGTATCTCATTGAGAGATCAAGAAGTTGCACGGGGTAGATGGATAAGTGCAGATTGTGATTATCAAATGCCTACAGTATGTAGAAGAAGATCAGATGCGAAATGTCCAATTACACCTTCGCAATGCACAACACCAACATATTTGAGCACAGCAAACTCAACTTCTGTTGAATCTCCAAATTATCCATATCCATATTGCACAAATCCAGTCGGACCTTGTTATTATGTATTATCTGGGCCTAGTAACACAAATTTGAGTCTACGCTTCCCAATTTTCAACTTGGATACGGTAAGAGCTTGGCCAAATTTCAAATTTCGAAAAAAAATTATATTTTTTTCAGAACTCAACAATTTCACTCTATTCATCATTAAGCGATGCTCCACCATTCAAAATTTTGTCAAGCTCAAACTTTGATGGAACTTCTACTTGGTACAATTCGCCGAGCAATATTATCAAAATTGTGTTCAATGATCGAACAATTGAATGTAACAGCACCACGGCGATTTATAGTTGGAAGGCGGAATTTCAAACATCGACTACAACAGTCTTGAATTGACACGTGGATATTTGTAATTCGCTGTTTGTTAACGAAAATATAAATTTTCTTGCGAACCCGAAAAAAGTTTTTTCCTTCTTACAAGGGAACCTTTTTACTCAACACTTCAAATCTTGATGAAATTTTGTCAATGGACAGCTTTTGGGGTCATAGAACATTCTAAAAATTTCAGGACCTCTGAGCCAAGTTCTGGGCTCTCAAAAGTTCGAAAATTTCTCATCATAACTCCATTTCAAAATAATTTTTTGGGAGAAATAAAGTTTCAGATATTGATGAGCATAGTCGATTTACTAAAAATACATAAATAAAAATATTTTTTCGAAAAATTTTGAAGTTTTTTTATTTTTTGGCAATTTTTGAACTCTTGAGAGCCCAGAACTTGGCTCAGAGGTCCTAAAATTTTTAGGGTGTTCTTATGACCCCAAAAGCTGTCTATAGACAAATTTTCATAAAGGTTTGAAGTGTTGAGTAAAAAAGGTTTCCTTGTAGGAAATGATAAGAAACCCCATCCTGAGAAACACATCAAAAATTTGTCATGGTCACACCCTTTATCAAAATGCACACATGACTTTTGATCAGAAGACGTGGTAAATAGGTAAATACGGTAAGACGATTAGTAACAAATTACATAGATGTCTACTTCGCTTTATCACGAAGAAAGGAAATGAATAATGTTGCATTTCGACTTTCGAGTGGAAACAAGAGCTAGGATAATAAGTGAAGACTACACGTCTAAGAAAAATGAAAAGTTATGATGTTGCTACCGATCGGGGCGGAGTCGCTACACGTTTTCAGTTCCCCGCAAGGGTGGGGAAACTGTCATGGCCTCGTGTTGTCCTGTCCTTGAATATGGCCTAAACTTGTCCTGGCTCGAACATGGCTTCAACCTGTCCTAAAACCATGTTCCCAACCTGTCCTCGTGCGAACAAAAATTAATTTTTGCACGCGAACATGTCATGTCTCATGTCCTTACCACCAAAGCCAACATGAGGCCAGGTTCCCCACCCCTGGTTCCCCGTAACGTGTAGCGACCTCGCCGTTTTCTGACCGAGTTTGTCAATTACATTTGTTAAAACAAATCGATTCAGAACCCACCTTTAACTGACGTGGTTAGAAAATGGAATAATCAGGTGTACTTTTCTTCGTTCATTTTTGTAAACAGATTAAGAGAAGAGGTTGGGCGTTTTTCACTGCTCCCTATTTCGCAACAAAGGATGTTCAGTCTTTCTTATCAAAACCACTGTTGCTATAAAAGCCATACGAAATCAACACACTTCTCATTGAAAATCGAGAATGCGATTTTCTCCTCTTCTAATTCTCATTTTTTCATTGGCGACCCTCGATTCTATCGATGCTACAAGTTGTATGGATGGATTCGTGTTGTTGAATGGAGCGAAATGTGTGAAAGTGGTGACGGATCAAGTGACACGGGATGTAGCGAGACGAGAATGTAATTTGTTGGGTGGACATTTGATAACACCGGATAATCAGATTGTGAGCTTTTTTAAACTAGTATATTTTAATCAAGATTTGTACATAGGACAATAATGCAATCTACAAAATGGTAATATCGAATCAAGCACCAATTTGGATTGGAGCAAAATGCCAAAATGGTCAACAGTATTATGAATATTCTTGTGTTTGGGATGATTACACCAGTCATAATTACAATTATTTTTATACTAATTACCCTAATTTCACAGTCGGAGGACAATGTCTTTATATGTCACATCAAATCTCTAACCAAGGAAATTGGTATAACACAGACTGTGATAAAACAACAGCAAGTTATATTTGTGAAACAGAACCTATCGGAAATTGCAAAATTGCAAATAATCCATATTGTTATTGGGCAATTGGTGAGCTTACAAAAGATGAAGCTGTGAATGCGTGTGGAAAATATTGTAGTGGTCAAATCATTTCAATTCATAACGATTATGAAAATCAAATCGTGTACAATAATTATTTTTATTCTAGTGGATTGGTACCATATTTCCGTATTGGTGCACAATTATCTTCACATAATTTAAATTATTGGATTGATAATTCAACTTGGGATTATTCAAACATCGGATTTCAAAGTCTTAGCGTCGGATCGTGCTATAGTATTTCACTGCAAAATCAAGAAGTTGCACGGGGTAAATGGTTAAGTGCAGATTGCTCGTATCAATTGCCAACGATATGTAAACGACCACTAATTGACACATGTTCACCAACACCCGATACACCAACGCAATGCACAACGCCAACCTATTTGAGCACAACAAATGCGAGTGTGGTCGAATCTCCAAATTATCCATATCCATATTGTACAAATCCAATTCAACCTTGCTTTTATGTTTTGACTGGACCACAAGGTACATCAATGAATATAAGATTCCCGGTCTTCAATCTGGATACGGTAAGAACTAGAATTCGTCTTTTGAGATTTAAAGGCGGTCAGACAGCTATTCCGGTTGACGGAGACCACCCACGAAGCCTCTGACTTTAACCGGGCTAAACTTGAACCAAACAAAAGATAGAGATGAAATATTGTGAAAATATGATACTTCAAATCTTCCTGTGCAAAAGTGCGTCGCAGTGTTTGCACACACACAAATCCGCTGGACGTGGGGGCAATTTGAAATTTTGAAAACACAAGATTTTCTCAGCTCGTATTAACTTTGATGATTTCGGAATTTTTTCACTGGTTCGTTTCATAATAAACTATTTTTGGCACTAAGCTTTGAGGAAAACCGGAATAATTGTTTAAATGCCTTTAAAGGCGAAAGAGAAAATCTTGTGTTTTCAAAATTTCAAATTGCCCCCACGTCCAGCGGATTTGTGTATGTGCAAACACCGCGACGCACTTTTGCACAGGAAGATTTGAAGTTTCATATTTTCACAATATTTCATCTCTATCTTTTGTTTGGTTCAAGTTTAGCCCGGTTAAAGTCAGAGGCTTCGTGGGTGGTCTCCGTCAACCGGAATAGCTGTCTGACCGCCTTTAAATTTAAATCAGATTAAATTTTTGAAATTGGAATCTCATGAATATTACAGAACTCAACGATTCAACTATTTTCATCGTTTGATGAAAGTGCGCCCTTCAAAACATTGTCACAATCAAACTACAACGGAGCAGCCACTTGGTACATCTCGCCAAGCAATTTTATCAAACTTGTTTTCAATGATCTAACCACTGATTGCAATAGCACAACAGCAATTTATCGTTGGCAAGCACAATTTCAACCATCGACAACAATTTTGAATTGACAATTGGTCAATTTTTTGATAACGAAATAAATATTCATGCAAATCATTTTGATTAAATATCGAGAGGACTTTTGGATACACCGAAAAACCTTTGATTTAAATTGGCAAAACTTTGAAAATCATACAAAAATCGATGAACTAGACGTAAACTAGACAAAATATGGTTAAATATCGTGAGTAGAGACTAATTTCAACGTCAAAACTCAAATTTCACTTGAGAAACGCGAAAAAAAAGAAAAAGAAAAATATTGCGCTAAACTGCAGGCACGCCGTAGTGTCGGAGTATCGTTGTCAATTTTTTGTGGTGTTTTTTTTCGAAATTTTCATGCTTTTTTCAAAAGGCTTTTTTTATATTGAGCAGATAACGAACTCTTTTTTCACAAACGACGATGAAACGAAACGAAAATCGTCATTTATTGATACTTTCGCTGATAACAACTAGAAAAAAGAAAAATTGCTCCTCTATGAGAAGGGATTCATCATTCACTGATATAAAATAAAAATAAACACTTGAAGAAACAATCCTCCAAGAGAAGTACACAGCGTGGCGGAGACCAACGCTCATACATCTGTGTCGCTTTAAAAATTCTGCAATTCTCGAAATGCTCAATCAAATGACGAATTTCGTATATAGGTTTATTCCTTATCTCAATTTTCCACTATAAAAACTCAAACGAAATCAACAATTTTGATAAAACAATTCGGGTGAAAATGCATTTTTCTCCTCTTCTAATTCTCATTTTTTCGTTGGCGACCCTCGATTCTATCGATGCTACAAGTTGTATTGATGGTTTTGTATTGGTGAATGGTGCGAAATGTGTTAAATTGGTGACAGATCATGCAACACGGGATGCAGCGAGACGAGAATGCAATTTGATGGGTGGACATTTGGTGACGATCAATAATCAGATTGTGAGTTTTTCCCTCACAGATCTTTCTAGTTATCAATTTTAGGACAACAATGCAATCTTCAAGATGGCAATTTCTAGCAACTCCCCAGTTTGGTTGGGAATAAAATGTACAAATGGTGCAACTCTCTATGATTATAGTTGTAATTGGGCAGATTATTCGTATGTTAGTTACACAAACTTCTATCAAAATTACCCGAACTCAACTCACGGTTCATGTGTTTATATGTCAAATCAAATCGCTAATCAAGGAAATTGGTTCAACGGTGATTGTAATCAAACAAAAACGAGTTATATTTGTGAAACTAATGTTGTTGGAACTTGCGCGAATCAAAATAATGAGTATTGTTATTGGACAATTGGGGAACTGACGAAAGATGAAGCTGTGAATGCTTGCGCTAAAACTTGCGGCGGTCAAATTGTCTCTATTCATAATTATTATGAGAATCAAAACTTATACTACAACGTAATGCGTTATAATGATGGAACTTTGCGATATGTTCGAATTGGAGCGCAATTATCTAGTAACAATTTGAATTCTTGGATCGATAATTCAACTTGGGATTATTCAAACATCGGATATCAAAATTCAGACGTCGGATCGTGCTATAGTATCTCAATGAAAGATCAAGAAGTTGCTCAGGGTAAATGGATAAGTTCGGATTGCTCACATCAATTGCCCTCATTCTGCAAGCGTCTGGCGACTGCTACCTGTGCTCCAACACCCGATACACCAACACAATGCACAACGCCAACATATTTAAGCTCAACAAATGCGAGTTTGGTTGAATCTCCAAATTATCCATATCCATATTGTACAAATCCAGTCGGACCTTGTTATTATGTTTTGACTGGGTTGCATAATACAACTTTGAATATACGATTCCCGGTTTTCAATTTGGATGCGGTAAGGTATTGGGATTGAGAGCGTTTACGAAATGAAAAAAAAAACACTTTTTTGATTTGGCGAATCGCCTCATTTTCAAAAACTGTGGCTGCCAAATCCCAAGTAAACCTTATTTCAATTTCAGAACTCAACAATCGATCTTTACTCCTCATTCGACGATACCACACCATTCCAAACATTGACCAAAACAAGCTCAAGTGGAAGTTTCAAATGGTACAGCTCCCCTAGCAATCTTATCAAACTAGTTTTCAACGACAAAACCACCGATTGCAACAGCACATCAGCGGTTTATAGTTGGAAGGCGGAATTCCAACCAACGAATCCGAATGTTTGCGGAACTGCGAGTCATTCGACACCAGGACATTTTACATCGCCAAATTATCCGGCGGCATATCCAAAACAATATACTTGTGACTATTATATCACAAGTAAGAGCAATAAAAGGTAAGTACGTTAATTTTGGAATAATACATACACGTGGAGAGACGTTCATTACAGAGTTCAAATCCGATTCGATGAATACTACTTGGCTTTGGGTGACTACATCTATGTTTTTGAGGGTAATACTCCATCGAACGCCATCTCAACCATTAGTGGAAGTGGGGTCAATAAGACAGTTACAACATCGCTGCAAACTTCGATGATGGTGCGATTCTCCTCGTATGGAAGTTATCCGGCGCAATTCGGATTCACGGCTAGATATTATGATGCTTGAGCGTTTTTTGTAATGAAGATCATTTTTAAAATGTTTTTTCGCAAAATTTGCTGATAAGAACTTGAAAAAATTAAAAGATTATATTGCATCTCCGTTAATTGGTCACGTAAATACATTCACTGATAAAAAATTGAAAAAAAAATTAGGTTCCTCTGCGAGAGAAAAAAAGGGTTTGAAGACGAAAAATTCAATCGGAACATTTTCTTTTAACGCTTTCCAGTTTTTCAAATTTTTGGTTTAAAAATGATAGAAACGTACATTTTTCGGGGGCTATTTTTCGATACAAAAATGTTTCATTTAAAAACGATGTTTCATTAGAAAACGAGTATTTTGAAGAAAGTAAAAACATACTTTGAAAAAAATCAATAAATATCCAAAAATCTCTGCATAATTCGCAATTTTGTGGTTTCTTTCAAAGTGGCGAATTTCAAACACCCATGAAGATTTTTGATGTCCGCGCCGGTTTTCAATCTTTCGATTGAGGATTTCTGGAAAAATATTATGATTTTAGGCTTCAAAAATGAATATAATTTCAAAAATCACCATCAATTTCTCATAACCATTCTCATCCGCATACTCAATCTTATCAATCAAAGCAACTTTCGTCGAAACCATCAATAATTCTTGAATTTTGAAATGCATTGCTCGAACACCGAAAAACTTTGCGACTTTCACCAAATCCATATAATTCTTCGCATTAATTCCATCGAAAAATGGATCGAGAGAAGCGAGAAAAGTCTTTTGCATTGATATTTTCGATTTTCCTCGATTTTTCGATTGACAAAAAGGTAGAAAAAGTGATCCGAGTGTCCAGAAAGTTGAAATTTATTCAAATGGAATTCGGTGTCTTCAACATTGATGATAATATCACTGAAATTCGTCAATTTTTTGAGAAATCATAATATTTCGAAATTCCGCCGCTGGCTGAATTCCACGCGAGGGGGGAACATCAAAATACTTTCCTTCTTAGAACAAATTATAATAGAAGTAATGAAGATGGATGAAAAACCATGATTTTGGAGAAAAGAAAGTAAAAAATTATTATTTCAAAAAACAACAACAATTTATTGAAACAGGAAAAAGTTAACAAAATTTAAAAATTTAACAACAAAAAATTCAATAAAAATCCAAAATTCTAGTCATAATCATAAGCTTTGTGGATTCTTTGAATTTGTGGAATTCGACTGATTTTTGAATATTCTTGATTTTTTGAGCAGTATCCAAAGATTTGACGCAGTGTTTCTGAGAAATCAATTTTAAATTAATTGGTTTATTTTTCAACAAAAAACTAACCAACAAATCATAATAATCATATTTGTCAGCATATTCCAATTTCTTTTCCAATGTAATGTTGACATATTTCAACAAAAATTGCTCACAATTTTTATGCAAAGTTGGAACTTTGTATTTTTCAGCCAATTCGATGAGTTTTTCGTAGTTTTTGTTTTCAACACTCTCGAATAATGGATAAAATGATGCCAAAAAGAATCGAAAATCCCTCAATTCAACATTTTTGATTTCAATGACAGTCTCTTTATGATTTTTGTTGATGAATAAATCATAGAAGTATTCAGATTGCATGCACAAAATCTGCAAATATTTTTATATTTTTTTTAAAGTATTTCAAAAACTAACCGCCTTGCTTGTGTGAAATTCAATATCTTCAACTTTGAGAATAATATCGGTCAGATTTGGAATATTCTTCGAAAAATCATAATATTTGAAGCTTAAATCAATGTCAATGATAATCGAATCATTTTTCATATATCCATCTTTCATCGAATTATCCCATTTATCCAAATAAGGCCATTCCCAAATCTTTCTGGAATTTGAATAACAAATCGAAAAAGTGTCAGATACATCAATTCCATTTTCATTTTGATTTATCAATTTTATTGTTCGATGAGTATGACAAATCCATTGTTTTTCGTTTTCATTATCTCCGGCATAATATGAGAATACTGCCAAATAATTAACAGTGCCCACCAGTTCTGTTCGAATAAATATTTTCCTAAAACGAATGAAATTTGTTATTTCGAAGTTATCCAAATAACAAACCATTTAGTTGGTCCAATTTCGAATGTCTCACTATATTTTCCATTTTCATCCAAATCTTTCACATTTTCGAATCTCCATCTCAATTTATTGCCATTACTCACAAATGGATTCATTCTGGAAAAAAGCTCATTGTCAACTCTTTTTTTAAATTCTTAAACTTTGGAAAGGGCTGATCCACGAACGTTACAAGCCCCCCAAAATTGTTTTAGTTGAGGCCCCCACATTTAAAAAAAAAACGCTTTAAAAATTAGAATGATTTTTTCGCCAATTTTTCTGAACAGTACTTGCAATTCTTTTAATTTTCGCGGGTAGATAAAAAAAATTTTTTTTATTATTTTCTCAATAATTTTTTTTTGAAAAATCCCGAATCGGGGGCATAAAATGATATATATATATATAGCGCGTTTCAGCCAAACCATTGCTCATATCAACAAAATCTGAAATTTTCAAAAAATAGCAAAAAATATAAAATTCTCAGAATTTCAACTCAAAAAACATCAAAATTTGGTCAAATTTCCACAAAATCTTCATTTTCTCAACAAAAAAATCAATAAATTATAATCTATATACAAATTTTCTCTCAAACATCCAAATTCCTTGCCAATTTTCCTCTTTTCCCCGAAAACCAATGTAAAATCCAAAATTGGGCGGTTCCCAAAATAACAGGCGTCAAAAATAGAATACGGGCAGCCGCATTCTTCAGGACTACTGTAGCCAATTTCGTTTCGAGATATTTTTGATAGCCAAATGAGTTGAGAATTAGAACCGCGCAAATTGGAGCCAACGATTGGGCGGGTTTGATGAAAACTGCGTTGAGACTGAAAATTATTGAGGCGACACCGGATCTGAAATTAAATTTAGGGTTTTTTGGTGAAAAATGTGGGATTTTCAGCCAAAATTGGCTGAAAATCGCTGAATTTCAGCTATTTTTCGGCGAAAAACTCACTTTCGATGATTTTTCCTCGCATCTTCATCGACAAAATCCGATAGAATTATATTGAAGAGCGGAGCAATTGAATGTACGGTTAGGCTGAAATTTTCAGATTTTTTTGGCTGGAAATCTGGAATTTCAGCTCAGGGTGTGGAAATTCATCATCAGCAAGCTCTAAGGAGCATTTCGAGCCCAAACATGATCTATTTTAGAGTTGCACCAGAAAAGCGTCAGCACCAAAAACACGTCAATCAATATTTCTTGAATTTTCAACACTTCTATCATCATCAGCGAATTCTATGGATCATTTTGAGCTCAAACACGAGCCATTTCGGAGTTGCACCAGAAATGCGTCAGCAACCCCTAAACCCCTTGTTGACGCATTTTTGGTGCAAGTCTGAATCTGCTCGTTTTTGGGTGCAAAATAATAGGGAGACAATGCTGAATATTATTTTGATATTTGCAAAGCCTTCAAATCACTTGCTGGCGTATTTTGAGTGCTGGCGCGTTTCCGGTGCATTTTTCCAAAAAATACCCCCAGAGCTCTAGAAAACGTTTGTCTAGACCCAAATTTTACGCTGATTTTGAAAATCGCCATGAAAATTTTTATAGAAAAAAACTCACCAATCAATGAGCATAAATGCCATAACAAAATACGAATTGGCTGAAAAATACCACAAAAATCCACTGGAAATCGACACCAAAAAGCTGATTTTGACAATTCTGACGGCTCCAATTTCAGCCAAAAATCGCTCATTTTTCAGCGCGAAAATCAATAGAATTTGTGGTGCAATTATGAGAATTGCGAAGAAAATCGATAATTTCAGACTTCCGGATGGCAAAATGTCTTGAGAAATCAATAGTTCGGTGATGATTGCGGCGAAATTCAAATGCAAAATACTTCGAGCGGTTTGCAGGAAATTGGTGAAAACGATGGCGAAGAATTGGGGTTGGCGCAGGATTTGGCGGGTTATTTGGAGGGAATTTTGAAGGATTTGTCGGAGATTTCTGGAAAATTCGGTTTTGGCAGGCTATAAGGATCATTTTGAGCCCAAACATGACATATTTTGACGATGCACCAGAAATGCGCCAGCACCGAAAACACGTCAATGAAAATTTCTTGAATTTTCATCACTCCTATCATCATCAGCGAATTCTATGGATCATTTTGAGCCCAAACACGGGCCATTTCGGAGTTGCACCAGAAATGCGTCAGCAACCCTTGCTGACGCATTTGTGGTGCAATGAGTAATTTTTATGCTTTTTGAATGATTCTACCATCAACAACAAGCCTTGTACATCATTTTGAGCCCAAACACGAGCCATTTCGGAGTTGCACCAAAAATGCGTCAGCAAACCCTATACCATTTGCTGACGCGTTTTTGGTGCATCGCTAAAACTAGTCGTTCTTGAGCGCAAAATAACGTGCTCACCGTGTTAATCACTATTTTGATAATCCCAGGCCTTCAAAACTATTCGCTGACGCATTTCAGGTGCTGACGCGTTTCCGGTGTATTTTTTCCAAAAAAAACACCCCCTAGACCCAAATTTCACGGTGATTTCAAAAATCGCTATCCCAAAAGCTTACAATTCCTTCTTCTCATCATTTTCCTCTTCTTCCTCATCATTTTTTTCAATCAATAATTCCTCCTTTTCCATTTCCGAATTCCCTTTGACTGAAAACAGACAAATTGCTGAAATTAACGCAAATCCGAAGGCGGCAATTTGAAAATTTTCGAAATTCTTCAAACTCGCGCTAAAATATTCCATGAACGGGATGGCTAAAACTGATAAAAGTATAGCGATTTGCGAGATTTTCAGAGCTTTTACTCGATTTTTGGGGTTTCCTTTGGTCGTTTCAGCAAATAATGCACCCCAGGCAACTCCGATCGCGCTGAAAATTTGAAATTTTTGGTGAAAAACTACCCAAACCCTCTGAAATTCACCTGAAAAAGGCGTCAAAGAGAAAAAGCGACAAAATCAGATGGATTCCTTCGCTATCTTCACCCTCCTTATTCCACGGAATCCACATAAACACAAAACTGGCGGCCAGGAAAATCGAGAAGGTTTTGATCACCAAAAATCGATTGTGAAACCAGCTCGAGCGGATTTCTTGCAAATATCCGAAGAGCGGATCATTCAACGTGTTCCATATAGCGAATAGTGTTTGTGCAACTCCGAACCACCAAATATTGATGTGAAATTCATTTATATACACTTTTACATAATAAAACATGAATAAACTCTGCAAAAATCTCTTTTCTTTTTAGATTTCACTTTTATTTTTTTCCTCACATTCAACACACTTATCCCATATTGACTCAAACCGATAGCAACCAGTGAATTCCTCATTTCCCGTGTGAAAACAAAAAAATAAAAAAAAACAGAAAAAAATAAAAGTAAGAATGGAAGTTCGCCCCATTGCCAATCTGGCAAATAGCCAGTTTTTCAAATGTCGGAGTCTTGCGACGAAGAGTCGTGTGCCTTCAAACTTTGAGTGTCTGCGTCTCTTCGGGCGAGAGATTTTTCCCGGAATTTTTGAAATCGCTCGTTTTTTGAGGTTTTTTCGGGGATTTTTCGGGGTTTCCGGGTGGATTTGCGGGAAATTCGCGAATTTCACGATTTAAAATTGTTTTCAACGTTGAAAGCGCGAGCACATCACGGTTTTTGAGGTTCAAAGATTTTCGAAAATCTTGGATTTTTCAGGTGTCCCCCAGTTCGTTTGCAAAAATGACAGTGGAACAAGCAGCTCAGCAAATGCTGACTGTCCTCGAGACGACAGTTTCGCAAAGTGAGTGAATTTGGGTGGGAAAATGGGAGATTTTGGGGAAAAATTTGGTTTTGCGGTTGAAAATGAGATTTCGAAATGAAAATTTCGAATTTTGATTTGAAAGGATGGAATAAGGTTACGTTTTGAAGGTCCTGGAATCTGAATTTTTGGCGAAAATTCGAATTTTTCTGAAAAATTGAATAAAAACTAATTTTTTCAAAAATTTCTGGAAAGTCTATAAATTTTGATATTGGAGAAGGATCCAGGGGTTTCTCAAAGATTTTTTAGTTTTCAAATTCCGTCAAGGCTACTTTCCCAGCCTGAAAAATCTGAAAATGTAGCCGTGTGTAGGAAAAAATTTCAAATTTTCATCAAGAAATCTGAAATTTTGACCCAAAATCCTCCAAATGTTGATTTTCAGATCCAAATGATCAAAAACAAGCAATGGATTATATCAGTGCCACGTGTCAACGTGATTTTCCAATGTTTGTCAAATGTCTGAGTCTAATCCTTCGATCTGAACAATGTCAATCATATGTTCGACAAGCCGCCGGTCTCCAATTGAAAAATGTGCTATATTCGAAAGATATCGAGACAAAATCACAATATTTGCAAAGATGGCTACAATTAGATGAGCCAAGTCGACAAGATGTTAAACAAAATGTGACGGGAACATTGGGAACCGAACCATCGAGACCTTCGATTGCTGCACAATGTGTTGCGGCGATTGCTTGTGCTGAATTACCGCATAATGTAAGGGATTGCGGAAAATCGGGTTCTGGGGGAGAAATTTGAGCTCTGGAGCTTTGTTTTGAGCAAAAAATCGATTTTGTGATGAAAATTTGAGCTCTAGAGCTTTGTTTTGAGCAAAAAATCGATTTTGTGGTGAAAATTTGAGCTCTGGAGCTAATTTTTTAAGCTGAAAATGTATTGAGAGCCCAAAATTTGATCCAGGGCTGATATTTGACACAAAAAATATGACAATTTGAGATTTCTCGTACAAATCTGGGCTTCTTAACCAGAAAATCACAGAATTTTGACCCAAAATGAGTTTTTTTTTGTCAGAATTTGAGCACAAAAAATGCTCACGCTTCTGTTAAAATTAAATTTACCGTGAACTGAAAAAACCACGTGTTATCCTTATTCAAAAAATTAAAATTCAGTCATTTCTGAGTTAGAAAATGCTGGGCGAAAGTGAGTATTTTGAAAAAGAAAGGTTTTTGTCAGTTTTTACCCTAGAAAACTGAAAATTTCAATCTAAAACGGATTTTTGACAGTTTTACCTAACAAAACTGACTACATATTTCCCCAAATATCTTGAAATTGTCATTTCCTTGACTGAAGCATTGCAAAAGCTGAAAATCCCTAGATTCCCAGGGAATCTTGGGATTTTCAGACAATTTTTCAGTTTTGGAAATGGCGGAGATGCGAAAGATATGCCCAAATTTTCATTTTTTTATATGAAAATTGATGAATTTTAGGCTAGAAACAAGAAATTCAAGATTTTTATTGTCGAAATTGAAAAATATGGCCGCCGTAAAAAATGAAAACCAGTGCAGCACTGAATGAATGAAAACAACTGGACTTCGTCAGTCGCGTGCGGCTGTGCGGCGCGGTCGAAAAACAATCAATGATTCATTTTTTTCCTTTCTTTTCCGACCGCGCCGCACAGCCGCACGCGACTGACGAAGTCCAGTTGTTTTCATTTATTCAGTTCTGCACTGGTTTTCATTTTTTACGGCGGCCACATTTTTCAATTTCGACAATAGTAAGAAATCATGAATTCAATTAAAAAATGAAAAATTGCTAGTTTTACTTGAAATTGTCATTTCCTTGACTGAAACATTGGAAAAGCTGAAAATCCCAGAATTCCCCTGGAATCTTGTGATTTTCAGACAATTTTTCAGTTTTGGAAATGGCGGAGATGCGAAAGCTATGCCCAAATTTTCAATTTTTCTATGAAAATTTGATGAATTTTAAGCCAGATTTTAGTGAAACGTTTTTGATGAAAATCTCAAAATCTCACTAACTAGATAGTATTCTCTGTAAAAAAAAAATCTGAAAAAAATTAACTGAATTTATCAAAAACCACCAATTTTGACCAAATTTATGGATTTCTATGATTTTTATTCAGAAAATCTCCTAGAAAAACCCAAAAGCTACCCAAAACCTCCATTTCTATTCCAAAAACCCCTAAATTCTTGCAGTTATGGCCCGAAGTAATCTCTCGCCTAATGGACAATGTAACAAATCAACAAAGCGGTGAAATGTTGAAAGAATCCTCACTCGAAACCCTCGGATATATCTGCCACGATATCGATTCAAAAGTGTTGGAAGTGCGTGCAAATGATATTTTGATTGCAATTGTTCATGGAATGCGAGCTGGTGAAACATCTGTACATGTTCGATTGGCTGCAACTAATGCATTGTTGAATTCGCTCGAGTTTACCAATAAGAATTTTGAGGCTGAGGTTGGGAAAATGAGCCCAAAATTGTTATATTGCTCATATTAATTGGTTTTTTTTTTTCAGCAAGAGCGAAATATTATAATGCAAGTCGTATGCGAATCGACAAATAATCCAGATCAACGATGCAAAGTTGCCTCACTTCAATGTTTGGTTCGAATTATGCAATTGTATTATGATTATATGTTGAATTATATGGCTAATGCGCTGTTTCAGGTAAAAGACGATGAAAATGTACCAAACAAGGATTTTTCCACAGTTTTTACCTAACAAAACTGACTGAAAGGCTTTTTCCCTGCAGTTTTTGCCAGAAAAACTGAAAATTTTGAATCTGAGAGGTTTTTTGACAGTTTTCACCCTAGAAATCTGAAAATTTCAATCTAAAATGGATTTTTGTCAGTTTTTACCCAACAAAACTGTCCTTTCCTCAAAAATCTTGAAATTGTCATTTCCTTGACTGAAACATTGCAAAAGCTGAAAATCCCGAAATTCCCCCGGAATCTTGTGATTTTCAGACAATTTTTCAGTTTTGGAATTGGCGGAGATGCGGAAGCTATGCCCAAATTTTGAATTTTTCTAGTTCTCGAGCTGAAAATTATGAAAATTTATAACTTGGTCCAAAAACTGAAAATTTCAACCAAAAAAACTTTCGTGCTAGTTTTTAACAAAGTTAATCTTCTACTAAAAATTGCCATTTCCTTGACTGAAACATTGCAAAAGCTGAAAATTCCCTGATTCCTCTGGAATCTTGTGATTTTCAGACAATTTTTCAGTTTTTGAAATGGCGGAGATGCGGAAGCTATGCCCAAATTTTCAATTTTTATATGAAATTTTGATGAATTTTATTTAGGCTAGAAACTAGAAATTCAAGATTTTTGGTCTAAAATTGCTAGTTTTACTTGAAATTGTCACTTCCTTGACTGAAACATTGCAAAAACTGAAAATCCTTAGGTTCCCAGGGAATCTTGGGATTTTCAGACAATTTTTCAGTTTTGGAAATGGCGGAGATGCGGAAGCTATGCACAAATTTTGAATTTTTCTAGTTTTCGAGCTTAAAATCATGAAAATTTATAACTTGGTCCAAAAAAAAATTTATAACTTGGTCCAAAAAAATTTCCACCATAAAACTTTCTTCCTAGTTTTTAACAAAATTAATCTTCTACTAAAAATTGTCATTTCCTTGACTGAAACATTGCAAAAACTGAAAATCCTTAGGTTCCCAGGGAATCTTGTGATTTTCAAACAATTTTTCAGTTTTGGAAATGGCGGAGATGCGGAAGCCATGCCCAAATTTTCAATTTTTTATATAACATTTTGAAGTTTGATGAATTTCAAGTTAAAAACTATGAAAAATTCTTTTCCAGATAACCCTCCACGCAATGCGTTCAGAAGAAGCCGAAGTTGCAATGCAAGGAATGGAATTCTGGTCAACAGTAGCTGAAGAGGAATTCGAATTAACACTAGTTTATGAAGAAGAATTGGAAAGAGGCAATCAAGCATATCGAAATAAATCACAGCGTTTTGTTGAACAAGCCGCCTCACATTATGTACCGGTTTTATTAAATGCAATGGCACATCATGATGATTGTGATGATGAAGATGATTGGACACCATCAAAAGCTGCTGGCATTTGTTTGATGTTGACTGCACAATGTGTTAAAGATGATATTGTTAACTATGTTATGCCATTTTTTGTCCATTTTACTAGTCAGGATTGGAAGTTTAAGGTGAGTTTTTTCGATAAAAATTGAAAATTTTTATTATTTTTCCCGAGATTTTGTGCCTGAGACTTTCAAAATCAGATTTTTCATGAGAATTTCATCCTGGGACTTTAAAAATCAGATTTTCCGACTTCTGAACCTTGAATCTTGAAATTTTTAGGTTTTTGGTCATCGGGACCTTGAAAATTATATATTTTTCGATTTCTGAACCTTGACACTTGGATTTTCATGAAATGTTGATCTTTGGACTATCAAAATTGCATTTTTTGACCTCGGGACCTTGAAAATTGAAGTTTTTGAAGCTGAGACCTTGTAAATCGGATTTTCCCACTCTTGAACGTTGAAAATTGCATTTTTAGACCCCAGGATCTTGAAAATTGGATTTCTAGTGAGAATTTCGAATCTGGAATCTTGAAAATCTGAAAATATCAGCTTGAACTTCAAAAATTTTAGTTTTTCATGAAATTTCGAGCCTGGGACCTCGGAAATTAAATTTTTCATGAAATTTTGATCCCGTGACCTTAAGAATGGGATTTTTTTGGATTTTTCCACCCGGGATCAAGAAAATTGGATTTTTTGACACCTGGACCATGAAAATCTGAAAATATCAGCCTGAAATTCAAAAATTATAGTTTTTCATGGAATTTCGAGTCTGGAACCTCGAAAATTAGATTTTTCATGAAATATTGATCCCACGACCTTGAGAATGTAATTTTTCTTGATTTTTCAACCAGGGATGGAGAAAATTGGATTTCTAGTTCAAATTTGACACCTGGATCATGAAAATCTGAAAATCAACATTCTGAAATTCGAAAAATCCAATTTTTCATTAAATTTTGATCTTGGTAACATGAAAATCTGAAAAATTCCCCCAATGTTTTCCAGGAAGCCGCAATCATGGCGTTCGGCTCAATTTTGGATGGTCCGGACCCGAAAAAACTGATGCCATTGGCTCAAGAAGCTCTTCCGGCCATCGTCGAAGCAATGTGCGATAAAAATGTATCGGTCCGCGACACTGCCGCGTGGGCGCTCGGACGCGTCATTGACACGTGTCCCGAAGTCGTTGCCAACGCGGAATTGTTGCAAAAAGTCCTGCCGGCCCTGTCGAGTGGATTACATCAGGAGCCAAGAGTTGCCAATAATGTTTGCTGGGTGAGGGTTTTGACCTGAAATTTTAAGCTCAATTTTAAGCTGAAAATCAGCATTGCTCATGTTAAATTCTCTATTTTCCAGACCCTCGTCTCATTGGTCAAAGCCTGTTACGAATTGGCTGTTTCGAATGGAACTGACGCTTCCGGACAACCGGATACATTTGCACTTTCGGCTGTTTTTGATGCAATGATTCAGGAATTGCTCAAAATCACGGAAAGGTATGATTTTTACCTGAAATGTGTTGAAAATTTGATGAAAATTGGGTTTTTGGGCAGTTTTTACCCTGAAAAACTGCTGAAAGGGATTTTTGACAGTTTTTGCCTAACAAAACTGACTGAAAGGCTTTTCCCCTACAGTTTTTGCCATGAAAAACTGAAAATTTTGAATCTGAGAGGTTTTTTGACAGTTTTCACCCTAGAAAACTGAAACTCTCAATCTAAAATGGATTTTTCGACAGTTTTTATCAAACAAAACTGTCCTTCCCCCAAAAATCTTGAAATTGTCATTTCCTTGACTGAAACATTGCAAAAGCTGAAAATCCCTAGATTCCCCTGGAATCTTGTGATTTTCAGACAATTTTTCAGTTTTGGATTTGGCGGAGATGCGGAAGCTATGCCCAAATTTTGAATTTTCAAATAAAATTTTGATGAATTTGAGGCTAGAAACGAGAAATTCAAGATTTTTGGTCTAAAATTGCTAGTTTTACTTCAAATTGTAATTTTCTTGACTGAAACATTGCAAAAGCTGAAAATCCCCTGATTCCCCTGGAATCTTGTGATTTTCAGACAATTTTTCAGTTTTGGATTTGGCGGAGAAGCGGAAGCTATGCCCAAATTTTGAATTTTTACCTGAAATAATTTTGTTTGCAGACCAGACGGAAATCAATCAAATCTTCGAATCACCGCCTACGAGGCTCTCATGGAATTGATCAAACATTCGCCAAAAGATTGCTATCAGGCTGTTCGAAATACAACTGTTGTTATTTTGAAGGTGGGATTTTTTGGAGCATTTTTGGAGCTCATAACCTTAATTTGACCCCAAATAATTCAATTTTTGCTCAGAAACTCGAAACCCTATTACAAATGGAAGAACAAGCGACAAGTGAATCAGATAAAGCACAAGTTCGAGATCTTCAAGCAATGTTGTGTGCAACAATTCAATCGGTGACTCGAAAACTGGCCGATTCCGACTTACCGCAAGTCGGTGAGCATATTATGAAAGGATTGCTGCAAATTATGCAACGAGCATCGATAACAAAAAGTACGACGGTTATGGAAGAAGCACTGTTGGCTGTGTCGTGTTTGGCTGAACGTAAGTGGGATTTTGGGAAAAAATTTGAGATTTTTAGGGGAAAATGAGCCAGAAATCGTGATTTTTGATGAATTTCGAGCCAGAAATCGTGATTTTTGAGGAATTTTGAGCCCGAATTGCTCATGTTAGTTGAAAAATGTGAATTTTGATCAGAAAAACCTTTTCTTTATAAATTTTGAGCCCGGATTGCTCATGTTAGCTGGAAAATGTGATTTTTGGTCAGCAAAATCTTTTGCTCTATGAATTTTGAGCCAGGATTGCTCATGTTAGTTGAAAAATGAAAATTTTTGGTCAGAAAACCCTGTTTTTCAATGCATTTTGAGCCCAGATTGCTCATGTTAGCTGAAAAATTTAATTTTTTGAGTCATTGCTCATATTAGGAGAATTGAAGTTATACCTTAATTCACCCTTAAACCCTCTATTTTTTTAGATCTTGGCAAAAACTTCATTGTCTACATGGATGTGCTGAAACCGTATCTATTACAAGGATTGTCGAATGTTGAAGAAGCTCAGGTAACTATTTTTTTGGCTGAAAATTGGAATTTTCAGCATTTTTCACCTGGAAATTCCAGATTTTCAGCCAATTTTACCTGGAAATGTTGGATTTTCAGCATTTTTTATCTGGAAATGTTGGATTTTCGCTGAAAATTCCAGATTTTCAGCCATTTTTACACCAATTTCTTCTAGGTTTGTGCTGCTGCTGTTGGAGCTGTCACCGATTTGAGTCGAGCCATCGAAAAAGCGATTGCACCGTATTTGGATGAAATTGTCGAATTGTTGATTAAATGTATTCAGGTAGGCACTTTTTGGGCTGAAAATTTTGAAAATTGGCTGAAAATGATGAATTTTGAGCCAGAAATTGTGAAAAATGATGATTTCTAGCTCAAAATTTAGCATTTTCAGCTGAAATTATAAATATTGGTTGAAAATGAAGGCGTTGGGTTAATTTTGATGAAAAATTAGCATTGCTCATGGTAAAATTCTCAAAAAAAAGCATTTTTAAGCTGGAAATCTTGAAAATTGGCTGAAAATGATGATTTTTGGCTCGAAATTCAGCATTGCTCATGTTAAAAATTCCAAAAAACGTTTTTAAGATGTAAATCTTGAAAATTGGCTGAGAATGATGATTTTTGGCTCGAAATTCAGCATTGCTTATGTTAAAAATCCCAAAAAACATATTTACAGCTGAAATTTTAAAAATAGGGTGAAAATGAGGCTTTAGGTTAATTTTGGTGAAAAATTATCATTGCTCATGGTAAAATTCTAAAAAAAACATTTTTAAGCTTTAAATCTTGAAAATGATGATTTTTAGCTCAAAAATTCAGCATTGCTCATGTTAAAAATCCCAAAAAAACATATTTTAAGCTGAAAATTATAAAAATTGGTTGAAAATGATGATTTTTAGCTAAAAATTCAGTATTGCTCATGTTAAAAATCCAATTTTCCCTTTTCCAGTCGCCTAAATTGGATCGTAACGTAAAAGTGATTATAATTGGCACATTTTCCGACATTGCAATGGCAATTGAAACGAATTTCGAGCGATATTTGCAAATGGTCGTGCAAATTTTGACAGAAGCACAAGGAGCTGCGATTGTTGTTGATCCCGTGAGTTTTTTGGGTCCAGATTGCTCAGATTAGTTAAAAATGTGATTTTTGGTCGGAAAAACCTTGAATTTTGAGCCCGAATTGCTCAGATTAGCTGAAAATTTGATTTTTGAAGCATTGCTCATATTAGAAACAATTTTTCTTCCAGAACGATTTGGATCAAGTGGATTATGTGGATAAATTGCGAGACGCTTGCCTCAATTCATATACCGGAATTTTCCAAGGTTTCAAAGTGGAAAATGTGAGTTTTTGGGAAATTTCACGTGGAATTTGACCCAAAAATCTGAAAATGAGCTGGAAAACTGGATTTCTGGCCATTTTTCATCAATTTTAACCTAAAATTCACTGTTTTTGAAGCATTGCTCATGTTAGAAAATGCCCGAAATTTCGCATTGCTCATGTTAAGCTAAAAATTATGATTTTAGGATAAAAAAATATCGAGTTTCATCAATTTTCCCACCAAAATTCAAATTTTCCCCACCTGAAATTGAATATTTTCAGATTCAAGCTTCACGTGACTCAATTGGTCGTTTCATCAAACCAATGATTGAATTAATATTAGTATCAAGTCAACTTCAACCAATTCCACCATCGGATTCTTTGATGGCAACAACTGCTGGTCTAATTGGAGATTTGGTCAATTTATATGAACAACAAATTGTGCCAATGTTGAATGTTGAACCGGTGAGCATTTTGAGCCGAAAATCATGAAATTTGGAGCATTTTGAGCTAAAATTAATGAAATTTGAAGCATTTTGAGCTAAAATTTATGAAATTTGGAGCATTTTGAGCTAAAATTTATGAAATTTGGAGCATTTTGAGCTAAAATTTATGAAATTTGGAGCATTTTGAGCTAAAATTTATGAAATTTGGAGCATTTTGAGCTAAAATTTATGAAATTTGGAGCATTTTGACCCGAAAATCATGAAATTTGGAGCATTTTTAAGCTAAAATTCATGAAATTTGGAGCATTTTGAGCTAAAAATCATGAAATTTGGAGCATTTTGAGCCAAAAATCATGAAATTTGGAGCATTTTGAGCCGAAATTCATGAAATTTGGAGCATTGCTCATATTATAATTCAGATCTGAAATTAAATATGAGATTTTGGAGCATTTTGAGCTAAACTTCAAAAAAAATAGGAATTGCTCTAATTATAAAATTTTTTTAATTAAAAGTGATGATTGCTCATATTATGGAATGCTCAGATTTTTATCGAAATTTCAATCAAATCCCCCATTGCTCATGTTAAGATTTGATCCAAATTTGCTTTTTTTTCAGGTGATTTCAATGTTGGCAAAAGCTCGAAAATCGAAAAAATCAAAGACGAAATCGATGGCGACTTGGGCGACGAAAGAAATTAAACGGGTAGGGTTTTGAGGGGAAAATATTTGAAATTTTGACTAAAAATTTGCTGAAATTTGGAGTTAAAGTCAAGAAACCTGAATTTTGAGCTTAAAATTTCAAGAAAACTATAAATTTTCAGCCAAAAAATCTGAAAATTGGTTTTTCAGCGAAACATTTGAAATTTTCTGGAACTTTCAAGTTTTTGGCCAAAACGTTGACCAAAATTGATGAAATTTGAAGTTTTTGAGCCAAAAATCATGAATTTTCAGCTTAGACCTAGAATTTCAAGAAAAATTTTCAACCAAGGTATTAAAATTCTTCAAATATCTGATTTTCGGCTCAAAATTTTCAGAAAAATCCGAATTTCTGAGCTCTGGCTCAAATTTCAGCCAAAAATCTGAAAAAAATTCTAAACTCACTTTTTAATCTGAAAATTTAAATTTTTGGTTTTTAGCTCATATTTTCCGGAAAAATCCAGATTTTCAGCTAAAAAATCTGAATTTTTTTGCAGTTCTCAAAAACGGATCCAACATTCAACTTCAATCGCTAAATTGTCTCCCCAAAACCCAATTTTTCGTCTAATTTTTACGAGTCATGTGCTTTCCCGCCCGAATTTTTTGTCTTCAACAAACTACCGTATCCATTTTTTTCTCCCCAAAAAAATTGCGCCCAATTCATTTTTTTTGTTAATTTTCCTAACTCTCCTCTGAAATTTTCCCAAAAATGCCTTTTTCCCTCCATGTTTTACCCACTATTTTCTTCTTCTTCATATTTAGCACTAAAAAATCTCATTTTCCCCGCCGATTTTCTCTATTTTCTTCTATTTATTTATCTATTTTTTGTTTTTTGGTGAAATTTACGAAATTATACGGTTTTTATTCGATTTTCAGCCCCCCGTTTTCAATTTTTCCCCCGGTTTTTTTTGATTATTTTTGTTGAGAAAATGAACATTTTGTGAAAAATTGACCGAATTTTGATGTTTTTTGAGTTGAATTTCTGAGAATTTTGTATTTTTTTTTGGGAATTGCCAGGTGATTTTTCAAATGTGCTCCAATGAAAATTAAAGATTTTCAGAAAAATTAAAAATATTTTTCGTGTACAAAAAAAGGAGTCCGCAATTGCGCGTCAATTTGTGTGTTTAGAAATTTCGAAATATTGCTCATCTTAATTTTGAAATGTGATGGGGTGATTCAGGTCGAAACATACCACGCCCAGGGTGAGGCATATGCACGGTGCCAATAAAAATTTACGGAAATTCACCTCGTTTGAGATTATTTGAGATTTTCTTGAAAAACAGCAAATTTTTGCTTTTTTTCCGTTAAAAAGTAGTATTTTTCAGTCGAAAAGGTTGTTTTCACCTCGCCAAAAAATTTCAAAACCCACACCGCCAATTTTCAAAGTTAACATGCACGAAGCTGGGCGTGGTATGATTGGAAAAGATAGTGATGTATTCATAATTGGACCAACTAAATGGTTTGTTGTTTAAAATAAATTTTGATATCATATAAAATAACTTATTCAAAATTTAGTGTACTACTTTTTTCCAGGATGATTAATGTTAGAACATTAATGGCGAATGCTGTGAAATGGTTAGCAGCATACTTATTTTATGCCGGAGATAATGAAAACGAAAAACAATGGATTGTTCTACGGATTGGACAATGAAATTGATTTGTCAAAATGAAAATGGACAAGATGTATTTGCCACTTCTTCGATGTGTTATTCAAATGCCATAAAGAGTTGGGGATGGAGTCAATTTTCGAAATGGGATGATTTGATCACAGATGAATATATGAAGAATGATTCAATTATTATTGACATTGATTTAAGCTTCAAATATTATGATTTCTCAAAGAATATTCTAAATCTCACTGATATCACTTTCAAAGTTGAAGATGTTGAATTTTACACAAGCAAAGCGGTCAGTTTAAATAAATTATTTTCCATTTTCTAGAATTTCTTCAGATTTTGTGCATGCAATCTGAATATTTCTATGATTTGTTCATCAATAAAAAACACGAAGAAACTGTGTTGGAAATCAAAGATGTTGAATTGGATGATTTTAGATTTTTTATGGCATCATTTTATCTTTTTTTCAACACTATCGAAGAAAAAAATTATGAGAAACTCATCGAATTGGCTGAAAAATACAAAGTTCCAACTTTGCATAAAAATTGTGAGCAATATTTGTTGAAAAATGTCAAAATTTCAGTGGAAAAGAAATTGGAATATGCTGACAAATATGATTATTATGATTTGTTGGTTAGTTTTCTTTAAAAATAAACCAATGAATTTAAAATGGATTTCTCAGAAACACTGCGTCAAATCCTTGGATAATGCTCAAAAAATCAAAAATATTCAAAAATCGGTCGAATTCCACAAATTCAAAGAATCCACAAAACTCATGATTATGAAAAGAGTTTTGGATTTTTGTTAAATTTTTAAATGTTGTTAACTTTTTTCTGTTTCAATGAATTTTTGTTGTTTTTTTAAATACTCATTTTATCGATTTGATTTTCCCGAAATTCATGGTTTTTCATCCATGTTTATTATTTCTCTTATTTTCTAAATTTTTTCTTCCAGAAGTTCTTAGAATTTTGTGTCTTTTTTTGAAAATTACAGGATTTTCTTTAATATGAGCAATGCTCTGGAAAATTTCTTATCTTTTAAAGATTTTGTTAACATGAGCAACCCAATTGTTATTGTCCTTCCGAAAAAAAAAGAACGTTGGAAGAGAACCGAAATGGCCTAGGAAACCAAGACTACAGTAGACTTCGCGAAATTTTGGAGTCTATTTGAAAAATAAAATGCGAAATTTACACGTTGGCTATTTGCCAACCAGTTTGATGTGCATGTGTCACGTCATTTTTAGTCTACTGTACGTGAGCGCCAATTCAAACGGGAATTCTTTTATTTTCGGAATGACAATAAGTAAAAAACTCTGTGATAAAAAATAGAATTTTCTTCAATTCAACTTCTATTGAATTTCCAGGATGAATCCATTTGTGAGCAATGGAAATAAATTAAAATGGAAGTTCGAAAACGTGAAGGAATTGGATGAAAATGGAAGATTCAGTGATAAATTCGAAATTAGACCGACTAAATGGTTTTTTAATTTATATAAATTCAAACTTCAGAGTGCTACTTTTTGCAGGAAAATTAATGTTCGAAAAAATATGGAGAATGATGTGAAATATTTAGCAGTATTCTTTTATTATGCCGGAGATAATGCAAACGAAAAACAATGGATTTGTCAAACGAATCGAACAATGAAATTGATAAATCAAAGTGAAAATGGAAAAGATGTATTTGCCACTTCTTCGATGTGTTATTCGAATAATTCTGATACGTGGGGATACCCAAAATTGTATAAATGGGATGATTTGATGAAAGATGGATATATGAAAAATGATTCAATTATTATTGATGTTGATTTCAGCTTCAAATATTATGATTTTTCGAAAAATATTCCAAATTTGACTGATATCACTTTCAAAGTTGAAGATATTGAATTTCACACAAGCAAAGCGGTTAGTTTTGAAAATACTTTTGAAAAATCTAAAAAATATTTGCAGGTTTTGTGCATGCAATCTGAATACTTCTATGACTTGTTCATCAACAAAAAACACGAAGAAACTGTCATTGAAATCGAAGATGTTAATTTGGATGATTTTCGTTTCTTTTTGGCTTCATTTTATCCATTATTCGAGAGTGTTGAAGACAAAAACTATGGAAAACTGATCGAATTGGCCGAGAAATACAAAGTTCCAACTTTGCATAAAAATTGTGAGCAATATTTGTTGAAAGATGTCAAAATTTCACTCGAAAAGAAATTGGAATATGCTGACAAATATGATTATTATGATTTGATGGTTAGTTTTCTTTAAAAAAATAAATCAGTTAATTTAAAATGGATTTTTTAGAAACACTGCATTCAATCCTTGGACAATGCTCAAAAAATCAAGAATATTCAAAAATCGGTCGAATTCCACAATTTCAAAGAATCCACAAAGCTTATGATTATGACCAGAATTTTGGATTTTTATTGAATTTTTGTTGTTAAATTTTTAAATGTTGTTAACTTTTTTATGTTTCAATAAATTGTTGTTGTTTTTAAAAATATTAATTTTTGACTTTCTTTTCTCTAAAATCATGGTTTTTTATCCATTTTCATTATTTCTAGTGCAAAAATTTGAATTCAGAACATTTATTTTATTTAGAATTTTTTTCAGATGAATCCATTTGTGAGTAATGGTAATAATAAGTTGAGATTAAAATTCGAAAATGCAAAAAATCTGGAATTTTCTGGAATTTATAGTGATGAGTCCAAAATTGGGCCAACTAAATGGTTTGTTTTTTTTTGTAAGTCTGTGTATTCCGATACAATTTTTTGCAGGAAAATTAAAATTCGAAAAGAAATCACAAATGATGAGAAATATCTAGCAGTTTACTTATATTATTCTGGAGATAATGTGAGCCAGAAAAATTGGATTTGTCAGATGGATAAATCAATTACATTGATTAATCAAATGGAAAATGGAAAAGATGTGAATTCAACGAATTCTAGTTGTTATTCAAACAGTTTTTCTGGTTGGGGATGGAATAAATTGTATACTTGGAATGATTTGATCACAGATGGATATATGAAAAATAGTTCGATCATTATTGAAGTTGATTTTAGTTTCAAATATTATGATTTTTCGAAGAATATTCCGAATCTCAATGATATTGTCTTTATGGTTGATAATACTGTATTTCACACAAGCAAAGCGGTTAGTTTTTTCAATTTTTTTCTGAAAAATTCAAAGAAAAAAATCCAGATTTTGTGCATGCAATCGGAATACTTTTATGATTTATTTATCAACAAAAAGTGTAGAGAAACTGTGATTGAAATCGGTGATATTGAATTGGATGATTTTCGATATTTCCTGGCTTCATTTTATGCATTTTTCGAGAGTTGTGAACAATTTAATTATTTCGAACTCATCAAATTGGCTGAAAAATACGAAGTTTCGAGATTGCATAAAAATTGTGAGAATTATTTGATGAAAAATACAGGAATATCGGTGGAAAAGAAATTGGAATATGCGGAAAAGTATGATTATTATGATTTATTGGTTAGTTTTCTTGGAAGAATTAGATCAAAAGTAATTTGTATTTTTTTTTCAGAAACACTGCATCCAATCTTTGGATGATGCTCGAAAAATCAAAAATCTTCAAAAAACCGATGAATTTCAAAAAATTCAAAGAATCAACCAAATATATGATTATGAAAAGAGTTTTGGATTTTTTGTTAAATTTTTTAAATTTTGTTAACTTTTTTCTGTTTCAATAAATTGTTGTTGTTTTTAAAAATAATAATTTTTGACTTTCATTTTTTTTAATCATGGTTTTTCATCCATTTTCATTACTAATTTGCAATTTAATTTTTTTTAAACAAACAACGGGAATGAAAATGAAAAAGAAACGTGAACTTTGAAAATAAATAATAAAACGTCAAAAAAATGAGAACAGATTTTTGGCATTCTTAAAATATTAAAAGGTGAGCAAAATTCCGGGAAAATTGGGGGTCTTTAATTTGTTACACGATAAATCGCCCAACTTTTTCTGAGTCGGGGAAAATATAGTGTTTTACGACAACAAATAATTTTCAGATATACAACATGATACCACTTGAACGACTTACACTAAATCCACCATCCAAATTGTCATGGTTTGATATTCCTTATAAATTTCGCGAAATTATTATCGATAAAATGGATGCGGTAACTCGCTGTTTATTTTCAAGATGTTCAAAAATATGCAATGATGAAGCCAACAAATCGAAATTCTATATTTATGGATTATCTGTAACGTATGGTTCTATGTATGGTTCTTCTTATCGAAGATTGTTAGAAGTTATGTATGATGAATCTGGTAATGGATATCGGTTGGAATTCATAAATGGGAAAACATCTCAAACTATTGTAGTTTGCAAATGGTAAGATTTTGGATTTTGTTTTTATGTAAAAAAATGACAATTTTCAGTTTAAAAGCTGGAAAAATGGAGGCTTATCTCGACAACTCTTGAAAATGGAAACATCGAAAAAGTCAGATTGAGATATTTGAGAAACTATTTGGAAAAATATAAAAAACAACTTCAATATTTTTATGTCGATTTGAGTTTAACGCCATGTATTGAAAATTTCGATTTCACATTGATGCATTTGGAAAATTTGAAGGAAATTGTGATTTCCTGTATATCTGATGATCTTCCATTCATTGATAAACATCAGGTTAGTAATCAGTATCTATTATCGAAGCGGTACCACGCGCTGCACCGAAATAAACACGCAACGCAGACCGCGTCGCGCCACAACACACAAATAAGGGAACGATTCAAATTCCCTCCATTTTTGTGTGTGTGTTGTGGCGCGGCGCGGTCTGCGTTGCGTGTTTATTTCGGTTTTCGATAATAAGTAAGTTTTTTTTTAGCTTTTGAGTATCGACAAAATTGACCTAGCACCGGGCATCAATTTCAAATCAAATGATTTATTCGATTTCAAAGGGAAACATGTGTCTGTTTCCATCGATGATTTCAACAAGGATAATTTTAAAAAATATCTGGAAATGTTAAAAAATGGGCAGATTACTGTGGAATGTGCTGAAATTTATGAGCCAATTCTTCAAGTCGATTTCAGCAACATCAAGTCAGAATATGCGATAAATGAGGACGATGAGAGTTGCTCTTTCGATTTTTCATCTGAATATAGAAAATATTCAGTAACTTGGCACGAATCATTTTTAGAAATTGAAAGTGAGTTTGTTTTTTCAAATAAAATTGTGAAACAACATTTTCTAGCTGTCGAAATATTTGAGAAGTTGGATCAATGCATTTATTGGCCGCAATTACCATTACACATTCAAGAAAATGTAATTTATCAAATGGATGTGAAAAGTAGATGTAAATTTGCACAATGCTCAAAGAAATCAGAAAAAGAAGCGAAAAGATCGAAGAACTATTTGTACAAAATTGGAGTCTTGGATAATTCCGAATGGTGTTCAGAGTTGCAATTTGCATTCAGCGAGAATTCCGACAAAGATTTTTGGTTTGAATTTATGGATGAATATAGTTATAACAATCAGACAATTGTTTTGTATAAAACTTGGAAAAATGGTGAAGAATTCATTAAATGGACAAAGATTGAGAGTGGTAAACCATACGAAGTTCGATTGAAATATCTCAAGGAATATCTATCGAAATATGAAAAAGTTATCAAATATTTTCATGTTGGTTGAGCTTTTTTGTGCATAGATAGTAAATTGAATAATTTTTGCAGAGCGAAACGATTCTTCTTCAAGAAATCTCAAACAATCTCAACAATCTTGGAAATCTCGAGAAAATATATATTAAGGATGATACGGATGAATCTTCAGATTATTTGAAACTTGGTTACTTGGATTGGAAATTGGTAAGATTATTTTAGACAAAACCAATTCAATTTTTATTGTTTCAAATCAGATTCGTAAATGCAAACACGTATTTCTTCACCGTGCTGTTTTGTCATTCGAACAAGTTCTTGAATTGGACATTGAAACTGCTGAAATTCAATGTCATGATATGGAAAACAAGAATAATTTCAAAAACTATTTGAATATGCTGAAAAACGGAAGAATTCACAGAAACTTGAAAAAGATTCGATTCAACCTTATAAAACAGGAAAATATGGACATTCGTGAATTTGGTACTTTGTGGAGAATCGAGGAAAATCGTGAAACTCTGACATTTAGATTAAAATCGAATGTCATTGAAAATGGAATTATTGAAGTTTTTCAGCAATTCGGAGATTCTCAATGTCATATTTTGATCAAATGTTATGAAGAATTAGAAGGATAGTTGTATTATCAAGTTTTTTGTCGAATAATTGTAGCAATGAATTTTCAATTGTTTTGAAAGGTTTTTAGAGTTTCAAATGCAGAAAAAATTTTTTTTTGAAAAATTACTGATAAAATCACTGCAGTTCAACTGATAACATTTTGAGTAATTTTTCAACTACATACATATATTGAAAACCATGTTTTTTTCTTTCCAAATTTTCCTACCTTTCAGATGAATCCATTTGTGAGTAATGGAAATAAATTGAGATGGAGATTTGAAAATGTGAAGGATTTGGATGAAATCGGAATTCTTAGTGATGTATTCATAATTGGACCAACTAAATGGTTTGTAATTTTATATGAATTCGAAATTTAGAGTGCTACTTTTTTGCAGGAAGATTGAAGTTCTAACAAAAATGACAAAGGATGTGAAATATTTAGCAATATTCTTATATTATGCCGGAGATAATGAAAACGAAGAACAATGGATTTGTCAAGTGGATTCGACAATGAAATTGATTTGTCAAAATGAAAATGGAAATGATGTATCTAAAACTATTTTGATTAAGTATTCAAACAATTCTAATCATTTTGGATGGCCTCAATTTTATAAATGGGATGATTTGGACAACAATGGATATATGAAGAATGATTCAATTATTATTGAAGTCGATTTTAATTTAAAATATTACGATTTTTCAAAGAATATTCCGAATCTAACTGACGTTTCTTTCAAAGTCGAAGATACTGAATTCTACACTAACAAAGGGGTTTGTTTCGATAAATAAATCGGAATCTGATTATCAGATGATCTGGGAAGTATTTACAGATTTTGTGCATACAGTCAGAATATTTTTACGACTTATTCATCAATAAAAATCATGACAAACAGGTCATAGAAATCAAAGATATTGAATTGAATGAGTTCCGCTTGTTTTTAGCATCATTTTATTCATTTTTTGATGGTGTTGAATACACAAACTATGAAAAACTCATCGAATTGGCTGAAAAATACAAAGTTGTTACTTTGCACACAAATTGTGAGAATTATTTGATGAAAAATACAGGAATGCCAGTGGAAAAGAAATTGGAGTATGCTGACAAATATGACTATTATGATTTGATGGTTAGGTTTATTGAAAATGAAAGAAATCGTCTAAAAAATTTAATTTAATTTCAGAAACAATCAATCAATTCTCTGAACAATGCTCGAAGAATCAAAAATATTTGCAAATCATATGAGTTCTATAAGTTCAAAGATTCCACTAAACGAATGATTCTATTAAGAGTTTTGGATTTCGTTTCGTTACACGGCTCGTGGGCGGGGCGCGAACACCTATAAAAGGTTCGCGCCGCGCCGACAAGATCATGTTAGTTCTTAGGCATCTAGCCTAGCACGCCCCGCGCTACGCGGACGTTCGTTGATAGTAATAAAGATGTAATCAAAACCTGTTATTCTTTGTCTACCGAGGCCTAAAAGTTCAAGGCCTTTACATCCGTCCGGAGCCCATAGACTCCCAATTCCGCTACGGCTAAACCCGAACCACAAGGATGTAACGGTTTGATTATTTTTCAAATAAAGATAGATTATTTTTGCTATTGTTCATCCTGCTGAATTGATGAGCAACAACTTTTCCCCAAACAACTTCGAACGTCGACTTCAACGTATTCAGTTGCTCTCCCTAAACACTTGAAAAACGAGCTGATAACGTGAACTTGATTTTTTTATGATAAAAGTTTTAAACAACCCAACAACTTTTTATTCATACTAATAAATAGAAAAATATTTTGAACAATATCTAATATTTTTGTTTGCGATGAATCCATTTGTTAGCAATGGAAATACATTGAAATGGATGTTTGAAAATGTGAAAGATTTGGATGAAAATGGAAAAGATAGTGAGGAATTCAAGATCGGACCAACTAAATGGTTTGTTATTTTATATGAATTCAAAATTTAGAGTGCTACTTTTTTCCAGGAAGATTAATGTTCTAACATATATGGAGAATGATGTGAAATATTTATCCGTGTACTTATATTACGTAGAAAATGATGTAATAGATAAAAATTGGATTTGTCAAACTGATCGAACAATAACATTGGTTAATCAAAATGAAAATGGAATTGATGTATCTAAAAATACTTCGATTAGTTATTCAAACAATTTTAATGATTGGGGATGGAGTCAATTTTATAAATGGGATGATTTGTTGAAATATGGATATATGAAGTATGATTTGATTATTATTGAAGTTGATTTGAGCTTCAAATATTATGATTTCTCAAAGAATGTTCTGAATCTCACTGATACTATTCTCAAAGTCAAAGATACGGAATTTTACACAAATAAAGGGGTTAGTTTCAAAAACTACTTTTTGATTTTATCGAACATTCTTCAGATTTTGTGTATGAAATCTGAATACTTTTATGATTTATTCATCAAGCAAAACTACAATGAAAATGTGGTTGAAATCAAAGATGTTGAATTGGATGATTTCCGATTCTTTTTGGCATCATTTTATCCATTTTTCGAAAGCATTCAAAAGAAAAATTATTCGAAACTTATCGAATTGGCGGATAAATACAAAGTTTCAACTTTACACAAAAATTGTGAGAATTATTTGTTGAAAGATGTCAAAATTTGTGTGGAAAAGAAGTTTGAATATGCGGACAAATATGACTATAATGATTTAATGGTAAGGATTGTTGAAAATCGCGTACTTATTTAACCAAATATAATATAATTCTAGAAACAATGCATCAAAACTTTGGATACAATTCAAAAAATCAAGAATATTCGGAAATCGGATGAATTTTATAAATTCAAAGAATCAACCAAGCATTTGATTATGACTAAAGTTTTGGATTTTGTTTGAATTTTTTGTACTTATTATTCGTATGCTCATTTGTTAATTATCGTTCAATTACACATTTTTGTGTATGAAAATTCATCAGGACTTCAAAAAGAAATTTTAAGCTTTTTTTTTAATAAATGCAAAGTTATGACGTGGTAAGGTTTAAAAAAAATTGAGAAAAAATCATTTTTTTTTCTCAAGTTTGAAGTGGATTTTAAAGTTGAAAACACAAAAAAAAAGAATTTTGCGAAAAAAATAAAAAAACGAAATAAAGGCACACGCACGCGCGTTGCTGTTTGGGTCTCGTGAGGAATTCGGCCAGCAGTGGCGGCATTTCGAAAATTTCTTTTCATTTTTCGAAATTTTCCCATTTTTAATTTCAAGTTTGACTGAAAATTACGAATTATGCAGAGATTTTTGGAACTCTTTTGGAGACCGGAAAGAAAACTGTGTCTTTCGTTCAAAATTCCCATTTTTCAATTAAAAATCTCTAAACCAATGACTTGTTTCGTAATAAATAAATACAAAAAAAGTTGTTGACTTGAAAAATTTGTAGTTGTTCTACGCAAGATGATGTGGTTTTCATTATTATTATTATCCAAAAAAAATATGACTTGGATTCGAAATTTGCGAAAATCAAGAAGTTTTGCAGTTGTATGGCGTGTTTTGGTGAAGTTAAGCTGAAAATCAAGATTTTCATAGGAAAATACAGGTTTACTTGTGTTTTCACATGAAAAATCGAGATTTTCAGCTAAATTTGAGCCTTGAAAATGGCATTTGTCGTTTTCCTGCTGAAAATCTTGATTATCTATGGAAATTCAGATTTTCAGCAAGAAAATGGCAAAGACGTGGAAGCTATGCCCAAATTTAGCTGAAAATCAAGTTTTTCATAGGAAAATACAAGTTTACTTGTGTTTTCACATGAAGAATCTAGATTTTCAGCTAAATTTGAGCCTTGAAGATGAAACTTGTCGTTTTTCTGCTGAAAATCTTTGGAAATTCAGATTTTCAGCATGTTTGCCCAAATTTTGCTGGAAATCGATTTTTTCAGCCAAAAATCAGGTAAAAAACACAGAAATACTTTATTTGCCCAAGAAAAAACACGCCGAGATCCAAAAAATGTTCAAAATTCCAAAATTTTTGCAATTATTTTTAATTACTGCAATTAATTAGGTAATTAATTAATTAATTAATAGCAAGAGACTGGATTGAAAAAACAACGATTTCTTTCGATGATTTCAGATCGTCTTTTCAGCATGTCGAATCCACGTTTTGATCTGAAATTCAGGAGATTTTTGGGAAAAAAAAAATAAATTTTGATGAAATTTTTGGTTTTCGAGCCAAAACAAACACTTGAAATGTAGTGTTTTGGCTCGAAATTCGAAATTTTCGATGAAAAATTGGATTTTTTTATGAGAAACATCTTGAAAATGAAATTCAAGTGCTTAGTCACATTTTTCTTGTAAAATGACGTGAAGATTTCACTGAAAATCTCAATTTTCATAGGAAAATGCAAGTTTACTTGTGTTTTCACATGAAGAATCGAGATTTTCAGTCAAATTCGAGCTATACAACTGAAAATTGTCGTTTTCCTGCTGAAAATCTGGAATTTCGATTTAATTTCAGATTTTCAGCAGGAAATCGGCTGGGACGCGGAAGCTATGCCCAAATTTTCAGATTTTCGGTCAAATTTGAGCTCTGCAGCTCGAAATTTGATGGAAAATCTGGATTTTTAGTCAGGTTTGATCTTTGAAGCTGAAATTGAGCTGAAATTCCCAATTTTCAGCCAAATTTCCAGCTAAACTCACCGATTTTCATCCTGATAGTACGCATTTCCATCTCCCAATCGCAAATTCGCTCCAAGCGGATAAATCACGTCGTTTTGACTTGACATCTAGAAAAAATCAATAATTAGAAGAACCTTCGGCTAAAAAACTCACAAACGTCCTTAAAGGCACATAGCAGTGTGCGAAAAGTTGGAAAATTGCCAACCACGCGAAAAATTGCACGAATTTTGACATTTGAGACTGAAAATGTGGGAAATTTGGCTGGAAATCGCGATTTTCATAGGAAAATGCAGGTTTACTTGTGTTTTCACATGAAAATTCGAGATTTTCAGCCAAATTTGAGCTCTGGAGCTGAAAATTGCCTTTTTCCTGCTGAAAATCTAGAATTTCTTCGAGAATTCAGATTTTCAGCAAGAAAATGGCAAAAGCGCGGAAGCTATGCTCAAATTTTGCTGGAAATCAGGATTTTCAGCTAAATTTGAGCTCTGGAGCTGAAAATTGCCTTTTTCCTGCTGAAAATCTTGAACTTCTCACAGAAGATGAGGATTTTCAGCAAGAAAATGGCAAAGACGCGGAAGCTATGCTCAAATTTTGACTGAAATCAGGATTTTCAGCCAATTTTGAGCTCTAGAGCTGAAAATCGAGAAAATGAACTAAACCAGGATGGAGATGCACTATATAAGTGAAAGAAACAAATTAGGCTCCGCCCCCTGTTTTTTGCGAAGTGGGCGGAGCCTATTTTGGGCCTTTTTTCTCTATTTGGTAACCGAATATATTGGGCGTTTTTTAATGGATTTTGTGGGAAAAATGATGTGTTTTTGGCTATTTTGAGCATTTTCGACACACAAAAATATAACAATAGGTGACAATCTGTAATTATTTCTGAAAAAGCTGAAAGCTATCTGAAAATAATAGCGCGTTGGGGGGAAAAACAAAACAAAACAATAGTGTTGTATTTTTGAGGTGGGGATGTGACTAGAAATCTGAAATTTGGCTGAAAATCTCGATTTTCATGTGAAAATTGCGGATTTTCAGCTAAATTTCAGCTTTAGCGCTTGAATTTGACTGAAAACTGGGATTTTCAGCTGAATTTCCGCTTCAAAGATCAAACCTGACTAAAAATCCAGATTTCCAGCCAAATTTCGAGCTGTAGAGCTGAAAATCTGAATTTTCAGGCAAAATTTGGGCATAGCTTCCGCATCGCAGTCGATTTCTTGCTGAAAATCTGAAATTTCAGATTTTCAGCAGGAAAACGACAATTTTCAGTTGTATAGCTCAAATTTTACTGAAAATCTCGATTTTTCATGTGAAAACACAAGTAAACCTGTATTTTCCTATGAAAAACTCGATTTTCAATGAAATTTCAGCTTCAGAGCTCGAATGGGGCTGAAACTATCGATTTTTCGAGATTTTCAGTCAAATACCTCAAAAATTCTGGAACTTTCATGATTTTTGGTCAAATTTCGTCTAACAAGGCTTAAAATTTCGAGAAAAATCTCGAAATTTGCCAATTTCGCTTCAAATTTGTCAAAAAAAGCAAAAAACCATCATTCATTACACATTTTTCATCACAAAAAAAATTAATTAAACCGAGACAATAAATAAATAAATATAGTATAAACCAGTATTTTTACATCAAAAACAAGCCCAAAAATTAAAATTACTCTTTTTTCATTTTTTCATCATCAATTTCATTATTTGTTGTCGAAATGGCCGTCAAAAACAACAAATTCCAGACGGGTTGAGCGAAAAGGCAGAAAAGAGCAAAGTGGGCGGAGCCGAAGAGCAAATGTTCGCGAATTGCGCGGTAGATCAAATTTTCGGCCTGCAAATGGGGATTTTTGCCTGGATTTAGGCCTGGAGCTTAAAAGTAACCTATTTTTGAGCCTGGAGCTCGAAAATAGGCTAAATTTGAGTGTGGACCTTGAATTTAGGCTAATTTCAGGCCTGGAGCTCAAAAACAGGCTGAATTTGAGTGTGGAGCTTGAATTTAGGCTAATTTCAGGGCTCGAACTCAAAAATAGGCTAAATTTGAGTATGGAGCTTGAATTTAGGTTAAATTTAGCCCTGGAGCTCAAAAATAGGCTATTTTCAGGCCTGGCGCTCGTAAATAGGCTAAATTTGAGTGTGGAGCTCAAATTTAGGCTAAATTTAGCCCTGAAGCTTAAAATTAGGCTATTTTTGCTCTCAGAGCTCAAAAACATCATTTTTCAAGCCTGAAGCTCCAAATTAAGCTATTTTTAGATCTGAACCTTAGAATTTCGCTGAAAATTTAATTGCTCATTTTATAACTCACCAAATTCAAGTCAAAAATTGCATTTTCTCCAACTTTTTGCGGATATTCCAAATATTGTTGCAAATTGATGGCGGAAAATGTGAGCAAGAAAATGGGATTGGCGAAAAATAGGAAAATTGTGCGGATATAGGAGCGGGCTCTGTAAGAAATTTGGGATTTTTTAGGCCAGAAGCCTAGTTTTTGGGCCTGAAGAACGCTAGGGCCTCATTTTTCCATTTTAAAGAGCCTGAAGGTTAAATTCATCTGAAAATTCCAATTTTTCGGGCCTAAGGCCCATTTCTAGGCTCAAAAAAGGCCGATTTTCTTCAGATTCAGGCCGAAAAAGGCTTTGGGTCATTCCTAGGCTCAAAAAGGGCCAATTTTCAAGATTTTCGGCTTAAAAAATTCAATCTAGGCCCATTTTTCTCTAAATTAGGGCCGTGGCCCGTTTCTAGGCCTAAAAAAGGCCAATTTTCAAGATTTTCGGCCCAAAAAAGCCCACAAACCTCGATGTCGACTCAAAAGTCATCACAAAAACCAGGGGGACTGCAAAAATCGCGCCAAAAAGTGCCAATCCAAAATTGACCAATCCCAAACATCCCAACATCAAACACGTCAACAATTGCAAAAATAATCGTGTAAAACGAATTTCAGCTTGATTTTCAGCAGATTTTCGCGCCAAAACCACAAAATTGTAGATTAAACCGAAAGGAATGATAGAGGATAGGATGAAGAGTTGCGCTAAGTTGGTGTCGAAAATTTTGGCGCCAAAATTCGCATAGGCATACGTGGCACCGGTGAATTGGAGGGCTCCGATAATATGAGCAATGTAGATGAAGGGCGAGAGGCGGATTTGTTGAATTTCACGCCATTCTGCGTAAGCCTAGCAAAAATTGGGAGTTGCGGCATGGTTTTAGGGGCGGAGCTTGCGAAAAGTTGATGGGAAATGATGGATTTTGAGCGAAAATTGGTTAAGGCACGGTTTTGTGGGCGGAGCTTGAACGTTTCAGTCAAAGACCCAAAGCTCCGCCCACAAAACCGTGCCCCAACCAATTTTCGCTCAAAATCCATTATTTTCCACCAAATTTTCGCAAGCCACGCCCCCAAAACCATGCCGCAACTAATTTCTCTAAGCTCCGCCCACAAAACCGTGCCCCAACCAATTTTCGCTCAAAATCCATCATTTTCCATCAAATTTTCGCAATCCACGCCCCCAAAACCATGCCGAAACCCGAAAAAAACCAACCGAAATGAGCAGAGGTGCCGAAATAATGCCCAAAATCGGCAAATAATAGGCGATCGATGCGAAATGCATATCGTCTCCCAAAATGTACATGAAATAACTTTGATGAAGTCGTTCCAAAGCATTATTGAGCATTCGACACATCGATTCGATGAAAATTCCATTTTCCGGGCCCATTGTGTGGTCCAGGCCGATTGTTAGGGCCTAAAATAACGGCCTAATATGAGCAATGCCTCAAAATTGTCAGAAAATCGATGTTTTTCATGAAAAATTTGAGGAAAAATGGGGTTTTTTGAGTATAGATCTAAAATTCAAGTTTTCTGACCTGAATTTAATTTCAAAACCAAATTTGAGCTCGAAATCGATTTCTAATATGAGCAATGTCTCAAAATTTGTTAGAAAATCGATTCTTTCATGAAAAATTTGAGTATAGACCCAAATTTCAGGTTTTCTGACCTAAATTTAATTTCAGGATATCAAATTTGAGCTAGAAATCGATTTCTAACATGAGCAATGTCTCAAAATTTGTTAGAAAATCGATTTTTTCTTAAAAAATTCGAGGAAAACGGGCTTTTTTAGGTATAGATCTAAAATTCAGGTTTTCTGATCTGAAATTAATTTTAGGATACCAAATTTGAGCTAGAAATCGATTTCTAACATGAGCAATGCCTCAAAATTTGTTAGAAAATCGATTTTTTCATGAAAAATTTGGGTATAGACCTAAAATTCAGGTTTTCTGGCCTGAATTTAATTTCAGGATCTCAAATTTTAGCTAGAAATCGATTTCTGGACTCAAATTTCCCCAAAATCCCAAATTTTCCGCCCAAAAATCCCTACCGGCACCGAATATTTTCCCAAAACACTGTGCAGCCCCTCAACCGCCACAAATCCTTGTCCATAAATTGCTCGAAGCGGAATCAAATATGGCCAAGCCTGGGTACTGTAGCTGTGCTGTAAAAAATTGATTTCACGTCAAAAATATTGATTTTTGACGTCTGAAATTAATTTCAGGTCGAAAAAACTCACGGGATCCTGATAAATTCCAAAAAGCGCCATTCCGGCGCTCAATTTTTGATGAGCAATTTTGGCGGCCGAATTGAAGAGGTCCAGATTTGCCTGTTGACCGTTGATTCCGTTCATCGCAGCTGACATCTGAAAAATTATGGATTTTTGGATTTTCCATAGAATTTGGAGCATTTTGAGCCCAAACATGATATATTTCAAAGGATTTTTGAAAATGGGACCATCTGGAGGTCAAGAAGGTCCCATTTTTGAAAATTCTCCAAAATACACCGTGTTTGGGCTCAAAATGCTCCAAATTCCTTGAAAAATAGAGAAAAATCATTTAGCACTACTGAAAACAGCTAGAACTTCCGTTTCGAAAAATTTGGGATTTCAAAAAATCGAAATTTATAGAATTTTTAAGTTTTCTCGGGTTTTCGTTAGGTTTTTCGGAACCCTGGGGTAATTTGGAGCATTTTGAGCCCAAACACAATATATTTTGGCGCAATTTCGAAAATCGGACCTTCTTGACCACCAGATGGTCCCATTTTCAAAAATTCTCCAAAATACACCGTGTTTGGACTCAAAATGCTCCAAATTCCCCTAGGATTTCAAAAAAATCAATATTTCTCTCTCTGCGTCTCCAGTTCTCTCAAAAAACACTATAAATTCAAATTTTGAGAGTGTAGACTCATAAAATGTTGAATTTTCTATCGATTCTCATATTTTTCGTGAATTTCTGGGCTATAATTTCAGCACCGATGGAATTGGGAGCGGAAATTGAAATTCCTTTCAATTCTTCAGAATAATACATAGTAATCCGAAGGGGATTACTGTAATTTTTGGCGCCAAAAATATTTAAAAAAAAATAAATTTGCTTCTTTTAAATTTTTGCAGGAAAATTCAAGGATTACTGTAACTTTTGGCGCCAAAAAACCAAAATTTAAAAAAATTCAAATTTCGCGCCAAAAACCCGGATTACTGTAATTTTTGGCGCCAAAATTCCCGCTTACAATTCTCGTATCCTTTTTGGATTTTCTCGGCCATTTCACAGGTTCATATACAATTCCAGCAATCAATAATCCACATTGTTCCTTTAATTGTTCCGCGTGGATTACTGTAGTTGGGGTACTGTAGTTTGAGTGTGTCAAGTGATATTCTTGCAAGAATGCGTCAAATGCGAAATTTGTCGAGTCATCCGAATTTGACGTGGCATCGATGAAAACGAACAAAATGTCGCGAGACCAATAAACTTGATCTGGAAAAATGTGGGCGTACTGTAAGGGTACTGTAGGTCTAGGGATACTGTAGACATGATAGGGTACTGTAGTTAGTTATTGGCTTCATTTTGACACCAAACATGCCCAGGGTTACTGTAGGGGTACTGTAGATATAGGGATACTCTTCCAGAACTCAAATTTCGCGCGCAAAAAATTGCAGTAGATCAAATTTTGGCGCCCCGAAAACCTACAGTAACCCAATTTCTGGTTAAACAAAATTTGTAGTTGTACTAACTAATATTCTATACGGATTTTTTTTTGATTTTTGCAAAAAAAAACAAATTTTTTTCGTAAAATGAAGAAAATGCTATAGTGACCACTACAAAATCGGAATTTTTTTCATTTTTTTTGGGAAAAAAATATTTTTTAAAGAAATTTTCGTATTTTAAGGGACCAAAAATAGGATTACTGTAGGTATAACCTGAGCAATGCTCAAATTTCTAGATTTTTGCCCTAAAAAACCTCTACAGTAATCCAGATCTGAGCAATAAACAACATTTTTGAAAGATTACTGTAGATGGAAAAAATCCTAGATTACTGTATTTTTTGCGCCTAATCTGAGCAATGATCAATATTTTTCAAATTTTCAAGATTTTTAACGTCAAAAAACCCCTACAGTAACCCTACAGTACCCCAAAACCTTACCTTTAGCATAATAAGCAAACGCCATAACCTGAGCAATGATCAAATTCCTCAATTCCGCCTCGCTTTTTTTTCGGCCTCCACCAATTTTGACACCAATCAATTGAGCTTCTCCTCCGTCATTTCGCGAACCTCGAATCCACGCATAAACATTTTCGCCCGAAATTTGGATTCCTGGCACGTTTGAGCGGAATTTTTGCGAGTGACATGATAGATCCCATTTGTGGAAATAGCCACAGATGGTTTTTTGGATATTTCTGCGAAAAAATGGAGCATTTTGAGCCCAAACACGGTGAATTTTGGAGGTTTCATGAGTTCTGGATGTTTTTCCCGGATTCCTCATCAAATTTGGAGCATTTTGAGCCCAAACATGGTACATTTTGGTGAATTTTTGAAAATCGGACCTTCTTGGCCTCCAGATGGTCCCATTTTCAAAATATATCATGTTTGGGCTCAAAATGCTCCAAATTTAGTGAAAAATCTGAAAACCCCAGTGAGAAGCTCTGAAAACCTCTAGAAAACCCAAATTGAAAATTTTCGATTTTTGAAAAAATTTTGGATCTTTGAAATATCGAGATTTTTGGGATTTCCTGGAGTTTCAGTGTTTTTCTCAGATTCTCCAGGTTATTTGGAGCATTTTGAGCCCAAACATGATATATTTTGGTGAAATTTTGAAAATCGGACCTTCTTGGCCTCCAGATGGTCCCATTTTCAAAATCTAACCAAAATACATCATGTTTGGGCTCAAAAATCCAGAAATTACCTGAAAAATCCAGAAAAATCATCTAGAGCTTCTGAAAACCTCTAGAAAAAAATTTTTGTTTTTTTTTTCTGAAAAAAAATTTTCCCATTGAAATCCAAAACCAATTCTCTAGCGGATTAATAATGGATTTTCTTCGTTCAAAATGTTTTTTTTTTTCGAAAAATTGGAATTTTTATTGTTGACATTACGGATTTTTATGGGAAAATGACAAAAAAATCGCATTTTTTCAGGATTTTTCAAAAATGTTGTTTTTTTCTCAATGAAAAGGGACTCACTTTGGATTTTCAGACAAATCGCTGAAAATTTGTGCAATCATTGAGGTCTTGTCGAATTTTGCAGTGACGAGACCAGGCATCAGAGAATGTTCGGAGATTCTGGAAAAACATTTGGGGATTTGGCTTAAAATATTGAAAATTCTTGAAATTTTCAGATTTTTGATCTGAAATTAATTTCAGGAATAGAAAATTCATGGAAAAATGAATTCTCCACGTTATTTGGAGCATTTTGAGCCCAAACACGGTGTGTTTTGGTAAAATTTTGAAAATCGGACCATTCTTGCTCCAATTTTCAAATTTTCACCAAAACATATCATGTTTGGGCTCAAAATGCTCCAAACACCGTAGAGAATCTAAAAAACACAGTCTTCCTGAATTTTCCACAAAATTTGGAGCATTTTGAGTCCAAATACGATGTGTTTTGGTAGAATTTTGGAAATTGGACCTTCTTGACCACCAGATGGTCCCATTTTCAAAAATCCTCCAAAACATATCATGTTTGGGCTCAAAATGCTCCAAATAACCTGGAGAGTTCGGAAAAATCTCTAATATTCAACGTTGCCAATTAAAAACCTTTATTAATTACCCAATTGTCCCCCTTTAAATTCCTTGGAATTATCATAATCAACAACCAAACTTCCCGTAACTTTTCCCCTACAATTGTACTGTTTTTCCATAATCATTTTAAATGAATTATTCTGTAATTTTTTGGCGTGAAAAATGGCTTCTCCATTCGTCATTTTCGCAGTGATTTTCAGAATTCCCTCTTCAAAAACCACCGATTGCGAGCGGTAGTCCAATTTTCCGATTTTAAAGTATTGCCAACTGAATCGCGATAGATCAGTCATCAAATATTCGCGATTCATTCGATTTGATTTGCGATCACATGGATCTATGTAGAATGTTGGATCTGTGATGAGTTCCAGCTTTTTCGCATTTTTCTCCAGGATCGCAGTTTTGTAGCGGTTCATGAGATCTGAGGCGCTTTCTTGGATGTTGAGGGGGGAAGATGATGTTGCGATTTGGAAGATCAGGAAGAAGATCGCGAATGATCTGGGCATTCTCGAATTTTCGAAAAATTGGAATGAAACGCGATTTTTTGAGCCGAAAATGATGATTTTCTCACAGACACAAGTTCACAGAGACAATTGATTTTTTTGGAAAAAAATCACAAAATTGCTCGTTTTAAAGCCCGAAAAATATAGATTTTCAGATTCTCCAGGTTATTTGGAGCATTTTGAGCCCGAACATGATATGTTTTGGAGGATTTTTGAATTTTGGGCCATTTGGAGCAAAAATACACCGTGTTTGGGCTCAAAATGCTCCAAATTATGTGGAAAATTCAGGAAGACTGTGTTTTTCATATTCTCCAGGTTATTTGGAGCATTTTGATCCCAAACACGGTGTGTTTTGGTAGAATTTTGAAAATTGGACCTTCTTGACCTACAGATGGTCCCATTTTCAAAAATTAACCAAAATACACCGTGTTTGAGCTCAAAATGCTCCAAATTTTGTGGAAAATTCAGGAAGACTGTGTTTTTCAGATTCTCCAGGTTATTTGGAGCATTTTGAGCCCAAACTTGATATATTTTGGTGAATTTTTGAAAATTGGACCTTCTTGGCCTCCAGATGGTCCCATTTTCAAAATTCTACCAAAATACACCGTGTTTGAGCTCAAAATGCTCCAAATTTTGTGGAAAATTCAGAAAGACTGTGTTTTTCAGATTCTCCAGGTTATTTGGAGCATTTTGAGCCCGAACATGAAATATTTTGAAAATTGCATCGTTTTTAACAAATTTTGATAATTTTCAGTCGAAACTGCAAATTTTCAACATTTTGATCAAATTTTAGCTGAAAATTTCAGTTATTTATCAAAGTTATGTCAATTTCCAGGAAAAATTCAAATTTTTAGCCAAAAATCTTCTTAAAATTGCTCAATTTTCATGATTTTCGATCAATTTTAGCTGAAAATTCCAGATTTTCAGTCAAAAATCTTAAAATTTCCTCCCAAAACCCCCCTCACCTAGTATTCTCCATATTTTCGGGATTCAAAACCACACTAGCATAATACCAGGCGGCGATTCCGGCCAAAATCAGCGCGATTTTTCGAAGCCTCAAAATTTTGCGTAAAATCGGCGGCGTTTCGACGCCGCCACCTTCGACGAGCACAAAATTCATCTGAAAATCTGGCTGAAATTTTTGGTTTTGGGTGAAAAAAATATCAAAATTTGCACAATTTTCAACAAATCTAGCTAGAAATTCTCGAAAAATTTGGGGAGAAAAATTAAATTTTTATGAAAAAATCAATAAATAAATAAGTACACATGAAGAAATGACAATTAAAAATAATTAAAAAAATACCCGGAAAAAATTAATTTTTGAAAAAAAAAACGTTTTGATTTTCTGAAATTTTGAGAAAAAAAGGAAAATGGGTAAAAATACATAAATATATATGAAAAAAAAATAAAAATCACATTTTCAGGGATTTTTGGCTGAAAATTTGAAATTTGAGCTGAAAATCAAAATTTTCAATGAAATTTTCAGAAAATCAGCTAAAAAATCGAATTTTTGAACAAAAATTCATGATTTTAGCTGGAAATCTGAAATTTGAACTGAAAATCAGGTTTTCCAGTGAAATTTTCAAAAAATCAGCTAGAAAATCGAATTTTTGAGCAAAAATTCAGGATTTTTGGCTGGAAATTTGAAATTTGAGCTGAAAATCAAGATTTTCAATGAAATTTTCAGAAAATTGGCTAGAAAATCGAATTTTTGAGCGAAAATTCAGGATTTTAGCTGGAAATCTGAAATTTGAGCTGAAAATCAAAATTTTCAATGAAATTTTCAGAAAATCAGCTAGAAAATCGAATTTTTGAGCGAAAATTCAGGATTTTAGCTGGAAATCTGAAATTTGAACTGAAAATCAGGTTTTCCAGTGAAATTTTTCGAAAATCAGCTAGAAAATCGAATTTTTGGCTGGAAATCAGCTAAAAATGCAAATTTTCAGTCAAAACCTCGTTTCTAGCTCAAAATTTCTCGAAAAATTCAAATTTCCCGCCAAAAACACAGACCAAACTACACAGAATACTCAAAAGTGGGCCTTGACAAAAAGGGGTCCGCCAGCGGATTCATCCATTTTATACTGAAAGGTCCGCCGAATACCATTTGCAAATTTTTCCAGCCATCATTCTTCTCACGTTCATTTTCCTCCATATCAAAGTTTCGGCTGAAAATTTCAGATTTTTCACGGGAAATTTGGGATTTTCAGCCAAAATTGGTCAAAACTCACCTTTTCAGCGATTCAATCGTCGTTTCATCGCTATAAATCGATGAAATTTGTGTGCCAAACATGACTGATGTGAAAATTGCGAAGAGTATTGATTCGAAGAGCAGGAAAATCTGAAATTCGATTTTTTCAGGTGATTTGGAGCATTTTGAGCCCAAACATGGTATATTTTGGTGAAAGGACCTTTTTGACCTCCAGATGGTCCGATTTTCGAAAATTCACCAAAACATATCATGTTTAGGCTCAAAATGCTCCAAATCCAATGGAGAGTCCAAAAAAGTCATTAGAAAGCTTTGAAAACCTCTAGAAATCCCAAATTGAAAATTTTTGATTTTTGAAAAAATTTCGGATCTTTGAAATATTAAGATTTTCAGGATTTCCTGGAGATTGGGTGTTTTTTTCAGATTCTCCACGATGTTTGGAGCGTTTTGAGCCCAAACACGATATATTTTGGTGAAATTTTGAAAATTGGACCTTCTTGACCTCCAGATGGTCCGATTTTCAAAATTTCACAAAACAATATCAAGATGGGTGTCTAAAATTCTCAAATTTCATGGGGAGTGCAAAAATATGAGTGAGAGCATCTGAAAAATTCCATAACTCTCAATTTCAACATTTCTGAGGTCTGAAAAATCCCGAAATTCTCAAAATCAAAGATAATCCGAGGTTTTCTTGAATATTATATGATTTTCCCCAATTCCTCAGGTTATTCGGAGCATTTTGAGCCCAAACACGATATATTTTGGTGAATTTTTGAAAATTGGACCTTCTTGACCTCCAGATGGTCCCATTTTCAAAAATCACCAAAATATATCAATATGGGTGTCTAAAATCGTCAAATTTCATGAAAAACACGAAAAAACTACTCAGAACCTCTGAAAAATTCCAGAACTCTCAATTTCAACATTTCTGGGGTCTGAAAAATACCGGAATTCTCAAAATCCAAGATAATCCGGGGTTTTCTTGAAGTTTATATGATTTTCCCTAATTCCCGAGGTTATTCGGAGCGTTTTGAGCCCAAACTTGATATATTTTTGTGAAATTTCGAAAATTGGACCTTCTTGACCTCCAGATGGTCCGATTTTCAAAATTTAACCAAACAATATCAAGATGGGTGTCTAAAATCGTCAAATTTCATGAAAAACACGAAAAAATTATCTTTAACCTTCAGGAATCCCTAGAACTTTCAATCTGAAAATTTCTGGGATCTGAAATTCTCAAAATTCACCGAATCCCATCGTGTTTGGTGTCAAAATGCCTCAAACTCTACGTAGAACCCATTCCCACTTCCCAAATCCTCTCAAAATCCACTCACCAACATCAAAGTGGTTCCAGGTGGTCCAAGTGCCGAGCAACCTTGCCATTCCACTCCCACACATTTCACAAATTGCCAAATTCCCCAATAAAGAGCATGGCAGGATAAAAGAGCTATATACATTGTGAAGAGCACAAAAAACTTCTGATTCGATTCGCCCACACAATTATTGACCCACGGACAATGATGGTCCATTCGACGAATACAACGCTCGCAAACTGAGCAATGATGGGCTCGGTCGGGTTTTATGCTACAGCATTTTTGACATTTGTAGATTACCTGGAAGAAATTTCAGGTTTTTAGCGTGAAAATTGGGTATTTCTTGTAATTTCTTGTAATTTTCTGTATTTTCTCGTATTTTTTAACATTTGTAGATTACCTGGAATTAATTTCAGGTTTTTCGCGTGAAAATTAAGTGTTTTTGGGTATTTTTTGTAATTTTCTGTATTTTCTTGTATTTTTTTGACATTTGAAGATTACCTGGAAGAAATTTCAAGTTTTTAGCGTGAAAAATGGGTATTTCTTGTAATTTCTCGTAATTTTCTCGTATTTTTGACATTTGTAGATCACCTGAAATTAATTTCAGGGTTTTAGCGTGAAAATTGGGTATTTCTTGTAATTGTTTGTAATTTTCTGTATTTTCTCGTATTTTTGACATTTGTAGATTACCTGGAAGAAATTTCAGGTTTTTAGCGTGAAAATTGGGTTTTTCTTGTAATTTCTCGTAATTTTCTGTATTTTCTCGTATTTTTCTAACATTTGTAGATCACCTGGAAGAAAATAGAGGTTTTCGGGTTTCTAGGTGGAAAATTGATATTTTTTGAGCTAGGAATGTGATTTTAGGGTATTTCGTGTATTTGTTGGTGATTTCTCGTCGCATTTTTTGTAATTGTTTGTAATTTTGTGTAATTTCTTGTAATTTCTGGATTTTCAGGTTGAAACCTCTCATTTTGCTGGTTTTTCACAATTTCTGGCTGATTTTTCATGAATTTCGTGTATTTTCTTGTAATTTCTCGAATTTCAGATCAAAAACCTTTATTTTCACTGGTTTTTCGAAATTTCTGGCTCATTTTTCATGAATTTTGAGTATTTCTTGTAATTTCTCGAATTTTAGGTCAAAAACCTTTATTTTCACTGGTTTTTCAAAATTTCTGGCTCATTTTTCATGAATTTTGAGTATTTCTTGTAATTTCTCGAATTTTGGGTCAAAACCCTTCATTTTTGCTTGTTTTTCAATATTTCTGGCTTAATTTTCATGAATTTTGAGTATTTCTTGTAATTTCTCGAATTTTGGGTCAAAAACCTTCATTTTCGCTCATTTTTCAAGGAAAAATCGATTTTTGAGTCACAAAACCTAGATCGTCATGATTTTCAGCACGATTTGAACCAAAAAACCTGAATTTAGGTCAGTTCTAATTAATTTTGAGTATTTCTTGTAATTTCGTGTATTTTCTTGTAATTTCTCGAATTTTGGGTCAAAACACGTTATTTTTGCTCATTTTTCATGATTTTTGGGTCAAAAAACCTCAATTTTCACAATTTCTAGCTCATTTTCAGCCAAATTTCCAGCCCAAAAACGCGCTTACTGAATTATCACTAATCGCCTGCAATCTCTCAATCATTTCTTCAGTTGCATCTCCTTTGGGAACAGCTCCCGGATCAGTTAACATTGTTTTCAAATGCGATATGACAGCCAATATTGTAAATGTTTCGAAAATCAATAAATTGATTGTGGTGTGAATTGGATAGTCTTGAAATGATTGCAGCATTACGAGAGCTATACAAACTTGACCATAGAATATTAGAAGCCTGTAAAATTAGGGGAATTTTTAGGGGGTTTAGGGGGTTTTTAAGGTAAATTTCATGAATTTTAGATCAAAAATTTAGATTTTTCATGAATTTTGAGCTTCAGGAGCCAAATTTCATGAATTTTTGATAATTTCAAAGTGATTCAGGTCAAAAATTAAAATTTTTTTGATATTTTAAACTCCAGGAGCCCAAATTTCATGAATTTTGACCCAGAAAATTGCATTTTTCGATATTTTGAGCTCCTGGAGCCAAATTTCATGAATTTTGAATAGTCTTAACATATTTCTTATCAAAAACTAAGATTTTCCGATATTTTAAGCTCCAGGGCCCAAATTTCATCAATTTTCACCCAGAAAATCGAATTTTTCATGAATTTTGGGCTCCTGGAGCCAAATTTTATGAACTTTGGCTCAAAAATAAAGATTTTCCGATATTTCGAGCTCCAGAAGCCAAATTTCATGAATTTTGACCCAGAAAATCGCATTTTTCATGAATTTTTGGTTCTGGAGCCCAAACTTCATCAGCTCAAAAAATAGCATTTTCAGTCAATTTCCGATCGAAAACACTCACCAAGTAATAACAGCGCATACAATTCCACACGGATCTCCAACACACCATTTTCTACCACAACATTGCGTTTTTTCGGACATCTGCAATTAATTTTGGGTTATTTTTGAATTTTGCTCAATTTTGAGCTGGAAAATCGGCATTTTTGGTGAGAAAACTGAAATTTTGATGTAATTTTTGAAATTTTAGGTCAAAATGTGCATTTTTTCATGAAAAACAGCATTTTCAGACTTTCTGGCTCAAAATTCTCCGATTTTCTCAAATTTTCAGCTCAAAATGTGCAGTTTAAGCTCTTTTTCCACTTTCAGGCTCAAAATCCCCAAAAACTCACATTCTTGCTCAATTTTCCCTCTTCTCTTGTTTTCTTCCTCCCAAATTCCTCATTAAAGCTGGGCGCCTGCAAAAAATCGATAATTTTTTGAGAAAAAAAGGGAAAAAGACAAAAAAAAAGGACTCAATTCATTTGCATATTTAAATGCGTGTTGAGTAGGCAAAAAATGGTGGGATTTTGAACGGGTAGGGGAAATCCGCTATTTTTTATGTAAAATAGGTGAAAAACCGTGATTTTCTATGTCTAGTAGGTGAAAAATGGTGTAATTTCAGTCAAGTAGGGCGATTCCGCAAGTTTTTCGGTTAGGTAGGCAAATTCCGCTAAGATTTCGGTTTGGTAGGCAAAATCCGCTAGTTTTTACATCGGGTAGCTCAAAAATAGTGTAATTTTAGTCAAGTAGGAGAAATCCGCTAATATTTTTGTCAAAATTGAAAAAAACACAAAATTTCGTCGAAAAACTTGAGAAAAAGCTCAAGTTCCGTCTTTTTCTCTCTCTCTCGCCTGAAGAGACGCAGAGAAAAACAGAAAAGCTCAAATTTCCCTAATTTGTCGAAAATCACACCATTTTTCGCCTACTCGGCGTAAAAACTAACGGAATTTGCCTACCCAGAGTGAAATTTCATGATTTTTGACCTACAAGGCATGAAAAATCACCTGAAGGTCGAAAAAATCATCGGAAATCACCTACTTGACAGAAATTTCACTGTTTTTGACCTACATGTCGAAAAAACTAGCGGAATTTGCCTACAGGGCTCAAAAATCACCAAATTTCACCGGGATGTCGAAAAAATCATTGGAAAATTCCTACTGGACCAAAATTTTGGCGGATTTCACCTACTTGACCGAAAAACGGCTCAAAAATCAATAAAACTCGAAAAAATAAAAACAAACCAGGGTGGGTTTCCATAGGAACCAAAAAAAAAATCTGAAAACACTCAAAAATACCACAAAAATGATGGGTAAACACATTTTTTGCTCACAAAAATCGACAAAAAAATCTCGAAAACTCATTTATTTCAACAATGGAAAAACGGGAAAAATTGGGATTTTTTGGACCAAAAAAAAACGAGAAGAGATCTGGCTGAAAATGTGTGGAATTTCAGCTCGATTTTCAGTCAGAAAACAGAGAAAATAATTAAATTATGTGTGGATAAAACATGGAAAAATTGAGAAAAAAACGGGTAAAATAACAGATTAATTGGGGGATTTGAAAATAAAAATGAAAAAAAAAGTCGAATTTTTTGGAAAAATTCCAGGTCGAGTTTGAAAATTGGATGAAGATTCTGAAAAAAATGAAAATTTTTGGGTTTCAAAAATTAATTTCAGGTCATTTTCTTCAAATTTTCAGCTTTAGAGCTATTTTTAACTGAAAATTTCAAATTTTCCGAATTTTTGAGCTCAAAAATCAATTCTAGTTTAATTTCTAGCTCAAAAACTATAGAAAAATGATATTTCATCAAAATTTCAAATTCAGAGCTATTTTTGACTGAAAATTTCGAAATTTGTGGATTTTTGAGCTCAAAAATGAATTTCAGGCCAATTTCCAGCTCAAAAACTATAGAAAAATGATATTTCATCAGATTTTCTTCAAATTTTTAAATTCAGAACTATTTTTGACTGAAAATTTCAAAATTTCTGGATTTTTGAGCTCAAAAATCAATTTCAGGTCAATTTTTAGCTCAAAAACCATGGAAAAATGATATTTCATCAGATTTTCTTCAAAATTTCAGATTCAGAGCTACTTTTGAGCTCAAAAATCAATTTCAGGTCAATTTTTAGCTCAAAAACCATAGAAAAATGATAATTCTTCGAATTTTCAGATTCAGAGCTATTTTTGACTGAAAATTTCGAATTTTCCGGATTTTTGAGCTCAAAATTTAATTTCAGGTCAATTTCTAGCTCAAAAACCATAGAAAAATGATATTTCATCAGATTTTCTTCAAATTTTCAGATTCAGAGCTATTTTTGACTGAAAATTTCAAAATTTCTTGAATTTTGAGCTCAAAAACCATAGAAAACTGATATTTCTTCAAATTTTCAGCTTTAGAGCTACTTTTGACTGAAAATTTCGAAATTTCTCGATTTTTGAGCTCAAAAACCCTTTAAAAATCAATTTCAGCTCATTTTTCATCAAATTTCCCAAATTTTAGCTTAAAATCCATCATTTTCTCGCGCAAATTCAAAAATTACCTTCTCCTTAGAGCATATCCGCAATATTCATTGGCATTTCATCGATTTGTGTCGAATAGTATTGTTCAATGTCTCTCAAAATTCGAACATCGTCTTGTTTCACAAAATTGATGGCAACTCCTTTGCGACCAAAACGACCGGATCGACCGATTCTGTGAATGTACAATTCACGATTGTTTGGCAAATCGTAGTTGATTACCTGCAAAATTCGGGAAGTTAGGCTAACTTTCAGGTGATTTTAAGTGAAAAATGATGATTTTCGCATAATTTTAACATTGTAGTGAAAATCCGCCAGTTTTTCCGACATTCAGGTCAAAAACAGCGTGATTTCTATCAAGTAGGGGTTTTCCGCCATTATTTCCGTCAAATTTCGCAAAAATCAGGATTTTTGTTGGAAAAACTTGAGAAAAAAGCTCAGATTTTTCAAATTCAACCAAAAACCCACCATTTTCTGCCTACTTTTTCGAAAAATACGGAAAAATTAGCGGAAATCTCCTACTGGACCAAAAAATCACCAAATTTAACCTTCAAGGTATAAAAATGGCGAATTTTCAAGTTTTCAAGATCAAAATTCATCAATTTTCAGTTCGCAAATCTGGTTTTGGTTGAAAATTTCAGATTTTGAGCATTTTCATGATTTCTAGCTCAAAATGCTCCAAATTTTATGATTTCTGGTTCAAAAATAAAATGTCAGGTCGATTTTATCGATTTCTGAGTGAAAATCATCATTTTCAGTTCAAGAATCTGTTTTTGGCTGAAAATTTCAGATTTTGAGCAATTTTCAAGATTTCTGGCTCAAAATGCTCCAAATTTCATGATTTCTGGTTCAAAAATCAATTTCAGATTCATTTTTCATGATTTCTAGCTCAAAATGCTCCAAATTTTATGATTTCTAGCTCAAAAAAACCCATTTTTCGTCCCAAAAAGTGTCCTTACCAATGAAACTTGTGGAACATCCAATCCTCTCGCCCAAACATCAGTCGAAATCAATACTCTCGAATTGCCAGCTCGAAAATCCTTCATAATTTGCTCTCGATCTTTTTGCTCCATATCTCCGTGCATCGATGAGACTGTGAAATTTGCTTCTTTCATTTTGTCAGTCAACCAATCGACCTTTCTACGAGTATTACAGAAAAGAACAGCTTGTGTGATTGTAAGAGTATCATAGAGATCAACCAATGTGTCGAATTTCCATTCTTCACGATCAACTGCCACGAAAAACTGAAAAAATGATAAAATTAGGGGGTTTAGGGGGTTTTTAGGATAAAAATTGAGGATTTCTAGGTTCTAGGTTGAAAAATTGAACTTATAGCGATTTTTTAGAGCTCCATGGTCAAAAATTCTAGATTTTGGGTGCAAAATGACGATTTTTCATGCAACTTTTGAATTTCTAGCCATTTTCACAGCGTTTCGGTCAATAATTCCAGACTTTTTGAACAAAAAAAAAATGATTTTCCATGAAAATTTGAAAATTCTGCATTAAAAATCAATTTTATTTCATTTTCGACGTTAAAAATCACCAGAAAATCCCTACTTGTTCAAAATCTTGACAGATTTCGCCTACCTAGCCGAAAAACTAGCGGATTTTCCCTACTAGACAGAAATATCACTGTTTTTCAACTATCAAACCGAAATCTTAGCGGATTTTCACTATTAGGCCGAAATTCTGTCATATTTTGCCTACCTGACAGAAATGTCATTATTTTTTATCTACCCGACGTAAAAACTAGCGGAATTTGCCTACTTGACTAAAATCTTAGCGGATTTCGCCTACCAGAGTTAAATTTTACGATAAATCACCTTCCAGGCATATAAATCACCAAATTTCGCCTAGATGTCGAAAAAATCACCGGAAAACTCCTACTTGACAGAAATTTCACTATTTTTGACCTACACGTTGAAAAAACTAACGGAATTTGCCTACAAGGCTGCAAAAATCACCAAATTTCACGTGGATGTCGAAAAAATCATCGGAAATCACCTACTAGACATAAATTTCACTATTTTTGACCTACACGTTGAAAAAACTAACGGAATTTGCCTACAAGGCTGCAAAAATCACCAAATTTCACGTGGATGTCGAAAAAATCATCGGAAATCACCTACTAGACAGAAATTTCACTATTTTTGACCTACACGTTGAAAAAACTAACGGAATTTGCCTACGGGCTTCAAAAATCACCAAATTTCCCCTAGATGTCGAAAAAATCACCGGAAAACTCCTACTTGACAGAAATTTCACTGTTTTTGACCTACATGTCGAAAAAACTAACGGAATTTGCCTACAAGACTGCAAAAATCACCAAATTTCACCTAGATGTCGAAAAAATCACCGGAAATCACCTACTAGACAGAAATTTAACTGTTTTTGACCTACACGTCGAAAAAATCATCGTAAATTACCTACTCGACAGAAATTTCACAGTTTTTGACCTACATGTCGAAAAAACCAGAGGAATTTGCCTACAGGGCTGCAAAAATCACCAAATTTCGCCTAGATGTCGAAAAAATCATCGTAAATTACCTAGTTGACCAAAATCTTAGCGGATTTCACCTCCCAGGCTCAAAAATCTCGGATTTTCTCAATTTTCGCGTCCCAAAACAAGTTTCCTACCTGTTTAATTCCCTCCAAAGTCAATTCATCTCTCTTGACCAAAATACGAATAGGATCAGTCATAAATTTGCTAGTCATCTCCAAAATCTCATGGGGAAGTGTGGCAGAGAGCAAAACAACTTGTGCTCCTGGCGGCAAATATCTGTAGATGTCATAGAGTTGCTCTTTGAATCCCTTGTTCAACATTTCGTCGGCTTCGTCTAAAACGAGCATTTTGATGGAGCGAGTTCGAAGATTTCGGCGGCGAATCATGTCGAAAACACGGCCAGGGGTTCCTGGAGAACAAATTTATTGATTTTTGGTTGAAAATTATGAATTTTGGGTGATTTCAAGGTTTCTGATGGGGCTATTCATGTTATTTTTCAACGCTGAGAAAACGGGAGAAAAGCGGAGAAAACCTATTCAGGTAGGCTGAGAAAATACGAAAAAAGCGGAGAAAATGTATTTCCTCCGCATTTCTCCTGTTTTCTCAACATGCTGAGAAAATACATGAATAGCCCCATGATTGAAAAAATCAACTTTTTATCAATTTTCAGTGATTTTTCAGTCGAAAACACGACCTGGGGTTCCTGGAAAAATTTATTGATTTTTGGTTGAAAATTATGAATTTAGAGGGATTTTTGTTGATTTTCAAGGTAAAAATAGTGATTTCCAAGGTTTCTGACTAGAAAAATCAATTTTTGAGCAATTTTCAGTGATTTTTCAGTCGAAAACACGGCTAGGGGTTCCTCGAGAACAAATTTATTGATTTTTGGTTGAAAATTATACATTTTGGGTGATTTCAAGGTTTCTGATTGAAAAAAAATTAATTTTTGAGAAATTTTTGTTGAAAATTATGAATTTTGGGTGATTTCAAAGTTTCTGATTGCAAAAAATTAATTTTTGAGAAATTTTAGTTGAAAATTATGAATTTTTGGGTGATTTCAAGGTTTCTAATTGAAAAAAATTAATTTTTTGAGCACTTTCAGTCAAAAATTGGCTATTTTATAGAAATATTTGATTTTCTGAGTGAAAAGAGTTGAAAATACAGAATTTTTCTGTCAGAAAACAAAATTTTGCATTTCTTGGTTCAAAATTACTCATGTTAGCTTAATTTTCATTAAAAATTAATTTCAGCTCAATTTTGAAGGCATTTTCAGAGTTTTTGACCAAAAATTGATGAAAAAATTATAGTTTCGCAATTTTCTTCAAAGTTTTCCGAATTTTTGAGCTCAAAAATCGATTTCTGGGTGAAAATCAACAAATTTTCTTGAATTTTTGAGAAAAATTTGAATTCTGGCTCAAAAAACTTGATTTTCCATGAATTTTAGGTCAAAATCATCAATTTTTCATCAAATTTTTCGAATTTAGGCTCAAAACACTCACCCGAAACCACATGTTGTCCATAATCCAACTTCCTGATATCCTCTCCCAAATTCGTTCCACCAATACAAGCATGACATTGAACATTCATATAATCGCCCAGCGCCAACACGACCTTCTGGATTTGTGTGGCCAATTCGCGAGTTGGCGAGAGAATGAGCGCTTGAGTTTCACGAACTTGTGTGTCGATTTGTTGGAGGACAGAGATGGAGAAAGTCGCCGTTTTACCGGTACCTGGAAGAAAAATGGGATGAAAATCATGATTTTCGCCGTCTTCTTAGGTCAATTTTCACTGAAAATAGTGATTTTCAGCTCATTTTCAGGCTAAAAATCATCATTTTCAGCCCCAAATCCCAAACTCACCAGATTGCGCTTGTGCAATAACATCACGTCCTTTCAAAACCGGCAAAATTGCTCGTTGTTGAATGGCTGATGGTTTTTCGAAACCATACGAGTAGATTCCACGCAACAATTCTTCTCTGCAAACAAAAATGGGTTAAAAATCAAAGATTTACAGCTAGAAACTTGGAAAATTCAAACTTTTCGGCTGAAATTGAGCTCTACACTACAGAAGCTTAAAATTCGCTTTAAAATTTTGATTTTTGAGCCAAATCTCAATTTTTCAGCTGAAATTGAGCCGTGAAGCTTTAAAATGCAAAAATCAGCTTAAAAATGTAATTCCAGAACATTTTCAGGGCTGAAATACAGTGAAAATCTCAAATTTTGAGCTAGAAAACCAAATTCTGACTCATTTTCCATCAAATCTGGCTAAAAATGCCGAATTTGAGCTTAAAAACCAAGTTTCGGCTCAATTTCCATCAAATCTGGCTGAAAATCTCAAATTTTCAGCTCAAAAACCAAATTCTGGCTCATTTCCCATCAAATCTGGCTGAAAATCCAGTTTCGGAACTCAAAAACCAAGCTTAGGCTCATTTTTTATCAAATCTGGCTGAAAATCCAGTTTCGGAACTCAAAAACCAAGCTTAGGCTCATTTTTTATCAAATCTGGCTGAAAATTCAGTTTTTGAGCTAGAAAACCAAATTCTGGTTCATTTTCCATCAAACCTGGCTGAACATCCAGTTTTCCAGCTCAAAGATCAAGTTTAAGCTCATTTTCCATCAAATCTGGCTGAAAATCCAGTTTTCCAGCTCAAAAACCAAGATTTGGCTCATTTTGCTCCAAATTTCCCGGAGAATCCCAAATTTTCACCCAAAAACCCTTACCTCAATCCCATTTTGTCAAAAGTCGGCACAACATTCACCTCTTCGCTCGACTCGAATTCCACCGCCGACAAATCGTCATTCTTTTTAGCAGCCATTGTGCTCAAAAACCAGTTGCTTCTAGAAAAATCGATATTTTGGGGTTTTGGAGGTCAAAAATGGCTCAATTTGGAGCATTTTTGGGCTCCTGGGGTCAAAAAAGCTCAAAATTTGAGCAAAAACAGATATTTTCACCGTTCAAAAACGGATTTTCAGCACGAAAAAAAATCGGGGAGCTCACAAACAAAAATGGATAGAAATTCATTTGTGTATGTGCCTCATTGGGGAAGAGAAAAATCAATAATAATAAATAGATATATATCAGAAATGGGGAAGAAATATGGACAAAAATGGAAGAAACCGGGTACATAAACCTAGAAATAATAATAGAATTTTTGACAAAAAAAAATGTTTGGGGCGGGAAAAAATTCGGGGGAATTTTGGGAAGTTAGGTATGGGATGACGCGGAAAACAGACGAAAAAATCAATAAATTCGGGGGGTACTGTAGATGACCAAGAGAGAGTTACTGTAGTTTTTGATGAAGAGATTTTCTAGAGGATCCTTCCGAAAATGAGGCCGATCAGCAAAATTGCAAAGGCCAGGAGAATTTGCTGCAAAAACATGGGGTTTTTGGTGCCAGACAGCATCCAGACGTCAAATTTTGACCAGAAAATCGAATTTTCCGTCAAAAATTAGGAATATAGTGATTTTCGGGGGTCAAAAATGATCTATTAGCCCATTTTCGACCGAAATTTCGATTTTGAGCATCAAAATCGACTTTTCTATGTTAAAAACGTCCTAGAGCTCAATTTTGGCTCCAACAACAGTCCAAGAGCCATTTTTGTGTCAAAAATCGAATTTTCAGACGAAATTGGGTACGGAGCTCATTTTTAGCATCAGTTTTGAGAAAAAATCAGCTTGAAAATTTAGTTTTGGCATATTTTTGACATCAGAGGTCAAATTTTGACCAGAAAATCGAATTTTCCGTCAAAAATTGGGAATATAGTGATTTTTGGTGCCAAAAATGACCTATGAGTCAAATTTTGATGCAAATATCGATTTTGGCGCAAAAAAAATGATCAAGGAGCCCCGAAATTTCGATTTTGACTATGAAAATTGATTTTGAAGCTAATTTTCTATGTTAAAAACGTTTCAGAGCTCAATTTGAAGCAAAAATCACATTTTTACTATTAAAATTGACGTCAGAACTCATTTTTAGCTACAGTTTTGACAAAAATCAGCTTGAAAATCGAGTTTTGACATATTTTTTGATACAAAAATGGCTCTTGGATTGTTGTTGGAGCCAGAATTGAGCTCTGACGTCAATTTGTATACTAGTTATGTGATTTTCGCTCCAAATTGAGCTCTGGAACGTTTTTAACATAGAAAATTAGCTTAATAGTCGATTTTCATACTCAAAATCGATATTTGCATCAAAAATTTGCATTTTCCTCAATTTTTAGTCTCCCACCCACCAAAAAAACTCACTTGCAAAGTTGGAAATGTGTTAGCACTAGCTCCGGCCGCATCACCTTGCGACATTTGCAAATTGCGATTTTTCTGAAATAATTTCTCATTTTTCCGTATTTTTTCGTGCTTATATGTACCTTTAATAGAACCTCAACTTCTTGTTGCAAATTTTGCACCTGTTTCAAAAGACCATCCTTCTCTTCGACCGCAGTTTTCAGCGATTTACGCAATGAGGCGACTGTTCCAGAATCGTTGGATGAGGAATGAGTTGCGTGAAGATCTCTGGAAGAATTTCAGAGAGTTTTAGGTTGATAGTCGAAATTTTCAGAAATTTCAGGTATTTATTCCCCAAAATTACCTAATTTTTTAATTAGAACCTAATTTTAGGACAATTTCAGGATCCAAATCCATTTCAGTACCTAAAAATATGATTGGATCCAGTTTTTGATGCAAAAATTCCTTTTTAGAGCCTTTGGGATAATCAAAAACACACGATTCCACAAAAACCCATAGATTTGAACAAAAATCACACTTGAAGCTTCAAAATCAAGGCTTTGAGTCAATTTCTGGGCTTCTTAACGTTTCGGATCACAAAACGTGGTTTTGAGTCAGTGTCGAGCTCAGAATATGATTGGACATCGACTAAATGACGTTTTCAGGTTTTTTAAGTAAATGAGTTGAAATATCGGGTTCTAATGTTATTCATATGATAGAATGGTCTAAGACAAACAGAATGATATAAATTTTGATGACTTTAGGCGATGATGCAGATTAGTTTCTCCCCCGAGCTAATTGAGGAGAAAGAGGAGAAACGTGTTGCACGTGGAGGCGAAACAATGTAATTTTCGAATTTCGCCCCATTTCTCCTCGGAGGAGAAACTCATCTGCAACATCGCCTTACGTTATCCATAAGTGATTTAGCGACGTTTAGTCGATATTTAGTCGATAAGTCGCTAAATCACTTATGGATAACGTAAAGTCATCAAAATTTATATCATTCTGTTCGTCTTAGACCATTCTATCATATGAATAACATTAGAACATAATATTTCAACTCACTTGCTTAAAAAACCTGAAAATGTCATTTAGTCGATGTCCAACCATAGCTCAGAATGTCTTTTTCAACAACATCGAAAAAACAACTCACTGTGTTTGAACACTAGTATAAGTATCCTCAACTTGTCCACCAGATGTTACACTACTTCGATTCTCATGATTTCCCTCTTTATCAACAAACACAACCATCAGTTTGTTATAGGTGGTTTCTGGTGGATTTGGCATTTTCCAGACGGATTCGAGATCCGATAAGTCTGCCGATGGAGCTATACAGGCTTGTACCATGAATTTGTGACGGTTCGCGTCGCTTGGAATTCCGTCTAATGGTTGAAGCATTACTGTCACTTCTTTTGTGTCGCCTGGTTGGAGGAGACCTGCAAATAATGAGGTTATTTTATAATTTCAGCTGAAAGCTGGTGAAAAATTCGAAATTTCAGAGCCGTGGAGCGAAAAAAATCGAGATTTCTTGAACTAGACAAGAAAAACGATGATTTTCTGGGTTCGGAAGCTAAAATGGGCATTGGAGCAAAAAATCATGAAGTTTCGGGCTCTGGAGAAAGAAAAGCAAAGTTTTCATGGTACCAACGTGAAAAATTATGATTTTTTGGAAACTTGAAACAAAAATGACTATTTTTACGTCCTGGAACTGAAAAACCACAGATTTCTCGGTTCCGAAGTTGAAAATGACATTAATATCATGCAATCAAGGTTAAACGCTCCTTAGAGCAGAAAATCAGACATTTTCGAGCTCTGGACCGAAAAATCTGTGATTTTAATGGTCTGAACGCAGAAAACCATGATATTCTGGGCATCGAAGCTTAAAATCACGTTCTTCCAGTGTTAGACCCCAAAAAAACGTGATTTTCATGCTCCTAACGTTTTTTCACAAAATTTTCCGGGGACTAGAATTCCAGGTGTTGGAATTCTAGTCCCCTACATCCACTATCTCTTCGCAATCAAGTTTTTCGTCATTTTTCCCCCCAAAAAACTCAAAATTTTGCACGGTCTCCTAGGTGATTTTCACCTCAAACACTCACCAGAATTCGGTCTAACACAATATTGTTTCGGCGCCGTCGTTTTGACTTTGAAACACACTGCTTCCGACGTCGGATTCTTCAAAGTCATCACACTTGTCACAACATCTGTGAATGGGCCTGCAAAAATCGCTTGAAAATGGTTTTTTGAGGGAAAACCTACCAGTGAAGAGCAATTCTCTAGCCGGCGAAATTTGAAGAAGATTCCGTTTCTCCGACATTTTTCACAATTTCAGGCTGAAAGGCAAAAAAAATAAGGTTTTTGAGGAAAATCAATTTTGTTATCAGTAAGTGGGACAACGAAAAAGAACGTTTGAGTGTTGTTGACATAAAAACTTTGACTTTTTGCAATAACCCATAGACTTAGGACAGAAAATCAATAATTCTAAATTTTGAATACAAAATTCCAGCAAAAATAAACACACTATAAAAATTCCCCGAAAATTCCAGCAAAAATTAAAAAAAACAAAACAAAAAACCACTAAACGCAAAGCGGTCAGAGCGCAGAGAAAAAGGGGTCACACACTGAGTATGTTGAGATAGACGCGTCAGACACGCAGACATTGATTCATACATTCTGACCGAAAAAAATTTGTGTATGTGTATTAAAAGGGGGAACGGAAAAGGAGAGCGGAGAGCAAATGAAGAAGGGCGAAAAGCGGAGGAAATTGGAAAATTAGTGGGATTTATTGATAATTTGGAGAGATTAGAGCAGATTTTCATGGGAAAATCGATGATTTTAGGGAAATTTTGGTTTGGGAAAAGCATATGGTTTCAATTTTAGAAAGAAATCGAAAAATAAAGCAAAAGATCACATTTTCTGTCATTGGAACATCGAAATCTGAGCTTTCAAGGTCACAGTACGCAAAAATAATGATTTCTCTAGTCTCGGAGCAAAATTAGTTGATTTTCGAGGTCTAGAAGCGAAATAATATGATTTTCAGACGAATTACGATGAATTTTTGGTTTTTAATGAAAAAAAACATAATTTTCAAGCCAAAAATTTCTATTTTCGACAAGAAATTGGCATTTTTCAAGCCCCGTAAGTCTACGTCATCATAACCATTTTTTCTGATTTTCCCCGCGATTTTCAAGATTTCCCCAAGCTTCCCAGTGTCCCCCACATTCTTTGCAATCAAAACTACCAGTTTAGCACTGAAAAATCACAAGATAAACCAGGAAAACCAGTTTGGCAAGCGAAAAAACGCGAAATGAATTTTTTCGAAAAATAAAAATAAATGCGCGTCATTTAAAATGCACGGTACGCAACGTGTTTGCACTGGCGCAAAATTCAAAAATAATTAATTTTCATTTCTTTTTTTTTTTCGTTTTAACTGTGTTTTCCGCGACAGAAACCTATATTTATGATATGAATCGAATCGAAAAATGGGAACGGAATTGTTCTGTACTACGAGACGTGCGTTTTCGCTCAAAATACACCTTACAACCTGAAATAATTGGGGAAGGATCATTTGGCACAGTTATCACTGCAAAATGCAAAACTTCCAAGGAAAATCGTGCGATAAAAGCGATTCGAAGAATAGAAAAAGTATCAATGCTCTCAATTGAGCTCGAATTGTTAGCCGAACTCGGCGGACATTTTAATATTGTTAAATTTTATGATTTTTATCATGTCTTAGGCTCTGTGGCCATTGTGATGGAGCATTTTCCACATTGCTCAGTTGGCGTAAGTCTTTCCTTTCTTGAATTAGAATAAGCTTCTCGAGTTACAGGAACTTGTGATGTTTTCGCGTCGGGACCCGAGTTTCGGCCTACTGTATTTTAAAAACCTGTTGATTGCTATCGCCTATTTACACCTGAATAATTATGTACATCGTGATATCAAATTGTCCAATTTTTTGTATTCGCCGCAGAGGAATTGGTGAGTTTTTTGGGGTGGAAACGTGGAAAATCATGATTTTTTGGTCCGGAAGCTGAAAAACTGCAATTTTCTGCTCTTGAAGCTGAAAATTGAACAAATTCAAGTCCCAGGGCTGAAAAAAGAGATTTATTTGCTCTCGGAGCTGGAAAATTGTATTTTTCAGCACCAGGACATGAAAAATTCGAATTTTTGATCCTAGAGCTCAAAATTCCATGATTTTTCGTTCCAGGAACTGAAAATATGCAATTTTTAGCTGAAAACTGAAAGATTTCTGGTCTTGGAGCTGAAATTATGAGATTTTCCGCTTCCGGACCCTAAAATTCACAAAATTTTGCTTCAAGACCCAAAAAATTACAAAATTTTGCTTCGAGACCCAAATAATCACAAAATTTTGCTTCAGGACACTAAAAATCACATTTTTTCGCTTCAAGACCCAAATAATCACAAAATTTTGCTTCGGGACACTAAAAATCACATTTTTTCGCCTGGAAATTCAAATATTCAGCTCTAAGATTGAATAAATAGTGATTTTTCGCTTCGAGACCCAGAAAATCATAAAATTTCCCTAAAAACCTTGATTTTTCCCCGCAGAAAATCCACATTTTCGAGCTCAAAGCTGACCTGCAAGATCAAAAAAAAACCCTGGAAATCCTCATTTTTTTCTGAAAAAAATGATTTCGAGAGAAAAATTTCTTTATTTTCCTTTCAATGAGAACAAAAAAGTATGCATAATTATGAAATTGAAGATTTGAATAATGATTGTGATCACTGTCAAACTTCCAAGAACACTCAAAATCACGGAATCTGCAAAATATTGATTCTGGAATTCAAAACTCCATAAATCAACCTACAATCTTTGATAGATTCTGATTTTTCATTTCTTTTCTTCAGAATCATATCGATTTCCTTCGATTCAACCTGAATATTCGAAAATTCCATTATTTTTGAAGATTTTTTGGATATTTTTTTCGATATTATTCCCCCAATAACTGATTTCGATTCAGAATCGAAATACAAAGGATTATCGATTGATTTGCAATTTTTATAAAAAGGCAAAGATTTTTCATTTCGATTTTTGAAATCAGAAATGAAGCAGAAATTGATTAGATAATCTTTCTTGTCCAAATATCGAAATCCAAAAATTGAATTTGATTCAATTTTTATTTTTATTTCATTTTTCGCATATTTACAATTATATCCATCTTTACAAGGATGTGAATGTTCCATAATAATAATTTGATCTTTTGAACCCTCCAAAACACTTCTTTGAACCGGATAACTTCTTGATTTTGTATCATTAAAGACTAGACTCAATCCTTCGTCTAAATCTGATACATTTTCTGGTGTTTCATGTAGAAATTCACTTTCCCAACTAGCACTCACAACATAAACTTTCCAATGTTTTTCAAGATATCCAATTTTCAATGTATTATTTTCGATTTTATAATCATAAGCAATTTCCTCGTCATTTTTATACTGAATTTGAAAAAATGATGGATTCTCTTTGGAATTTCCAAATAGTAAATGAAACATAAATTCTTCGGACCAATCAGATTTTGAAGCTAGAGAAATATTATGAACTCCAGTTCTACCAGATAATATTCCCAAACCTTCCAACACTGATCTCTCAAATTTTCGCGTTTCTCGACTAAAATTCCGATATTTTTCAAGATTTCTATAATAAGTTCCATTTATATTACAGCCATTATGATAAATAATATCGAAAATGAATAAATTCTGAATTTTCACAGTATTTGAAGAATATTGTGGTTTGATTGATAGATCAACTTCAGATTTCAATATTTTTTTGCCGCTTTCAATATTTGATAAATATATTTTGCCATCGGAAAATCGAATATTAAATTCATAAAAATTCAAAGAATTCGATTCGAATTTGATGTTTTTTGATGGAACTTTTATATCAACATAACTTGATAATTCAATATTTAAATCTGATATTTCGATTTTTGCAAAATATTTATCATTTGATAATACTGGAAATTGAATTGAAGATGGAATTGTCAGATTTTGTCTGGAAAATCAAAAAAATTAAATTTTCAAATTCTAGATTTTCTTATCAACTCACATTTCAAAAGCGATATAAATCTCATCACCTTCCTCAATATTTTTCCCAAATTTCAATTGATTCTCAAATCTTAATTGATTAATTGCTTCAGATTGTATATCCTCGAAAAATCGATATTTATCAGATTCAAAAAATTCCACACAAAGTCTTGTGGCATTCTCGGATAATTCAGATAATATCAGAAATTCGTCGAATTTTCCAGCAGATTTTGAAGAATTTGATAAATTTAGGATTTCCAATAAAAATATTGCAATTTTGATATTCATTCTAGAAACATACATAGTTTAGAAATGACTGAAAGGAAAAATAAACCAGGAAGATTTGCCGCGTCATAAATAGTTCACGTATTTTTGGTTTTTCTGGGTCTCGAAGCGGAAAATCTCATAATTTCAGCTCCGAGACCGGAAATCTATTAATTTTCAGCTAGAATTTGTATATTTTCAGTTCCTGAAACGAAAAATCATGGAATTTTGAGCTCTAGGATCAAAAATGCATATTTTTCATGTCCTAGTGCTGAAAAATACATTTTTTCAGCTCTGGGACTTGAAATTGTTAAATTTTCAGTAGAAAATTGCAGTTTTTCAGCTGTTAGAGCCAGAAAAGCTAATTTTTCAGCTTCCAGACCAAAAAAGCATGACATTTTGAGCTCCGGGATCAAAAATGCATATTTTTCATGTCCAGGTGCTGAAAATTACATTTTTTCTGCCCTGGGACTTGAAATTGTTAAATTTTCAGCTTCAAGAGCAGGAAATTGCATATTTTCAGCTGTTTGAGCTAGAAATCTCATATTTCCAGCTCCAGGAACGAAAAATCATGAAATTTTGAGCTCTAGGATAAAAAATGCATATTTTTCATGTTCTGGTGCTGAAAAATACAGTTTTTCAGCCCTGGGCCTTGAAATTGTTAAATTTTCAGCAGAAAATTGCATATTTTCAGCTGTTTGAGCTAGAAATCGCATATTTTCAGCTCCTGGAACGAAAAATCATGAAATTTTGAGCTCTAGGATCAAAAATGCATATTTTTCGTGTTCTGGTGCTGAAAATTACATTTTTTCAGCCCTGGGACTTGAAATTGTTAAATTTTCAGTAGAAAATTGCAGTTTTTCAGCTGTTAGAGCCAGAAAAGCTAATTTTTCAGCTTCCAGACCAAAAAAGCATGACATTTTGAGCTCCGGGATCAAAAATGCATATTTTTCATGTCCAGGTGCTGAAAATTACATTTTTTCTGCCCTGGGACTTGAAATTGTTAAATTTTCAGCTTCAAGAGCAGGAAATTGCATATTTTCAGCTGTTTGAGCTAGAAATCTCATATTTCCAGCTCCAGGAACGAAAAATCATGAAATTTTGAGCTCTAGGATAAAAAATGCATATTTTTCATGTTCTGGTGCTGAAAAATACAGTTTTTCAGCCCTGGGCCTTGAAATTGTTAAATTTTCAGCAGAAAATTGCATATTTTCAGCTGTTTGAGCTAGAAATCGCATATTTTCAGCTCCTGGAACGAAAAATCATGAAATTTTGAGCTCTAGGATCAAAAATGCATATTTTTCATGTTCTGGTGCTGAAAAATACATTTTTTCAGCTCTGGGACTTGAAATTGTTAAATTTTCAGTAGAAAATTGCAGTTTTTCAGCTGTTAGAGCCAGAAAAGCTAATTTTTCAGCTTCCAGACCAAAAAAGCATGACATTTTGAGCTCCGGGATCAAAAATGCATATTTTTCATGTCCAGGTGCTGAAAATTACATTTTTTCTGCCCTGGGACTTGAAATTGTTAAATTTTCAGCTTCAAGAGCAGGAAATTGCATATTTTCAGCTGTTTGAGCTAGAAATCTCATATTTCCAGCTCCAGGAACGAAAAATCATGAAATTTTGAGCTCTAGGATAAAAAATGCATATTTTTCATGTTCTGGTGCTGAAAAATACAGTTTTTCAGCCCTGGGCCTTGAAATTGTTAAATTTTCAGCAGAAAATTGCATATTTTCAGCTGTTTGAGCTAGAAATCGCATATTTTCAGCTCCTGGAACGAAAAATCATGAAATTTTGAGCTCTAGGATCAAAAATGCATATTTTTCATGTTCTGGTGCTGAAAAATACAGTTTTTTCAGCCCTGGAACTTGAAATTGTCAAATTTTCAGCAGAAAATTGCAGTTTTTCAGCTTCCAGATCAAAAAATCATGATTTTTCCAATTTTCCAGCTTCCGTCTCGTCGATTTCGGTCTCGCCACAATCGATCGCAGTTCCACTGAACTTCCCCAACCCGCCACCACCTCCACCCAATGTCAAATATGCGCCAAATCACCCAACCCATGTATGACGTGTAAAAGCCGGCCGAAACGTGAATCGTATCACGTGGTCGGCACACCAGGAGTCCGTGCACCCGAATTGCTCTTCGGTGTTGGCGTGTGCTCACCGGCTGTCGATATTTTCTCGGCTGGTCTGTGTCTCTTATCTCTCGTCACACTGAAACATCCATTTTTTATGCCCAAAGATGAGACGGAAAATATTATGGATTTGGCGTGTTTGCTGGGTAGTGATATTATGGAAAAGGTACATTTTGAGCCGCAGAAAACGAGCTATGACGTGGCAAATGTCCCTTTGAAATAATGTGGCCTCAAGTGATTTACTACAGTAATCTAAAGGGACATACACTCGCTTCGCTCGAACCGCTTGCGCGGAATCTTGATCTACACTCGCGCCAGAGGCGCTCGGAGTACTGTATGATCCTTTGGGCGGTCTACAGTACCCCGAGCGTCTTTAGCGCGAGTGTAGATCAAAATTCCGCTCGAGCGAAGCGAGTGTATGTCCCTTTGAAATAATGTGGCCTCAAGTGATCTACTACAGTAATCTGAAGGGACATACACTCGCTTCGCTCGAACCGCTTGCGCGGAATCTTGATCTACACTCGCGCCAGAGGCGCTCGGGGTACTGTATGATCCTTTGGGCGGTCTACAGTACCCCGAGCGCATTTAGCGCGAGTGTAGATCAAAATTCCGCTCGAGCGAAGCGAGTGTATGCCCCTTTGAAATACTGTGGCCTCAAGTTATCTGCTACAGTAATCTAAAGGGACATACACTCGCTCCGCTCGAGCCGCTTACGCGGAATTTTGATCTACACTCGCGCCAGAGGCGCTCGGGGGTACTGTATGATCCTTTGGGCGGTCTACGGTATCCCGAGCGCATTTAGCGCGAGTGTAGATCAAAATCCCGCGCAAGCGGCTCGAGCGAAGCGAGTGTATGTCGCTTTGAAATACTGTAGCCTCTATGAACTATGAACTACAGTACCTTAAGTCCTCTACAGTAATCTAAAGGGACATACACTCGCTTCGCTCGAGTCAGCGAAAAATTCAAAATTACGTTGCAGATTGGTGAACGCGAAGGTCTTCGTGTCACAATATCCGAACATCGAAATCCCACCGATTTTTGTCAACTAATCCTCTGCCTTCGCTTCGGTTTTGAGAGCGTCCACAAATTCGCAGCCAAAATTCTCGATTTCCCCCGAAAAGCGTGCGAAAAATGCGCAGAAATTGGACATGGAAACGTGGATTCCGTGTGCTTTTGTGAGTTTTTAACGCTATTCTTTAACGTAATAACCTAAAATTAATTTCAGGTCGGCCCCCGGATTCTGGAAAATTCTCAACTTCCGGCATCTCAAATGAACTTCTCGTTCTCTATGTTGATTTATTGTATAGTGCACTTGAACCCGATCGATTTTTACGATTTTCGGCTGATCGATTATTGTCGATTATTGATTTGTATGAAAGACGGCAGATTGTTTATCCCAAACTTGACATTGAATAAATTATTTTGAACTTTAATATGTTCCTTTGAAATACTGTAGCCTCTATGATCTACAGTACCTTGAGCCCTCTACAGTAGTTCAAAGGGACATACACTCGAGATTAAGGTGAATTTTCAAGAGGACCAGTGATCTACAGTATCTTGAATACAGTATTCTAAAGGGACGTAGACTGGGATACTGTAGGCGCCTTTAGATGTACCTACAGTAATCTAAAGGGACATACACTCGCTTCGCTTGAGCCGCTTGTGCGGAATTTTGATCTACACTCGCGCCACAGGCGCTCGGGGTACTGTATGATCCTTTGAGCGGTCTACAGTACCCCGAGCGCCTTTAGCGCGAGTGTAGATCAAAATTCCGCGCAAGCGGCTCGAGCGAAGCGAGTGTATGTCCCTTTAAAATACAGTAGGTACATTTAAAGGCGCTCGGGGTACTGTAGAGTTTCTTAAAAGCTTACCATAGCTACAGTACTTTAGAAGAACATTTTTGTTTGCTCAAAAATTTGTTGATAAGAATTTCTTATCAAAAATGGAACAAAATCTACATTTTTCCAATTTTTTTGGAAAAATTTAGATTTTCCTTCTGAAATTCAAAACATTCAAAGAAAAAAAAGTCGATCACTCTATTTCTCTGCACTCTCTCAATCTCTCGCCTCTACACACAAAAACGGCGTCCTTTTCCCATTTCTCTCATATTTATTGCTCATGTTATTTTTCCAATGGAAAATCTAAACTTTTCCAATTAAACTACACAAATTACGGGATAATTAGTGAGTTTCAGATTTTTTTTGAACCAAAAAATTTCAGACAAGATTTTTTCAGATCCTAAAATATAAAATGGTCTGAAATTCCACTGGAAAATCTACACTTTTCCAATTAAACTACACAATATTTTGCAATATTTTTTGGTGAGTTATCCTAACTTTTTTCAAATTTTTATCAGAATTCTGGATTTTTTCAGCTCCAAAATTATCAGTAGCCAAAAGCCAATAGAAAATCAATGTTTTGAAGATCAATAGTTAGTTAATATCAAGATCCGAAGAATATAAAATGGCCTAAAATTCCACTGGAAAATCTACACTTTTCCAATTGAAATACACAATTTAATGCTATATTTTTGGTGAGTTAGCCTAACTTTTTTCGAATTTAAATAAAAATTTATATTTTTCAGCCCCAATAGTACTGGTGAAGAAAAACAATCGAAAAATCAATGTTGAAGATCCATAGTTACTTGGCAGCAAGGTCCAAAGAAAATTTTAATAAATGATTTAAATTATGTATTTTCTTCATTCGATTCTGTCACAGGAAAACTTCAGCTATGGTCAAAAATGCTTCTGGAAGTTATTTCACGAAATTTTACCGTTTTCAAAACAACATTTGAAATTCAAGTTTATGATCAAAAAACAAGATAAAACAAAAAACAAACGAGTCGGTTGTGTTTCGGAAAACCAAAAAAAAACACATAGATTCGGTGGATTCACCTATTCGACGCCTTTTCACACATTACACTTTGCTCATTCACATCATACCATGTAAGCCAAGATAATCGAAGATCAGGCCAATTAATCTCTCCGTCCTCTATCATTGTCTCTACATCATTGCACTGTAATAAAACGTTTCCTTTCTCTTCGGTGAAAAAAATATTCTCACCCCATGCTTATCATAACACTTCACCCACGCATCACATGAACCACCACATTTTTTGACGTCACGTAGGGATTGTACAAATTCATACTCTCCATAATTATCCCATCTTGACATATCAGCTTCTTGATCATAACAAAATTGACGAGCTTCATCAAAATACTTGTGCTGGAATTTAAAAAAAATCACATGTAGTTTTGGTAAAGATATCCAATAGGGCTGATTCACGAACGAAAAAAAATGTTTTTTTTAACATCGAAAGATCAATTCAAGAAAAGTCAAAAAAACATTGTAGGTCAAAATTAGTTTTTCGAGTTTTTCAGCCAAAAATGATGACAAATCGATATTTTTTAAGCTTCTGGAGTAGCTTCTGATGAAAATAAGCTTCGAGAACCCTATTTTGATTTATTTTATGAATTTTTTCGAAATTCATCAAAATTAATAAAAAAAATTTATTTTACGAAAAATCAACAAAACCTTCTGGAAAGTGAATTCCAAGGTCAATTTCAATCAGAAATTACTCCAGAAGCTTAAAAAATATTGATTTGTCATCATTTTTGGCTGAAAAACTCGAAAAAACTACAGTAATTTTGATCTACAATGTTTTTTCGACATTTTTTGACTTTTCGTCAATTGATCTTTCGATGTTAAAAAAAAAACATTTTTAAACATTTTTTTCGTTCGTGAATCAGCCCTAATAATTACTTACTTTTTTATCTCCATATTGGTCAAGTGAAAAATATTTATGACAAATAGTTCCAGTTGATCGACGCCAAGGACTCCAACCGTCAGGGCAAATTTCATATGGACGATGAACATCTTTCTCATAATGTAAACCGCAAAGAAGTGGTGAATGGAGAGAAAAAAGCGATGCTTCGAAACTCAAACTATTTCTGCAAAAACAATATCATTTGTTTCTAATTTATCTCAAACTCACTCTGTTTTTTCCGGATAAAAAACAAAAGAATATTTGTATCGATCTAAATCCCGCATGAAATTCGCATTGTAATCACTGTCCTTCAAATTGGCTTGCTCCGAACATTTTTTGTTTTTCTGAAATTTTCAAAAATTTGATGTCTTGATAGAATTATAGAACATGTGCACTTACAGTTTGTTTGTTTGAAAAGTATATATGACGAATTTCGAATCCGCGAGAATCGGTATAACTACAATATACAAATGGTCCAAATGCGCGATTGAATGATTTTTTGACGTCATCACTGAACAATTTGGTGTTTGCTGGTTTCAAATTCAACAATGTTCCATCACTGGTTCCAAGAATTGCTTTCATTGATTTTTCGCAAACATCTAGTTGGGATTTTGCGACTTCTCTGGAAAAATTATAATATTAATTTGATATAAATTATTGATCGACTAACAAGGGAACTGTTTCAACTTGCAATCGAGATTTTTAATGAGATATATGTTTTCTACAGTGCGTCCAATAAAGATAGGACCCCCCCATAATTTGATGGTTTGGGAAAAACGGTAGGTGCTATGGAAAATCTGGCAACGTATATCAATTTCTGGTATCAAAAAACCCCAGAAAACTGATTTTAGTGAATACCACCCAACTCCTTCCATACACACCATGAAATGGGCGAAAATCGAGCGTCCAATAAAGATAGGACCCCCCTGTTGATTTTCCAGATGGAGCGTTCGACAAAGGATTTATGATGCCAAATTAAAGTTCTAGACCCTTTCTAATCATAGTCCAACCATAAAAAAGAATGTTCACTTTTCCCGATGTTCTGAAACCCTGATCTTTGTTCTGATCTTCTTTCGTTTTTGCATCACACAGGTTCACCATCCATTTTTGGTGGGATATCAATTGGAATCAGCTGAAAACTGTTAAATTGGATTATTTTCATCTTTCTGAGCCACCAACTCGAGTAACAACTCTTGGTGTCGCCATCAACACCAATTACATTGCGAACAAGTTCTTTTAGGTCATGCAAAATTTCAAAAAAAATTGCCAAAAATATGTTTTGCCGTGAGTTCAATAGATTTGAAGAATATTTTTTCTGCGATAATGTGGCGCAGTGGTTGTGTTCTTGCTTTTTGATCGGAGTAATCCAAGATCGAACCCCACAATGAAAATGTATTTTGGTTTAGAGATCTCAAAACTTATTCTTTGAAACAAAATTAAACCTAAGATACTCATGTACAGTAATACAGGCTTACTGTAGATTATGGCGCCTCTACTGAAAGTAGGATTCCAGCCGAATTCAGTTCATTTAAATCCAATTGCATTTCTATACGTATTCTATTCAAATATCTGGTATTCAATCGAAATGGGCCGTGCAAAATGCCTTTCTTCGTCTGAGAAGGCTCAATTAGATGTTCTCAAAGACTTGAAGCTCTCGATTCACCAGATGTCAAAGCGAATTCGTAGAAGCCGGAATGTAGTGCGCCGTTATATTCAAGACGTCGATGGTTACGGTACCAAAAAATCACCAGGAAGGCCACGAAAAGTTTCAACAAGAGATGAACGAAACATCCTCCGAATGGTTTCAAATTCAGTAACGAGTGCGAATGATGTGAGAACCGAGTTGAAACTTGATGTATGCAAGAATACTGTGATCAATACGATTCATAGAAGTGGTGTCATGGTTCACCAGAAGATGGCGAAAACTCCGTCAATGACTGATCGGCATAAAGAATTTCGACTCGACTTTGTTCGGAATAATCTTGCCACTGATTGGAACAAGGTGAGTTTGCGAAAGTTCCTGATTTCAATAAGTTAATACATTAAGGTGGTGTTCTCGGATGAGAAAAAGTGGAATCTGGACGGACCAGATGGATTTAGATCCTATTGGAGAGATTTGAGAAAGGATCCGAGATTATTTTCTAGACGAAACTTTGGAGGAGGTTCTCTAATGATCTGGGGTGCTTTCTGTGGAAAGAAGAAGCTTCAGCTTCAGTTTATTTCGACTAAGATGAATTCCAATGATTACCAAGAGGTTCTGAAGAAAACTATTGTTCCTTTTTTCCGCAACCGTCGAAACACACACATATTTCAACAAGACAATGCCAGCATTCATAAAAGCCGGTCAACGCTCGATTTTCTAGCCAAGAATAGGATCAAGGATATGAAATGGCCGGCTTGTTCCCCTGATTTGAACCCAATCGAGAATATTTGGGGTTTTTTGGCCCGTCGAGTTTATAAAACTGGTGTTCCATTCAAAACTCAACAAGAATTGAAAGATGCCATCATTGCTGCTTGGGATGCGATTCCACCAAGTGAACTCGAGAAATTAGTGGATAGTATGAAGGATAGAATGATGGAAGTGATTCAAAAAAATGGCGGTGAGACTAAATATTGATATATTGCATGTTTTTTCTTGATCTTTGTGTAAATTTTTCTGTTTTTTATGAAATTTTCGTGTTTTTTTGGATCAAAACAGTTTTGTCTTATGTTTTGAGATGGTGTTGATGGCGACACCAAGAGTTGTTACTCGAGTTGGTGGCTCAGAAAGATGAAAATAATCCAATTTAACAGTTTTCAGCTGATTCCAATTGATATCCCACCAAAAATGGATGGTGAACCTGTGTGATGCAAAAACGAAAGAAGATCAGAACAAAGATCAGGGTTTCAGAACATCGGGAAAAGTGAACATTCTTTTTTATGGTTGGACTATGATTAGAAAGGGTCTAGAACTTTAATTTGGCATCATAAATCCTTTGTCGAACGCTCCATCTGGAAAATCAACAGGGGGGTCCTATCTTTATTGGACGCTCGATTTTCGCCCATTTCATGGTGTGTATGGAAGGAGTTGGGTGGTATTCACTAAAATCAGTTTTCTGGGGTTTTTTGATACCAGAAATTGATATACGTTGCCAGATTTTCCATAGCACCTACCGTTTTTCCCAAACCATCAAATTATGGGGGGGTCCTATCTTTATTGGACGCACTGTAGTAGTTTCCGTCCCGCTGATCACGATCCCGCTGTCTAAAACTGCACAGCTGAACTTCTAACATGAGTTATGACGTGGCAAAGTTGGAAAATTAGGACTTTGAAAGGTCCGAACTCGCCTTCAAAACTATTTTAATGAAAATCTGATGGCATAGCGTTGTTCAGGAGTCTCAATTACATTATCGAACTTTCTGAACAACCAACAGATTTTCATGAAAATAATTTTGAAGGCGAGTTCGGACCCTTCAAAGTTCCAATTTTCCAACTTTGCCACGTCATAACTCATGTTAGAAGTTCAGCTTTGCAGTTTTTAGATAGCGGGATCGTGATCAGCGGGACGAAAACTACTAGAAAACATATATCTCATTAAAAATCTTGATGACATTCCTAGAAATTGAGGTTGAAATATGGGATTTTAATCGAATTCATAGGATACACAGGTCTGAGACAACTCGAATTCTCATTTGTCAAAACTTACGTTGGTGTATAATGCGAAGAAGTTCTCCATACACCCATTGCACCAACCAATTGTGTAGGATAATAATACTTCGCAAGTTTTTTAGCTTTCACCGCAAAACTAAGAATCGTTTCCGGTGGTTGGTACATACACATCGCAAATGCTTTCACATTTTCATTCAATTTCAAAATTGTATTCGGCCCAACATCATAATGAATACTATAAGTATAAGTAATCACATAATTCGAATTTGGATCATTTGATTCATCAGCAACAAATTGCGAAGATTGTTCGAGTGTTTTATCCGGTTGTAGAAAATACATTTTTAGGGTGTCGCCAAAAAACGCTTCCAACAATTCCGATTGATGTTTTGAATGCAATTTCAGGATCTCTGCTCCCGCGTGAGATTTCTTGCATTCTTCCTCGGCTTCGGTGTAATTTTGAAGTGTGTGAAACTTTTTATAGCACATTCCACGAATTTGATCGAAATTATCTTTGCATTCATAGACATTTTCATATGTGCAAGACACACGATTTCCATCAGCTTTTGCCTCAACCAACACAAACATTCCCCATCTTTCACAATAGATTTCAGCTTCTTTCTGAAAATTATCTAATCATTTTGGAGTTTTGATACAGAGGGCGACTTACGTCATCTCTCGCGGGAAAATCCATCGAAACAGTGCATCTGTCACCAACAGGATTGGGAATTGCTTCTCCTTCGCTTCTGATTTCATATCTGGTTAGAGGTTGATTGAAACGTTGGCAATATCTTTGAAAGCTTGGATCCTGAATCTGTTGCAGCGAGCATTTTATGAAAACCAATAACAGCAGAAGATTTTTAATAAATTTCATGGCTGCGAAATTGTATGAATCTTCTCTCGGATTTTCAGCCCGTTTTATACCATTTTTTTCGAGGTCGCCAGCAAATTACGCCACGTCATTTGTTCCAACGAAACGGGGCCGTGGGGCCGGGTCGAGCGAGGTTCACGCCACAAATTCAGCATTTTTCTGCAGAAAAATCAGAAGTTGAAGAATTTCGAAATGAAAACTGATTTAAAAAATTCTAGAAATGAGGTCACGTCAAACTCAAAAAAGGCTTATTATTTTTCTTTTTTTTTTCGAAGCAAGAAAAATGTTTTTCAACTTAAAACCAAGAATTTCGGGCCTGAAAAAGCAAAAAAAAAATTTTCGAAAGTCGACCGCCCAAGTATTTCTTACTGTAGCTGCAGATGTGTGCAAACACTCAAGTCATTACACACAACACATTTAACCTGACGCGCATTTATTTTCTTTTTTTTTTCAAAAAAGGATTGCTGAAAAATCCATAAATTTTCAAATTTCTTGTGATTTCAGACAACTTGACAATGAAGCCGATTGTGTACAATGGTAATAAGATTCGCTGGAAGTTTGGAAATATCAACGAATTGACAGAATTTCCACTTCAAAGTGATTCATTCAAAATCGGTCCAGCTGAGTGGTAATTTTTGATTTTTTTTATTGTTGAGAGAAAAAACCATTTTCAGGATGATCGAAATTGTTACCGAAATCGAAGAAGAGATAAAATATCTGGAAATAGTGCTAACATGTGTTTCTGCTGAAAATCAACATAAAAATTGGATGTGTGCAGCTGCGGGAAAAATGAAGTTACTGGATCTTTGGGGCGAAAACGAGAATCGTATTTACTATTTTGAGCACTGTTTTCGAGAAGATGCACCGTCTAGCTTCGAAAGCTGCGAGCTTTTAGAATGGTCCCAACTTTTATCAGAGGATTGTGAATTTTTGAAGCAAAACGAGATTATTGCCGAAATCGAATTCAATTTTCGCCACTATGATTATTCGAAAAAAATCGATAATTTCACCGATATCATTGTCAATGTTGGAGAAACGGATTTTCATTTGAATAAGGGGGTACGTGGCAAAAAATAACGGCTTGGGATTCAAGCTCCACCGAAATAAACACGCAACGCAGATCGCGCCGCGCCACAACACACACAAATAGGGGAACGATTCAAATTGCCTCCCTTTTTTGTGTGTGTTGTGGCGCGGCGCGGTCTGCGTTGCGTGTTTATTTCGGTGGAGCGCGTGGTTTCGGAGCCGCGTTGCAAACCGCACGCGCCCAAAGACATTGAGACTTCTTTTCAGGCTCTGTCCTTGCATTCGGAGTATTTCTACGATTTATTTGTGAACAAAAAATGTTTGGACGAAAATATCAGATTGGATAACTTGTCTCCTGGAGAGTTTTGTATACTTCTCGCAACTTTCGATAATAAATTCAATTTTTATCTTGGTATGTTTGAAGTTCTAGAGAATTCAAATAACAATTCTATGATTACAGAAGATGATCAGATGAATCTTATCAATGTTGCAAAATTCTACGGAGTCCCAACGCTTCATTATTTTTGTGAAGCGTATTTGATGGAAGGAAGTGAGATGGATGTTTTGGCGAAAATCAAATATGCTGAGGAAAATGGTTATGATGATTTGATGGTATGTTTGGCGATTTTTTTTGATAAAAAGTAAATTCAATCAATATTTCAGGATTCAACGATTTATGGATTGTTAAGTGGTGTGCAAATCAAACAACTACAATCAGATGTCAGATTTTTGGGATTGAAAGATGAAACGAAGCTAAGAATCATGTTACGTTGCTTGGATTTTGTCTAATTTTAATTTCTGTTGAAAATTGTTTCTTTTGAATTTTGTCTTTCTATGAATAAACTTTTTTGAATTTCCGTTCCACGTGTTCATTCAATTATTCAAAAAAACCACAGGAATCTAGTGATTTCAAGGAAACATAAAAAATTTCCCGAAAAAAAAAATACGTGCGCGTCAAATAAAATGCCGAGTACGCAAAAGTGTTTGCACACAATTCCGCTCAAATTCAAAAATGTTTTTTTTGTGTTTTTGTGTTTTTCAGGGTTTTTTGCTGAAAAATCCATGAATTTTCAGATTTCAAGGCTGGAAATGGGATTTCTGACAACTTGCTGGGAAGATTATCGATTTTTGGGCGATATGAGGTGAGTTTCCGTGGATTTTCATTGAAAAATTGAGGGATAAAGTTGAAAAATGCTGAATTTGGCTTGAAAATGGTGAAAGGGCGATGTTTTCTGACCAAAAACATGGGATTTTTGTCATGAAACTATAAATTAAACTGAAAAATCAATAATTTTACAGATATCATGGAAATGCGAGGAAACGGACGAAAATCAACGATTTCACTTGGAAATGGGGATTGATATGAGCAATGCCAGATTTCAAGTTAGTTTATTTTCACATTTCGTGGGGCTGGGGTTTAAAATTATGATAAAAATTGGATTTTCGATGAAAAATTGATAATTTCTGTGAAAAAAACGTGAAAATTTAGATATTAAAACGTGAACTGCCACGTGGCAGTTTAGATTTCTCATTTCAAGATTTTACTTTGAAATTTAAAGAAAAATTTGAAATTTTCAAGCTTTAGAGCTGATTTTCAGCGTAGGAATGCTGAAAATCAACAAATTTTGAAGAAAAATGGTTGGGATGGTGGGGAAACGTGAAAAAAAATGGGATTTTTCTGACGAAAATAGTCCTAAGTGATATATCAATCGAAAGTGTGACTGAATATTACAAATCAATCGAATTAAAGCTCAAATCTCTGAAAGTGTGCATGTTTTTTTGTTTTAATATTTGTTTTCTTGTTTTTTATTATATTTTTTTCTGTTTTTTTTATAAAATTTGACTGAAAAATAACACTTTTTAAAGGAAAAAAAGCAAAAATTTGCTGTTTTTCATGAAAATCTCAAATTGGTGAGGTGAATTTCCGTAATTTTTTATTGGCACCGTGCATATGCCTCACCCTGGGCGTGGTATGGTTCTTTTATAAATTTCACCAACCATTTCATGTACTTTTCCTTTTAGTAGTATATATAGTAAGGTTTTCTTATATTTTTTCTATCCCCAAACCTATTTCAACCCAGAACTTTCATAATTCATGTAAATAATCAAATCCTGATAAATTATGGTATTCTTTTTTGCGTAAAATAAAGTAATTTGATTTTGAATGACTTGTTCGTTATAGTTTTCCTTGAAATGGTTCGATCGAGACCAATAAAATATTTTCAGACAATTTTTCAAAATCCAGAATTACAGATAGATTTTCTTGCAGATAATGAATCCGGTTGTTTGTAATGGTAACAAATTGAGATGGAAATTTGATAATATCAAAGATTTGACCAAAGATCCAGTTCGAAGCGATAAATTTACAATTGGCCCTGTTGATTGGTAAATGATGATAAAACATTTTCGTTCATGTATCAAATATCTTTTATTTTCAGGATCATAAAAGTCTGTGTTTACACTCGCGAAAATCAAGATTATTTCACTGTTTATCTTGAATATGCCTCGAACAACAGCTTAAATCAGAATTGGATTTGTGAAGCAAAAAGCACATACAAGGTGCTCAGACAAGTTGGTGCTGGGAAACACTTATCTTTTGATAATAATGGTTTCTATAATAAAAATAATTTCTTTTTATGGGGAGTATGTTTGATGAAGTTTGCGGATTTTGTATCGGATGCCAATGGATATGTCATAGATAATTCAGTGATTGTTGAGATCGACTTGAGTTTTCGATATTATGATTTTTGGAAACATATCGAAAATTTTACCGATATGATTGTTAATGTTCAAGATACCGAATTTCATTTGAACAAATGGGCATTGGGCTCGAGATCTGAGTATTTTCAAAATCTTATTCTCAACACCAAGCCGAATGATATTAAAAATGTGAAACTGGAAGATATTACTACCAAAGATTTCTGTTTGATGTTGGCATCGTTTTATCCATTCTTCGATACTGATTTAGGTTAGGTTAAAAAAAGGGGAGGGGAGAAGACGACAAAATTTCATTTGCTACTACTCTAGGGGTATCTTCAACTTTGCGATAACATTTTTCAACTTGCAGAGAAACACTACATCAGTCTCATTGAAGTTGCTAGAAAATACGGTGTTCCATCACTCCACCACAAAATTGAGCAATATTTGTTGAGTGAAACCAAGTTGAAGTTGATTGAGAAAATCAAATATGCAGATGAAAATGGTTATGAAGAACTTATGGTTAGTTGGAAAATTTCAAAAACTATTTTTAGAAAAAATTTTGTTTTCAGAAAAAGTGCATTGGTTCGTTGAAAACTGGAATCGAGGTCAAGAATTTGCAAACTAATGAGATGTTTTCAAAACTCAAGGATACTACGAAGCTTGGAATTATGGCTCGATTGTTGGATTTTTTCTAATCATTTGTTGAACTTTTTCTTTCAAATTTTTTGTTGTTACTTTTGTGAATGTTGTTTTTTTTATGAATTGTTTGTTTTTTTTTCAATTGAAAAATGTAGCTTGATGGGTTCATTGATCCTGAATCTATTTTTTGAGTTAAAATTTTTTAGATCAATTTCAAAATTTTAAGGATGAATCCGGTGGTTTGTAATGGTAACAAGTTGCGATGGAAGTTTAACAATATCAAAGATTTGACCAAAGATCCTGTTCGAAGCGATAAATTTACAATTGGCCCTGTTGATTGGTAATTTTTTTAAAATGAACCTTACGTAAATAACTTTAATTTTTGTCTTGCTTTCAGGGTTATCACAGCGATTATTCGCACTGTTGAGAATCACGATTGTTTCACAATTTATCTTGAATATGCCTCGAATAATAGAGAAGATTTGAATTGGATTTGTGACACAACAAGTACCTATAAGGTGTTGAGACAATGCGGTTCTGGAAAAAACATTTCTTCTGACTATAATGTTTGCTATCATAAAAATACGTTTTTAGCATGGGGCGTACCAATGATAAAGTTTGCGGATTTTGTATCGGATGCCAAGGGATTTTTGAAAAATAATTCAGTGATTGTTGAAATCGACTTGAGCTTTCGATATTATGATTTTTCAAAGAAAATTGAACATGTTACTGATATGATTGTAAATGTTGAAGATACCGAATTTCATTTGAACAAATGGGCCCTGGCCTCAAGAGCTGAATATTTTCAACATCTGATTCTCAACACCAAGCCGAACGATGTTAAAAATATGAAACTGGATGACATCACTACCAAAGATTTTTGTTTGATGTTGGCATCGTTTTATCCATTTTTTGATACTAATTTAGGTTAGCTGTAATTTCAACTTTAATCTCACTCTTAAAGTTTCCAACTTTCAGAGAATCACTACATCACTCTCATCGAAGTTGCCAAGAAATACAAAGTTCCATCACTTCATCACAAAATTGAGCAATATTTGTTGACTGACACAAAGCTCGAAGTTATTGAGAAAATCAAGTATGCAGAGGAGAATGAGTATGAACAACTGATGGTTAGTTATGAGACACTTCCAGAATGTTTGCTATAAAAAAAAATTTTGTAGAAAAAATGCGTTGGTTCGTTGAAAACTGGAAGCGAGGTGAAGAATTTGCAAACTGATGAGAGATTTTTGAATTTGAAGGATAGTACTAAACTTGGAATTATGGCTCGATCGTTGGATTTTTTCTGATTGTTAAACTTTTAAACTATTTTTTGTTGTTACTTTTGTGAATGTTGTTTTTTTTATGAATTGTTTGTTTTTTTATAATTGAAAAATGTAGCTTAACGTGTTCATTGATCCTGAATCTATATTTTTAAAGTTAAATTTTTTTAGATCAATTTCAACATTTTAAGGATGAATCCGGTGGTTTGTAATGGTAACAAGTTGCGATGGAAATTTAACAATATCAAAGATTTGACCAAAGATCCAGTTCGAAGCGATAAATTTACAATTGGAGCTGTTGATTGGCAAGTTTTTGTGAAAAAAAACTGTTTTTTCAAAAGTATAATCTGAGTGTATGTTTCCAGGGTCATCGAAGTCTGTGTTCTTAAGTGTGAAGAACAAGATTATTTCACAATATTACTTAGATATGACTCAAATAACAGCGGACATCAAAATTGGATTTGTGAAACAAAAAGCACATACACATTGTTCAGACAATCTGGTGGTGGAAATCACTTATCTGGTGATGTGAAGACTTGCTACAATCATAATATACTTCTAGTTTGGGGGATCAAAATGATGAAGTTCTCGGACTTAATATCGGATGCCAATGGATTTTTGAAAAATAATTCATTGATTGTTGAAATCGACTTGAGCTTTCGATATTATGATTTTTCGAAAAAAATTGAACATGTTACTGATATGATTGTAAATGTTGAAGATACCGAATTTCATCTGAATAAGTGGGCTCTGGCCTCAAGAGCTGAATATTTTCAACATCTGATTCTCAACACCAAGCCGAATGATATCAAAAATGTGAAACTGGATGACATCACTACCAAAGATTTCTGTTTGATGTTGGCATCGTTTTATCCATTCTTCGATACTAATTTAGGTTAGCTGTAGTCTCACAAGGAATGGTTTTCAATGTTCCCCCAAGGACAAAATCGAGAGTATGTGGAATGTTGAGGGTTCCCGTGGGTAAGAAAAACCCTAACGGGAATAAGGAGAAAAATGCCTTATTCTCGAGAAAAAATGTATTTTAGGTCGATTTTTACACCATTTTTTGATTTTTAGAGCATCTGTAACTCGATTTTGAATCTATTTCATGAACTTTTGAGTCGTGGAAGTTGTTCAGAATGGTCGATTACGTGTTTGTGAAACTTTTTATCAAAAAATTAGACATTTTTTGAAATTTGGTTTTTTTAGTCGGGGTTTTTCTGATCAAATGGTCACCAAAAAACACAAAAAATAATTTTTTCCATTTTCAAATGAACGGAACTTGAAAAATTTATGACGGTCAACAGACGTAATTTGGTCCGTAGAATCCAAAAATCATAGTCTCGATTCACACAAACTTCTCCTTCACAACGAAAACGTTGATTTTCTATGAATTTTTCAAACTAGAAATTTGATTTAGTGGACTTTTGGGACCAAAATTATTTTATTCCTAATTTTAGTCGAAGTAATACTAAAGTACGCCGTTTGCGCTACAAATGGATTTTTAGACTGACATTTTTCATCAATTTTGAAAAAAGTTTCGATTTTTCTAAAAAATTTCATCGCAAAAATCAATAACACCAAAATTTTCTAAAACAAGGCATTTTTCTCCTTATTCCCGTCAGGGTTTTTCTTACCCATGGGAACCCTCAACATTCCACATACTTTCGATTTTTTCCTTGGGGGAACATTGAAAACCTTTCCTTGTCAATTGCAAGCTCCAAAAAGTTTCCAACTTTCAGAGAATCACTACATCAGTCTCATCGAAGTTGCCAAGAAATACAAAGTTCCATCACTTCATCACAAAATTGAGCAATATTTGTTGACTGACACAAAGCTCGAAGTTATCGAGAAAATCAAATATGCGGAGGAAAATGAGTATGAACAACTGATGGTTAGTTTGGAGACACTTCCAGAATGTTTGCTATTAAAACAATATTTACAGAAAAAATGCATTGGTTCGTTGAAAACTGGAATCGAGGTCAAGAATTTGCAATCTGATGAGAGATTTTCGAAACTAAACGATACCACAAAACTTGGAATCATGGCACGATTTTTGGATTTTTTCTAATCGGTGAACTTTTCAAATTTGTTTGTTGTCACTTTTGTTAGTGTTGTTATTTGAATAAATTGTTTGTTTTATATATTTTGAAAATGTCTTTTAGCGGGTTCCTTGATCCTTAATCTATTTTTTAAGTTAAATTTTTTTTAGATCAATTTCTAAATTTTAAAGATGAACACAATTGTTTGTAATGGTAACAAATTGAAATGGAAGTTTGACAATATCAAAAACCTGGGCGAAGATGACTTTTCGAGTGATAAATTCACAATTGGACCTGTTGATTGGTTAGTTTCCGAGTCTTTTCCTGAAAATCAATTTTCTATTTTTATAACCTAATCGGAATTTTTCAGGGTCATCGATATTTCTTCCGAGACTACGAATAATGTGAAGTTCTTGACAGTTCGGTTGAGATATGATTCAATGAACAAAGATCAGAAAAATTGGATTTGTGATGCCAAAGGAAAATTGAAATTGTTGAAGCAAGTTGGGGCTGGAAAACATGAAGTGAATGGTTTGGAAATTCGGTATCACGGAGTACGAAACAATTGGGGATCCGATATTTTGGAGATGGCGAAGGTTTGGGAAAGATCGAGTGGTTTTATGAAAGAAGATTCGCTGGTTATTGAGATAGATTTCAGCTTCAAGTATCATGATTTCTCAAAAAGTATTGAAAACCTTACTGATATTCGAATCAATGTCGAAGATACCGATTTTTATTTAAATAAAGGAGTGAGTTTTTGGTTGTAGTATTAGTTTCACTCATAGAAATGGGTTCAGGTTCTTAGCTCGAAGTCGGAATATTTCTACAAATTATTCGCCGATAGTAAATACACAGAAACTTTCAAAATTTTGGAGGACATTGATGCTTTTGATTTATGTTGTATTCTAGTGCCTTTTACTTCGGTTGACCCATTTTTTGGTTTGTTTCGAGTTATCTAGTTCCGGTATAAAATATTATTTTTTTAAAGGGGATTGTTATGATACATACATTGAAATTGCTAAAACATACGGAGTTCTATCACTTCATGACACCTGCGAGAAATATTTGATTTCTAATCAAAAGATTGGAATAATGGAAAAAATCAAGTATGCAGATGAGAATGATTATGAGAAGCTTCTCGAAAAATGCATTAAAATGTTCAAATCTCCAGTCGAAATAAAGAATTTGCACACTGATATAAGATTTGAGAAGTTGAAGGATGTCACAAAATGGAAAATCATGAATCGTTTGTTGGACATGTTGTAATATTTTAACTCATTGTTAAGCTGACTTGTTATTTTTTGAATGTTGTTGTTGAATAAATTGTTTGTTTTATAATTTTTGAAAATGTTACTTAACTGGTCCATTGATCCTTTAATTATATATTTTTAAAGTTATTATTTTTCAAATCAGTTTTGAAAGTTTAGAATGCATCCGATTGTTTGTAATGGTAACAAATTGAAATGGAAGTTTGACAATATCAAAAATTTGGGCGAAGATAGATTTTCTAGTGATAAATTCACAATTGGACCTGTTGATTGGTTAGTTTACCATTTTCTCAAAAATAGTCATTATTCCCATTCTAATTGATAATTTTCAGGGTCATCGATATTTCTGCGGGACCGAACAATAACAATGTGAAGTGTCTGGTAATTTGGTTGAGATATGATTCAGCTAACAAAGATCAGCATAATTGGGTTTGCGATGCCAGAGGAAAATTCAAATTATTGAAACAGAATGGGCTTGGAAAACATGAAGTGGAAGATTTAGAAATTCGGTATCAAGGAGTACGTGAAATTTGGGGTGCAGATATGTTGCAGATGAGAAAGGTTTTGGACAGTTCAAGTGGTTTCATGATAGAAGATTCTGTGGTTGTTGAGATAGAATTCAATTTCAAGTATCATGATTTCTCAAAAAACGTAGAAAACTTTACTGATATCAAAATCAATGTCCAAGATACAGATTTTTATCTGAATAAAGGAGTGAGTTATTAGTTGTATTAATTCAACTCATACAAATGTATTCAGGTTCTCAGCTCGAAATCTGAATATTTCTACGATTTATTCGTCAATAATAAATACACCGAGACTTCAAAAAAATTGGAGGATGTTACTGCAGAGGAATTGTGTTGTATTCTCGTGTCTTATCCTTGTGTTGATCCATTGTTCGGTTTGTTTTTAGTCAACTGGTTTAAATACAAAATATTTTTAAAGAAAAATTTCTTGATGATTACATTGAGACCGCTAACACATACGGTGTTCCATCACTTCATGATACCTGTGAAAAATATTTGATTTCTAATAATAATATGGAAATAATGGATAAAATCAAATATGTAGAGGATAATGGATATGAAAAAGTGTTAGAGGATTGCATCGAAAAACTCAAATCCCCAGTAGAAATCAAGAAATTACACACTGATCCAAGATTTGATAAATTGAAAGATGACATAAAATTGAAAATCATGAATCGTTTGTTGGACATGTTTTAATCTGTTTTTTCATTAATTATCTTGTTAACCTTTGAATTTTGTTACGTAAATAAATTTTTTGTTTTATATATTTTGAAAATGTACCTAAATGGGTCTCCTTGATCCTTAATCTGTTTATTTTAAAGTTAAATTTTTTTAGATCAATTTTAAAAGTTTAGAATGCATCCGATTGTTTGTAATGGTAACAAATTGAAATGGAAGTTTGGCAATATCAAAAATTTGGGCGAAAATAAATTGTCTAGTGATAAATTCACAATTGGACCGGTTGATTGGTTAGTTTCCCATTTTTTCCGCGAAAAAACAATCCTGATTGATAGTTTTCAGGGTCATCGATATCTCTTCGGAAACTACGGACAATGTGAAGTTTCTGACAGTCTGGTTGAGATATGATTCAGCGAACAAAGCTCAGGATAATTGGGTTTGTGATGCCAAAGGAAAATTCAAATTATTGAAGCAACGCGGGTCTGGAAAACATACATCGCAAGATTTCGAGATTCGCTATCATGGAAGACGTATGATTTGGGGAGCACATATGTTGCAGATGGTGAAGGTTTGGGATAGATCTAGTGGTTTTATGAAAGAAGATTCGCTGATTATTGAGATAGATTTAAGTTTCAAGTATCATGATTTTTCGAAAAATATCGAAAATTTCACTGATATTCGAATCAATGTCGAAAATACTGATTTTTATTTGAATAAAGGAGTAAGTTTTTCGTTCTAATATTCATACAATCTTTGGTTTTTCAGATACTTTGCTCGAAATCGGAGTATTTCTACAATTTATTTGTCAATGATAAATACACGGAGACTTCCAAAAAGTTGCTTGATATTACTGCGGATGAATTCAGTATAATTCTCGTTCCCTATTCTTTTATTGATCCAGTCTTTGGTAAGTTTTCAATTCACAAACTTTGATGGTTCTGGTTAAAAATCTATAATTTTCCAGAGGACTTTTATAATAAATTCATTGAAGTTGCTAATAATTACGGTGTTCAATCACTTCATGACACCTGTGAGAAATATTTGATTTCTAATGAGGAGATGGGAATTATGAAAAAAATAAAATTTGCGGAGGATAATGGTTATGCAAAGTTATTAGAGACCTGCATCGAGAAGTTCAAATCTCCAACTGAAATCAAGAACTTGAATACTGATCCAAGATTTGATGAATTGAAAGATGATACGAAATTGAAAATAATGAATAAGTTGTTAGATTTTTATTGAACATGCATGTAATTTTGAATGTTTGTTAATTTTTGAATTTTGTTATTTGAATAAATTTTTTCGTTTTTTTTTCGAAATTGTTATTTGTTATGGGTTCAGATCGACCCAATTTCAATATATTTTTATTTCTTTTGAAAATTGATTAAAATTTTTCACAGATAATGAACCCGATAGTTTTCAATGGTAACAAGTTACGATGGAAGTTCGGAAATATTTGGGGGTTGAGTAAGGAAGGCTTTATGAGTGAGAAATTCAAAATAGGTCATATTGATTGGTAAGTTCAAAAATGCTTACGCATCAATTATATAAAATTGGTTCCAGGATCATCAATATTTCTCATCAATACGATTATATGATGATTGATTTGAAATGCACTTCAGAAAATGAAATGGAGAAAAACTGGATTTGTGAAATGAGTGGGAAGTTCCGTTTGTTGAAACATTCGGGAGATGGCAAGCATATCATTACAATATCTCGTGGGTGTTATCACGCAGGATTGGGAACTTCTCCAAGTGCACGGGTTATTAAATGGTATTATTTATTGTTGAAAAATGAATCGCTGATCTTAGACGACCAAGTTTATGTTGAGATTGATTTCAATTTCAACTACTATGATTTTTCGAAACATATTGAAAATATTACTGATATGATTGTAACTGTGAACGATACTGAATTTCATCTCAATAAATGGGCTCTTGGCTCAAGATCAAAGTATTTTCAAGATCTTATCATCAATAATTTGCCTGGCGAAACCAAAAATGTCAAACTCGAAAATATCACCGAACATCATTTTTGTTTGATGTTAGCATCGTTTTATCCATTCTTTGAAACTAATCTAGGTAATTTTTCTAAAAATATAAGTTTGCTTGAAATTATTATACTTTTCTAGAACTTTATTATCCTGATCTTCTCGAAGTCGCTGAATTCTATGGTGTTCCTTCACTTCATCAAAAAATTGAGCAATATTTGTTGGTGGACACCGAGTTGAACGTTATTGAGAAAATCAAATATGCGGAGAAATATGGCTATGAGAATCTTATGGTTGGTTTTGTTTTTGGAAAAAATGAGTTGGTTAGCTGAAAAATAATAAATTATTTTTAGGAACAATCCATTGATTCGCTGAAAACTGGTCTCGAGATCAAATTTCTGCAAGCTGATAGAGAATTCATGGCTTTGAAAGATACTACAAAATTGAGAATCATGAATCGATTGTTGGATTTTGTTTAATTTTTTTATTATATTTTATTTATTTTTGATGGGTTATTGTGAATGTTGTTTAAAATTAAATTTTTTCTTTTTACTTTGTTCAATTTCTTATGTTGATTATGGTCTTCTGGCCTCAACGATTATCTCGATTTTTTTTGAAAAATTAAACAATTAAAACAATTTCAGAATGAATCCGCTTGTGTTTAATGGTAACAAGCTACGCTGGAAGTTTGAAGATATCAAGAATTTGACTGAAGAGACAGTTTTAAGTAATAAATTCACAATTGGACCAGTTGATTGGGTTATTAAGATTTGTTTGACTACATTTAAAAATGTTGAATCGTTAACAGTTCGATTGGCATACGATTCAGAAAACAAGAATGATGCAAATTGGATTTGTGAAATGAAAGGACAATATAAAATTTTGAGACAATCTGGAGCTGGAAATCATTTGAGCCGTAAGAATGAAGCGTGCTATCACAAAGAAATGTTCATTTCACACGGATTAAGGATGATAAAATGGAAAGATTTTTTATCCGAATCAGAATCATACATTAAAGATAATGCAGTTATTGTTGAAATCGACTTCAACTTTCGATATTATGATTTCTCTAAGAACATTGAAAACATTACTGATATGATTGTAACTGTGAATGATACAGAATTTCATCTGAATAAATGGGCGATGGCCTCAAGATCAGATTATTTTCAAAATCTAATTATGAACACGAAACCAGCTGCAATGGAAAAAGTAAAACTGGAAGATATCACAACTGGCCAATTCTGTTTGCTGTTGGCATCATTCTACCCATTCTTCAATATTGTGTCTGGTAATATTTTCCAGATTCTTCTTAGGTTGAGGATTTTTTTTAAATTTCCATTCGTACAGGCAAATATCACATAACTATGATGGAAGTTGCTCGAAAATTTGGTGTTCCTTCACTTCATCAAAAAATCGAGCAATATTTGTTGAGCGATACCAAATTAAAGTTGATTGAGAAAATCAAATATGCTGATGAAAATGACTATGAAGAACTTATGGTAGGCAACATTTTTGTAAAGACTCAAATTCTTAAGTCATATTTTCAGGAAAAATGCATCGAATCATTGAAAACCGGAGTTTCTATCAAAAATTTGCAAACTGACGAGATGTTTCATCAATTGAAAGAAACTACAAAGTGGAGAATCATGAATCGCTTGTTGGACTTTTTCTAACTTCCTCTTACCGTTATTTTTAAATGTTAATGTTGTTCTGAAATAAAGTTTATTTTTTACATCTTCGTTTTATTCGATAATTTTAAAAGGGTTCTTTACCCGGTATAATTATCTCAAAGTTTTCAATATCTCATATTCGAAAATATTTTTTTATTGCAGAATGGACCCAGTTGTCAATAATGCGAATAAAATTAGATGGAAGTTTGATGATATCAAGAGTTTGACTGAAAAATATTTTGTAAGTGATAAATTCACGATTGGTCCTGTTGATTGGTGAGTTTCAAAACTTCTTAAGTTGCAACATTTCTGAAGTTGATTTCAGGATTATCAAAGTGGCGAAAGAAGTCACGAATGAAGTCGAACATCTTTCTGCTTATCTTCATTTCATTTCAGCTAACAAAAATGATAAAAATTGGTTATGTCAAGTAGATGGAAGATTCAAGTTACTCAAACAAGATGGAGCTGGAGAACATAAAATCGGAAAGTTAGAAACGTGTTATCACAAGGGCTTATTTTTGTCATATGGTTCTGATATTTTGAAATGGGCTGATTTGCTATCAGACGGAAATGGATTTATCAAAAATGATTCGATTATTGTTGAAGTCGAGTTTAATGCTCGTTATTTTGATTTTTCCAAAAGAATCGATGGTTTTACTGATATCATTGTCAACGTTGATAAAACCGATTTTCATGTTAATAAAGGGGTAACAGTTTTATTCGTAAATCAATCATAAAGGGATGTTTTTATTTAGCTTCTCTGTTCAAAATCCCATTATTTTTATGATTTATTGGTCGATAAGAGATGTCAAGAAAGTTCTATTGAGTTGTCTGATCTGACAACTTTTGAATTTTGCAATATTGTCGCAAACACATCCCGATTTTATGGTGACTATCTTGATGTTAAACTTGATGCACAAAACATGGATTTGATCGAACTCGCGAAAAAATACGGTGTTCCATCACTTCATCAAAAATGCGAACAATATTTGATCTCGAAAAAACCGAAGCTTGAATTGATTGAAAAATTAAAATATGCAGATGCAAATGATTACGAAGAACTTATGGTATGTTTATGGGACAATTCACGAAGTTTCGAAACGTCAAGAAACTTGTTTCACACTAAACACAAATTAAGTTTTGCGGCATTTTGTACCACGTTTTTTGATGTTTTGAAACTTCATCAAAGTTTTTCTCTGATTACTCCAATTTTTTATTTCAGACTACGTGCATCGAGTCTTTGGAAACCGGAGTTAAAATCAAAAATTTGCAAGCCGATGCGAGATTTGTTGGATTGAAAGAAGCTACAAAGTTGAGAATCATGAATCGTTTGCTGGATTTTTTCTAACTTCGTATTTTATTTTTCTACTATTTTACTGTGAATGTTATTTTGAATGAAAGTTTACTATTTGAGCTTTTGTTTAAATTTTTTTGAAAAGGGTTTCTTGCCCAAGATGATGTTAATTACCTGAAGTTAATTAGAACTCTACATTTTTTGAATTGTTCAGAATGAATCCGGATGTTCATAATGGCAATAAGTTACGTTTGAAATTCGAGAACATCAAGAATTTGACCGAGGAATTTGTTCGAAGTGATAAATTAACAATTGGAAATGTTGATTGGTAAATAATTTTGAAAATTAGAATAATTCTCAATTTTTGCTTTTAGGATTCTCAAAATCAGAACGGAGGTATCGAACAAGGTCAAATATTTGAGTGCATATTTGGAATTCGGTTCGGAAAACGTAGCCGCCAAAAATTGGATTTGTGAAATAAAAATCGATATTAAATTATTGGGCGGAATTGGGCCTCCAAGGAGGCTCGGTTTTGAACAATGTTATCATGCAGACACTCATCTAATTTGGGGAAATAAACTTGTAAAATGGTCCGATTTGTTAACCAGTGGTTGTATCAAAAATGATTCGATTTCGATTGATGTCAATTTCAATTTCCGATTGTTCGATTTCTCAAAGAAAATCGATAATGAGACGGATATGATTGTTGTTGTTGAAGGAACTGAATTTCATCTGAATAAATGGGCTCTTGGCTCAAGATCCGAGTATTTTCGAGAACTGATTATGAAAACCAAGCCAAATGATTTGAAACAATGCAAAATTGAAGGAATCACCTCGAAACTTTTTTGTTATATGCTTGCTTCGTTTTATCCATTCTCACATACTAATTTAGGTAAAAAAAAACTTCTTCTAAATTTTAGTTATGCATACATAAATCTCTTGTTTCAGAACGTCATTTCGAGGATTTGATGAAAGCTGCGAAACAATTCGGTGTTCCTTCACTTCACAAAAAATGCGAAGAATTTCTGATGTCCAAAAAATGTGCACTTGAAATTGTTCAGAAAATCAAACTTGCTGAAGAAAACGGCTATGAAGAACTCATGGAAAAATGCATTGACTCGCTGGAAACTGCTGGAGATGTCAAAAATTTGCATGATGATCGAGGTTTTATGGATTTGAAAGATTCTACGAAAGTTAGAATTATGGATCGTTTGTTGAATTTTTATTGATTTTTGTTTTCTGTTTTTGTTGAATGAAGTTGTTGTTATTTGCTAAGCTTATCAATTTTTTTTTAATTTTTTTTGGGTTCAAATTTCCCAAATATATCTAAAATCCCATTCTTGAACTCACATAAATCGACGTTGTTTTTGAATATCCAACCATCTAGTTAGTAGAAATTGAATAGTGTGAAATGAGCCAAAATTGATAGAAAATAATTATAAAAGAAAAAAGGTCATGTTTTATTTTATTTTCAGAATGTTTCCTTTACAAAGCTTCGGAAACACCTTGAAATGGAAGTTTGAAAACATTTCAGCATTGACGAAAGAAGAAAGATTCAGTGATGTTTTTTCGATTGGTGAAACAGAATGGAAAATTGCTGTTTTCAAACTGAACAATTTATATTTGGCAATTCGACTTTACTATGATTCTCAAAACAAGAATGAAAAAAATTGGATTTGCGAAACTGAGACTACTTTCAAATTGTTGAAACAAGTCGGCGAAGGTGAAAATATTGAGCGAACGAATTCAGATACTTACCATGCATCGAAGTTTACTTGGGGATATCCAAAGTTTGCGCTTTATTATGATCTTCAGAACAACAAGTACAAATTGAATGATTCAATTGTTGTTGAGATTGATCTCAGTTTTTTATATTATGATTTTTCAAAGGAAATCAAGAACTATACGGATATTATTGTCAATGTTGAAAATACGGATTTTTATTTGAATAAAGGGGTATGTCGAGCATTTTTAACAGTAATTATTAAAGTATTTAATTATTTTCAGGTTTTGTGCTCGAAGTCGGAGTATTTTTATCATAATATTGTTGATGGAAAATACACTGAAAGTATCATCAAATTTGATAACCTGACTGCAAAAGACTTATGCTATATTCTAATTCCATTCAACCCAGTTTTCAATACAGTTCGCGATGAAACTTATGAGAATCTCATTGAAATCGCAAAAATTTTCGATGTTCCATCACTTCATCAATCAGTCGAGCAATATCTCATCACAAAAAACAAAACATTGAAAACTATTGAAAAAATCAAACTAGCCGAGGAAAATGGTTATGAGATGTTGATGAGAAAGTGTATCGAATCTTTGAAATCTGGAATGGAGATCAAGAATCTTCAAGTTGATCCGAGATTTTCGGAATTGGAAGAGGCTACGAAGTTGCGGGTTATGCGACGTTGCTTGGATTTTTTCTAACTTTTTATTTATGCTTGGATTTTTTCTAACTTTTAAAATACAGTTAACTTTTTTTTTTGGTATTTTGTTAAATGAATCAATAGTTTTTTAAATTTAAATTTTTTTTGTTTTTGGGTTTCAAATCCCATGTAAAGTTACCTCAAATCTAACACACTCATAAATCCTTGATTATTTTTACAGAATGTTTCCTGTTTGAAGCTTTGGGAACACCTTGAAATGGAACTTTAAAAACATTTCAACATTAGATGTTTATCGAAGCTTTGAAGTCTGGAAAGGAGATTCGAGATTTTCGAAATTGAAAGAGGCTACGAAGTTGCGGGTTATGCGGTGTTGCTTGGATTATTGAATGCAGATAAGTGTTTTGGGTTAGTATTTATGATACAGTTTTATTGCTCTTTGAAAAATGCGGCAGAGAAACTGTAGAAAAACAATTAGAGAGGGAGCGGAAAAAGAAAAAGAGTACATGAGAAGAAAAAATTCTTATTCAAAATCGTTCAATTATTATATCATTTGTTTCACAATAGTAGGTATTCTTCGTATTTTTGAATGGTTTCCGAATACATTTTAATATTTTTAACAAATTCTCATTGGCAATCAATCGATATTGTGAACATAAATAATAACACACAAAACAATGAGATGCTGAATTGACAACTTTCAGTATAAAGGAGGCATACCAAAGCGATATCATGAAAGCCCACAAACCATCAGCGCCTATAAGTAGATTGTAGATAATAGGAGTAACGCGTATTATTTGATCAATCATAAAACTAATAGACATAATTATAACTAATTTTGTGATCCGAGTTGCACGCAATTTACTTCGAGAAAATGTGCTAAGTCGTTGAGAACTTTTCAATTCGTTTATCAGAATATATGTAGAAAGTGAAAGAATAAAAATTGGCAGAGTTTCAAAAATGAGATTTATGGAAAATTGATGAACTGCACCTATCTGCAATCTATCGAAATATGTGAGAAGCACTGGAAATTTGACAGTTATATTCTCATCGGGACATCTGCAAAAATCATTTTACTAGACTACTCGTGTATGCTACCGCATACATTTTTTCCAGTTCTTGTTGATTTTCAAAGTAGCCAATATTCAATGTTCTGAACGACAAAGAACAAGGGAGTGCGAAAACAATACTAATAAATGATATTTTTATTCCCGTCGAGGCTGATGTGTATTTTTTTGCATGTGTACTTCGAACAGTGAAAGCTCGAAGAACTCCAAGCGAAACGTATAAAAGAAAATAAGAATGAGAGCTTAGCGCCCACATGAAATGCGAAACGAATTCGAAAATCAAATGAAGCCAATGCGACTCGAAAAAACATCCAGAAAAAAATATTCTACCAAAGAGCATGAGAATGCCACGATAAATATTAAAGAAAAACATTGATAAATCACCAACAGCAATGCTAATAAGAATAATGTTGATTGAATTGCTCCGAAGTTTCACATTTGTGAGTGTTACGATATGAAATACAAGTATGAAACTAGCAATGATCTGAAGTATATCTATAAACAATTCATCGAGTAAAAACGAATTAAATATAAAATAAGCAGCTTTCCATAGAGATTCATATTTAACAGTGGAATTCATAATAAATTATCAACAATACAGGAAGAGGTACAGTACCGTGCATAAAGATACACAATTTAGGTTTTTTGTCAATTTTGGCCTAAAAAATATGAAAATTGTCTGAAAACATTCTTAGGGTTATTTTTTATGCTAATTCTGACCTTATTCACTATTTCATTTGATTTCATCTCGATTCCTGAAGTTTTATGAACCGATGATCAAAATTCGATTTTTGGATATTTTCACAAATTTCTGAAAACCGTTGAGAAAAAATATTTTTCGATTCAATTATCATTAATTTGTGTTCTCATGTCCTACAGGAGAATGTTAGCTCTTGATTCCGACCTCAAACTAAGGATTTCATTGTCTACAAGGCTCATATTGAGAACTCCAGTAAAACCATCCAGAAAATCTGAAAATGCACAAATCTGGAATTTCAATGAAATTTTATCGTTGAATATTGTTCAAAACACTCTAATTACATCATTTGAACCATTCTACACAAAATTCCAATCGAATTTCAAAGTTTTGACTCGATTCGGACATTACTGGATTTCCGATGTTTCTCTAGATCTTTGATTCTACAACATCAAGAACATCAAATATGACTTTTCATTGCTGAATTTTATTTTCATAACAGTTGTGAACACTATTTTATTAATTCTCCAAGCTCAAACCATGCACCGGCTCGATATCAGATCGATAAACATCGAACTACCAGAATAGGGTAATTTCATAAAGAAAACCAATGGAAAATTAAGGATTTTCATAGAGGTCAACTTTGAGCTCCTAGCAATCTCAATTTACGACTGGTAGCACATTCATGACACTTGATATACATGAAAATACATCTAAAGAATAAGTTAGAACAATGAAAAGTCATATTTGATGTTCTTGATGTTGTAGAATCAAGGATCTAGAGAAACATCGGAAATCCAGTAATGTCCGAATCGAGTCAAAACTTTGAAATTCGATTGGAATTTTGTGTAGAATGGTTCAAATGATGTAATTAGAGTGTTTTGAACAATATTCAACGATAAAATTTCATTGAAATTCCAGATTTGTGCATTTTCAGATTTTCTGGATGGTTTTACTGGAGTTCTCAATATGAGCCTTGTAGACAATGAAATCCTTAGTTTGAGGTCGGAATCAAGAGCTAACATTCTCCTGTAGGACATGAGAACACAAATTAATGATAATTGAATCGAAAAATATTTTTTCTCAACGGTTTTCAGAAATTTGTGAAAATATCCAAAAATCGAATTTTGATCATCGGTTCATAAAACTTCAGGAATCGAGATGAAATCAAATGAAATAGTGAATAAGGTCAGAATCAGCATAAAAAATAACCCTAAAAATGTTTTCAGACAATTTTCATATTTTTTAGGCCAAAATTGACAAAAAACCTAAATTGTGTATCTTTATGCACGGTACTGTATATCAATTGTTTATATTCTATAAATTGTTTTTTTTAACTCGTTTTTTGTTTGGTTTTTTGGTGCTGAAACAACGTATTACATTCTTTAAAAAAAACTGTGATTATTCACCACCCAGGCAGATAAAAAATGCGCAAACCCCTGAAAAATGGCGCGCTTGTTTTCAGTTTTGAAAAAGAATGTAGATACAGTTGTGAAATGGAGTATGAAGATAGTTTGTTTATACTATATAAACAAATAATATGAAGTTCCATTTAGGTCTAATATGAACGAAAGTGATGAAAATGATATACTATGGAGAATTTCTAAATTTTTATTCTCATCTGTTTTTGCTGATGATAACTTCTTATTTGTTCTCGAGGCGATTGCTATCTTCATCCTAGTATTCCATATAAAAATTCTTTCCCATAAAAAACTTCGGAAAAATTCTATCAATATTATACTTATTAGTCTAGCCATTTTTGATTTTTTTGTATTTTCTTGGAGCATTTATAAATATTTAGCTCGCATTTCTGGTAGAACATTTGTCGATTGTGTTTTTGAATCATATTGGTTTCATTTGATATTTGAATTGGTGTTATATTGGATTTCAATTCTGAGTAAAATCGCATCATTTTTGCTGTCTGTTTCTCTTGGAGTTCTTCGAGCTTTAACTGTTCGAAGTAAAAATTCAAAAAAGTATACATCAGCATCAACGGGGTACAAAATATCGGTTATCTGTATTATTTTATCGTTGTCTTTTCTTTTTTATTATGAAACAATGCATATTGGATATTTCCGGAACCAGCAAGAAATTGATGTGATGTAGGTGAGAAAAATTATTTATCACTACAGATGCATACCTGGTTTTCAGATGTCCTGGTGAAAATATCACTGTCACATTTCCAGTATTACTCACATATTATGTACCGGTTAGAACAAATGTGATATACGAGTTTTTGATCAATCTGATTTTTGAAATTGTTCCAATTTTGATTATTCCATCATCCACATATTCTCTGATCATGCAATTAAGAGAATCTCAACGCCTTAACCAATTTTCTAGACATCGATTACGAAAATCTAGAATTACAAAACTTGTGATAATAACATCTATGAGCTCTGCGATTACTGAAATACCTCGTGTTATTTCTACCTATCACAAGTTATTTTTTGAACTAAATACTCGTGATGCTTTCATATTATCCATTCGTTTCTGCGTTTATTTTTTATTTGTTATCAATTCAGCATCTCATTGTTTCATGTGTTATTATTTATGTTCACAATATCGGATAATTGCCAATGAGATGTTATTCAAAATATTCAAGTTTATCAGAAGACCATTCAAAAAACTTGTGTATAAGTATTTCTGTGAGACACGAGTGATTATAATTGAAAGATTTTGAGAGGCAATAAACTTTTAGTTTTACAAAATGCATTCATGAAGAAAAATGAAAATTTTATTAACAAACGAGATTAGGCAAATCTTGATTCGCACGTTTATTTTCAACATTTAATTTTTGTTTTTCAGAATTTTAATGTGCAATAAAACTAAGAGAAATCAACAGTTCAATGTTTGAGAAACAAAGGTTTGTATAAAAACCACCCGCATTGTTAAATAATATCAATTCAAAAAATGTTGAGATTTGTCCTGATATTTCTGTCCGTCAACTATCTTCCATCAATTCTTGGATCACCTGAATCTGATGCCAAAGATCTGAATGAAGCACTAAATGGAATACCGAATGGTTACAATGAATCAGTTCTGATTACAGTTCTTTATGAAAAAACATACGAGCAAAGATACAAGATGATTGAAGTTTTTCGAAAAACTTATGGGGAAGAAGCTTATAATCAATTATGGAATAAAATCTCATATCCTCCAACGGAACTTAGAAGAGGAATAATGGATAATAGCTCAGCGTATTATGATGCGAAAATGTTATTTTTAGCGATGGGTTTTTTATACTATGACGAACATGTTTTGTTCGAAATAATGGTAACAAGAACATCTCAAGAAATGAGAGAAATCAAAAAAGCATACGATATAATAAACAAAGATGGTATGGATTTATGTGGTGATATCGAAACAGTTACATCTGGAGATTTAGAAGATATTCTTTTAGCTCTTTGTGAAGCTGACCGAGATGAAAGTGATCGGGTTGATGAAAAATTGGCATTGCGGGATTGTTGCCTAATTTATGAATATGGTCCAACCTATATTTTTGGAACTGATGAGGAGGGCATTAATTCGATTTTGTTTAAAAGAAACTACAAACAACTTCAACTAATGTTTGAGATCTTTTCCGAATATCGAATGCACGCTAGATTAGCGACGTTGGAAACACGAACGATTGAAACTGTGATTAGCAGTGAATATTCATATGAAGAAGAAGATATACTTCAAATGTATATCAAAGCTGTCAAAAATCGAGCGGGTTATTTTGCGGATTTGATTAGAGAGGGGCTGACAGGTACATAGATTAGTTAATTCCGGATAAATGTTCTACTTGACATCATTTCAGATGGAGCCAAGGGTGAACGTCGTGTAATTCGAACGATTTTTAGTCGCGCTGGTAACGATTTACCCGAAATTGTCAAGGAGTTTGGTGGAAAGGATAAACTTGTGGAGAGCATCACAAATTCTACGGATTTATTAGGGTTCACTAAACAAGCTTTGATCGCTATTTTGAATGCGAATTGCGAAAAATGTTAATGATGAATTTTTTCTCACATTGTTTTGTTTAAAAAAAAATACAGGTTTATTCAAACATTCTCATTTGCATTCAGAATAGCTATCAAAGCTTGTTTAGTAATCCGAGTTAGATTTTGAGATTTTCTGATGCTCTCCACAAGTTTATCCTTTCCACCAAACGCTTTAACAATTTCTGATAAATCGACACCAGCGCGTCCAAAAATTGTTCGAATCACTTGTCGCTCACCACTGACTCCTCTCAAGCCTCCTTCAATAAGGCTTGCAAAATAACCCGCTCGATGTTTCATAGTCTTGATGTATTGTTGAAGTGCACGCTCTGCCGAAAAAGAGTACTCTTGTTCAATCATATCCTCAATCGTACGCTTGTTCATAACCGTTTGTATTGGTGTGATATATTCGAATTCGGAGAATATCTCGAACATTCTTCGAAGTTGATTATAGTTTCGGTTGAACAAAATCGAATTGATTCCATCTTTATCAATTCGATAATTATATGGACCATAAGCATATAAATTTTGACAATCTTCCAATGCCAATTTCTCATCAACAACTTCAGATTCATCTCTATCAGCTGCACAAAGTGCTAACAGAACTCCTTTCAAATCCCCTGATGATCTTCCATCAATATCATCGCATAAATCACGATGATCTAATCGCTTATACGCCTTTTTGATGGTCCTAATTTCTTGAGATGTTCTTGTTAGCATTAGTTCGCTTAACGTATCTTCATCGTAAAAAGAGCGAGTTAGACCAAGATTTAATAATTTTGCATCATAGAATGCTTGATTATCGATTATTCCTATCGAAAGTTCCTTTGGGAGATCGCCCAATTTGTTCCATAAATTGAAATATGCTTCTTCACCATAAACTCTTCGAAAAGTTTCCATCATTTTCTGTCTTTCCAGGTATTTTTTCTCATAAATTACCGTAATCAGAGTTGAATAATTGAATGCTTCATTCAGATCTTTGGCATCAGATTCAGGTGATCCAAGAATTGATGGAATCAGAAATAGAAGAAACATTTTTCTTAGATTTTTGAATAACACAGGTGGTTTTTATATAAAATTCTGGTTCTCATGACATTTTTATAGCCCATTAAAACTTCGAATTTGAAAAAAAAATCAGCAGAATCTTGGCTTAAGAAAAAATGTTTTGCTGATTAAAAATTTTATTAACATTCTTCACAATTCGCATTCAGAATAGCGATCAAAGCTTGTTTAGTAAACCAATATAAATCCACAGATTTTCTGATGCTCTCCACAAGTTTATCCTTTCCACCAAACTCCTTGACAATTTCGGGTAAATCGATACCAGTGCGACCAAAGATTGTTCGAATCACTTGTCGTTCGCCATTGGATCCAGCGCCATCTGTAATCAATTGAATTTTTGGAAAAAAAATTTGAGATAAACCTACCTGTCAAACCATTCTTAATAAGATTTACAAAATATCCAATACGGTTCTTAACAGCTTTCACATATTCTAGAAGTGCATCTTTCGTAGACAAAGAATATTCCTCATCAATCATAGTTTCAATCGATCGCTTCTCCAAAGTTATATATTCATCTTTCCATAAATATGTGAATACATAATTCGAGAAAACCCTAAACATCACTCGAAGTTGTTCATAGTTTCGTTTGAACAAAATCTTATTAATCCCATATTCATCAGTATCTAACATTCTACGCGGACCAAATTGATAAAGCTTATCACAGTCTTTTAGTGCTAAATCTACATCATACCAATCGTCTTCATTTCTGTCAGCTTTACATAGTTCTAACATAACATCTTTAAAATCTCCAAATCCTAATTCACAGTCCATTTGATCACATAAATCAGTGCCTAATGCTAGACTTGCCTCTTTGATTTTTTTCATTTCTTTCGATGTTCTTGACACCATAACTTCTATGATAGGTTTTTTTTTATATGAACGACCACGCATTGCATGAATCAATACTTTTGCATCATAAAATGCTGAACTATTATCGATTATTCCCATCCGAATATCGTCTGGAGCATATGAGATTTTGTTCCATAAATTTGAATATTGATCTTCACCATAAACTCTTCGAAAAGTTTCTACCATTTTCTGCCTACGTAGGTATTTTTTCTCATAAATCACCGTGATCAATGTTGATTCATTGAATCCATCCGGTATCCCATTGAGTGCTTCATTTAGAGCCTTAGCATCAGATTCAGGTGATCCAAGAATTGATGGAATCAGAAATAGAAGAAACATTTTTTTGAGATTTTTGAATAACGCAAGTGGTTTTTATATAACATTTTGGTTCTCAGGATATTAAACTGTTGAATTTTATTTTTAGATTTTTGATTTTTTGAACAAATCACGTAGGGATGTCCAACATTACAAAAAACTTTAACAATTCGTTTTCAGAATAGCTATCAAAGCTTGTTTAGTAAACCCAGATAGAAACGAAGTTTTCCTAATTTCCCTGATCAGTTTCTTCTTTCCACCAAAAACTCCAACAATGTCCGGTAAATCGACACCAGCGCGTCCAAAAATAATTCGAATCAAGCGACGTTCCCCGTCATATTTATCTGAAAAATGTGAATATTTGCGGCGATGAACCTCTCAAAATACCTTTTAAACTATCGCTAATCATGCTTGCAAAATACCCCGCGCGATTTTTGACAGTTTTAATGTATCGTTGAAGTGCACGTTCTGTGGCAAACGAATATTCTTGTTCAATCAAATCCTCAAATGTTCGTTTTCTTATCGGAATTTTTAAGAGCTTAGTATAATATTGATAATCGGTAAACATCGCAAACATTCGTCGAAGTTGTTTATCGTTTCGTTTAAACAATATTTGATTGTATACATCTTCATCAGTTCGAAAATGACTATCCGGACCATAATAGTAAAGTGTCTCAATATCTTGTTTTGCTATATTTTGATCAACAATAACGTTAGGTTCATCTTTATCAGCTGCACAAAGTGCTAAAAGAACTCCTTCCAAATCGCCCATTACATCCGATTCAATATCTTCACATAAATCAGATTTTTCTAATTTCCGATAAGCTTTTTTGATTTCTCTCATCTCTTGAGTTGTTCTTGTCACCATTATTTCAATCAAAACATCTTCATCAAAATGAATACCGGTTAGCGCGAAACTTAACAGTTTCGCGTCGTAAAATGCTGTGGTATTAAATTTTATCCCGGCTGTAAGTTCCCGTGGAGCATAATATAATTTATTCCATAATTCTTTATATATCTCTTCACCATATTTATTTCGAAAAGTTTCCACCATTTTCTGTCTTTCTGGGTAGGTTTTCTCATAAATAACTGAAATTAGAGTTGATTCATTGAATGGTAATCCTAGAACTGCTCGTTTCAAAGAATCTGCATCAGATTCCTCTGATCCTAGGATTGATGGAATGACGAACAGGAACAGGGGAAACATTTTTTGAATTCAAACTATTGCGGGCGGTTTTTATAACAAATTTTTTTCTCACGTTTATTTTTTAATTGCTTGGATTTTTTCCAAATGACACGTCATCAAAAATTCTTATGCACTGTATTTCACAGTGTTTGCAGACGGAACAGGAAGGGTTAGATTGTATTTATTCTAAAAATTAACTCAGAGATAGATGCACTTTCAAAAAATGTTTCAAAGCCATTCTAGTGTGCTCAGTGATAAAATCAGCATCATCAATGTGCCCCATCAATTTGAATCGTTCACCATACGATTTGACAATTTCCACTAAATCAATACCACCGCGACTCAAAATGATACGAATCAATTGATCTTCATCGGAAACTGAAATTTATGTGCAGTTAGATTTGTCAGGGTATGTAATCGTATACCTCTTAAAGCCTTGGCAAGTAAATTTGCAAAATACTCCGGTAGATTTTTGACAGCTTCAATATATTGAAGGAGCGCACTATTAGCTGTAGCTGAATATTCCTCGTCAATCACTGCTTCAATTGTTCTCCTTTCCATATATTCCGTCGGAGATATTGTGAATATAAACTTGGGAAACATCTCAAACATCCGTCGAAGTTGATTATAGTTCCTTTTAAACAAGATCGAATTAATGCCCGCATCATCAGTCCCAGGAATCTTAGCTGGACCATAAAGATAAATACTATTACAATCTTGTTCTGCTAACAATTCATTAACAACATCAGATTCATCTCTGTCAGCTGCACAAAGTGCTAGAAGTATATCCTTGAATTCTCCATATTTTTTACGTTTGATAGTTTCACATAGATCAGTATGATATAATTTTTCATAAGCCTTTTTGATTTCTCTCATTTCTTGTTCTTGTTACCATAACTTCAAAGGATTATCACCATAAGGTCCAAGTGCGATATTTAATAATGCAGCATCATAATATGCTATAGTTCTATTGATTTGCATTGTAAGAACATCTGGGGCAACACTTAATCTGAGCAATAATGTATTATATCCCTCTTCATCATATTTTTGTCGATATTTTTTGATCATCTCAATTCGGTTCTCGTGGGTTTTGCCAAAAATATATATAAATAATCTTAATTCGTGATATGGAATTCCATAAACTAGATTGTACAGCAAATTTTCGGGCAAAAATCGTTCTTTTTTCGTTTCTTCTGATTCACTTGATCCAAAAATTGATAGAATATTGAGGGCGTTCAGAAATAAAATTCTAAACATTCTTGAAATCGTATAACGCAGGCAGTTTTTATGAAAAAATTTGTTTCCCATGGATTTTCTTTGGTTTATTGCTTATTAAAATTCTGAAAACCAAAAATATACACTTTCCACTGTACAAAAAACATGTCCCAAATTATTCGAACAGTTCAAAAAGTCAAGGTCATTAAAAAACGTGAGAAAAAAGTGTTCATAAAAACCGCCAACCAAAGCAGATATTCAAAAATGTTCAAAATTTTTCTGATTTTTCTGCTCAAAAATATTTCAACTTCTATCGATTACTACTACGAGGCTGAAATGTTGTATCAATGTCTTCTCAACACACCAGGTCACAATCTATCATCTCTAATCACAATTATTTATGAGAAGAAGTACGGTGAACGACACAAATTGATAAAGATTTTTGAAAGATTATATGGTGAAGAGATGTATGAAGAGTTATGGGATAGGTTAGATTCCTTGGCACCAAGGGAACTAACAATGGGAATAATTGATAATACTCCAACCTATTATGACGCTAAAGTATTGGTTTTCGCATTAACTGGTATTGATTATGATCTAGATCCTTTTTGGCAACAAGAACAGCAGGAAGATCAGAAAAGCTTATAGGGATTTGGAGGATTCTGATTTATGTGATCGAATGGAAACGTACACGATGGGTGATTTGGAAGATATTGTTTTAGCGCTTTGTACAGCTGATAGAGATGAATCTGAATATGCGGATGAAAGAGTAGCTGAAAAAGATTGTAAATATATATACGATTATGCTATAAACGATCATTTTGGGACAGATGAAGATGAGATAAATCGAATTTTTTTTGAAACGAAACTACAATCAACTTCGATTGATGTTTAAGATGTTTCCCAAATTTCAATATACCTCACCTACTGGTATTGCTATGAAAAGACGAACAATTCATGAGATGATCGATGGAGAATATTCATATACTACAAAAGAATTTTTTCATCGATACGTTGAAGCGATTCGAAATCCGACGGGGTATTTTGTGAGTTTGATGAGGAGAAGTTTGGATGGTGAAGATTATCGTGCTATGATTGGGGAACGTCGATTGATTCGAATCATTTTTAGTCGCGCTGGTGTTGATTTACCCGAAATTGTTGAGGAGTTTGGGGGGAAAGAGAAATTGATTGGGGAAATCGGAAAATCTGAGGTTTTACATTGGTTCACCAAACAAGCTTTGATAGCTATTCTAAATGCGAATTTGATGTTCTGAAAACTGACAGCAAACCATTTATGGAAACAAATAAAATATTTAAAATCCGAAGATTTCAATCGATTCACTTTCATAGCTCGAATCTTCAATTGATTCCTTACCGCAAATTGCCGATTTCGGGGGTTGGGATGCTAAATTCCCAAATCCTAAACACGATTAATTACTCACAATCAAGCTTGTGTATGTTTTATTCACCTGTATTAGACATACTCATAATGGGATCTGGTATATAATAACCCTCCATGACGCCCAACCAACTTGTATTCGTCATTTCATCAATAAGAAATTGATTAGAAGATGAAGTTGTGAAACCATCAGTCCATTCATATCGATTATTTCCACATGTTTCAGTTAGTTTACAATGATCCATGTCATTTTTCTCTCCACAATTAGAAGATGTGCACTCAGATTTTAATTCACCACCAATCCAAGTTTTTCCACTAATAAGAACATTTTTCGCGGCTCTCAAACTATTAATCACATCTTTCATTTCCGAATTGTCGATTGATGTTAGAACAGCTCCCAATTCAGCACAAGCCGCTGCACCATCTGTTTGTGTCATGATTTCTTTTGTCACCACAACTTTCATACACCATCCAGTTGTTTTTCTTTTGTAATATGTCCAACCATCTTCACATCGTATTTCGGGTCGAACATTGCACGATATCACGGATTTGAATTGAAGACACAACAACGACATCAAGACCTTCAGAATCATTTTTGATGTGATATTTTTTGATGTTCAGGCTTGGCTTTTATGCAAAAATATTTCAATTTTTGCCATAAAAATCATGTTTTCACGGGGCGGAAAAAACGATTTGGCACAATTTTGTTTTATGCGACCGTAAATTCCCGCAAATTTTTTATCTATTTTGCCGAATTTTATTATTTGGAAGCTACAGTAACCGAAGACATCTTCAACTGCTATGTCATCAAAAATCGGGTAAATTATTGATTCATGAAAAATGCTTTTTCAATATTTGAATCTTTGACCTTAAAGTAAGAAAAACAAAAAAATATGGAAGTGATACTCGTGCAGAGATGTCCTCTCGCTCTCTAACCTCTCCTTTTCCGTCTGTAAACACACTAATTAAAATTTATAATATTGTCTTACGATAATGTTTCAGTTTTGATTCACCTATAGATTTCTTTGGTTACTGTAGCTTCCGAATAATAAAATGCGGCAAAATAGATAAAACATTTGCGGGAATTTACGGTCCAATAAAATAGAATTGTGCCAAATCGTTTGAAAACATGATTTTCATGGCGAAAATCGAAGAGGCGGTGCTTCTTCCCCCTGTTTCTGCTGAAATATTTTCACATAAAAGCCAGGCCTGCACATCACAAAATATGAGATCAAATCGAATCAGAAATGATTGTGAAGGTGTTGATGTTGTTGGTGTGTCTTCAATTCGCCAACGTCGACTCGTGTAATGTTCGACCTAGAAAAACATGCGAAGCGGGATGGACGAAATTCGATCGAGTAATAGTTGAGTGGTGTTTCATGTATTATATTTATCCAAATATGAACAAAACAACGGCTGAAAACATTTGTGCTGGTTTAGGAGCTGAAATATCATCCATCGATAACATGGAAATGAAGAATTTGTTCAGCACGGTGATGAGTAGTTATTTAGAGAGTGTTGCTTGGGTTGGCATAGCTTTAAAACCTGAATGCAATTGTGGAGCTGACAGTTGCTTGTACGTTCCTGGATGTGGCTCTGGAGGATACTATTGGACCGATAAATATACGTATCCAAATGACTTGCTTGATTATGTGAGTGGAGTCAATGAAACTTCTACCGGCTCGAATGTAGTACCATTTGATTCAGGATTGCTTATATCTGGTGGTGAGTAGAAAACAAAAAAATTCTAAATAGAACCATGACTACATCAAAAATATTTTGTTTGTGTTTCTGATACAACTTTCAATTTGAAATGATTTGGTCGATTTAGTATAATTATATGTTTAGAATTTCATGCGGTTTGGAGTACCGATGCTATAGAAGGTGGTGTATTCTGTGGAAAAGAGGCGACTTAACAAAACTGGAACATTCTTTTCATAAAGTTGTTATTTGCATTTTTTTGTTTCGATTAATTGAAAGATATATACTTTTCCGCATCTTCAATGTTCATCAAAAACTCAAAATTCAAAAAAATTTGCAAATGAAACCTTTATTATCCCAACAAAAACCCAATTCTCAATTATTGGATTGTTTCCCACAAAGCACCGAACCGGCATTATACAACGCAGATCCAACTTGGATTCCTAAAACTTTTCCTAAATTTAAAGATCATGCCTCTCCTCCGACTCACCGGTACGACTAAGAACCACTCCTTCCGCTTTTGTATAATGCTCTTGGCCATTTATAAGTTCTTGCACCACGCTAAGATGAGTCAGAATGAAATCATTAGAAGTCGTGTAGCCGTCAGTCCAATAATATCCATTTCGACCACAATTATCAGTTACAGGACATGAATTTGCTCCACAATTGCATTCAGATTTCAACTCTGCACCGAGCCAAGAAAATCTAGAACTCGTAGAAGCTAGCAAATTCGCAGCGGAATTGTACATCTCCACGTCATCGATTGATGACATAACAGCTCCAACTCCAGAACACACTACTTTAGCTCGTGCCAAGTTCACACTTCCCACCAAAACTTTCATACACCATCCAGTTGTATTCCGTTTGTAATATGTCCAGCCATCTTCACATCGTATTTCGGGTCGAACGTTGCACAAACCCACTGGTTCGAATTGAAGACACAACAACGCCATCAAAACCTTCAGAATCATTTCTGATACGATTCGATGTTTTCTGATGTTCAGCCCTGGCTTTTATGCAAAAATATTTCAATTTTTGCCATAAAAATCATGTTTACGGGGCGGAAAAACGATTTGGCACAATTTTGCTTTATGCGACCGTAAATTCCCGCAAATGTTTTATCTATTTTGTCGAATTTTATTATTTGAAAGCCACAGTAACCAGAGAAATCTATGTCTTAATCGGAACTGACACGTCATCATAAAACGAAAGTTTTAATTTAATTTTTTTGTTTTCCAGTAACAAAAGAAGCCTATGTGTGACACAATCTTTTGCGTTCCTTGAACCTTTTAAAAATGCTTTTTTATTTGTGTTAATTTTGAAGAATGCAAATGGAACCTTTAAAAATTAGAAATTTTCCCACAAATAACCGAATCATAGAAGTCAGTCGATTGAACATTTTCGAGTTCTAAAAATGTTCGTGACATCATTAATTTCATTTTTTTTTCACTCACTCGGAATCGAATCCATAATAAGTCCATCAGATGAAACATACTTCTCTACTTCTACATTATTGTCATTCGTGAGTAATGTAAACATAACCAGATTATTAGAGATGTAGTCATTTGAAGTAGTGTAGCCATCAGTCCAATAATACCCGTTCGGACCACAATCCTCAGTTAGAACACAGAGTTTCTCTCCACATATACATTCAGATTTCATATCTGCACCAAGCCAAGTATTCGTGGCACCCGCAATACTTTTCAAATTCAACAACCTGTCGTTCATTGCCGAATCATCGATTGATGAGATCACCGCTCCCAAATCACTGCAAACCTTCTCGGCTTGGGCTTTGTTGATATTTTGTTGAGCTACGACTTTCATACACCATCCAGTTGTTGCTCTTTCGTAATACGACCATCCATCGTCACATTGTGTTATTGGAATTTCTGTTGTCACTGTTGAAGCATAATAGGGCTGAAATGCTGTGTTTTTATACCTATAACACGCTGTTTGCACCTTACCGGTGGATACTTTGGTGTAATTGAAGTTGATTTTGAATCAGTAGAAACCATCTGATTTTCCTGCTCCAATTCGATTTGATTCCTCGGCTCCAATTCGTCAGATATTTCCAACTGTGGCAAAATTATTTGAGTGCTTCTAGTAGGAAAACACAAATCAACAGGGAATACAAGAATAGCTGCGATAATAATGATAAATCTAACCATACCTGAATAAAACTAACAAAAAAATATAAAGCAATAAAGTCGTTTCTTTATCTGAAACTAACCCGTTTATCTTTAGCGTGCGATTTGTGGAAAAAAAATCGGTTCAATCATAATAATATATTATAAGATATAAATTATAAGAAGATGAAAAAATCAAATGATAAGATGGTTCAAGGAATTATTATTTCCAACAGTCTTTCATACATTCAAAATTCAAAATAGTATAGAAAAATATGATACTTTCTGTTAAAAAAATGTCTAAATTGTCGAAAATAATTAATGTGAGTCTTGAAAAAATAAAATAATTGTTTTTGAAGTCGCTCGACGGAAATTTCGAAAGTGTTTGCACACAGTGTGTCGCTAGAGCGCATATGCTGGTTTTGTAGTTTGAAAATAAATGCGGGAAATCTGTTGTTTCCAGTGTTTCTTGTGTCTTTAACGAGAACAAAAATGCAAACAACAAGTTTATCAAGCAACAAAAAGTTTTAAAAAGTCGCTTCTTTCCCACAGAACACACCATCTGCTAATTCTGTCTCATTTCTCCAAACCGCCCAGAAATCTAAACATATAATTTATAAATTTGAAAACCTTGGGAACGTTATCCAGTCTTTCCTACTTACCACCCTCAACCATAAGCACCGCTGAATCAGGGACATCTGTGCTGATTCCACTGAACCCTCCAGCATTAAGAAAGTCATTCGGGTAAGAGAATCCAATAGTACCATCCACTACCACATCCAGATAACTTCACACAAGCGTCAGCTATTCCGATCCAAGCACCCCATCCGGTCCCTCCATATTCCGACATTGCCGATGTGAACTCATGGCTCATATCCGTATTTTCAATGGATGATAACTCAGCTCCGAAACCAGCACAGATACTTTCAGCCCTTGTTTTATTTATGTTTTTTTCATAGACAAATTTGACACACCACTCAACATACTTTCGACTGAATTTCATCCACCCAACTTCACATGTTCCTTCTGGTCGAACATTACACGAGTCCACCATGGCGAATTGAAGACACATCAACAACATCAACATCTTCATAATCATTTTTGTTTTGATATTTTCTGATGTGCAGGTCTGGCTTTTATGCAAAAGCAGCAAACTGTTTCGATGATGTTCGGGTTAATGGCACAATTTTATTTTATGGAACCATAAATCGCCGTGAATGTTTTATCTATTTTTGTCTGTTTTATTATTTGGAAGCTACAGTAACCAAAGATATCTATAACTGAATCGGAACTGACTCGTGGTCATAAAACGATAATTTATTTTATGTTTTTGTTTCACAGTAACCAAAGAAGCCTGTGTGTGACACAATCTTTTGCGTTTTTTGAACCTTTTAAAAATGATTTTTTATGTGCCTTAATTTTGAATATCCAAATGAAACCTTTAAAAATTAGAAATTTTTCCACAAATAACGGAGTCATAGGAGCCAGTCGATTGAACATTTTCGAGTTCTAAAAGTGTTCGTGATTTTGTTAATTTCATTTTTTTTCACTTACCCGGAATCGAATTCATAATAAGTCCATCAGATGGATAATACTTCATTACATACACATTATTGATATTAATGTCTAATGAAAACATAATCAGATTATTAGAGATGTAGTCATTGGAAGTCGTGTAGCCATCACTCCAATAATATCCATTCGGACAATCGGGTGTAGTGAGACAGAGTTCCTCTCCACATAGGCATTCAGATTTCATATCTGCACCAAGCCAAATTTTTGTGGCACCCGTAATACTTTTCAAATTCAACAGCCTGTCGTTCATTGCCGAATCATCAATTGATGAAATCACAGCTCCCAAATCACTGCAAACCTTCTTGGCCTCGGCTTTGTTGATATTTTGTTGAGCCACGACTTTCATACACCATCCAGTTGTATTTCTTTTGTAATATGTCCAGCCATCTTCACAAGATTGACCTCCACAAGATTCCACATACGATGGAAAGTGCAAGCACAACAAGAATATCAAGAATTTTCTAACCATCTCTGGTGTGATGTATTGTGTTAGTTTTCATTTGGCTTTTATACAAATATTTTTATTACATTTTTTCTAATTAAAGTGGTACAATTTGGTTTTATTCATAATAAAATGCCGTGAATTTCGTAATTGTTTGTTTTTCTTGTTCTACGGTCAAAGAATCGAATTTTGAAAGAATATTTTTCCGGTTTGTGTGTTAAAAATATTTTTTTTTATATTGCACTTAATACGAACAAAAATGCAAACAACAAGTTTATCAAGCAACAGAATGCACAAGTTTTAATAAGTCGCTTCTTTCCCACAGAACACACCATCTGCTTTTTCTGTGTTATTTCTCCAAACCGCCCAGATATCTAAAAATATGATTTTTTTTTTGCCTTTAACTTTGCGACAAATTTTTTTGTCGTCTAACCCCCCTTAAAGAAGATAATTACTAAATGGGATCACCGTGTGGTCTCCTTTAGTAATCAAAACTTGGAAACGTTATCCAGTCTTTTCTACTCACCACCCTCAGCCATAAGCACTCCTGAATCAGGTACATATGCGCTGAGTCCACTGAACCATTTAGTATCTAGCAAATCATTTGGGTAAGAATATGCATCGGTCCAATAGTAGCTTCCACTACCACATCCAGATAACTTCAAGCAGATGGCCGCTCCACAATTGCATTCAGCTATTCCAACCCAAGCACCCCGTCCGGTTATTCCAGAATCCGACATTGCCGATTTAAACTCATACCTCATGTCCGTATCTTCAATCGATGATAACTCAGCTCCGAAACCATCACAGATACTTTCAGCCCTTGTTTTGTTTATGTTTTTTTCATAGACAAATTTGACACACCACTCAACATACTTTCGACTGAATTTCATCCACCCAACTTCACATGTTCCTTCTGGTCGAGCAGCGCATGAATCCACGGAGGTGAATTGAAGACCCAACAACAACATCAACACCTTCACAATCATTTTTTATGTGATATTTTCTAATGTGGAGGCCTGGCTTTTATGCAAAACCAGCTCCGTCTCTTCAATTTTCGCCATAAAAAATCATGTTTTCACGATTTGGCACAATTTTTTATGCGACCGTAAATTCCCGCGAATGTTTTATCTATTTCTGTCTGTTTTTATTATTCGGAAGCTACAGTAACCGGTGAAATTCATGTCTGAATCAAACTGGCTTCATAGAACGATGAATTCATGGCTACACAGTAACCATTTTCCAGAGAAAGGAAGATTAAAGACAGTTAGACAATTATTCCGGTTTTCCTCAAAGCTTAGTGTCAAAAATAGTTTATTATGAAACGAACCAGTGAAAAAATTCCGAAATCATGAAAGTTAATACGAGCTGAGAAAATCTTGTGTTTTCAAAATTTCAAATTGCCCCCACGTCCAGCGGATTTGTGTGTGTGTGTGTGTGCAAACACCGCGACGCACTTTTGCACAGGAAGATTTGAAGTCTCATATTTTCACAATCTCTATCTTTTGTTTGGTTCAAGTTCAGCCCGGTTAAAGTCAGAGGCTTCGTGGGTGGTCTCCGTCAACCGGAATAGCTGTCTGACCGCCTTTAACTCCAGGTTCGTTTTGGGCGTGAAAATAATTTTCAACAATGTTTCAGCTTATTCAAGACCGATAAGTTATGTGGTAGATATTGTGACAACACTGTTTTTGTTCGCTCTGGAACCTTCAAGTAATTGAGCTGGCGGGCTATTCATCAAAAACTCAAAATCAAAAAAAAACTTGCAAATGAAACCTTTATTATCCCAACAAAACCCCAATTTTCAATTATTGGATTGTTTCCCACAAATCACCGAATCGGTAGTTTCATAAGAAGAAGCCACTTCGATTCCTAAAACTTCTCGAAAATCAAAAAAAAAACTGTTATTTCTCAACTCACCCGAATAATAAAGATTCACCCCTTCCCCAATAAAATAATAATGGTCTTGGCCATTTTTAACCTCTTGCGCCACGTCGAGATATTTCAAAAGGAAATCATTAGAAGTTGTGTAGCCGTCAGTCCAATAATATCCATTCGGACCACAACTATCAGTTACCGGACATTCATAGTCTCCACATTCACAATCAGTGTTCAATAATGCACCAAGCCAGGAGACGCTAGAACTCGCAGAAGCTTGCAATTTTGCGGTGAAATTGTACATATCCACGTCATCGATTGATGACATCACAGCTCCAACTCCAGAACACACTGCTTCAGCTCGTGTCATATTGACAGTTCCCACAAACACTTTCATACACCATCCAGTTGTATTTCGTTTGTAGTACGACCAACCAGCATCACATTCTCGTGCTCGACATCTTATTTGACACGAATCCACCAATTGGACACACAGGAAGAACACCAAGACCTTCAGAATCATCTCTGATGTTTTCTGATGTACAGGCCTCCTGCTTTTATGCAAAAATATTTCAATTTTCCCATAAAAATCCCGAACGGCACAATTTCGATTTTATGCGACCGTAAATCGCCGATATTTTATCTATTTTCCAGCTTCATCGTTCAACAAAACTACCGTATCCCCGGAATTCCATAGCTGTATACACGTCATCAAAAATTTTCATTCTTCCTCTGTTGTGTGTGCACAGTATTTCAATCGGCGTCCTTTTTTGTGTGTGCAGACGGAAAAGGAAGGGAGTTAGAGACGGAGAGGGAGGGACGCGCACTTTATTATTTTTCATCTTTATCTGGGTGCGTTTTTTTTTTTATTTTTCTGTTTTTTTAAGAACTATAATTTCAGATATATTATCATTATCACTCAACGATTTGGAGTAAAATGTCAGCGGAATCTACTGCGGTATATCAACTCAAAAATCACTTTCTGCAACTCTTGGAATTCGAGTTGGAAAAAGTTGACAAAATTTACCTGGATTTTTCAAAGGTAAGGGTTACAAGGATGTATTAAGCATTGTTAAATATACCAAATCTACCACGCTGAAAATGATCCAGAACTCAAAAACTGTAAAATTTCAGGATTCGATGAAAGCAGCGATGGAAAAGTTGATAACAATTCAACAAATCAGGATGTTCTTCCTAGAAACAAGAAAGGATTTGGACGACGCTCGGAAAATTCAATATGGAATTTTAAAACCAGGTAAGAAATTAAAACTTGTTTTGAACTTATCGATTTATTCTTTCAGAGTTTCAAAATCGATTGTGTGTTGGCTCGGAGGCCACAGATCACTGGAGTGTTGATGATCAGATAATCAATAAGGTCAGTTTTAAACTAGTGTATGATTTAGTTTTGAAAAATATGGAAATTTTCAGATAATGCGTCAATTCAAACTACAAGGATCTTCAACCAAGTGAACTTGTGATAGGATCGAGCTCAAACATTTTAGAAGAAGTCGTACCTTGAGGTCCAAGCCTTGGACCCTAAGCTTCCTAATAGTCTTATTGCACAGTCCCCACCCTATCCAGAAGTTATCCTAGATTTCCTGAAGTTTATTGTCCTGATCTCTAACGCAGTCATACCCTTCTATGTACGATATCCCCTGTCCCTACACGACCATTTTCACTAGATTCTGCCATCCTCTTTATCTTTTTTATCTCACCATTTTATTTTCACATACTTTTATTATGTAGTTTCATATTCGGTTCTCATAAATGTATTTTATTCAAATTTCCTCTTCTGTTTCCTCTCCGTCTCTAACCCCTTCCTTTTCCGTCTGCACACACAAAAAAGACGCCGATTGAAATACTGTGCACACACAACACAAAAAAGGGGAGGAAGAATGGAATAAAGTGGATTTTTGATGACGTGAAAATGGAAATAATAAAAAGACGCCGATTCAAATAATGTGTACTGGGTTTTCGATGACGTGTCATAGTTGTTTTAAATAATGAAGCGCAGAAATAGATTCTCGTGTTCTTCACAGGCAATAACGGAAGGATCCATAATGGATCCATTATGGATCCATCACCCATTTTGACCCATCTTGGATCCATCTGAGACCAATCAGAGACCTATCTCGCATCAATCAGTGATTTTGATTGATCCATGATTGATCCGTGATTTATCAAGAACAAGAGTTTATAGAAGTCAGAAGTATTGGGTCCAAGAACAATTATTTTAACTATTTTTTGAAAGAATATTGTTGTCATAACTACAAAGTGTTAAAAAATAACACTTGTAGCCCAAAAATCATTCAATTTTTTCCAAAAAAGTAAACTCAAAAACTTTCACAGAGAGGGATGATTTTTATATCATTTTACTCAGCGTGAAATTCTGAATCGAATGGTGTTTACCATTTTTCACCAAACTCGATTAATTGGTGCGCGAAAACAATCAGTTAAAGGCGCACACATTTGTTTGAGTTGGTCTCGCAGCGCACGCCGTTTGTGTGCATTTCGAAATTTTCTTTTTTTTCTTTTTTCTCGTTTTTTTCTGTTTTTGAGGGGCAATGAGTAACTTATGAGACGAAGAACGAATAGAAAAATCTTTTCCGGACTATTGACGAGTGAGGAATTATAGTGGGACATTGGAAATCCTCTTCAAACGCCTGAATTAGACCAAAATGTGTTTTCTTCATGTATTTCATAGATATTTAGGCGTGTGAGCCATTCATTTGTAGTTTTTAAATAATTTTCTCCTGGTGTGAAGAACTCATTTCAGCTTGGAGCATCAAGTTTCTCCTGGGAAGCTTGAAATTCACTTGGTGACTGATTATCTCCGCTCAACAGTCCCTAGAACTATCCTTAGCTGCTCATTTGAGATTTTCTGGTTGAATTTTATAATTTCTTAGACGATTGAGAGAACATCACACCTAGTGAATGTTATTAGTCATCAATTCAACCTATCACGTTTGTTCTTACAACTTTTACTATACTTCACTTCAAATTATTTTTTTTTAAACTCATATCATCGGTTCTGCCCTTCACTAATCACATAATGGTGTTAAGTTAATTTTCTCCTAATTTTTCGTATTTCTCATTCTCTCAAATCGTAATTATATGATTTAGTTTCTGCCTAACTCTATATTTTCAGGTATATTCGTCACAAAAATGCTCGAGCGATCGAACATAGCGGAAAATGGAGATGTTCTTGTAAGTTTCTCCTAAAAATTTACAATGTTTCACGATAAGTTCAATCTGATTGCAGAAGCGATGGACAAACAACTGGGAGGCCAACGTCAGGACTGCGCAGCTCGGCCAACTACCTTATAATAAGATAAGTTATTAATTTTTTGTTAGATTCGCAACCTGTATGAAGTCTACACTCAGCAAGGCAATGTTTTTGTTACTCACAAGGGAAGTGTGTTATGAATCATCAGAGATTTTCAATGAGACACATATGTTTCTGTGCAGTTTTTCACGCTGAGAAAGATCCCGTTTTCAGTTTTTTCTGAGCGACTATCTGAAGAAGAGCCCGAAGATGATCCATAAGTTCAGAATTTTGTGAACATTGTGTTTTTTAGAGCGCATAGCTCATGTTCAGAGGGAAAAAACAGGATTTTCACAAAATTCTGGACTTTTGGCTAATTTTCGTTGTCTTCAGAGAGTCGCTCGGCAAAATCTGAAAACGGAATCTTTCACAGCGTGGAAAACTGTACAGAAACATAAATGTCTCGTTGAAAATCTCTGGGTTCTCATAACACTTTCCTTGTCAGAAAAACTTATTCAAAAGTTTCTAAAGGAAACTAAATTCCTGATATTGAGAAAAAAATAGTTGTAGACTTTTAGCAGTTCGGATTATTTTTATTTTATTTTCTTCTATCACTGTTTTTTTTTTTGCTTCAATAAATTTTTTTGTCTTAAAAGTGTTAAAAGTTTTGAATAAATCAAGCATCAATCATCGATCCATCAACGATCAATCAGTGGTCGGTGTGATGGATCCATTATGTGCACCTTATGGATCCATCACCTCGGGGGACTTGATGGATCCATAATGGATCCATTATGGATCCTTCCGTTATTGCCTGTGCTTGACATTCTCTTCAATTCCTTTTGGTGGATTTGTGTAGTGTTCGACTGAAAGGAACATATGAAAATTATTTAAAAAATGCGAATAAAATTTTTTTTTTTTGAAAACACAATTCTCAATTAACATATTGTTTTCCACAAATCACGGAATCTGCAATATCATCAGAACCATAAGCGGTCATCCCTAAAAAAATGTCGGTGATTTCAGTATGTCTCATTTTTTGTTACTTACCTGATTTAATAAGAATGGCTCCTTCGAGCGGTATCCAATAATATTGTACTGTCGCTGGAATCAAATTACTTGTAATGTAATCATTCGATGTCGTAAAACCATCAGTCCAATAATATCCATTTGGGCCGCAATCATTAGTTCCTGGACAGGCATAATCTCCACATTGGCATTCAGATTTCAGTTCTGCACCAAGCCAAGTCATGCTAGCACTCACCGAATTTGTCAAATTTCTAATGAAACTAGCCATTGTCGAGTTATCGATTGATGACATAACAGCTCCAACTTCAGAACACACTGCTTTAGCTTGTGTCCTGTTCAAACTTCCCCCAAACACTTTCATACACCATCCAGATGTATTCCGTTTGTAATATGTCCAGCCATCATCACATTTTTCTCTTTCACGACATCTCAAACGACACAAATCCACCAATTGAACACACACCAACAACATCAAGACTTTCAGAATCATTTTTGATCTGATTTGATATTTTTCATTGTGCGAGGCTGACTTTTATGCGAAAATATTTCAATTTTCGCCATAAAAATCATGTTTTCAGCGGGGGAAAACGATTTGGCACGCATGAATTTTATGTGACCGTAAATTCCCGTGAATGTTTTATCTATTTTGCCGCATTTTATTATTTTCAAGCTACAGTATCCATAAATCTAACAAAGCTTTATTTTCCAATTGTCAAATCATTCTAGGAAATTTACTGACTTTGTGACTGCACACACTAAAAAGACGCCGATCGATAATATGTATGTAATTGAGAAAACCTCCTCATTTCTATCTCTTTCTTTCTTTTCTCTCTCTCAACTCTCCCCACTCTCTCATTTCCTCTTCCTGTTTCTTCGTGGAGAGAGTGTGTGATGTGAAGAGGGTGCAAAGAAACAAAGAGTATTCGTATGCAAACAAGAGGAGAGAGTGTGAGAAAGCGAGAGGGATTAGAGAAAAATAGGGAAAGGCGTCCAGATGCAAAACAGGCCAGAAGTTTTTTCCTTTTTCTATTTTTTTATTTTTGTTCATGCGGTGTTCCTTTTTATTGCTATTTTTCTTGATTTTTGGGCCTTAAATAGGCCTTTCTCAGGCTTATTTAGGCTTGTTTTATAGGGATTTTTTTTCAGAATGAGCCCAAACCAACCTCAAACCAGCCATGAACCACCACCAAATCAAACTTCCCGACCACTGAAAAGAGATCTAGATACAACTCCACTTCACTTCATCCAATGTCCAATTCCTACCAACTTCCAATATCAAAGATCTCCATACTGGGAAAATCAGTACGCAAAATATCTGCAGATTGCCAAGCTCAAATACGTGAAATACGAAGAAGTGCAGACACTCGAAGATTTTATGGAGGAAGTGGAAGTGGAGAGTTCGGACAAGAGTGGATTTCAGATGTTGATGCAGATTCAGAAGAGTGCAATACTCCCAAGGTTGCCGCCGGATATTTTGACAAAGTGTTTTGATGTGATTTTGAGGAAAAGTTTATCGCATGTTGAAGGGAATAAGGATTTGACACCTATTGATATCACGTGAGTATAATCTGAGCAATTCTTGTATAATCTGAGCAATGCTCTTTTCCAGAATAATCCATCCAAACCTTCCCAATGGCAAAAAATGCTACTTCAACAAAGTTCTCAACAAAATCAATGTGGGTGATATTATCAATGAATTGATTGAGCTACAAAAAACGAATCATGGTTTTTTGTTTGATTTTAAATTCCGGATCCAAATTGAGATTAGGGAGATCTTTAAGGTTAGTTTTTATACTCTGAGCAATGCTGGAAAATTGTTGGAATGTTTCCAGATAAGCTTTCAGTGAAATAAGAATTTTTCCTGATTTTGAAATATCCCCTCCTTATGAGACCCCCCTCCCTCCCTTAAAAGGACCCCCTCCCCCTTATGAGATCCCCCCTCTCTTAAAAGGACCCCCGCCCTTATGAGACCCCCCTCCCTTAAAAGGACCCCCCCCTTATGAGATCCCCCCTCTCTCTTAAAAGGACCCCCCCCTTATGAGACCCCCCCCCTAAAATATGCATTTTTTCCAGAAATATGTTCTTGGCGAATCGAACACTTTGCTCAAGTCAATAGCCATCGCATTCCACAACGATTTGCAAAAAACCAACAAAAACTATATGGCGAATTTTGAAGACTTATTGGAAAGTGAGAAACGACAAGAGATTGCTGCACAACACTTGCAACGGACATATTACATCAAATTGCGACAATTCCATTTGGGAAGTATGCCAGCAATTGCTCATTTGATGAAAGATTATGAATTTGTTGTGTTGACGAAAGGCGGCAAGTTGATTTATAATAAGGGAAAAGCGAAAACACTTACGATTCTTGAGATTAATGGGAAATTTGATGCGGTTTTGTGATTGTGATAATCAATTAATGAATTTTTGTTTTTGAAAGAAACCAATTATATAAACACTATATACGCTTGTTCTCTAACCCTTCCTTTTCCGTCTGCACACACTAAAAAGACGCCGATTGAAATACTGTGTGTAAAATGAAAGAGGGTTTTTGATGACGTGGCAAGTGTAATAAAGCTTCCTGTAGATTCTCGATAATCGAATGCCCCGACAAAGATAAAACATTCGCGGGAATTTACGGTCGCATAAAATGAAAATGTGGCGTTCCCGGTTGAAAATAGGATTTTTACGGCGAAAATTGAAGAGGCGGAGGGAATTTTTGCATAAAAGCCAACCTCCACATCAGAAAATATGAGATCAAAACGACTCAGATGAAGGTCTTGATATTCTTCACCTTTCTCCAATTCCCTTTGGTGGATTCTTGTTATGTTCGTCCGAAAGGAACTTGTGAAGATGGATGGGCGTATTACGAAAGAAAAACAACTGGATGGTGTATGAAAGTGTTTGTTGAAAGATTGATGGCTAAGACAACAGCTGAATCTTATTGTGATGAGAATGGAGCTGTTCTATCATCAATCGATGACTTGGCAATGCAAAATGTGATTTTGAGTTTGATTAGTGCTCAAAATGCTAAACTAACCTGGCTTGGTGCAAAATTAAAATCCGAATGCCGATGTGGAGAAGATGTTTGCGCAGACCCAAATAATGAATGTGGTCCAAAAGGTTATTATTGGACTGATGGTTACACAACTTCTAATGATTACATCAAAAATAATCTGAATGTGACGAGTAGTATAACCGATGGTCAAATAATTTGGTTGACAAAAGAGGGACTGATTATTTCTTATTCGGGTGGTTAGTTGGAATATACATATATTGAATCGACAAACATTTTCAGAACTCGATATTTCTGCTATTCTCAATGCCAGTATGGATTCGGTGATTTGTGGGAAACCAGCGTCTAATTGAGTATCAGGGGTTGAATAATGGTTTTGTTATATATTTTGGGGAGGTTAAATCTGAATAATAAAAGCATAATAAGGTCAAAAAAGTCTATTACTGTATTTATACATCCATAATTTCACGTAAGAGAAAACGAGAGACAAAAAATTAGCGTGTGCGTGCAGAAGAGGGCGCGAGACGAAAAAGGGATATGAACAGACTCCGCATATTTTTTTGTTTGAATTTCCGCGGCGATAGTTTTTGAACAAAACAATAGATTATTTTGCTGTGAAGAAGTTTGCAATTAAAGGGTTGGTGCAAAACACAAGCGAGTTAAAACCTACAAAATAAAACAAGAAAATCCGCTCTAGCGCACAACTTGTTTTTCGAATTTTCGTGCGTGTGTTTGCACACAACTTTGAAAATAACACTGTGACACCTTTTTGTAGACTATTTTTTCACCAGGAGAACACAAACCCTTTAACATATTTATTAAGAAAATTCAAGTTTCAATCATTAAACCGGTTTTCCACAAATCACAGAAGTCAATAGCCAATCAGAGTTACATGTTTGAGCAACTGAAGATACGGTTTTATGGTATATTCAATAGTATTTTTTAAACTCACACCAATCAAAGTTGAAACAAAGTGAGTCAAGTCGATTATAGGTTTTTGTCCCATTCGCTGAAATGCCTGGACCATACGCAATAATTTTATCAATCGAATTAGATGGAGTTGTTAAACTTAAACCATCAGTCCATATATATCCAGTTTCATCACATCCATCAATCCAAGGGCATACAGCCATCCCACAATCACATTTAGCTATCAATTTTGCACCAAGCCAAGCTTGTAGCGATGTATCATTTGAAAGACTAAAAGTGAAATTGTACATGGCCATATTATCGATTGATGAGATAACAGCTCCTAAGTTATTACAAATTTTTTCAGCATCGGTTTTGTTCAAATTATTTTGAGCGACCAGTTTCATACACCATCCAGTTTTTTCTCTCTTATAATAAGTCCATCCAGCTTCACATGTTCCTTCTGGTCGAACATTACATAAATCCACCAATTCAACACACACCAACAACATCAAGACTTTCAGAATCATTTCTGATACGATTCGATACTTTCTGATGTGGAGGGTCTGGCTTTTATGCAAAAGCAGCCTCCGCCTCTTCAATTTTCGCCATAAAAAACTGTTTTGATGGTGATCATGTTGATGGCACAATCTTGTTTTATGTGACCGTAAATTCCCGCGAATGTTTTATCTATTTTGCCGCATTTATTATCCAGAAGCTACAGTATCTCAAGCAATCGTCACGTCATCAAAATCCCGATATTGTTGTTGTAAAACTATGTACACCGTATTTCAATCAGCGTCTTTTCAGTGTGCAGACGGAAAAAATCAGAGAACGAGAGGAAAGACTTACAATGAGACAGAAAGCGAAGGTCTAGAGAACGAGGAGGTGTTAAAAAAAGTATTTCTTGAACTGTTAGCGTGCGTGCGGAGCGTGTTATTACAACGTGACAAAAGAACTGTGAATGAAATATTTATTAAACCAAACCCAATGTTCAATACTTAGCAACTTTTCCACAAAGAACCGAGCTTAGTGGCACACACTAAAAAGACGCCGATTGAAATACTGTGTGCAAAATGAAAGAGGGTTTTTGATGAAGTGGCAAGTGTAATAAAGCTTCCTGTAGATTCTCGATAATCGAATGCCCCGACATAGATAAAACATTTGCGGGAATTTACGGTCGCATAAAATAAAATTGTGCCGTTCCCGTTGAAAATGGGATTTTTACGGCGAAAATTGAAGAGGCGGAGGAAACTTTTCGCATAAAAGTCAACCTCCACATCAGAAAACGACTCAGATGATGATTCTAAAGGTCTTGATATTCTTCACCTTTCTTCAATTCCCTTTGGTGGATTCTTGTTATGTTCGTCTGAAGGGAACTTGTGAAGATGGATGGACGTATTATGAGCGAAAAACAACTGGATGGTGTATGAAAGTTTTTGTTGAAGGATTGATGGCTAAGACAACAGCTGAATCTTATTGTGATGAAAATGGAGCTGTTCTATCATCAATCGATGACTTGGCAATGCAAAATGTGATTTTGAGTTTGATTAGTGCTCAAAATGCTAAACTTACTTGGCTTGGTGCAAAATTAAAATCCGAATGCCGATGTGGAGAAGCTCTTTGCGCAGACCCAAATAATGAATGTGGTCCAAAAGGTTATTATTGGACTGATGGTTACACAACTTCTAATGATTACATCAAAAATAATCTGAATGTGACGAGTAGTATAACCGATGGTCAAATAGTTTGGTTGACAAAAGAGGGACTGATTATTTCTCATTTGGGTGGTTAGTTGGAATATACATATATTGAATCGACTATTATTTTCAGAACTCGATATATCTGCTATTCTCAATGCCAGTATGGATTCGGTGATTTGTGGGAGATCAGCGTCTAATTGAGCATCAATAATGGTTTTGTTATATATTTTGGGGAGGTTAAATCTGAATAATGAAAGCATAATAAGTTCAAAAAGTCTATTACTGTATTTATACATCCATAATTTCACGTGAGAGAAAACGAGAGATAAAAAATTAGCGTGTGAGTGCAGAAGAGGGCGCGAGACGAAAAAGGGATATGAACAGAACAAAACAATAGATTACATATTTCGCTGTGAAGAAGTTTGCAATTAAAGGGTTGGTGTACCGCCAAGGAATCTTCCTTGGTTTATATAGGAATAAGGTTCTCCTGGAAGGTTCCAGTTTTAGAAAACAATCTAGTATTAATCCAGCATATGTTTTACCTCAAAAACACCAGCGAGTTGAAACCTACCAAATAAAAAAAGAAAATTAGTTCTAGCGCACAACTTGTTTTTCGAATTTTCGTGCGTGTGTTTGCACACAACTTTGAAAATAACACTGTGACACCTTTTTGTAGACTATTTTTTCACCAGGAGAACACAAACCCTTTAACATATTTATTAAGAAAATTCAAGTTTCAATCATTAAACCGGTTTTCCACAAATCACAGAAGTCAATAGCCAATCAGAGTTACATGTTTGAGCAACTGAAGATACGGTTTTATGGTATATTCAATAGTATTTTTTAAACTCACACCAATCAAAGTTGAAACAAAGTGAGTCAAGTCGATTATAGGTTTTTGTCCCATTCGCTGAAATGCCTGGACCATACGCAATAATTTTATCAATCGAATTAGATGGAGTTGTTAAACTGAAACCATCAGTCCATTCATATCCAGTTTCATCACATCCATCAATCCAAGGGCATACAGCCATCCCACAATCACATTTAGCTATTAGTTTGGCACCAAGCCAAGCTTGTAGCGATGTATCATTTGAAAGACTAAAAGTGAAATTGTACATGGCCATATTATCGATTGATGAGATAACAGCTCCCAAGTTATTACAAATTTGTTCAGCATCGGTTTTGTTCAAATTATTTTGAGCGACAAGTTTCATACACCATCCAGTTTTTTCTCTCTTATAATAAGTCCATCCAGCTTCACATGTTCCTTCTGGTCGAACATTACATAAATCCACCAATTCAACACACACCAACAACATCAACACTTTCAAAATCATTTCTGATACGATTCGATACTTTCTGATGTGGAGGGTCTGGCTTTTATGCAAAAAATTTCCAGCAAAAAACAGTGGTAAGAAGCCCCGCCTCTCCTATTTTGCCATAAAAACATTTTTTCACGGGCTGGAAAACGATTTGTCACGCATGAATTTTATGCGACCGTAAATTCCCGCAAATGTTTTATCTATTTCCACCCGTTTTATTATCGAGAATCTACAGTAACCCACAAAAATAAAATATGTATCTCAAGCAATCGTCACGTCATCAAATTCCCGATATTGTTGTTGTAAAACTGTGCGCTCGGATACCTTTTAGTATACGTCTTGAACCCCGTTTTTTTCAAAATAAACAAAGTGATAGTTTATTTGATATAAACAATCCATATAGTTTCCACAATGCATTTATTTCTATTTTCAATATGGGCGACACTTCAGTACCATTCCTAATTAAATATGATCGTTATTTTTTACATTTTTACTTATTTCTGGAGGGAATCATAGTTATAATACTACTTTTTCATATTTGTGTTTTATCTTCAAAACAACTTCGGAATAATTCAATTAATATTTTATTAATTGCTATTTCTGCTTCTGATGGTCTTTACTATCTGTGGAATATGATGTATTATATATATTTCATAAATGGTAGAACTATTTATGGATGTACTATAGGAAAATATGGTTTTCATATATTTTTCGATTGGTTAATGACGGCAATTGCAGAACTATCTGATTATTCAACTATATTTCTAACAGTATCTTTGAGTGTTCTTCGAGTTTTTATGGTTAGAAGTAAAAGTTCAATTAATTCAACCAATCCATCTGTTAGTTATAAAATAATAATTTGTTGCATTCTATTATCATCGTTTTTCTGTTGGCATACTTTGTTAGCTAGAATAACTCGCCTGGATAATCAGAAAGAATTTAAAAAAATGTACGCGAAAACGTATCTAGAAAAAATAATGGTGTATTTCAGATGTCCTTTAAGTAATGAAAATATAACAACTTCAAGTTTTGTGATGTATGAAACAGAGCATAAAGCTAATATGGTTTTTGACGTTTTTCGAATAATTTTTACACACATATTACCGGTAATTATTATACCTATTGCTGCATTGATTCTTGTTATGAAATTAAAAGACGTCAATAATCGAAGATCACGGATGTCTTTTACAGTAAAATCAAATCAAATCACAAAACTTGTGATTTTTATGTCTATTGGGTTAACAACATCTGAATTTCGACGAGTACTGTCATATATTATTTATCTCTCATTTGATTATTTTACCTATTCGTACAGTTCATTGATAATTATGCCATATATTTTGGCATACATGTCAATGATCAATGCAGCATCTCATTGTTTTATGTGTTATTATTTATGTGCGCAATATCGATTGACTGCCAATGAGAAATTATCTGAAATTTATGCATTTATAACAATACCATTTGAAAAATTCCGGTGTAAATATTTTTGTGAAACGAGAGTTATTATAATTGAAAGATTTTGATTTGTATTTAGATTTTTCTATACATAAATATTCATTTGTGAGTTTTTTTTCAGATCTTGCACACAAACCTTCTTCAATAAATATAAAATTCTGAAAGAATGTTTTTTATTTAGAAAAAATTTCGAATGAATTGTTTATTGAACCAAACCCAATACTCAATAATTAGATTGTTTTCCGCAAAGCATCCGGTTCGTCATCATGAAAGAAGCCATTGTTCTAACACCTGAATTCATAAGTTCTCACATAATTATGTAGTAAATTGGTTCTCAAACTCACTACCATTCCAAAATACAACAATATAACTGGCAACATAGATATATCCATTTTCGATCTCTGTGTTAATTTCTTCGATTGAATCAAGTGAGTTGATAGGAGTTGTTAAACTGAATCCATCAGTCCAAATATATCCTACTAATTCACATTCGGGTTTCCATATACATTTCATATTTCCGCATTCACAATCTGCCTTCAATTCTGCACCAATCCAAAAGAACCCATCAAATGGCCCTTCTCTCAAACCCAAAACCACATTAAACATGTCCATATTATCGATTGAGGATAAAACCGCTCCGGATGCTTTACAAACATTTTCAGCGCTTGTTTTGTTCAAATCTTCTGATTCTGCTCTCATCATCTTCATACACCATCCAGTTGTATTTCTTTTGTAATAGGTCCAACCATCATCACATTGGGTTCGGTTTCGACATCTCAAACGACAAGAATCCACCAATTGAAGACATAGGAAAAGTGACAAGACCTTCAGAAGCATTTCTGATGTTTGCTGATGTTTGAGGCTGGCTTTTATGCAAAAAATGTTTGAGCGCTCATAAAAATCTTGTTTTCAGCGTAGGGGAAAACGATTTGGCACAATTCTGTTTTATGCGACCGTAAATTCCCGCAAATGTTTTATCGATATTGCCACATTTTATGTGTTTTTGGAAGCTGAAGCCGCAAAAAAAAAATTCCGTATCGCCTGCGTATCTAACGCGTTCACCTCGACCATTTTTGTTGGGTTCCTGCCCAATTTCTTCTCGAGTTAGATATGCATGTCTCTCTACCGTACTGCGCTTCGGTTTTTTGGACAGGAAATTGTCTCTTTTTTTCATTTTTGGACGCCGCATTAGAGTTATTAAAAAAAATGTGCTCCACATTAAAAATATCAAATTCACGTCACGTAAACCCGAAAAAAAAACGAAAAAAAATCCAAAAACAGCCCCGCTATTTCTTAATCGTATTGGTCTTGAAAACAAACCAGTGGAATCGAATGAAAACTGCAACTGTTTCAACAATTCTTCTTCTAACACTCGTTTCATTCACTAATGCTGGCAGTTTTGATAACCCGGTATGCCAGGAAACACCGCGGAACACCGATGTTCCTACTGGAGGGGTTCTTTTCATTTTCATGATTGGATTTGGTGATAAGGATGAGGTGAGTTGTGTTTTTGTGTTTAGTAATTTCAACTGGAAAAATCTTTCAGACACAAAAAGTATTCTATGCTTTGAAACAAACTACTTGCTGGCTTCCAACGGTTGCGGGAGCAAGTGCGGCTGTTTTTCCGGCTGGTCACGCTACAATCGATATTCAAGACTCACAACATTTCAATGAAACCCGGAACTCATTGAAGAAATTTGCTGATTCGAATCATCAACGAGATCTTGGAACATTCCAGAAAGATATTGAAACTTTGAAAACTCTTAACAGCACGTTTAAAGGATTCGAGAAAATTATCATCATTGCTCAACAGCGGAAAGTCGACTTTTTTATTTCTTATTATGACTTGTTCCTTAACTCTCAGTTCGATGCTAGATTCACATTCTCACTCATCCGTATGAATGCCGCGAATATGATATATCCATCACTTAATATTGACAGCATTGGTCAGATGAATTTGGATGAAGGTGAGATTTTGCATTAATCCTAATGAAATAATAGTCTACAGGGTGACCCATAATTATTGTCGCGTGAGTTGAACTTATTTGAACTTATACTAAAACTTTTTTTTATCTACAATTCTTCTATTCACAGGTAATTTAGTAACTATTTGAGACGTTTGACGTTCGAAAAAATTTGAAAAATTGAAAAAAAAAATTCAAAAAATTTCATTTTTTCTATCATAAACTGAGAAAATTTCCCAAATTTTAGGCAAAATTGTAAATATTACTACCAAAGATCATTTTCCGGATTTTCCGAGTAACATTGTTAAAATTCGAAATCTTGCTCTACCTACAGAGGTTCAAAGTTGCGACAAAAATTATGTGTCACCCTGTAAATCTTGCAGCAATTGCTTCCGACAAACTCCGCCTAGCCACTAGAAGCTTGTAAGTGAAAATCCATCGATTTAATCAAGAATCTGAATTGATTTCAGCATGGATGATATCTTGGGTCGCCCACGAACAACAGATCCACTTCCATCATTAACAACACCAACTCCACCAAAAGAAGAAGAAGAATTTCCATGGATTTATGTGATTATTGGAGGTGTTGTTGTTGTGATTCTTGTGATTCTTGCGATTGTTGGTCTCACATTGTTCTGTATTTGTCGGAAAAGGAAGAAGAATAAGAAGGAGAAGAAGAGCAATGGAGATTGTGAAAAACAGAAATCCAAGAAGCCGACTGGAAAATCTACTGAACCTGTATCTGGAGCTTCACCACAATCACCAGGTTTGATGAAAGAGAAGAAAAAGAAGTCGACACTCAGCGAATCTTCGAGTCGAAAGAGCAAGACTCAACAAGATCACAAAACCGCATCGAAGAAAACTTGAGAAGATTTGAATAAAATCTTGATATTTGGAAAAAGTTTTCACATTATTCTAGATTTGGATAAAAATTCAAAAATTGGGCATAGCTTCCGCATCTCCGCTGAAATTCCAATTTGTAACTGATAAAATCATCAATTTTTCAAGATTTTCACAAAGAAAATCAACAAAAATAGAAATTTTATTAGTTTCAAATTACAATTCCAGAAAATTCATGTCAGTTTTCATTAAAATTCAAAAACTTACCAACAAATCTTGAATAATAACTTTGAATTGTTGCTCGAATACTTTGAATTGTTCATATTGATCTGAAAAAAGGTTCACTTCACTTAATTTATTCGAAAATTCAAAGTTTTTCTCTAAAAATTCAAAAATTGGACATAGCTTCCGTATCTCCGCTGAAATTCCAATTTGTAACTCATAAAATCATCAATTTTTCAAGATTTTCAACAAAAAAATCAAGAAAAATAGAAATTTTATCAGTTTCTGTCAAAAATGCTATGCATTTTCAACCAAATTCATTGCTCTCATCATCACCAAAACACCGACAACCCACAAAACATCAATCAAAACAACACTATGAAGCCACACAACAATATCAAGAATCTAACAACTCCTTCTTTGCTCGTTATATTGTGGAGAAATGGACAAATGTAGCGGAGAAGAAGAAAAAACACAATTTGAATCGCCCCCACATTTGAATCGCCGCCTGGCCGCCTTGTCGCGTCGAGACACACAAACACACAAAGCCACGCCCACTCTCCTACAACAATTCTCTCGCTCGCCTAAATTTCTTCATTATTTGTTGTTCACCGATTGTTGTATTGTTTTGCACTTCGAAAATTGTTAATGTTTATTGGTGTTTGGATGAGTCAATAAAACTTCTTGTTGATTCCGAGTTCATTGTTTGATTATTCGAAAATTCGCGTGTGAATTAGTCCGTACTCAACATGTCGGATCGATTTGATTCAGCCAGCTTGCAAGACACTCGTCCGTATGATTGGAGAAGGTAAACTTTACTTGAAAGATCAAAACTCTTTTTCACTCTCAATATTTCTTTATAAACTTCAAAAAACCTACCACTGAACCACCAACTCACTCCTAATTTACCTTTTACAGAAACTGGCTGGAGGGAGAAATGGCACACTGCGTCGAAAACATTCTCACACAAACTCCGTACTCCACAACAACTGGAATGAAAGAAATAGTCGATCTCTACCAAGAAATGCCGAGACATGAAAGAGAAACAGTAACTCAACAAGCGATCGAAAACACCATCAACAAGTACGACCTCCGTAGATCCGAATACACACTTGAAATAATGGACTTGTCAGATCAAGTGCGAGAAAATGAATACTCCAAAATCGTCCGTATGATCAACAACCAATATGGATTACTAGAACAAAAGGAGAAAGATGACAACATATTCTACATCCACCTACTCTGCGAAATCCAAGAGATTCCGTATTGAATTGCCAAGTGTGCTCAAAGACTTCGCATCCAACCCGACTTTGCCCATTTTATCCGTATAGCGCTTTGCGCAAGTGGCACATGGAGTTGAAGGGACATTGCGCGTAAGTCAACTTTTCAAACAACTTAAAACAATTAAATAAAATACTGAACTTTCAGTGGATGTGCAACTTCCGTCCGTAATGGCGCCACCCACGTATGCCCACTTAAAAGAGCCATGTGCCACGAATTCCATGTGAGCTCCACGAACCACCACCATCGTCACATCATTTGAAGCGAATTCTTCCCGTGAGGCTTTATAAAATAAAAATAATTTTCAAAAATTGAATGTCCGTTTTTACGGAACATAAAAATTCTCTTGTTAAAATTCTAAACTTAGTAAAGTCTCACATTAGTAGAGACAGATGTTGGAGGACAGCAGAATCCACTTGACATCCACATCTGTCTAGGAGTATACCTAACACCTAGGGAGATAAGATACGTTAATTTTCTTTTGTTGAACACCACTCTAAGAAGTTCATTTGTACTCTGATAGAGATACAGCTCGCGACTGTATATCTATCCCAACTCTCTAGTACCTAAACCTAGGATAGCTACAAGGCCAGAAGGGACCAGCTGCTCTGACTCAGCCTCGGCCCACGTGGAATATTGAGAACCAACAAGGTTTGACATCGAGTCAGCCGAATCCAGGGAAATTCTGACGTCAATAAACCACAAACTGTGACTCCGAAATACTAATGAATCGAACTCATATCGATAATTCTTAATGACATCCGTCAAGTGTCTTCGTCTTTGATCCAGCCGATTTCCCATCGCAATCTTGACATCCGTTTATTTCTCTTACATATCTTGTACCTCTCTTTGCTTGATTGTTTCACTCCGTTAATTATTCTTCGTTACCGTACTTCAATTGTCTCGACACCGATCAAAATTGTATTGATTTCAGAATACTCAACCTTGGTTAGCTTCTATAAAGCAAAGCTTTTCGCCCAATTCGCCCCATAGCCTCCTACAGACAAGTGTCAAAACTCCGTTGGAAAGGACAAGGTTAGTTAGAATTTTCTAAGAAACCTTAGGGACCCTAGGGATCACTTACAATCTAGTCGTCCACCAACTGACTGAAACATTAAAATTCAAAAACTTACCAACAACGAAATCAAATCTTGAACAATAACTTTGAATTGTTGCTCGAATACTTTGAATTGTTCATATTGATCTGAAAAAAGGTTCACTTCACTTAATTTATTCGAAAATTCAAAGTTTTTCTCTAAAAATTCAAAAATTGGGCATAGCTTCCGCATCTCCGCTGAAATTCCAATTTGTAACTCATAAAATCATCAATTTTTCAAGATTTTCACAAAGAAAATCAAGAAAAATAGAAATTTTATTAGTTTCAAATCACAATTCCAGAAATTCATGCAAGTTTTCATTAAAATTCAAAAACTTACCAACAACGACATCAAATCTTGAACAATAACTTTCCTGACTATGTTTATTGCAGAAATCACCTGAAAATTCCAAGTTTTGATTGAAACCCCGTTGAAATTCAAATAAAAACCTGATAAAATCAAGAGTTTTCAAGATTTTAATCAGGAAAACCTTGAATTTAAAAGACACTATTTGTAAAAACGTAAACTTTACAACAGAGGCTCGGACAAAAAAGTAATGATCTCAGAATCGGCCCAATTTTTTTTAGTAAGCCCCATGGGTGGGGAACTTTTTCCACCAGGTTAGAGATCATAATATCGTTTCGCCAATTTGGTGGGACCGGGTGAAGGGGAACATTGTTTTTCGAAAATTTATCGTAAGTAGGGTTAAAAAGAAAATTATCATAATTTCAAAAAAACCGGTATTCAGGAGATTTTCAGACAAAAAAAAACTGAAAATTCTGGAAAAATCTCTGGCATCAGAAATAAAAACGAAAGGAAACAAATCGAATCACATTTGAAAAATACCACAAAAAATATGAAATCTAAAATTAGGGAATGTTAATTAGGGTCTTAATTAAGGCCCTAATTAAGGTCCTAAGACAAAATTAATCAACTCCACTGAAAATTTCCGAATTCTCGATAGCAGTTATTAATTTTTGACGAAGTTCGGGGAATGTTGTGTACGGTGGCAAATCCAAGCGATTGAAGCTGCAAAAAAACCAAATAATTGGATTTCTAGGCCACAGAGTTGGATTTCTAGTCCCCCAAAGTTTTCAGAGCATTTTGAGCCTGGAAAAATGCTCCCAGGCTCAAAAACTGACTTAGAAAACGGAAAATTGGATTTCTAGGCCACAGAGTTGGATTTCTAGTCCCCAAGCTCTTCAGAGCCAAAAAAGAGCATTTTGAGCCCAGAAAAATGCTCCCAAGATCAAAATTTAAGCCTAATTCGAAAAAATGACCTAGAAAACCACAAATATTGGATTTCTAGTCCCTCGATGTTTTTAGGACCAAAAACAGCCCTTTTGAAGCCAGAAAAACGCTCCTGGGCTCAAAAACTGACATAGAAAACCGAAAAATTGGATTTCTAGGCCACAGAGTTGGATTTCTAGTCCCCAAGCTCTTCAGAGCCGAAAAACAGCCCTTCTGAAGCCAGAAAAACGTTCCCCGGCCTAAAATTCGAGCAAAACCTCAAAAATGAGCATTTTGAGCCCCGAAAACCACTGCCAAGGTCAAAATTTCATGAAAATTTCAAATTTCCCCACTATTCCTCACCATGTATGAGCTCTCGGCAACATATCGGGACTTCCCCATCGTTCAATCGTAAACTTCTGCAGACCATTCGATCCATACAATTCTCTGAATCCATTCATCGGAACCCGCGATGTTCCTGATACAAATTGCAATACACGAGCTCTCATCTCATTGTCGAAGCTCAAAATGCATTTCCAGAAATTGTGAACAACTTGCGAGCTTGGACCATATCCGCCTTTGTAGATCGTGTTCGCTTTCCAATCTTTCACATCGATTTTTTGGAGGCCACACATTAGCAGCTCGAGTTCGTTGGCATCGAATAAACGCAGCAGATTTGATGGGACAACCTGAAGACAATTGGAGCATTTTTGGTGCATTTTTCATGATTTTCAGTTCAAAATGAGCTATTCTATGCAAAATTGAGCATTTTTCCAGATTTTCTGATTGAAATGAGCAATTTTTGATTAGAATGAGCCGAAATAAAGAATTTTGCTCTGAAACTTGGATTTTCTGATCGAAATGAGCATTTTTAGCTCAAATTCATCAATTTCAAGCAATTTATGATTAAAATGAGCAATGATGAGTGAAATTGAGCATTTTTCAAGATTTTCCGATTGAAATGAGCAATTTTTGAGCACATGGAGTCATTTTTAGCCATTTTTGTTAAAAATGAGCAATTTTGATCGAAATATTGGAATTTTCTGCAATTTTCCGACTGAAATGAGCATTTTCAGCTCAAAATGAGCAATTCTATGCAAAATTGAGCATTTTTCTGAACTTTCTGATTAAAATGAGCAATTTCAGCTCAAAATGAGCTATGCCGAGCGAAATTGAGCATTTTTCAAGATTTTCAGACTGAAATGAGCATTTTCAGCTCAAAATGAGCAATTTTCAGCAGAATTAGGCAATTTTCTGAATTTATTGCTCAAAATGAGCAATTCTATGTAAATTTGGGCATTTTTCAACATTTTCTGACTGAAATGAGCAATTCTGAGCCTAAATTAGGCATTTTTAGCAATATTTGTTAAAAATGAGCAATTCTATGCAAAATTGGGCATTTTTCAATATTTTCTAATTAAAATGAGCAATTCTATGCAAAATTGGGCATTTTTCAAGATTTTCTTATCGAAATGAGCAATTTTTGACCAAATAGAGTCATTTCTAGCAATTTTTGTTTGAAATGAGCAATTTTCAAATCAAAATGAGCATTTTCAGCTCAAATTCATTAATTTTCAGCAAAATTGAGCAATTCTAATCAAAATTCAAGAATTTTGTGGCGAATATTGAATTTTCTGCTCAAACTGAGCAATTCTATGCGAAATTGGGCATTTTTCAAGGTTTTCTTATTAAAATGAGCAATTTTATGCAAAATCAGGCATTTTTCCAGATTTTCTGCTCAAAATGAGCAATTCTATGCAAAATTGGGCATTTTTCAAGATTTTCATGAGCATTTTCAGCTTAAAATGAGCAATTCTGATCAAAATTAGGCATTTTTCATGATTTTCTGATTGAAATGAGCAATTCTATGCAAAATTGGGCATTTTTCAAGATTTTCTGATGAAAATAAGCATTTCTATGCAAAATTGGAGCATTTTTGTTTAAAATGAGCAATTCTGATCGAAATTTAAGAATTTTCTGCAATTTTTCGACTGAAACGAGCATTTCCAGCTCAAAATGAGCAATTCTGATCGAAATTTAACAATTTTCAAGATTTTCTAACTGAAATGAGCATTTTCAGCTCAAATTCATCAATTTTAAGCAATTCTCAGCCAAAATTGATCATTTTTTTGAACTTTTCACGATTTTTTGACTAAAATGAGCAATTCTCCGAGCGGAGCGAGTATAAACCGGAAGCTTCCGCGTCAGCGGCACTATCTTCCGCGCAGCGGCCACGCGGATAGCTATGACTTCGAAAAAATCGTACTGATATTCCGCGTAATCCACGTGGCCGCCACGCGGAAGCTTGCGGATCGAGTGTAGACCGCAAGCTTCCGCGTCAGCGGCACTCTCTTCCGCGCAGCGGCCGCGCGCAAGAAGTTATTCCAACTCACCTCATGCAATCCCCTCAACACATGTGTCATCTGTTTTTCAACCCGTGCCACAAATCTCCAATTAATAACCGCCTCAATATATTGTTCCTTATTCTCTTCAGTCACCGCAATTTCAGCTCCACCGGGTTTCAGTTCAACAGTTTGCGTCTCTCCAAATATCGAATCATCGACTGAAAATGTGAGTTCGAGATTTTCGGGATCGTTGTCTTTGACATAGATTAGGGAATTGTAGTAGGCATTGTCGACGGATTCCATATCGAACAGGGTGATCTTTTTGCCCAACATCATTTTGTAGAAGGGACGGATGAAGAAGGCTGCAAAATATTGAGAGATGGTGAGAGGATTAGAGAAGCGAGAGAGGGGTAGAGAATGCAGAGAATCTAGATGATTAGAGATCATAAGGAAGTTTGAGACGCAGAGGAGCTAGACAACCAGGGGACATCAGGAGAAGTTAGAGACGCATGGGAGCTAGAAAGCTAGACATCATAGAAAGGTTAGAGAAACAGAGGAGCTAGATGATTAGAGATCATAAGAAGGCTAGAGATGCAACTAGAGAACATGGAAAAGGTTAGAGACACAGAGGAGCTAGGTAGCTAGACACCATAAAAAAGGTTAGAGACGCATAGGAGCTAGATGATTAGAGATCATAAGAAGGCTAGAGATGCAACTAGAGAACATGGAAAAGGTTAGAGACACAGAGGAGCTAGGCAGCTAGAAAAACTAGAAGGTTAGAGACGCAGAGAAGCTAGACAGCTAGAGATCATAGAGAATTTAGAGACGCAGAGAAGCTAGACAGCTAGAGATCGTAGACAGGTTAGAGACCCAGCAAAACTAGAGAGCTAGAGATCCCGAAAAGGCCAAAGAAGGCTAGACAACCAGAGAGAAGTTAGAGACGCAGAAACCTCATTGCTCATATTAATACTCATGTTTGGTATCAAAATGCTCCAAAAAATGCCTACCATCCAACAATTTCCCATGATAAATCGCCATTCCAATAACCCTTCCAATAAAATGAAAATACGACAAATGTTCTGGATTACAAGCCTCGGAATGCGGATTGATTTGTAGTGTATAATTATCAGTTGCGGAATATTCGAAAAGACCATAATAGGGGTTGAAAATCTGATGGGATAGGAGGAAAAACCATTCACGTGTCACTCCACCGTAGTCCAGACCGGTTTCGCCGAAAAATTCGATCCATAGCTTGTTGCGCAGCTCGTGGTCCTTCTGGAAATTGGATTTTTGGCGCCTAAAATTTAAAGGAACATACCTTATCCATAATCTGCCGGTAGGAATCCTCGAAAAGTGTGTCACGGTGTACAATCATATCGCATTTTCCACTGGAGCTGTTGGGTTTTGGTAGGCGACTTCGCAGATATTCGACCTGCAAGATGGGCGTAGGCCTAATTTTCTCCTCGGGCCCAAAGCCTGGGGCTTTTTCAGGCTTATGAGCTTTTCGCTAATTTGGCTTAAAATCATTCCGCTTCAGATACCTTAAGAATTTATCATATGATTTTCATTTTTTTCTCTTTTATTTTCTGTTAATTTAAATTTTGAAAATGATGACGTCACAAATTTCCCAGTGGATTTGTATCAGTTTTGGGACAATTATTGGCATTCTGCTTATACTATCAAATGCAAAAATAATTACAGTTATGGTGTAAGTTAAGGAGCCGCGCCTTGAGAACCTGCTTGTCAAGGAGAGGCGCCTTGAGAACCTTATTGTCAAGGGGAGGCGCCTTGAGAATTTCTATGTCAAGGAGCCGAGCATTGAGAACTTCTATGTCAAGGAGCCGCGCCTAGATAACCTAATTGTCAGGAGCCGAGCCTTGAGAACATCAATGTCAAGGAGCCGCTCCTTGAGAACGTCTATGTCAGGGAGCCGCGCCTTGAGAATTTCTTTGTCAAGGAGCCGAGCCTTGAGAACCTTATTGTCAAGGGGAGGCGCCTAGAGAACTTCTGAGACAAGGAGCCGAGCCTTGAGAACTTCTGAGACAAGGAGCCGAGCCTTGAGAATTTCTATGTCAAGGAGCCGCGCCTTGAGAACTTCTATGTCAAGGAGCCGCGCCTTGAGAACTTCTATTTCAAGGAGCGGCGCCTAGAGAACCTAATTGTCAAGGAGCGGCGCCTAGAGAACCTAATTGTCAAGGAGCGGCGCCTAGAGAACTTCTATGTCAAGGAACCGCGCCTTGAGAACTTCTATGTCAAGCAGCGGCGCCTTGAGAACCTGCTTGTCAAGGAGCCGCGTCTTGAGAACTTTTTTCCGCGTGGAATCTGACGCGGAAGCTCGCGGAATACAAAACTTGTTCCAGCACTTCAAAAACCATGAAAAAACTCGAATTCCAATCAATATTCCTCCGAACCATCATAGACATTATTCTAGGAGTGGCAAGTTAGTCCAACTCCAATTTTCGCCCAGGAAAAAAAAACTTATTTTCAGATATAATCTTCTTCATTTCATGTATCCCAGTGTTTATGGGCAATTATTATAATGAATATTTTAGTGCATTTATTTTCACAGGAATAATTTTGGGCACTTCAATGACACTTCGAACATTTCTAGCAGCTTTTATTGCTATTGAAAGATTTCTGGTTGGTTAGACGCGCGTTGCGTGTTGCGTCGCGGTCAATCTCAATTTTTTCGCAGGCCACCTACTTCCCAATTCTCTTCTACAATTATCGCTGGAAGTTTTCCAGTGTCAAAATGCTACTTCTTCTAACTCTCATAGCTCTTCTAGAGCCACTACTTCACAACGCTAAATTTCAAACTTCCGCTAACTCCGGGCTGCAAATCATTCATGTGTGTGGCTCCAGAGAGTTACAAGATATATAGTGCCTATGTGACATGTATCTATGGGGTACTTAATTATTTCTTCTCATTTTTGTTGTGTTGGAAGCTTGCGTGGATTTATTGGCGGAATCGGGAATGTGGTTCGAATTTGAGAAAGGTAGCGGTAGACCGCAAGCTTCCGCGTCAGCGGCACAATCTTCTGCTTCAGCGGCCACGCGGATTGCTATCAGTACGGTTTCCGCGTCATAGAAATCCGCGTGGCCTACGCGGAACGCGGAACCTTGCGGTTTCTCTCTTCCAGGCCAACATTCTCTCAATAACCGACGGGTTATCCTCCTTCATTTTCGAATTGATGTCAAGTTACATACTCCGCTTTTATTTCGGCGAACTTGCGGTAACTAGAGTCTAGTTTACCTATACAAATGTTTTTTTTTTCAGAATTATGGTCCAATTTTAACAGTCATTCGGCTTTTTGGAAAACTATTGGAGAGTTCTATAATGTTGTATATTATAGGTCAAAAAAGAAGAAAATCTGGTATAATTGCAACTATTGAATGATTTTTTGATAAAACTATACTGTAGTTTGGTTTAGGCCAGGCCTGAGGATGGGCCTAAATTTCTGGAAAAGCCTATGTCTAAGCCTAAGCCTAGGCATATTTGGTGTCAAAATGTTCCGCGCATCCTTCCGCTTACCTTCCGCTTATAATCCCTTGAATACGGTACCGCAGGCCCGGCAATACTCTCATTTTCAAATCTCGGATCTTCCCACTGAGTTCGTCGCCTATTATGATCGATAAAAAACACGCGTCCATCCACATGAAATCGTTGTTCCCATCCAGCTGGCAACGCGCCAATTTCATCGTCGGTTTTTCCGCGCGTCGTTGACGCGCCGTTCCGCGCGGAATTCGCGGCGGCTGCGACGCGGCCGGTTCGCGGATCTGTCCAAGTTGTTGTCTTTGTGCGGTGGTCGATGAAGAATGTGCGGCCGTTGGGCGCGATTTGTTGATCCCAGCCGTCCGGAAGCCGCGACGCCGCGTCGTCGCGACTTGTCGCCGCGGCGATCTCGCCTGCGAAATTTGCACGCATCGCGTCGTCGATCTGCAAGAAAATAGGAAATATATAATATGAGCAATATTTTTTTGGCTCTAAAAAGTTGAAATTCAAAAAAAACTGAAAATCATTTTTAAAAATTCTCAAAATTTCAGAAAAATTGAGCTTCAGCTCAAAAAATTCGAAAATTTCAGTTTTAGTTCAAAAAATGTGAAAATAATTTTTTTTAAGCAAAAAAAAATTCAAAAATTCAGTTTAAAAGCTTATTTTGTTCTAAAAATTTGAAAAAAATCTGCAAATTTTCAGAAAAAATTCAAAAATTAGTTTTTCAGCTCAAAAAATCCGAAAATTTCAGTTTCAGCTCAAAAAATTTGAAAATCATTTTTTTGAGCAAAAAAATTCAAAAATTCAGTTTAAAAGCTTATTTTGTTCTAAAAATTTGAAAAAATCTGCAAATTTTCAGAAAAAATTCAAAAATTAGTTTTTCAGCTCAAAAAATCCGAAAATTTCAGTTTCAGCTCAAAAAATTTGAAAATCATTTTTTTGAGCAAAAAAATTCAAAAATTCAGTTTAAAAGCTTATTTTGTTCTAAAAATTTGAAAAAAATCTGCAAATTTTCAGAAAAAATTCAAATATTAGTTTTTCAGCTCAAAAAATCCGAAAATTTCAGTTTCAGCTCAAAAAATTTGAAAATCATTTTTTTGAGCAAAAAAATTCAAAAATTCAGTTTAAAAGCTTATTTTGTTCAAAAAATTTTAAAAAGGTCTGAAAATTTCAAAAAATTGAGTTTCAGCTCAAATAAATCTGAAATTCTTGCAAAAATTTTGAAAATCATTTTTTTTCTGAAATTTTCAGTTGTACGTGGATTTTTTTACGCGAAATTCAAAATTTGAAAAAAAATTAGCGCGAAAATGTAATTTATGAAAAAAAATATTTTTAAATTTTTTTTGGGCGAAAATTATTGCCACGTGGATTTTTCCATTTTCCAAAAATTTGAAATTTTAAAATTTTCTTGAAAATTCAGTTTCAGCTTCAAAAAATCCGAAAATTTCAGTTTCAGCTCTAAAAAATTCGAAAATTTCACTAAAACTCTATTTTTCAGCTCAAAAAAGCAGAAAAAATGAATCACCGGAAAAAAGTGCAAAAACAAGGAGAGCTCTCAAAAAAAGACAAAAAAAAATTCCAGAAAATTATTCCACCCTTGTTTTGCACTTTTTTTTCCATTTTTTTCCTTTTGAAACAAAAAAAAAGGTCCAAAAATGAAATTTTTGGCCAAAAATAGGATAATGTGTGTCCAAAAATTAATCCTTTGGGGGAAATTTGGAAAATTTTGAAAAAATGAGCTCAGAGCTCATTTTCAGCTCAAAAATTGTTGAAAATACCTAATTTTGAGCTAAAAATCTAGAATTTTCAGCCAAATTTTTTAAAAATTTTCAAAAAATAGTACAAATTATTCTTCAAAAAAATGTTGGGTAAACAAAAAAAAAAGTGACTAAAATTTTTTTGTAGCTATCTATCTATAGTTTTTGTGCTTTGTTTGTATTTAGAATAAGCAAAAAAAAAACGGGAAGAGAGAGAGAAATAGTGTGAAAAAATGAGAGACGCAGAGAAAAATTGGGAAAAATTTGGAAAAATTGCATTTTTTGGAGCAAAAAATGAGTAAACTAAGAAAAATTCGAAATTTTTTGAATTTTGGCGCCAAAAACCCTCTGCCACGTGGCATATTTTTCATGAAAAATTTGAGAAAATTTCAGAAATTTTCAAAAATTGCAAAAATTTTTGAATTTTGGAGCAAAAAACTATCTGCCACGTGGCAAATTGTTTTTCAATTTGAAGGTCCAAAATTGGCGCCAAAATTCAAATTTTCGAAATTTTTGAATTTCGCGCTAAAAATGCCACGTGGCATATTTTTCAAGAAAAATTGGAACAAATTTCAGAAATTTTCAAAAATTGCGAAAATTTTTGAATTTTGGAGCAAAAAAACTCTCTGCCACGTGGCAATTTTTTTTCAATTTGATGGTCCAAAATTGGCGCCAAAAATAAATTTTTCAAAAAATTTAAAAATTCAGGCGCTAAAAATGCCACGTGGCATGTTTTTCATGAAAAAATGGAGCAAATTTCCGAAATTTTAATTTTTGACTGAAATTTTCAAAAATTGCGAAAATTTTCAAATTTTGGCGCCAAAAACCCTCTGCCACGTGTCAAAAAAAAACATTTTTTCAAAAAAAAATTGATTTTCTTCGCACATGTTTCAGCTTTCACAGTTTACACGGGAAGTTGAACAAAAAAACCAGTTTCAAAGCAAAAAAAATCGTCAAATATTTGCTCTTCTCCAATTTTTCTTGTGTCGAACACAAAGGATGAGTAAATCAAAAAACGAAATACGAAAAATGAGAGAAATAGTATGGAAATAGTGGAGACGCAGAGAGAAATGGGTGAAAAATTAGAATTTCTAAAGAAATGCGCATTTTTTGAAGGTAAATTCAAATTTTTCAGACAATTTCGACACGTGGAAATATATTGCTCATATTAACAAACTTTTTTTAGAAAATTCAAATTTTTTAAGCTCAAAAGCATTGCTCATATTACCAAATTTTCAGAAAATTCAGATTTTTTGGAAAATTTTTTGACACGTGGAAATATATTGCTCATATTAACAATTTTCAGAAAATTCAAATTTCTGGTTCAAAAAGCATTGCTCATATTAAAATTTTTGCTCAAAAATTTCCCAAATGTGTTTTTTGGACCTTTTTTTGGTCAAAAATTGGAAAATTGGAAAAAAATATACTAGTATTAGTATATTTTTGGGGGGATGTCCAAAAAAATGACCAAAAAAATAAATTATTTAAAGGGATGTACAGTAGTCTAGTAATCCCTCTATTTTTGGCTGAAAAATGGGAAAAAACTAGGATGAGCAATGCTTTTCGAGGTAAATATATATAAAATGAGCAACAAGCGGCAATTTTGGCACAAAAATTCGAGTTTTTGAGCAAAAAACATGATTTTCAAGCATTTTTGACCAAATTTTCACAAAATTCCCAAATTTCCCGCCAAAAATCACTTACCGCAGTCAATTCCTGAGTCACTGGCAGAGCTGTGGTGATTTCTGGCTCATCTGTCACCTGACTTCGATGTTCATAATTATCTCTGCGTCTTCGAGTCTCTTCAATCACTGATTGCTCCGTAACAACATCCAAATCCGTCCTGAAATTGGAAAATTCGGAAATTTCATGAAAATCCGCTTCGAAAGACACCAAACAAGCCTAATTTTAGCCTATGGCCTAGAAAACCAAATCGATGGCCTAGAAATCCGAAACTCGGTTATATTTTGAAATTTTAATACTCTCATCGTGTTCCTCATGATTTTCTGACTCAGAAAACACCAAACAAGCCTAATTTTTCACCATGGCCTAGAAAACCAATTCGATGGCCTAGAAATCCAAAAAACTCGGCCATCTGTTATTTTTCATGTTTCCATGAGATTCCCAGTGATTTTCTGATCCCGAAAAAACTTATTTCGCCTCCAAAGCTCAACGTGGCCTAACTTTCCACCTCATGGCCTAGAAATCCAAAAAACTCGGCCATATATCAATTTTAACGCTAGAGAGCCAGAAAAACATGTTTCCTGGCTAATTTTTCACGAGGAATTCAAAAATCCGCATTTCAAAGCCCAAAAACAGCTTACGGTGGTCGATCCCATTGTGTTGTTCTCAAATGATGATTGATATAAAAAGTTCGGCCATTTCCGTCTTCTCGTTCCTCCCAGCCACGTGGAATTATTTGCGAATTTTGCAAATTCTCCGAACTCGAATTATTTTGATCGTCGGATTGGCGAACAAATTGAAAGGAGATGAACAGGGAGCCAAGAGATCTGCAAAAAAAAAATTATTTTCGATTTTTTTGGCTGAAAATCCGAGAGAACTACACAAACTTGGCTCCTGTAGCGAAAAATATCCGCCTTTAATCAGAAAATTTTGAAAAAATGCGAAAAAACTAAGGTTTTGAGTGAAACCCCATTTTCCCCCGTGAAAAATCGCAATTTTCAGGTCCCGCATGGAAAAACTTGAGTCTCGCAAATCCATGCGCCTTTAAACAAATTCCCTCTGAAAACCCAAGTTTCCCCGCTAAAAACCATGAATTTTGAAGCGCGCAAAAAATTTTCGAAAAAAAAAGAAAAGAAGTCCGGGAGAAGTACACACGGGTCTCGCGGCGACACACAAATTTCTCGCGTGCGCCTTTAACTGGGCTACGGTGTTTTTTTTTCTTTTTTTCTTTTTTTTCGTTGTTTTTTTTTGTTTTCCTCGAGAAATACACATAAAAATGCATTCCCTGTTTGTCTGGCGTCTCTCACTCTCTCGCCCATGCTGTTCTCTCCCATTTTTCGCTTATTTACACTTTTTGCATTGGAAAATCTACACTTTTCCACTATTTTTATTGATTTTTTGTTGAGAAAGGTTGGTTTTAGCCTATTTTTCGAGGGGAAAATCGATTTTTTCCTGATTTTCAGGTCAATTCCAGCGAAGGGAACTGTTTATTTCACGCCGAAAATATTGTAATTTTTTTGAAATTATTCTCGACAGTATATCCAACGATATGGGCTTGAAGCTAAATTAGAATAAATATTTTCAATTTTTGTGTTTGAAAAATTGACCAAAAAACATAATTTTCAGGAAAAAATTACAGAAAATTAAGCTCCTCTGCGTCTCTCACAAGTTTCAGGTTCTCTGGTTTCTCTAGCTTCTCTGCGCCTCTAGAGATCTGAGCGTGTTGGGTTCCTCTGCGTCTCTAACACCTTTCAGGTCTTCTAACTCTCTAGGTGCTCTAATTGTCTCTGCGTCTCTAACCCCTTAAACCTTCTATAGCTTCTCTCTAGCGGCTCTGCGTCTCTAGCTTCTCTAACCTACTTCTAGTGTCTCTAGCGTCTCTGCGTCTCTAGCTTCTCCAATTCTCTTGTATACCCAATGATCTCTAGCTTCTCTAAAGCATCTCTGCGTCTCTCAAATCCTCATGTTCTCTAGCTTCTCCAACCTACTTCTAGTGTCCCTCGCTCCTCTGCGTCTCTAGCTTCTCTGACCTACTTCTAGTGTCTCTGTAGCTTCTCTGCGTCTCTAACCTCTCTCTAGCCTCTCTGCCTCTATAGCTTCTCTAACTCTCTTATATTCCGAATAATCTCTAGCTTCTCTGCGTCTCTGACCTACTTCTAGTGTCTCTAGCTTCTCTGCGTCTCTAGCTTCCCTAACCTCTCTCTATTATCTCTGCGTCTCTAACCTACATCAGCCTCTAGCATATCTAGCTTCTCTAACCCTCTTCTAGTGTCTCTGGCTTCTCTGCGTCTCTACCTTCTCTCTAGCGGCTCTGCGTCTCTCACAAGATCCAGGTTCTCTAGCCATCTATTATCTTTGCGTCTCTAACCCCTTAAACCTTCTCTAGCGTCTCTAACTCTCTTATAGTCTTCCTGATTAATATCTTCTCCAACCTCTCTCTATTATCTCTGCGTCTCTCGTTCTCTAGCCTCTCTAGGCTCTCTAACTTATATCTAGCTTCTCTAACTCTCTCCCATCTCTCTAACCCCTCTGCTCTCCCCTAGCTCCTCTGCGTCTCTCTCCCCTCCCTCCTCCCTATCACTAACTTTCCATTTCTGCCCGTCTGACTCTGTATCTGATATTCCACAGGTTGTTCCGCATGTTCTCCAATCCCACCACAATCTCCCAATCGCCTCTCAACCCATCCAATCAACTGATCTTTCCGCAATCGATTCTCATCAAAAACCAAAATTCGAATCTTCAAATTCTCGCGCCTTTCCGCTTCCGCATCTTCCGCACGTGGCGCCGCCAATTTGAAATTCACAATCTGATTCCAGATGGGACTTCGGGTTTTGCGCTTTTTCTCGGTTTGCACCTCTTCAACTACCGTACCCTGAAGGGTCTCGAGACGAATTTGACAGTAGGGTGAGATGACGCCGAACAGGTCGCGACGTCCCAATTTTGTACCACGAACTAGACGAACCCGTATTTGATCGTATTCCTGCAAAACGAGAGGATTTAAAGGGAGGTACAGTAATCCTCCTGGGTACTGTAGAATATTTAAAGGTACAGATGGCTTGAGGGAAACTTGTTAAACTATGATCCTAATCTACAGTAATCCTCCTGGGTACAGTACTCCTAGGTTACTGTGGAATATTTAAAGGTACAGCTCGAATTATTTGGTCTAAAAATAAAAATAATCACAGGATTACTGTAGATACATCAATTTTTGTAGCTTCTACAGTAACCTGGCGATTTTCCGGATTACTGTAGGTCAATTTTTGCCGGATTTTCTAGGTGATGTCCCTTTGAAACGCCTACAGTAACCCAGTACAGCACCGATTCCATTTTTTCAAAATTTGTGAGTACTGTAGCTTACTGTAGATAAAAATTTCGTGGAGAATTTTGAAGTCACGTCCCTTTAAAGTCCCCTACAGTAACACATGTCCCTTTAAAATCGAAATTTTTCCCAAATTACTGTATGTAGCTCATTTTCAACCGGATTTTTTCCAGATTTTTTGAGCCATGTTCCTTTAAAGCCCTCCCCCCCTACAGTACTCACCTGATTATTCAAAATATCACCATTGTGCTCATTGTTGTGCTGCTCTTCTAAATTCTGCTCGGCATTTTCGACCATTTCCAACACAAAAATAAAATAAAAACTAGAAAAAAATCGATTTCATCCGAGTGCCACGCTGCAAAAAGGACACGTTTTTGGCGCACAAAAAATTCAAAAAAAAATCAATAATTTTTTTTATTAACACAAAAAGTTGATAAAATTGAGAAGAGAGAGAGAGAGATCACAAAAAATCGCCAAAAAAAAAATGGAAAATGACAAAAAAAAATAAAACAGATGGGGGGAAAATGAGAGAGAGACGAGAGGTGAGAGACGCAGAGAAAAAAGGGAGAAATGAGAGAGAGAAGAGAGTGCAGAGAAATGAAGGGGGAAAACTTGAAACATTGCGCGTTTTTGACTATTTTGACGTCAGGGGAAATTTGAATTTCAAATTTTCGCGCTGTAGATTTTTGGCGGGAAAAATTCGAAATTCAAAATTCAAAAAAAATGTTTAATCCGAATCCGAATCATCGAGTTGTATGATATCTTTTTGGCATTTTCGGCGTTTCGAATTTGAATCGGTTTCCTGGAAAAAAGAGGGTACTGTAGATTTGATCCAGGGGTACTGTAGTTGAATTTTTCATGACCTACAAGAAAAAATCGGAAAAACGTCAGGTTTCCCTCAAATGTTCTATTTTTGTTTTTTTTTTTTTTTGGCTAAAAATGAAGCCAGATTTTTTTGTTGGTGTGTGACGTCACAAAAATCTGGATTAGCTGGAAAAAAAGAGGATTTTTCTGAAAATTTTTCAAATATTTTTTTGGGGGGAAGAAAAATAGAGAAAAATGCTAAAACTACATTTTCAGAGAGATTTTGAGTACAAAAAATGTCTGGAAAAAAGTCCACTACAGTAATCCTGAGCCCCATTTTTGTCGCCAAAAACTACAGTATCTACAGTAACCCACCTCATTTTCAGTCTTTCGTTTTGCCGGTGACGAACTCGCCGATTTTTCAGCAGCCGATCCTTGTCTGAAATTCAAAATTTTTCAGTTTTTCTAGTCTAGGCTAGACTATAGTCTAGTCTGGCTAAAATTTCATGAAATTTTCAAAATTTTCCATTAAAAACATGCTCCAGGGCTCAATTTTGGTCAATTTTAGCTAAAAATCAATGAAAAATCCAGTTTTTCTAGTCTACATATTATAGACTATAGTCTAGTCTGACCTATATTTATTTGTAGGCTAAATATTTTTTTACAACAAAAAATGGGAAATTTTCCGGAAAAAAATTTTTTCGAGGGAAAAAAACTCAATTTTTGATGAAATTTTCGAATTTGGTGTCAAAACTACTGTATTTTTTGGCCAAAATCAAAAAAAAAAACAAATTTTTTCAAATTTTCCATCAAAAACATGCTCCAGGGCTCAACTTTCGTGAAATTTTCAAATTTTTCATTTTCTAGTCTAGATTTCTAGTCTAAAACCCACCGATTTCCTCGAAGTTGTCTCGAATTTTGCTCCTTCAAATCGGCCGCCAAAATATCCATGACTCCGAATAAATTGTGATATTTTTTGGTGAGCACCGATGATTTATCATTGCTGAAATTGAATTTTTGGGGGGATTTAGGGTAACTTGGGGTCAAAATTAGGGTATTTTAGGTCATTTTTCATTAAAAATACCCTATTTTAGGTCATTTTTCATCAAAATTTCGTGTTTTAGGTGATTTTTCATCAAAATATCGTGTTTTAGGTCATTTTTCATCAAAAATACCGTATTTTAGCTCAAAATCACCCAAAAATCACAATTTTTGGCTCAAAAACCCACGTTTTAATACTGGAAAACGCTTCCTGCATATAATGTTTGGACAAAAACATCTCAGTTGCTCTTTGCTTTTTCTCCAAACACGCATCACTGAATTGTGTCAAATGTTCCAAGAGTTGTTGTAGCGAGACTTTTGTTGGAGCCGCTTTTTTGGTGTTTGGCGTCGTTTTGGTGCCAATTCCCAGAATTTCATTGTTCTGCAAGAAATTTGGGTTGAAATGAGTATAAACATGGCCTAGAAACCCGAAAATCTCAAAAACTAGGCCATATCAAGCTTTATCATCGTGAAAATCGTGTTTTTCATGAAAATCCGCTTCGGAAAACACCAAACTAGCCTAATTTTGAGCCATGGCCTAGAAAACCAAACCCGTGGCCTAGAAATCCAAAACTAGGCCATGATTTGAAATTTCAATGTTCTCATCTTCTTCCCCGTGTTTTTCTGATCTAGAAAACACCAAATAAGCCTGATTTTAGGTCATGGCCTAGAAAACCAAACCCGTGGCCTAGAAATCCAAAACAAGGCCATAATTTGAAATTTCAATACTCTCATCTTTTAACCCGTGTTTTTCTGATCCAGAAAACACAAAAAAATCTCAATTTTTCGCCGTGGCCTAACTTTCCACCTCATGGCCTAGAAATCCAAAAAACTCGGCCACGCGTCAATTTTAACGCTAGAAACTCAGAAAAACATCATTCCTGGCTAATTTTTCACGAAGACTTCGAAAATCGCCACGAGAAATGTCAAAATCTCACCGCAATCAATTTTTTGATCAATCCGCCGACCAATTCCGCAACCCGCTGACATTGTTCCGCATCATCAATCAATACTTTCAACGCGTCAATTGTGAAATTATCGTCTTTTCCGGGAATTCGCGAGAAAATCGATCGAATTAGACCAGGCCAAGGTTCACGGTCTGCAAAAATTTGAATTTTCAGTTTTGGCGCCAAAAAAACGATGGCGGGAAATTCGAAAATTTGAATTTTTTTTTTGAAAAAAAAATGTTTCCCGGGGTAAAAAACCTCGAATTTTTCAAATTTAAAACTTTCCCGGCTCAAATTTCAGCGGGAAAACGGGAAAATTCAAAATTTCCCAGGAAAACACTCACCCATATGTTTTAACATGAGCAATATATTGGCAATCGCTTCGTCGTGTTTGGCGGCGTCTAATTTGGGAATAATTGGCAGGAACCATTCTATTGGAACACCATCAGCATGAACTGCAAACAATTAGGAATTTTTGGGTGAAAAATGAGATTTTTCATGATTTTTAACCTAAAATTCTTGATTTTCCGTCGAAAATTACCCAGAAACCAGAAAATTTCAAAATTTCCAGCATTTTCCATATGAAAATCGTGTTTTTCATAAAAATCCGGTTCGAAAAACACCAAAAACGCTTGATTTTAGCTCATGGCCTAGAAAACCAAATAGATGGCCTAAAAATCCAAAACTAGGCCATATTTCAATTTTTCAATGTCATATTCTTCTTCCCCGCAATTTTCTGATCTAGAAATCACCAAAAAATCCCAATTTTGAAGCATGGCCTAGAAAACCAAATTGATGGCCTAGCAAACTATAAAACTCGGCCATCCGGTGATTTTTGAAGATTTTAAATATCTCCACGAGATTCCTCATAAAATTTTGATCGAGGAAAACCTAATTTCGACACGAAAGCTCACCGTGGCCTAACTTTCCACTTCATGGCCTAGAATTCCAAAAAACTCGGCCATATGTCAATTTTAACGCTAGAAACACAGGAGAACATGTTTTGGGGGTGATTTTTCGCGGGGAATTCGAAAAAAATGATTTCAGGGTCATTTTAGACCAGAAATTAGTGATTCTAGGTCATTTTTCATCATTTTCACCCAAAAACCCACCCAAATGCCAAAAAATCCACTGTGAACTCGTCGGCCATTCAACACTCGCCAAAATATGCGCGGAAAATGTGTCTTTTTTGAAGAGCTTGATTTCTTCTCGAATCATTTCACTGATAAAAACTCGGAGTTGGCTAGAGTCCAAATTTGCGCACAACACATTCAGCAGCTGGAAAATAAGAGGTTTTTTTGGCTGAAAATTCGAAAAAACGTGGATTTTTGGCTGAAAATCAAGTTTTTTGGCCAATTTTCAGCTGAAAACCTCTGTTTTTTGGCTGAAAATCGCAGAATCTCAGATTTTCAGCCAGAATTTCAGACAAACCTCGGAAGATTGAAAAACTTCGTCTTGGAATTGGGAAAAAATGAAGGGGATTAGGTAGGCGAAAAGTCGAATATCGTTGAGAGCGCACAGCTGAAAATTTTAGAATTTTAGGGGCCTTAGGGACTTCTTAGGGCTTCTTAAGGTCTTTTAAGGCTTTCTAAAGGCTTTTTGAGGCCTGTGAGGGCTTTTAGGAGCTTTAGAGGCTTCTTAAGGCTTCCTGGAGCTTTCTAAAGGCTTTTAAGGCCTAAAACTACTTTTAGGGGCTTCTTAAGGCTTTTTAGGGACTTTAGAGGCTTCTTAAGGCTTTTCAGGGGCTTCAGAGGCTTCTTAGGGTTTTTAGGGACTTTAGAGGCTTCTTAAGGCTTTTTAGGGCTTTTTAGGGCTTCCTGGAGCTTTCTAGAGGCTTTTTAAGGCCTAAAACTGGTTTTAGGGAATTTTTAAGGCTTTAAGGGCTTCCTGGAGTTTTCCAAAGGCTTTTTGACGCCTAAAACGTGTTTTAGGGGCTTTAGAGGCTTCTTTGGGCTTCCTGGAGCTTTCTAAAGGCTTTTTAAGGCCTAAACTGATTTTTAGAAGCTTCTTAACGCTTTTCAGGGCTTCTAAGGGCTTTTAGGGCTTTCTAAAGGCTTTTTAAAGTCTATAAGGGCTTTTAGAGGCTTTAGAGGCTTCTTAAGGTTTCCTGAAGCTTTCTAAGGGTTTTTTAAAGGCCCAAAACGATTTTTAGGGGCTTTAGGGGCTTTAGAGGCTTCTTCAGGCTTCCTGGAGCTTTCTAAGGGCTTCTTAAGGCTTCTAAGGGGTTTTTAGAGCTTCTAAGGGCTTATTAGAGACTTCTTTAGGCTTTCTCAAGGCTATTTAAGGGTTTTTCTTACCTGAATATCCGAGCACAGCATTTCATCCACATTTTTATCGCTGACCCGTGCAATTTCTCGATAAATCTCAATTGTGTCCTGAGTTCGGGTATCTGATCCCTGCAAAAAATTCAATTTCAGGGTAAAAATCCCAATTTTTGACTAATTTCAGGTCAAAAATCACGAATTTTGGGTCATTTTCCACCAAAATTCATAAATTTTGACCTAAAAATCACGAATCTTACCTTAATATAATACAAAAATACATAGGTTAGACTAGCGTCTTTTTCTCTCATTGCAGCCATCAAATTCACCATTATTTCACTGGCATTTGAGTCGTCGTTTGGTGGAAAACTGCAAAAATTCGAAAAATTCGCGATTTTCATGAAAATCCGCTTCGAAAGACACCAAATAAGCCTATTTTTAGGTTGTGGCCTAGAAAACCAAAAAGCTGGCCTAGAAATCCAAAACTAGGCCATATTTCGAATTTTCAATGTGCCCATCTTCTTCCTCTCAATTTTTTGACCCAGAAAACACCAAACAACCCTAATTTTGAAGCATGGCCTAGAAAACCAAATACATGGCCTAGAAATCCAAAAAACTCGGCCATCTGATGATTTTCAAAGATTTTATATGCTAACATGAGATTCTTGACGAAATTCTGATCCAGGAAAACCCAATTTCGAGCCCAAAGCTCACCGTGGCCTAACTTTCCACTTCATGGCCTAGAAATCCAAAAAACTCGGCCATGTGTCAATTTTAACGCTAGAGAACCAGGAGAACATGTTTCCTAGCTGAATTTTCACGAGGAATTCGAAAATTTGATGATTCCAGCTTGAAACTGAGTCCAAACTCCAGAATTTTCAGAAAAACTCACCACAACATTTTGAAAATCGAATAAATCGGGTGTGTGAACGCCTCAGAAATCTCATTTGTCTCAGGTAGAAGCGATTTTTCTGGAAATTATCAATTTTGGGTCAAAATTTTTAATTTCAGATCAATTTTCAGCCAAAAATCCTCACCTTCTACCACAACACTTCCCATAATTGCCAAAAGACATTGCGCAGCAATTTCCTGTTGAGAATCGTCCAATTTATCATCCTGAAATTAATTTCAGCTTAAAAATTGGCTAAAAATCTCACATTTTTGCACAAATGCGTCAAAATCGTTTCAACCGCTTCACATTTATCCGCATCGTCCGAAAACTCTTTCCATTGTGATCTGAAATTAATTTCAGGTTGAATTTTGATCAATTTCAGGTAAAATCATAAAATTGAAGGGTTTTCTTCGTGAAAATCGTGATTTCCATGAAAATCCGGTTCGAAAGACACCAAAAAAGCCTAACTTTGGGGCAAACAAGAAGAAATTCTGGAATTTTAATTGAAAATTGATGGAATTCAGATTTTCAATTGGAATTTCAGATAAGCTATGCTCAATTTTCGAATTTTTCTTGAAAAACTTCTTAAAATAAATGAGAACTTCTGGAATATCCAGTGAGAAACTAATAAAATTCAGGGATTTCTCTTGATTTTCTTTTTAAAATTTGAAAATCTTGAAAACCCTGGATTTTATTAGTTTTTTCCTGGAATTTCTGCGGAAGCTATGCCCAAATTTTGAATTTTTAAAGAAAAAATTTGAATTTTTCAGGGCGATTTGGCGACAATTTTCTCTGGAATCCGATTTTGTCTACTTTTTGCTTAAAAGCCAAAAAGTAGAAAATTACTGTTGTTTTTTTTTGCTACAAGTCTTTGCATAAAAGCCAATGACTTGTAGTTTTGTTTCCTACAGTAATCAGGGTACTGTAGATAGATTTCGTGTCTACAATAAGATTACTGTATATTTGTCGAATATTCGTTGAATGTCCACGTGGCCTAACTTTCCACTTCATGGCCTAGAAATCCAAAAAACTCACTTCAATCCCTCGATTTTCTCCCTAATCTCTCCTTTCAACAATTTCATACTAGACTCTAGTTCCATCTCCTCTTTTTCAGCCAATTTCTTCTTTTCAGCTGCGGTTAGAATGGGTTCCGAGATGTATTGTGGTTGGGTTACTGTAGCTACTGTAGCTACCGTAATCTTGGTGTCTTCTGGTGGATTTTGAGCGGGTTTTTTGAGCTTTTTCGGCGGGTTTTGAGAGGATCTGGAAAATTATTGATTTTTGGCTGAAAATCCTGAATTTCAGGTCGAAAACCTCATAAAATCGGGCCAAATTTGTCGCATTTGATCGCCAATTTTTCGATCAATTTTATAATTTTCCAGAATTTGTTGTAGTCCGCTGAAAAAATCATGATTTTTGGCTGAAAATCCGCAAATTTTCAGCCAGAAAATCTGAAAATCTTACTGTTGAAATCGATCGCGACAAAATTTCATAGCAGTGTTCACATTTTTTCGAATTTGATCAGATTGTGAGGGGAGGAACAGGTCGACACTCTGCAAAAAAATACATTTTGGAACTGAAATTAATTTCAGATTGGATTTTCAAAGTTTTTCTTATGAAAATCGTGATTTTCATAAAAATCCGGTTCGAAAAACACCAAAAACGCCCAATTTTAGGTCATGGCCTAGAAACCCAAGTTGGTGGCCTAGAAATCCAAAACTCGGCCATAATTCAAATTTTCAATATTCCCATCTTCTTCCTCTTGATTTTCTGATTCAGAAAACACCCATAATCCCCCAATTCTTTCCATGGCCTAACTTTCCACCTCATGGCCTAGGAAACCAAAAACCTCGGCCATTTGATGATTTTCAAAGATTTTACATATTTCCATAGGATTCCTCATGATTTTCTGATCCAGGAAAACATAATTTCGAGCCCAAAGCTCGCCGTGGCCTAACTTTCCACCTCATGGCCTAGAAAACCAAAAAACTCGGCCAGGTGTCAATTTTAACGCTAGAGAACCAGGAAAACATGTTTTCTGGCTAATTTTTCACGAGGAATTCGAAAAAATCAAAATTTCAGCGCGAAAAAACCAACTTTACACAAATATTCGAGAAGGGAATTTGCAAAAGGCGAACAATGCGATGCTTGAATAATGGAGTTTTGAGAAGGCGGTGGAGCTTGAATCGATAGAGAATATCTGGAAAATTATTGATTTTTGGGGCTGAAAATCTTGAATTTCAGCTAATTTTAGGCTGAAAATCGCGATTTTCAGCATAATTTTCAGCCAAAAACGAACCTGACTAAATTTATGGCAATTTCAACATTTGAATTGTTGTAATTCACAAATCTTTCATCACATCCAAACCATTCCACAAATAAGCACAATTTCAGCCATTGTTGTTCGGGTCCAGGCTGAAAATTCAAAAATTACAGATTTTTGACTGAAAATCTGGAATCCTGGCTCAAAATTTGCTGAAAATCCCAAAAATTTGGTCAAAAACAACTCACCGGTGCCGTGGAGACCAATAAATGCAACAATTGAATGCGATTTTCAAAAACCGCAGGTCCATGATTTTTCGCATCAATGCTCATTGAGCACAAATATCTGACAATTTCAGCACGAAGACTTCCAGAATCCAATTGGCGGAGGTGCTGAAAATCACGGGTTTTTGTGCAGAAATTCGAAATTTTCATGAAAATCCGGTCCGGAAAACACCAAATAAGCCTTATTTTAGATTGTGGACTAGAAAACCAAATAGATGGCCTAGAAATCCAAAACTAGTCCAAATTTCAAATTTGCAATTTTCCCATCTTCTTCCCCTTGATTTTCTGGTTCAGAAAACACCAAACAACCCCAATTTTGAAGCATGGCCTAGAAAACCAAATTAATGGCCTAGAAATCCAAAAAACTCGATTTTTAAAAATTCTAAATATCTCCATGAGATTCCTCATAAAATTCTGATCAAGAAAAATCTAATTTCAACCCGAAAGCTCACCGTGGCCTAACTTTCCACTTCATGGCCTAGAAATCCAAAAAACTCGGCCATATGTCAATTTTAACGCTAGAAACTCGGGAGAACATGTTTTCGGGGTGAATTTTCACGAGGAATTCGAAAAAGGTGATTTCAGATCGAATTTTCAGCGATTTCCATGAATTTTGGAGCATTTTTGCTCAATTTTAGCCCAAAACTCACAGATTTAACGATCCAATCATAATAAATAATCAAATTATTTTTCGAATAAAACACAATATGATCAATTTTTCTCTGCAATTCAGTGGATAATCTCAATAATCCAACAATATTTGGGCGCGAAATGAATTCCTCAATTGAAGATATTCCAAAATTTCCGGGTGTTTGGTGTAATTCTCGCCAAATTTCCTCAAATTGTGGAATTCGGCCAAGTCGAGCGATTATTATCACAAAATCACGACCAAGAGCGTGGCAATCGAGTTTTCGGGATCTGGAATGAAAATTTGAAAGAGTTCTGGGCACTTTTCATAACTTTCAGTGAAAAAATCGTGTTCCTCACGATTTTCTGACCCAGAAAACATCAAAAATGCCTAATTTTCGGTCATGGCCGAGAAAACCAAATTGGCGGACTAGAAATCCGAAAAAAAACTCGGCCATATGTTGATTTTCAAAGATTCTACATGTTTTCATGAGATTCCCATTGATTTTCTGACCCAGAAAACACCAAACAGGCTTAATTTTTCACCATGGCCTAGAAAACCAAATTGGCGGACTAGAAATCCAAAAAACTCGGCCATCTGTTGATTTTCAAAGATTTTACATAGTTCCATAGGATTCCTCATGATTTTTTGATCCAGGAAAACCTAATTTCACCTCCAGAGCTCAACGTGGCCTAACTTTCCACTTCATGGCCTAGGAAACCAAAAAACTCGGTCATGTGTCAATTTTAACGCTAGAAACTCAGAAAAACATCATTCCTGGCTAATTTTTCACAAGGAATTCGAAAAAATCAATTTCAAGTGAATTTTAGGTCATTTTTTTCGAATTTTGGCTCATTTTCACCCCAAAAATCGCTTACCTAATGACAAATGTCAAAAATACGATAAGCTGATTTTTGAACTGATCCTCTTTTGTGATTGGTTGAGGTGTGTCAACAATAATATGTGAAGTTACCATTATAATAGTGGACATCAAACCGGCGCCCGATTTTATTGATTTGAACCAGGGTTCGTGTTCTCGAATTGTGTTCATTAGCTGGAAAAAATGGGGAAATTGTGAATTTTTGGCTGAAAATGACTGAAAATTTTAGATTTTTGAGCAAAAATTGACTAAAAATTATGTTTTCTGGACAAAAATTCAAAATTTGAGCATAGCTTTCGCATCTCAGCCGATTTCCAATTGAAAATATGCTGGAAGTCTGGATTTCCAGATTTCCAGCATATTTTCAATAGGAAAACGACAATTTCTAGTGAAAATTTGGGATTTTTGAGCAAAAATTGACTAGAAATCATGTTTTCTGGACAAAAATTCAAAATTTGGGCATAGCTTCCGCATCTCCGCCGATTTCCCATTGAAAATATGCTGGAAGTCTGGATTTCCAGATTTTCAGCATGTTTTCAATGGGAAAACGACAATTTCGAATGAAAATTTGGGATTTTTGAGCGAAAATGGACTAGAAATCATATTTTCTGAACAAAAATTCAAAATTTGGGCATAGCTTCCGCATCTCAGCCGATTTCTCATTGAAAATATGCTGGAATTCTGAATTTTCAGATTTTCAGCATATTTTCAATGAGAAAACGACAATTTTCAGATAAGAAACTCTCAAAATTTGAATTTTCAGACGGAAATTTGGCTAAAATTCTGAATTTTTCATGTGAAAACACAAGTAAACCTGCATTTTCCAATGAAAAATCTCCAATTTTCAGCCAAATTTCTATAATTTCGAGCTGAAATTGAAATTTGGCTGAAAATCTTGAATCTTCATGTGAAAACACAAGTAAACCTGCATATTCCTATGAAAAATCTCAATTTTCAGCCATATTTCTATAATTTCATGCTGAAATTGAAATTTGGCTGAAAATCTTGAATCTTCATGTGAAAACACAAGTAAACCTGCATTTTCCTATGAAAAATCTCAATTTTCAGCCAAATTTCTATAATTTCATGCTGAAATTGAAATTTGGCTGAAAATCTTGAATCTTCATGTGAAAACACAAGTAAACCTGCATTTTCCAATGAAAAATCTACAATTTTCAGCCAAATTTCTATAATTTCATGCTGAAAATCTCAATTTTTCATGTGAAAACACAAGTAAACCTGCATTTTCGCATGAAAAATCTCCAATTTTCAGCCAAATTTCAGCCTTCCCGTACCATATTCATAATTCGAACTTTAGTCTGCCAATCTCCGGATCCCGAAATATTCTTAAAAACATTCATGAGAACATTTTCAATCGATTTCACATTCAATCGAATTCCTTCTCGAATTAGCCGAACTAATTGCTCTTTACATCCCAAATGTATCAAATGCCACACTTCAATTAATATCATATTCAAATTGCACAATATTGTATGCCAATAATCGACACCGGCTCCCAAAATGTATTTCATCATCTGAAAATTTTGGAAATTTGAGGTTTTGGGGTGGAATTTGGGATGTTTTTAGTCAAAATTCGCGAATTTTGATGGTTTTCTAGCTTCTGGAGCTGAATTTGATGAGTTTTGAGGCAAAATTCGCGAATTTCATGATTTTCTAGCTTCTGGAGATGGATTTTGATGATTTTCAAGTCAAATTTTGAGAATTTTGATGAATTTTCAGCCTGGAACGATGAATTTCATGATTTTCTAGCTTCTGGAGCTGATTTTGATGATTTTCTAGCTTCTGGAGCTGAATTTCATGATTTTCTAGCTTCTGGAGCTGATTTTGATGATTTTCTAGCTTCTGGAGCTGAATTTCTTGATTTTCTGGCTTCTGGAGCTGAATTTCATGATTTTCTAGCTCCTGGAGCTGAATTTCATGATTTTCTAGCTTCTGGAGCTGAATTTCATGATTTTTCAACTTTTAGACCAAATTTCCATGATTTTCAAGCTCCAGGACCTCGAAAATCACGAAATTTCAATCCAGCGAGCGAATTTTCACGATTTTCTACCTTCTGGAGCTGAATTTTAAGATTTTTGAGTCAAATTTTGAGAATTTTGATGAATTGTCAGCCTGGAACGATGAATTTCATGATTTTCTAGCTCCAGGAGCTTGAAAATCACAAGATTTTTGTCTAGACATCAAATTTCCATGATTTTCTAGCTTCTGAAACTGAATTTGATGAATTGTGAAGCAAAATTTCAGAATATTCATGGTTCACAGCCCTCGAACGATGAAATTTGTGATTTTCTAGCTTCTGACGCTGAATTGGATAAGTTTTGAGTCAAAATTCGGAAATTTTGATGCATTTTTAGCCTGGAACGATGAATTTTGTGATTTTCAAGCTCAAAAACCTTTCAAATCTTACTTTTCAGCTTCAGGACCCTGAAAATCACGAAATTTCAAGCCAGCGAGCTAATTTCCATGATTTTCAAGCTTCTGGATCTAATTTTGATGACTGTGAAGCAAAATTTCAGATTTTTCATGGTTGTCAGCCTTCAAACGGTGATTTCTGGAATTTTTAAGCTTCTGGAGCAGAATTTCATGATTTTCCAGCTCCAGGACCTCGAAAATCACGAAATTTCAACCCAGCTAGCTGATTTTCATGATTTTCAAGCTTCAAAATCTTTCAAATCTCACTTTTCAGCTCCAGGACCTTGAAAATCACAAAATTCAGGTCTAGAACTCGAAAAACCCTGAAATTTCACCTCCTAGACCAAATTTCCATGATTTTCAAGCTCCTCCACTTCTCCAGTCTCCAATTTTCCTCCCCAACCCGCTCCCCAAACATCATCTCACCTTCGAAAACTTTTCCGGATTATCATAACTGGTCACCAAATGATAAACAACACCCGACGACGAACTATCGCCTTTATCCTTCGAAATCAACAAATCAATCGCCTCTTTATCGCTCAAATTATGCAATTTCTCATCTAATTGCGACGAATCAATCGCAAACTTCTTCACAACATCTGAAGGGTTTTCCATCTTCAGATTCACTTTGATCATTCGATGAATCCTTTTTGCAAGTTCTTCGTTCATTTTTGATCTGAAATAATGTTCTAGAAATGCTCTTTTAGTATTTCGTGCAGAGATTTTACGTGTTTTCTTCAAAAAAACCCGTGAAAAAAGAAAATATTTTTTCGAAAATTCTCAATGGGGCGCGCTTGCATTCTTACTTTTATTTATTCATTTTTTGCTTTTTCATCGTTTTTGAGGGAAACCTATCTAATAAATTAGAAAATCCCGCTACCCACTTATGAAAAATGCTATATATTTTCACTTTGTAATTTAGAACGAACGCGCGAGAAGACGCCTGCTGTTCCAATTTCTCCCATCTTCATGTCTGCGCTCTCTCACTCTCTCGCACTAGTGTCCACTCTTTCTTCTTCTTTTTGTCGCCACGCATCATCATACTCACAACAAAAAGACGCGACCTTTTCCAGGGTGGACACACTATTATCGATTTTTTTTTTCGCTTGTTTTGAGCTTTTTTCTTTTGATTTTCATGTTGTGGGTATATTTTTCATCAGAAATTGACTGGAAATTCAAGATTTTCATGGTTTTTTGACCTAGAAACCTGGAAATTTCATGCATTTTTGATCTTGTAGGGAAAAAAACCGCTATTTTATATAAGCCTAAGCCCAAGCTTAGGCCGTGACTTAGGCTAACTTTGGGTCTTGCCACGATTTCGTAACTATTTGAAAGATGAGGAGGAAGAAGCTTTTCCCACACTTTACACAATTTCGCGGTGAAATTGAAATCTATCGATTTTTTTTTGAAACAAGGATTCAAGTGGGATTTTAAAGGATCATACAGTAGTCTACAGAATTACTGTATGATCCTTTAAAAATTCAAAAATTCTTGGGATTTGTATTTAAAGGGAGGTACAGTACTCTCAATAGTGTTTTACCTTTTTACTCTTTTTAGATATTCCATAAAGGGATTAGTACTATATATCCTTTAATTTCCTATGTACCTTTAAAGGTACCTACAGTACTCTCCTCAATAGTACTGTACCTCCCTTTAAAAATGTATCGATTTCTGTTAGCCTCCTCGATATTTGCTCACTTTTTTTGCCTTTTTTTGATGCTTGGGTAAATAAATATAGAAATTTATATATGTAGAAACCTGTTTTTGAACCGGGTATTTTTATTGATTGCTCAGATTATACTCGAATTTTTTCAGATCATTTCCCCCCGAATCCCTCACATGTTGCTATATTTTGCATAGAAGTTTTGTTGGTTTTTAATGTGAGTTTGAGGCTGAAATTCCAGATTTTTTGGCTGAAAATCCACAAAAACTCAAATTTTTGTAGAATGGGATGTCTTTTCTCGAAGGAACGGCGAAATGGAGGCAGTGAACTGGGAATCGCCGACAGAATCGATGTTTCGAGGTGAATTTTTGGCTGAAATTTTGAAAATTTCAGCAAAATTTACGCTGAAAATCGAGATTTTCATGAAAAATTGGTCTAGGGACCATTTTTTGGAGGATTTTGTCAAGGAGCAGCGCCTAGAGATCCAGTCTTACAAGGAGAGGCGCCTAGAGAACCCATATTTCAAGGAGAGGCGCCTAGAGAACCTTATTGTCAAGGAGCGGCGCCTAGAGAATCTCTATTTCAAGGAGCGGCGCCTAGAGAACCTGATTGGCAAGGAGCGGCGCCTAGAGAACCTTATTGTCAAGGAGCGGCGCCTTGAGAACCTAAACACCTATTTTTCATCATTTTTTTGCAGATTCCAAGTTCCGCCTCAACAAACAGTGTTTCATGTGAATAATGGAGGCGGCGATGCCACAATTTCGTTGACCGGCGGAATGGGCGGCGACAATACGGCGAATATGCCGAGAAATGGTGAGCATTTTCGAATTCCTCGTGAAAAATAAGCCAGGAAACATGTTTTCCCGGCTCTCTAGCGTTAAAATTGACATATGGCCGAGTTTTTTGGATTTCTAGGCCATGAGGTGGAAAGTTAGGCCATGGTGAGCTTTCGGCTCGAAAATAGGTTTTTCTGGGTCAGAAAATCATGAGGAATGTCATGGAAACATGTAAAATCTTTAAAAATCATCAGATAGCCGAGTTTTTTGGATTTCTCGGCCATGAGGTGGAAAGTTAGGCCATGCAAGGAATTCGGGGTTCATGGGTGTATTCTGAATCAGAAAATCACGGGGAAGAAGATGGTAACATTGAAAATTTAAAATACGGTCTAGTTTTGGATTTCTAGTCCGCCAATTTGGTTTTCTAGGCCACAACCCAAAATTAGGCATTTTTGATGTTTTCTAGATCAAAAAATCGAGAAAAACACATCTAAAATGAATTTTCGACCTAAAATTTCACGATTTTCACCCAAAATTCAAAATTTGCAGACCGTGAAATCCTTGTGGCTCTCTACCCCTACGATTCTCGAGCTGACGGAGATCTCAGTTTTCAAAAAGGCGATGCGATGTATTTGCTGGACAACAGGTAAGCCACGCCCATTTTTCTGTGCCCTATGCAAAAATGGCGGCAAAAATCCGCGTTTTTTGAGCTAAAAACGGTTTTTTCACCCGAATTTAGCCTAACTCTAAGCTCCGCCCCCTATTTATCGATTTTTTGCAGCAATTGCGATTGGTGGTACGTTCGACATCATCGAACCGGACAAACGGGTTATGTGCCAAGGAATTTTGTAGCCCGACAGCAGACAATTGAGAGTGAAGAGTAGGTTTTTACCCATTTTCGACGCTAAATTTGTGATCTACGCAAAAAACTACCCCCGGACACGGTTTTCTAGCGAAATTTGACGCATGGCCTAGAAAACCAAATTTTGGTTTTCTCGGCCACCAAAAATTAAGCAACACTTTCCGACGCAGATTTTCATGGAGATCACGAATATTCTAGTCTTGAAGATGGAAACTTTCTAGAAAACTGAAAAATTTGAATTTCCCCCGAAAATCTCACCATTTTCAGATGGTACGCCGGAAAAATCCCGCGGAATCGAGCGGAACGCCTGGTTTTGTCGTCGAACTTGCCCAAAGGAACATATTTGATCAGAGAACGAGAGGCGGATGGACGAGAATTCGCGTTGACGATTAGAGATTCAGATGATTCCAGAGGAGGAGGTACGGGATTTTTTCGGGGGTTTGGGACGCGATTTTTGAATTCTACGTGAAAAATTAGGCTAGAATCAAGTTTTCCCGCGTCTCTAGCTTAATTTTTGCGTCATGGCCGAGTTTTTTGGATTTCTAGGCCATGAGGTGGAAAGTTAGGCCATGGTGAGCTTTGGGCTCGAGAATAGGTTTTTCTGGAGCAGAATTTCATGAGGAATCTCATGATGACTAGGAAAACACTTAAAACTCGAAGATTACTTCAGAAAACTTAATTATTCACAAAAATTATATCTAAAATGCTATAAATAGGCATCAAATCCCAATTTCTAGTGAAAATTCGAGATCTACGTGAAAAATTAGGCTAGAAACAAGTTTTCCCGTGTCTCTAGCGCGATTTTTGCGTCATGGCCGAGTTTTTTGGATTTCTAGGCCATGAGGTGGAAAGTAAGGCCATGGTGAGCTTTGGAGTTGAGAATAGGTTTTTCTGGACCAGAATTTCATGGGGAATCTCGTAGTAATAATGAAAATTGTTGAAAATCATCAGAAATTTTGAAAAAAATCAGAAAAATGCACATTTTCCAGGTTCAGTCAAACACTACAAAATCAAACGTCTCGATCACGACGCCGGATTCTTTATCACAACCCGTCGAACGTTCCGAACTCTCCAAGAACTCGTCAGATACTACACAGATATGGCAGATGGTCTGTGTTGTCAACTCACCTTCCCGGCTCCACGACTTGCTCCAACTCGACCCGATTTATCACACGATACACAACAAAATTGGGAAATTCCCAGAAATCAGTTGCATTTGAAGAGGAAGTTGGGAGATGGTAATTTTGGCGAAGTTTGGTATGGAAAATGGCGAGGAATTGTCGAGGTGGCAATTAAAACAATGAAACCCGGAACTATGTCACCGGAAGCGTTTTTGCAGTGAGTTTGGCTAATTTTCATGGCGATATTTGTGATCTACGCTAAAAATTAGGTCTAGACAAAGTTCTCACAGGTTTCTAGCTCAAAATTTGCTCCATGGCCTAGAAAACCAATAGTATTGGTTTTCTAGGCCACGACGAATTTTGAGCTGGGAACGGAGATTTGGGGGTGATTTTCAATGGGGAACCTGTTAAAAATAGTGTTGAAGTGGAAAAATCAACGCGTGGCCTAGAAATTGGGGATTTTTTGGTTTTCTAGGCCACAGAATGGTTTTTCAGTGAATTTGCCTAATTTTCATGATTAAATTCGTGATCTACGCTGAAAATTAGGCCTAGACGAAGTTGTCGCAGGTTTCTAGCTCAAAATTTGCTGCGTGGCCTAGAAAACCAATAGTATTGGTTTTCTAGGCCACGTCGAATTTTGAGCTGGGAACGGGGATTTGGGGGTTATTTTTGATGGGGAACATGTTAAAAATAGTGTTGAAGTGGAAAAATCAACGCGTGGCCTAGAAATTGGGGATTTTTTGGTTTTCTAGGCCACAGAATGGTTTTTCAGTGAATTTGCCTAATTTTCATGATTAAATTCGTGATCTACGCTGAAAATTAGGCCTAGACGAAGTTGTCGCAGGTTTCTAGCTCAAAATTTGCTGCGTGGCCTAGAAAACCAATAGTATTGGTTTTCTAGGCCACGTCGAATTTTGAGCCAGGAACGGGGATTTGGGGGTGATTTTTCATGGGGAAGCTGTTAAAATTAGTTGGAATTTTTGAAAATGACCCGGTGGCCTAGAAAATTGAATTTTTTGGTTTTCTAGGCCACTGAGCGAATTTGAGCTAGAAAAGTGTGTTCTGGATCAATTTTTCCCGAAAAATCCAAATTTTCCCCCTAAAAATCCCGATTTTTTGCAGAGAAGCTCAAATTATGAAACAATGTGATCATCCGAATCTCGTCAAATTATATGCAGTTTGTACACGTGAAGAGCCTTTTTATATTATCACCGAATTTATGAGCAATGGATCATTGTTGCATTATTTGAGAAATGATGGAAATACACTGGGAATTCAGGCATTGGTTGATATGGCTGCACAGGTTGGCTATTTTGGGGGAAAATGAGCCAAAATTTGGGATTTTTGAGCAAAAATGAGGTCTGGAGCTCAAAAAATGAGATTTGGAGCTTGAAAATGAAGTCTAGAGCTCAGAAATTGAGTTTTTGAGCTCGAAATTAACATCTGGAGCACAACATTGACCTCTGGAGCTAAAAAAATAGCCCTGGACCTAAAATTCGAGCTCCAGAGCTAGAAAATCAGTTCTAGAGCTCAACATTTGGAATTTTTGAGCAAAAATGAGGTCTGGAGCTCGAAAAATGAGCTCTGGAGCTCAAAAATTGAGTTTTTAAGCTGAAAATGAGCTTTGGAGCTTAAAAATGAGCTCTAGACCTCAAAATTGATTCTAGATCTAAAAAATGAGCTCCAGGGGCTCAAAATTGTCCTCTAGACCTCAAAATTGACATCTGGAGCTTAAAATTGACTTCTGGAGCTCAAAATTGACTTCTGGAGCTCAAAATTGAGCCCTAGACCTAAAATTCGAGATCCAGGGCTTGAAAATCAGTTCTAGAGCTCAAAAATGAGCCCTAGACCTAAAATTTGAGCTCCAGAGCTTAAAAATCAGTTCTAGAGCTCAAAAATTGAGTTTTTAAGCTCAAAATTGACTTCTAGAACTCAAAAATGAGCCCTAGACCTAAAATTTGAGCTCCAGAGCTTAAAAATCAGTTCTAGAGCTCAAAATTGATTCTAGATCTAAAAAATGAGCTCCAGGGGCTCAAAATTGTCCTCTAGACCTCAAAATTGACATCTGGAGCTTAAAATTGACTTCTGGAGCTCAAAATTGACTTCTGGAGCTCAAAATTGAGCCCTAGACCTAAAATTCGAGATCCAGGGCTTGAAAATCAGTTCTAGAGCTCAAAAATGAGCCCCAGACCTAAAATTTGAGCTCCAGAGCTTAAAAATCAGTTCTAGAGCTCAAAAATTGAGTTTTTAAGCTCAAAATTGACTTCTAGAACTCAAAAATGAGCCCTAGACCTAAAATTCGAGCTCCAGAGCTTGTAAATCAGTTCTAGAGCTCAAAAATGACTTCTGGAGCTCAAAAATGAGCCCTAAACCTAAAATTTGAGCTCTAGATCTAAGAATTGACTTCTGGAGCTCAAAAATGACCCCCAGACCTGACATTTGAGCTCCAGGGCTTGAAAATCAGTTCTAGAGCTCAAAAATGAGCCCCAAACCTTCAAAAATCGATTTTGCAGATCGCCAACGGTATGATGTATTTGGAGGAGCGAAAATTGGTGCATCGAGATTTGGCGGCGAGAAATGTGCTAGTTGGTGACAAGATTTCCGGAGTTCCAGTTGTCAAGGTGAGCATTTTGACCTAAAAATCATGATTTTTGACCTAAAATTACCCTAAAATTAAGGTGTTTAGGTTAAAATTACCCTAAAATTAAGGTTTTAAGGTCAAAATTACCCTAAACTTAGGGTTTTAAGGTCAAAATTACCCAAAAATCGTGAATTTTAAGCTGAAATTACCCCAATTTTCTTTCAGGTCGCAGATTTCGGTTTGGCTCGAAAATTAATGGAAGAAGACATTTATGAGGCAAGAACTGGCGCGAAATTCCCAATTAAATGGACATCGCCAGAAGCGGCGACTTGCGGTAACTTCACAGTGAAAAGTGATGTTTGGTCGTATGGTATTCTATTGTATGAAATTATGACAAAAGGACAGGTTCCGTATCCAGGTAAAATTTCACAAAATTCGAATTCCTCGTGAAAAATTAGCCAGGAAACTTGTTTTTTTGGCTTCCCAGCGTCAAAATTGACACGTGGCCGGGGTTTTTTTTGGTTTTCTAGGTCACAGCGCAATTTTCACCGAATTTCAATGCGATATTCGAATTCCTCGTAAAAAATTAGCCAGGAAACATGTTTTTCTGGCTCTCTAGCGTCAAAATTGACTCATGGCCGAGTTTTTTGGGTTTCTAGGCCATGAGGTGGAAAGTTAGGCCATGACGAGTTTTTAGCTCAAACTAGGTTTTTCTAAATCAGAATTTTACGAGGAATCCTGTAGTTATGATGAAAATTCTTGAAAACCAACAGGTGGCCGAGTTTTTTGGATTTCTAGGCCATGAGGTGGAAAGTTAGGCCATGACGAGCTTTAGGGTTGAAATATGTGTTCTAGGGTTAAAAAATCGATAGGAATCTGTTGAAAATGGGTAGAACTCCTGAAAATGAAAGCCTGGCCTAGAAAATTTGGATTTTTTGGATTTCTAGGTCATGAAAATAGAAAAAAATGTCTAGGGGTGAAAAATCATCAGAAATTCGATAAAAATGCTCAGAACTGCCCAAAATCATCCAAAATTTGATTCCAGGAATGCATAATCGTGAAGTAGTTGAACAAGTCGATCTCGGCTACCGTATGCCAATGCCACGTGGATGTCCCGAACAAATCTACGAAGAAGTTATGCTAAAATGTTGGGATAAAAATCCGGATCGTCGACCGACTTTCGACACGCTCTACCACTTTTTCGACGACTATTTTGTATCAACTCAACCAAATTATGCACCGCCCAGCTCATAATACAGTATACCTACAGTACCTCTCTTTCTTGGAGTACTGTAGCCTACAGTACTCCCCCATCTTCTTACTTATTCGAAATTTTTTTGCGAACATTCCTCTTAATATTTATTTTTTATGTGCCAAAATTTAAAAAAAATCGATTTTTGTTTGTTTTTTTGTCTGTGTGTGAATAAAAAATGAAATTTTTTGAATTTTTGAATTTCGCGCCAAAAATTTAAAAAAATGGAAAAATTTGTATTTTTGAATTTCGCGCCAAAAATTTTAGCTGGTAATATTTGAATTTTCAAATCTCGCGCCAAAAATTTTAGCTGTAAAAATTTGAATTTTCAAATTTCGCGCCAAAAATTTTAGCTGTAAAAATTTGAATTTTCAAATTTCGCGCCTAAAATTTTAGATGGAAAAATTTGAATTTTCAAATTTCGCGCCAAAAATATTAGCTGGAAAAATTTGAATTTTCAAATTTCGCGCCAAAAATTTAAAAAAAAAACTGGAAAAATTTGAATATTTGATTTTCGCGCCAAAAAATCTGAGAAAAACTGGAAAAATTTGAATTTTTGAATTTCGCGCCAAAAATTTTAGCTGGAAAAATTTGAATTTTCAAATTTCGCGCCAAAAATTTTAGCTGGAAAAATTTGAATTATTGAATCTCGCGCCTAAAATTTTTAAAAAACTGGAAAAATTTGAATTTTCAAACTTCGCGCCAAAAATATTAGATGGAAAAATTTGAATTTTCAAATTTTGCGGCAAAAATTTTAAATGGAAAAATTTGAATTTTTGAATCTCGCGCCAAAAATTTTAGATGGAAAAAAGAAAAATTTGAATGTTTCAAATTTCGCGCCAAAAATTTAAGATGGAAAAATTTGAATTTTTGATTTTCGCGTCAAAAATTTAAAAAAAAAACTGGAAAAATTTGAATTTTCAAACTTCGCGCCAAAAAATCGTGTTTAAGAATTTGAATTTTCAAATTTCGCGCCAAAAATTTGAGAAAAAAAAAACTGGAAAAATTTGAATTTTCAAATTTCGCGCCAAGAATTTTAAAAAATGGAAAAATTTGAATTTTTGATTTTCGCGCCAAAAATTTCAAAAAAAAAACTGGAAAAATTTGAAAAACCAATTTTATTATTACCAATAAAAACCCCAAATTTTAAATTTCAATCAATAATTCGACTTTTTCCCACAAATCACCGAATCAAACGTGTTGGTTGAATAAGTTGTTTGGAGATCTGCAAAAAAAAAATTTAAAAAAAATAAATAAAATATCAACCGTAGTTCTTTTCGCGTCGAGACCAAAAACTACAGTAAAAAAAAAATTTTTTTTTCCGGATTTTCAATGTTTCTACATGAAAAACGACAAAAATCAACCAATTTTGCAAAAAAAAAAAAAAAAAAAAAAAATTTTTTTTTTTTTTTTAATTTCAAATTTTGACCCGTAATAGCCCCCACTCACTTGATGCAGCATTTATAATCAATACATCATAACTAAATACCCTTGTTGTCATAATGTTATTCTCAGTAATATTAAACACACGAATACCCAGATTATCCAAGATATAATCATTAGAAGTTGTATATCCATCAGTCCAATAATATCCATTTCTCCCACAATTATCAGTTAGCTCACAACTATATTCACCACAAAAACATTCGAATTTATAAGTGGCGCCGAGCAGGGTTTGCGTAGCGCCTGGCACATTTTTCAGACTAAGAATCTTGGTGTTCATTGACGAATCATCGATGGATGAGATCACAGCTCCAAAATTACTGCAAGATTGGTCGGCTTGAATTTTTGTGAGATTTTGTTCAGCCAACATTTTCATGCACCATCCAGTTTTTGATCTTTTGTAGTAGGTCCAACCATCATCGCATTGGGTTCGGTTTCGACATCTCAAACGACACGAATCCACCAATTGAAGAAGGCACAGGAACACCAACACCTTCACAATCATTTCTGATACTTTCTGATGTTCAGGCCTGGCTTTTATGCAAAAATATTTCAATTTTCGCCATAAAAATCCATGTTTTCCAACAATTTTGTACGATTTTTTTATGCGACCGTAAATTCTAGACATACAGTAGCTTGCGAATAATAAAAATGCTGCAAAAAACCGATAAAACATTCGCGGACACATAAAATAGAAATTCGTACAAAACTGTGGCCCCTGCTACAGTACCCCTCTCTCTTGGAGTACTGTACCTACAGTACTCCCCGAAATCTTCTTACTTATTCGAAATTTTATTATATTTTTATGTGCCCAAATTTGAAAAAAATAACGATTTTTGTTTGTTTTTTGTCTGTGTGTGTGAATAAAAAATGAAATTTTTTGAATTTTTGAAAAATCCACGTGGCTAAATAAATTTGAATTTTTCAATTTCACGCCAAAAAATCTGATATTGCTATGAAAATGAGTGAGTAGAACGTGTTTAGACTCAGAAAAATATATAATCTGAGCAATGGGCCGAATATCAGTGAGCTAAATTCATCCAAATTCATGATTTGGGTCCAAAAAATCGCTCAAAATCAAGTGTTTTATTCAAAATTCTCATTTTTTGCTCGATTTCGTGATGGTCGATTTGGATTTGGTGGATTTTTCCATCTTCGACTTCGATTTGGATTTAATCGATTCCTTGGACCAGGGTTTTTCATCAAGATTGACATTGAATTCTTTCGCGGTTTGTTTACCAATTTCTTGCTGATAATCAAATATTTTCTTATCCGCCTTCTTCATTTCCACGCGATTTTCCTCAAGTTCCACACCTTGTTCATCAATTTGATTTTGTTTTTTTTCGAGCAACTGAAAAAATGAGTTCAAGAATAAAAATTTCATAAAAAATCTCACATTTCCCTGTTCTTCCGCCAATATCTTCGTCGCTTTCAATTCTTTGCCCATCACTTTATTTTGCTTCTCAACTACATCAAGTTTATTGACTAGTGCCTATAAACATTTCATAATTCATTGAAAGAAACCTAAAAATGCTCACTTTTTTCTGTTTCTCTTCATTCTCAATCCTTTTGTTGTTATCATCCTCTTTTTCCTTCTTTTTCTTTTCCTCTTCTTCTTTTCTCATTTTTTCCATTTTCGCCGAATGCTTTCTTCTTTTAATTATCGAATTAGGTATCAAATACAGCAACCATGACAACAAGAAATTCAAAACATAAATACCCAACATAATCCACCAAACAATATTGATGTTTGAGAAATACGTGTCGCGATTTTCACATAATCCAGGAGGCATTTCGAGATAACAAGAATAATCAGATGAATCGAGCTGCGACTGAAAATAAACATGTTTTACTCAGAAACAGGTTTTTGTTGGAAAAAAACTAACTTTTATCGATGAACAAGTTTTCACGGAAATATTTTGCAATTCATTGAATGAAGTCTGCATAAATGTAGCGGTTTCGGATGGCAAAGTAATCAACTTTTCTGGGATTCCGAGCTTGAGACTGTTAAACTGTCCCAAATCGCTTATGTGACTACTCATTAGATTAATAAGATTTTTGACATATTGTTGACCGTTGATTTCAGTGTTACACGGTGGTGCTTTGTATGGAGTGAACAATGCTATCTGGTTTTGTAATTTCAAAGAATGTATTCCGATTTCATCAGCCGTTACACCAATTTTTAGCGCAATAAGACCAGTTACAAAACTTTGAACATCCGATTGAAAACGTCTCAAATACCCATCAATTATCTGTGAATTCAAAAACGGATTCATAATTGAGTAAACAGTGTCCCCTTTTTCACATCCACCATTCAGTTTCCCAATATCAATCTGTTTTCCATCAAAGTTTGTGAACTTCCCAATCGGATTTTGCGATTCGCTTTTCAATTCACAATCATAAAAAAATGGTGAAATATCAAAATATCCCAAGACTGCAAAAATCAACCAGCCAATCACAAAAATTGCAGAAATAATCATAAGAATCCTCGACAACTTTTTAAGCTTTTCCAGCAATAATTTTCGTCGTTGATAAAATATGAAGATTGTCATAATTGCGGCGAAAATTAACAAATCAATTGAGTAGAAAACGATGGTTAGAATCAAATGTGCAAGTTCAGCAACATGTCGAGAATCAACCTGTGTTTCATATGATTTTATAAATGAATCATCTCGAGTCACAGTTCTTGATTGATAATCTTCAAGCACTGTCACAATACTCTTCGAATATCCAATCATATTTTGCTTTGATAATCTTCCCGGTTTTCTCGATTCTTTCTCGATGATTTTATCGAATTCTAATTGCGAATCATTAACCGGCTTCTCAATATTTACCATTTCTTTCCTTTTAATCTCAAATGGCTCATTGAGCAATTTCATAAATGCATTCTTTTCAAGGATAATACCCTTAGGAGGAGTGCAGTTATGGATTATTTCCAATGTCGGTTGATTAGTTCTCCAATCAAATTCTGTGAACACAGGAACCGTATTCTGTTTCATCTTCGGAATGTTAAGCTCCTGACGAATATAATCGAAAAGTTTAGACGAAATATGCTCAATTGCAAAATCATTCAAAAAATGCGGGAAATTTCGAACAACTTGAACAGCTTTCTCGGCAAAATCGATGATTTCTGTGAAAACATGAGTATTTTTCTACATAAAATAAATAAATACCTGTTTTGTGTTGCTGAAAGATCTTCTTGGGAGCCTCATCGATATTTGATTGGGTGAAGAGAATCCAGAACATTGCACCGCCTGCTAGAAGAATCAAAATCAAAGAAATCACTCCAACGATTATCGATTGTTTTCGTCCAACCGGCTTCTCGTTTTCATTTTCTCGATTTTGACTTGCAATTTTTGATGTGGATGTTGTGGTTGTTTGTGGATCCATATAGCAATATGACTTTCTAGTAACAAAATTATGAAAACTGACAAAATCTCCGACGGCTTCGTTTAAATACCAAAAAAAAATGGGGCTGCCACGTTTCACGTCTTCATTTTTCGATTTTAAAAAAATTCGATGTTTTTCGCGATCTGCATCCACATCATTGATGAAAAATCTCACAGTAATGGTTGCCCTTGTCGACTTATTTCAAGTCTCGATAAGGGTCCACAAAATATAGGAATTCTAAGTGGAATTGCCACTTAAAATGTGCAAAAATGAACAACAAGTTTCAAACAATAATTTATTGAGTGATTTTAAATAAAATAACAATAGCAAAAGGATTCCGATTCCGGAATCAACAATTTACAATGGGGATTATCACCTAATCACAAGTTCACACCGTAGAACTTGTGAAAGAAACAGCAACAAGTTTAAAACTCAGAACTTGTCTGAAAACAACAAAAAAGAACAAACAATGGCTCGTTCCCACGCTCAAACGCGTCAGTCTTCACCTTGAAGGCGCGTTTGGCGTGCAACAATTCGCGGGGGTTTAAAAGGGAATTACTTCCCCCTCCTTGAATTAGCCGTCCCTGGCTAAGCCCTAACCTAACCTACAAAACCCTAAACTTATCCTAAATTCTTAACTACAAAATAATAATTCTTAACTACGGGG